>CM075977.1:218856328-218915453 GCA_038087875.1 Malacoraja senta | reverse complement strand
CTCCTTTAGCTCTGGTATTTTATTTAAATTCACATGTTTAATCAATAATGTTTTATTATTAATGTTTTATGTGTCATTCCTAACTGTCACTGTATGTCATGTTGTCACTTGCGGGCGGAGCACCAAGGCAAATTCCTTGTATGTGAATATACTTGGCCAATAAACTTATTCATTCATTCATTCATGGGCCAAATGGCCTAATTCTACTCCTATTACTTATGACCTTATCATAGTTTTGAAACTCTGAACAGGCAGCTTGGACTGAGCTGATGAAAGGTCAGAGGCTTAAGCCAATCATTCTGTGTTATCTGCCACAAATGTTGCCTGACGTACCAAGTCTCTCCACTATTTTTAGTCTGTTGTATCAAATGTCCAGTATTGTCAGTTTTTATAACCATATAACCAATAACAATTACAGCACAGAAACAGGCCATCTCGGCCCTTCTAGTCCGTGCCGAACACTTACTCTCACCTAGTCCCATCTACCTGCACTATCCTCCATTCCTTTCCCGTCCATGTACCTATCCAATTTATTTTTAAATGATAACATCGAACCTGCCTCCACCACTTCCACTGGAAGCTCATTCCACACAGCTACCACTCTCTGAGTAAAGAAGTTCCCCCTCATGTTGCCCCTAAACTTTTGTCCCCTTAATTCTCAAATCATGTCCTCTTGTTTGAATCTTCCCTACTCTCAATGGAAAAAGCTTATCCACTTCAACTCTGTCTATCCCTCTCATAATTTTAAAGACCTCTATCAAGTGCTCCTTATGTATCAAAGACCTTATGTGCTCCAAAGAATAAAGACCTAACTTGTTCAACCTTTCTCTGTAACTTAGTTGCTGAAACCCAGGCAACATTCTAGTAAATCTCCTCTGTACTCTCTCTATTTTGTTGGCATCTTTCCTATAATTTGGCGACCAAAATTGTACTCCCATACTCCAGAATTAGCCTCACCAATGCCTTGTACAATTTTAACATTACATCCCAACTTCTATACTCCATGCTCTGATTTATAAAGGCCAGCACACCAAAAGCTTTCTTTACCACCCTATCTACATGGGATTCCACCTTCAGGGAACTATGCACAGTTATTCCTAGATCCCTCTGTTCAACTGCATTCCTCAATTCGCTACCATTTACGTCATATTTTGATTTGTCCTGCAAAGATGTAGCACCTCACACTTATCAGCATTAAACTCCATCTGCCATCTTTCAGCCCACTCTTCCAAATGGCCTCTGTAGACTTTGAAAATCTACTTCATTATCCACAACACCACCTATCTTACTATCATCTGCATACTTACTAATCTAATTTACCACACCATCATCCAGATAATTGATGTATATGACAAACAACAGTGGACCCAACACAGACCCCTGAGGCACCCCACTAGTCACCGGCCTCCAATCTGACAAACAGTTATCCACCATTACTCTCTGGTATCTCCCATTCAGCCACTGTTGAATCCATCTTGCTACTCCACTATTAATACCCAAGAATGGAACCTTCTTAACCAACCTTCCATGTGGAACCTTGTCAAAGGCCTTACTGAAGTCCATATAGACAACATCCACCGCTTTACCCTCATCAATTTCCCTAGTAACCTCTTTAAAAAATTCAAGAAGATTAGTCAAACATGACTTTCCAGGCACAAATCCATGTTGACTGTTCCTAATCAGACCCTGTTTATCCAGGTGATTATATATATTATCTCTAAGTATCCTTTCCATTAATTTGCCCACCACTGACGTCAAACAAACAGGTCTATAATTGCTAGGTTTACTCTTAGAACCCTTTTTAAACAATGGAACAACATGCGCAGTACGCCAATCCTCCGGCACCATTCTCGTTTCTAATGACATTTGAAATATTTCTGTCATAGCCCCTGCTATTTCTACACTAACTTCCCTCAATGTCCTAGGGAATATCCTGTCAGGACCTGGAGACTTATCCACTTTTATATTTTTCAAAAGTGTCAGTACTTCCTCTTCTTTGATCCTCATAGTTTCCATTGCTACCCTACTTGTTTCCCTTACCTCACATAATTCAATATCCTTCTCCTTGGTGAATACCGAAGAAAAGAAATTGTTCAATATCTCCCCCATCTCTTTTGGCTCTGCAGATAGCTGTCCAGACTCTCTAATGGACCAATTTTATCCCTCGTTATCCTTTTGCTATTAATATAGCTGTAGAAACCCTTTGGATTTACTTTCACCTTACTTGCCAAAGCAACCATATCTTCTTTTAGCTTTTCTAATTTCTTTCTTAATATTCTTTTTACATTCTTTATACTCAAGCACCTCATTTACTCCATGCTGCCTATATTTATTGTAGATCTCTCTCTTTTTCCGAATTGCCACATGCGTTAGAAAACTGACTTCTGTAGGAGGCCTAGAGCTGCAGTCAAAGCCCTGAAGTCCAAAATTCGAAAGATGCAGCCCATCTTTATAGTCTCAGCCTGAAGAAGGGTCCCAACCTGTAACGTCACCTCTCCATTCACTCCACAGATGCCCCTTGACCCGCTGAAATCCTCCAGCAATTTTGTTTCAGAGCATAGGACATAGAATATTGCAGCACAAGAACCGGCCCTTTAGCCCACAATGTCTGTGTGGAACATGATGCCAAGACCAACTCTTATCTGCCTGCACATGATCCACATCCCTCCATTCCCTGCATATCCGTGTGCCTATGCACAAGTCTCTTAAATGCCGCTATCGTATTTACCTCAAGAGCAAGATTCCAGCGCCTGTAGTTCCTCAGTCTCTGGGGCTTTTGAATTATTGATTATTACCCTTCACTCCAGATATACATAAGGTCATAAGTGATAGGCGCAGAATTAGGCCATTCGGCCCATCAAGTCTACTCCGCCATTCAATCATGGTTGATCTATCTCTCCCTCCTAACCCCATTCTCCTGCCTTCTCCCCATAGCCCCTGACACCCGTACTAATCAAGAATCTATCTATCTCTGCCTTGAAAATACCCAATGACAGCCTCCACAGACTTCCGTGTCAATGAATTCCACAGATTCACCACCTTCTGACTAAAGAAATTACTCCTCATCTCCTTCCTAGAGGAACATCCTTTAATTCTGAGGCTGTGGCCTCTGGTCCTAGACTCTCCCACTAGTGGAAACATCCTCTATCCAGGGCTTTCACTATTCAGTAAGTTTCAATGAGGTCCCCCCGCATCCTGCAAACTCTAGCGAGTGTAGGCCCAGTGCCGTCAAACACTCATCGTATGTTAACCCACTCATCCCCAGGCTCACTGACTGGATGTAAACGGCTGGAAATGGAATGCAAGATCTGGGTTCAATTCCCCCATGTCTCCTTGAGTCTTGGTCTAAACACTAATTGTAGAGGCAGTGTCATACAGCGTGAAAACAGGTCCTTCGGCCCAACAAGTCAATGCCTACCAGTCCCACCTGCCTGCGTTTGGCTCATATCCCTCTAAATCTATCCTATCCATGTACCTGTCCAAATGTTACTAAAAACGTTGTGATAGTCCCTGCCTCAATTTCCTCCTGCAGTTGTACAGAACCCTAGTGAGACCACACCTGGAGTATTGTGTGCAGTTTTGGTCCCCTAATTTGAGGAAGGACATTCTTGCAGCGTAGGTTTACAAGGTTAATTCCCGGGATGGCGGGACTATCAAATGCTGAGAGAATGGAGCAGCTGGGCTTGTACACTCTGGAGTTTAGAAGGATGAGTGGGGATCTCATTGAAACATATAAGATTGTTAAGGGCTTGGACACACTAGAGGCAGGAAACATGTTCCTGATGTTGGGGGAGTCCAGAACCAGGGGCCACAGTTTAAGAATATGGAGTAAGCCATTTAGAACGGAGACGAGGAAACACTTTTTCTCACAGAGAGTAGTGAGTCTGTGGAATTCTCTGCCTCAGAGGGCGGTGGAGGCAGGTTCTCTGGATGTTTTCAAGAGAGAGCTAGATAGGGCTCTAAAAATAGCGGAGTCAGGGGATATGGGGAGAAGGCAGGAACGGGGTACTGATTGGGGATGATCAGCCATGATCACATTGAATGGCGGTGCTGGCTCGAAGGGCCAAATGGCCTACTCCTGCACCTATTGTCTATTGTCTATTGTCAACTACCTCAGCCAGCAGCTCGTTCCATACACCCACCGCCCTTTGTGTGAAAAAGTTACCCCTCAGGTTCCTATTAATTTTTTTCTCCTCTCACCTTAAACTTATGTCCTCTGGTCCCAGATGCATCTGCCCTATCTATTCCTCTCATGATTTTGTACATCTCTATAAGATCACGCCTCATCCTCCTGCGCTCCAAGGAATAGAGTCCCCGCTTACTCAACCTCTCCCTTTAGCCCAGACCCTCGAGTCGTGGCCACGTCCTCGTAAATCTTCTCTGCACCCTTTCCAGCTTGACAACATCTTTCCTGTAACACGGTGCCCAGAACTGAACACAATACTCTAAATGCGGCCTCACTGACGTCTCATACAACTGCAACATGACCTCCCAACTATGTGTAGAAAGGAACTGCAGATGCTGGTTTAAACCGAAGATAGATACACAATGCTGGAGTAACTCAGCGAGACGCGACCCTAAACGTCACCCATGCCTTCTCTCCTGAGATGTTGCCTGACCCGCTGAGTTACTCCAGCATTTTGTGTCCATCTCCCAACTTCTATACTCAGTTCATTCTGAAATCTCCAGACTATGTAGAATTAGATGCCTCACCCGCTGAATTTTTCCAGCATTTTTGTCTACCTTAAGCCCCTGTCCCACGTACGTGTCCTTGGCATGCTAATTACGCGACCTCGTGGTCGCGTTGAGGCGCGACGGTCCCGCGAAGGTCGCGCGCGACGTCATGCGCCCGCACAGCCGTCTGGAGCGAGTGACGTCATTTGAAGATGGGCACAAAATGCAGGAGTAACTCAGCGGGACCGGCAGCATCTCTGGAGAGAAGCAATGGGTGATGTTTCGGGTCGAGACCCTTCTTCAGTCTGAAAGAAGGGTCTTGACCCGAAACGACATCCATTCCTTCTCTCCAGAGATGCTGCCGTTCCCGCTGAGTTACTCCTGCATTTTGTGTCAATCTTCAATTTTCTTTGCCCCGCTCTGGGAGTAAAAGTGGGGGCGGATCCGGATCCGCAACAGCCGTGAGCCCCAGGCCGAGTTCGGCGATCGTTTGCCTGCTTCTGCTGCTGTTGGAGGTGAGACGTTGGAGGCCTGTCCCACTTTGGCAGTCAGTTACGCGACAGGCCGGTGGCGCACGAAGATTTCGTTCGCTACAAAATTTCGGAGCGCCGCGCGATACCGCGCACAACTCCATACCCCTCCGCGCTTCTCAGTGGGACCGGCCCCGCGCAGCCACACGATGCCCGTGCGCCGCAACGCGACGACGAGGTCGCATAATTTGCGTGCCAAGGACACGTAAGTGGGACAGGGCCTTTAGAGTTAGATGCAATTATCTTTGGAAAATTTGCAGACAAGAATGCTTCTCGTCGTCCCCTTCCATTTCAAAAGGATTTCAATTGAAAGTTTTCTCATGGTGTCGACAGCTGTTAAGTAATTGCTGCTTCCTCACTGACTCTTCGACTTCACCCTGGTTTGAGACGTGATTAAGTGCTTTGTGATTTCGACTGCCCTCGTTACTGGCCCCATCTCCCTCCCTTGTACTCACTGCAGTGAGTTTTACTCAAGGTTATTTTTTACAACTGGGAGTTCAGGAGAGCAGATGAATCTTGAAACTTCAGAGCCAGGGATTGCTCGGAAATAAAACAAGGCATCTTTGGATTCCGCACACGAGAATTTGCAAAAATCTAAGCAGGTTCGCCGTTTGGGATCACAGTGTCTAGGTACTCGAAGGTTGGGCCAGATTTTGGGGGATAATACTCACAATATCGGGGGAAATGCTGGCTACATCATGTATAATTGCTGGCATTTCTTGCTTTGCGAGATGTCCCCAAGATGCAGTGTTCCATGCGAGAACATCCGAAATGTCCTCATTCTTTAGGGAACGGGGGTCCCCCTCTCCCATCATGAATGAGGCCCTCACTCGTGTCTCCTCGGTATCCCGCCGTTCCTCCCTTGCTCCCCCTCCCCCCAGTCGCAACAGAGACAGAGTCACAGAGTCTTACAGCGTGGAAACAGGCCCTTCATCTCAACTTGCCCACGCCGACCAACATGTTCCATCTACACTAGTCCCACCTGCCTGCATCTGGCCCATATTCTTCCAAACCTGTCCTATCCATGTACCTGTCTAAATGTTTCTTAAACATTGCGATAGTCCCTGCCTCCTCTGGCAGCTCGTTCCTGGATGGTGAAGATCTCCCGTTGGAGAGAGGAGGAGAACGTCCAGAACCAGGGGCCACAGTCTAAGAATAAGGGGTAAGCCATTTAGAACGGAGACGAGGAAACACTTTTTCTCCCAGAGAGGGGTGAGTCTGTGGAATTCTCTGCCTCAGAGGGCGGTGGAGGCAGGTTCTCTGGATACATTCAAGAGAGAGCCAGATAGGGCTCTTAAAGATAGCGGAGTCAGGGGATCTGGGGAGAAGGCAGGAACGGGGTACTGATTGGGGATGATCAGCCATGATCACATTGAATGGTGGTGCTGGCTCGAAGGGCCGAATGGCCTACTCCTGCACCTGTTGTCTATTGTCTATTGCTGTAAGGCAGCAACTCTACCGCTGCGCCACCATGCCGGCCAATGTAAAAAGTATAAAAACACTTTCCCCGACGAAGCTGATGATGGAAACAGGCCACTGTAAACGCCAACCGCCCGATCACACTGGTTCAAAGTTACCCCATTTTTCTATGGTCTATTAAAGTAGTCATACCTTGAAGAGCTTTTGCAGTGGAGCAGACAAAATGTGTCGGAAGGAACTGCAGATGCTGGTTTACACCAAAGACAGACACATAATGCTGGAAGATCTCAGCAGGTCAGGCAGCATCCTGACCCTTCTCCAGGGATGGATGCTGCCCTACCCGCTGAGTTACTCCAGCATTTAGTGTCTCTCTCTCTGCCTTATGGGAGGACAACGGAATAGAAATCCATCCTTGATTGCAGGAACCAGATCTTCCAAGATGGCGTCCGACCCAGGAGACTATTTGCGTGCTCGCCGCAGAAGCAGATCTACAAACTCATATTACAATCGCTCCACACTCTTTGATCTCTGCTCCTACAGCAACATTTCATACTTTATCGTGTATCTACCCAGTAAAAATGGCCTGATTGTAATCACGTAGTCTTTCTGCTGACTGGTTAGCACGCTAGAAAATCTTGTCACTGTACCTCAACACACGTGACTATAAACTCAACTAAACTGAACACTGTAGACAATAGGTGCAGGTTTGGGCCATTCGGCCCTTCGAGCCAGTGTGATCATGGCTGATCATCCACGTTCAGTACCCCGTTCCTGCCTTCTCCCCATATCCCCATGACCCCGCTATCTTTAAGAGCCCTATCTAGCTCTCTCTTGAAAGCATCCAGAGAACCGGCCTCCACCGCCCTCTGAGGCAGAGAATTCCACAGACTCACCACTCTGTGAGAAAAAGTGTTTCCTCGTCTCCGTTCTAAATGGCTTACCCCTTATTCTTAAACTGGCCCCTGGTTCTGGACTCCCCCAACACTTTCACCTCCTACTCAAGACATCTATTTCACAAGTGATTAGGTCAAAGTATTGTTTTGTTGAAAACCCTGTGTGACCTACGAAACATCAGGATTTAGACTCCGGGGTGGCGCAATGGCGCAGAGGTCGAGTTGCTGCCTCCCAGCGCCAGAGACTCTTGTCCAGTCCTGACCACAGGTGCTGTTTGTACGATCCCCCCGTGAGCAGCTGTGCCTTGTACTCCAGTTGCGATATTTGCATCAATTGACTTCAAACGATCGGTTTCTACCCTGATTGCCGTTGGGTTGACCGTGTCTGCAGCTTGGTGGGATTCAGGCCTTCTGCAGTCCCGCCTCAATGCACTGGAAGAGGAAGACCCGTAAAACAGGGACGGTATAAACAACGGCCGTTTCGTTAAATCATCTCGTGGAATCGCAGGAGAACGTTTTTTATTAAATCTTGCAGTGAATAAAGTGCCTCAAAGCTAATGAAATGTTGTTTGCCTCATTTGCAGCCCTGGACGATCTCCAGCCTGCTTTGATAATGAAATTATCATGATGAACCATGTCTACAAAGAGCGGTTTCCAAAGGTAATTATCCTGTGCCTTCATTCTGCAGCTGCTAGTTTGTTCTTCATGTAAAAATAAAATATGTCAAATGTTTCCAACAATCATTTCTCCAAATCCGGATTGCCTTTGTGTAGGAAGGAACTGCCGATGCTGGTTTACATTGGGGATAGACACACAATACTGGAGTAACTCTGCGGGTCAGGCAGCATCTCTGGAGAAAATGAATAGGTGACATTTTGGGTCAAACGTCTGAAGAAGGGTTTTGTCCCGAAACGTCACCTATTCCATTTCTCCAGAGATGCTGCCTGACCCGTTGCCCGCTCCAGAGATGCTGCCTGACTATAAATAACCTCTTCCGAGACTTTGTGCCATCTTATTCCTTTCACTTCAGTCATCTCAGCATAACACGCACAGGATCAGAATAAAACCATTCAGTTCAGCCTAAAAGGATTTTCAAAGATCTCTTGTAGACAAAAATGCTGGAGAAACTCAGCGGGTGAGGCAGCATCTGTGGAGCAAAGGAATAGGTGACGTTTCGGGTCGAGACCCTTCTTCAGACTGATGTGGGGGTGGGAGGGGGCGGGAAAAAGAAAGGAAGAGATAGTGAGCTGTGGGAGAGCTGGGAAGGGGAGGGGAAGGAGGGAGAAAGCAAGGACTACCTGAAATTGGAGAAGTCAATTTTCATACCGCTGGGGTTAAAGTGCCCAAGCGAAATATGAGGTGCTGCTCATCCAATTTGCGGTGGGACTCACTCTGGTCATGGAGGAGGCCCAGGACAGAAAGGTCGGATTCGGAATGGGAGGGGGAGATGAAGTGCTGAGCCACCGGGAGATC
This sequence comes from Malacoraja senta, assembly GCA_038087875.1. Taxonomy (NCBI): domain Eukaryota; kingdom Metazoa; phylum Chordata; class Chondrichthyes; order Rajiformes; family Rajidae; genus Malacoraja; species Malacoraja senta. Next base: position 218,906,464 of record CM075977.1, on the reverse strand, counting down.
AGGTTGGTTAGTGCGAACCGAGCAGAGATGTTGGGCGAAGCGATCGCCCAGCCTGCGCTTGGTCTCACCGATGTAGAGCAGCTAACACCTAGAGCAGCGGATGCAATAGATGAGGTTGGAGGAGGTGCAGGCGAACCTCTGCCTCACCTGGAAAGACTGCTTGGGTCCTTGGATGGGGTCAAGGGGGGAGGTAAAGGTCTCTTGGTTGTCATTTTTTCAAAGGAACACCCGTGTTACCGAATACAATTTCCATGCAGATTTTAAAATCCGTCGTTCATTTCTTCTTCCACCATTTTCTAGTGGAGATTTTGTTGAGATGCATTATGAGGCCACAATCAAAAGAATCGTTGTACATCATTTATGACCCATAGAGTGGCTACAGAAGTGGAACACTGCAAACTATTGTCAGTGAATTCGGCTTTGAGTATATTACCTGTAAATTATAAGGCTTAGACAGCCTGTCCCAGAAAAATCAAAATGGTTAATTGAGTTGGAGGCGCAGGCAAAAGAAAAGCCTTTTCGACAGAGATGCTACCCGACCCGCTGAGTTACTCCAGCAGTTTGTAGATAATTCAGTTGCTATTTCTCGAATCTGGTCATCTCTAGAATCGTTTCAAAGTAAATCAACAATGCGTTTTCAAAAGGGAAGGCCAGATATATATATTCCAGGTCTTATTATTATTATTATTTAGAGTCTGTATTTTTTAATTCTGAGGTACACAAAAATGCTGGAGAAACTCAGCGGGTGCAGCAGCATCTATGGAGCGAAGGAAATAGGCAACGTTTCGAAAAATGTTGTGTACCTTCGATTTTCCAGCATCTGCAGTTCCTTCTTAAACATTTTTTAATTCTGAGTTTGATATGCCAGCAATTTGTTTTCAAGGGTTTATTTTACATTTAACACACTAACTGAATGAGATTCCTCTTAGCAGGTAAAGTAGACCAATTCCAAAAGACGTGGTCTACGTTTCTGGACCTATTCCAAGCGTGAGGTGCAATAGTAATTTTAAAAATAAATAAATGGTATCAGGACCTGGTAATGGGAGGTAAAACAACAAAAACAGACTTGGTTGGTAGTCCCCTTTCTGCGATTGTTCCTACTTTCTTTTTCTTTCTTTTCTAGGGTCTACTTTCTTACTTTACTTCCTTCTCTAACTTCTTTTCTAAGGGGCTTTCTTTTCCCAACACTCTCTTGCACTTCACGACTCTTGCGCACTTTCTTTACTTTTCTTACTTCTATCTTTCTTTTAAAGCTTAAAAAAATGATGCGGTACAAAAAATGTATTAAGATATATGTGTTGTGTATTACTGTAATTTACCGAACTTCTAATAAAAATAATTTAAAAAGACAAAAAAAACACACTAACTGAGTTGTTCCGTTCCTCAGGCCACAGCCCAGATGGAAGAGAGGCTTCAGGATATTATCACCAGCTACTCTCCTGACAATGTTCTGCCACTGGCAGATGGAGTCCTCAGCTTTGCTCATCATCAGATCATCGAGTTGGCACGAGACTGCCTGGATAAATCCCGCCTGGGCCACATCACCTCGAGATACTTCTATGAGTTGCAGGAGAAATTAGAAAAGTTGTTGCAGGAAGTAGGTATTTTCAAATATTTTATCTTCTGTATTTTTTTTTGTTGGAGGGGGGGGGGGTGGGGTGGGGTGGGGGGCAGCAAGGTTCATTCCAAGCGGAAAGCCGATTTTGTAGCCTCGGTTTGGGCTTGGTGGGAGGTGACTGTTTTCAAAGTACAACGAACGAACACTACCGTAGATAGACCACGTGTATGGCAGGCAGTAGAGAGTTCCAAGAATGATCCCAGGAATGAGTAGGTTAGCCTATGGTGAGCGTTTGGCGACACTGGGCCTGTACTCGCTGGGGTTTAGAAGAATGAGGGTGGAACCTCATTGAAATGTACATAATAGTGAAAGGCTTGGATAGAGTGGATGTGGAGAGGATGTTTCCACTAGGTCCAGGGATCATTGGCCTCAGAATAAAAGGTTGTTCCTTTAGGAAGGAGATGAGGAGATGAGGAATTTCTTCAGTCAGAGGGTGGTGAATCTGTGGAATTCATTGCCACAGACTGTGGAGGCCAAGTTAGTGGATATTTTTAAGGCAGAGATGGGTGGATTCTTTTCTCGCAGAGAGTGGTGAGTCTGTGGAATTCTCTGCCTCAGAGGGCGGTGGAGGCAGGTTGTCTGGATGCTTTCAAGAGAGAGCTAGATAGGGCTTAAAAATAGCGGAGTCAGGGGATATGGGGAGAAGGCAGGAACGGGGTACTGATTGGGGATATTCAGCCATGAATGGCGGTGCTGGCTCGAAGGGCCAAATGGCGTACTCCTGCACCTATTGTCTATTGTCTATTGATTAGTGCGGGTGTTCTTTATGGGAAGAAGGCAGGAGAGTGGGGTTGAGAGGGAAAGATAGATCAGCCATGATTGAATGGCGGAGTGGACTTGATGGGCTGAATGGCCTAATTCTACTCCTCGAACCTATGATCATTTGATCTATGGCAGAGATCAGTTTAAAAAGTAGCTTTGGCTTGTCATTGCATATCCATAGGCAAGATGTACAACAGCACCGATCGTTTCAAGTCTAGGTGAGTCAATTATACAGCATTGCTGAAAACTGTTCACTTCCCTGCAGCCCGAGGCACTCGACACATGACAGCGCTAAGATGTGCAGCCTCAGTGTAAGACAAACTGGCAACCAAAGAAGGCAGCTTGCAATATTCTCATTGATCTTACAGCACAGCCTTTAAAAGGACGGTGTCGGAAATTCTGGCTGCTGAGTGAACTGATTTTTTTTTTCAGTTTAGTTCAGTTTAGAGACACAGCGCGGAAACCATATAACCATATAACCATAACAGCACGGAAACAGGCCATCTCGGCCCTTCAATTCCGTGCCGAACACTTTTTTTTTTATTTTTTTTAATTTAAAATTTTTTTAAATTGCTGGCATATCAAACTCAGAATTTAAAAATGTTTAAGAAGGAACTGCAGATGCTGGAAAATCGAAGGTAGACAAAAATGCTGGAGAAACTCAGCGGGTGCAGCAGCATCTATGGAGCGAAGGAAATAGGCAACGTTTCGAAACGTTGCCTATTTCCTTCGCTCCATAGATGCTGCTGCACCCGCTGAGTTTCTCCAGCATTTTTGTGTACCTCAGAATTAAAAAATACAGACTCTCAATAATAATAATAAGAACACCTGGAATATATATCTGGCCTTCCCTTTTGAAAACGCATTGTTGATTTACTTTGAAACGATTCTAGAGATGACCAGATTCGAGAAATAGCAACTGAATTATCTACAAACTGCTGGAGTAACTCAGCGGGTCGGGTAGCATCTCTTCACAGTTCACACTGCCACCCAGCTTTGTGTCATCCGCAAACTTGCTAGTGTTGCTCCTAATTCCCTCTTCCAAATCATTAATATATATGGTAAACAGTTGCGGCCCCAACACCGAGCCTTGCGGCACTCCACTCGCCACTGCCTGCCATTCTGTAAAGGACCCGTTCACTCCTACTCTTTGCTTCCGGTCTGCCAACCAATTTTCTATCCATGTCAACACCCTACCCCCAATACTATGTGCTCTAATTTTAGTCATCAGTCTCCCATGCGGGACCTTATCAAAGGCTTTCTGAAAGTCTAGATACACCACATCCACTGGCTCCCCTTCATCCATTTTACTTGTCACATCCTCATAAAATTCCAGAAGATTAGTCAAGCATGATTTCCCTTTCATAAATCCATGTTGACTTGGACTAATCCTTTTACTGCTATCCAAATGCCCCATTATTACCTCTTAATAATTGACTCCAGCATCTTTCCCACCACTGAAGTCAGGCTAACTGGTGTGTAATTCCCCGTTTTCTCTCTCGCTCCTTTCTTGAAAAGTGGGATAATTGTATGCATGCAGAAAAGAAGACACAACATGCTGGAGTAACTCAGGGAGTCAGGCAGCATCTCTGGAGGACATGGATGGGTGATGGTTCGGGGCGGGACCCTTCTTCAGACTGACCCGAAACGCCACCTATCCATGTTCCTCAGAGATGCTGCCTGACCCCCTGAGTTACTCCAGCACTTTGTTCCATCTCAGATATAATTCGGCATCGACTGCTTTCTACAGTAGACCATTCCACAGCATCACCACTACCCAGCAGAACAAATGTTTCCTCATGTAGACAGAAGAGACTGAAGATGCTGGATTCTTGAGCAAAAAAACAGACTGCAGGAGGAATTCAGGCAACAATTGTGGAGGCAAATGCACCAATGACGTTTCAGGTCAGGACCCTTCTTCAAGCTGATCTGAAACATCGTCTCTCCATTTGCCTCCACAGATGCCGCCTGATCCATTGAGTTCCTCCAGCACTTGGAGTTTTGCTTAAGACTGCACCCTCTTGTCCATTTATCTCTCTATAATGATGTTCATTTAATGCATTCCAAGTGAATTAATGACCAAATGCTGCATTGGTTAATGATGGAGGAAAACTAATTGAGCTCTGGAGAACAGTCGGGAATTAAAGAGAGAAGCAACTTTTTCATCCTAGGGAAATGTTGTACCATGATTCAGATTCACATTTAGATTTGGATACTCTCATTTCCAAAAAATATATGATCAGAGTTTTTGTCTTAAAATCAATTCAGGAATTGATCGGGGGGACTCTATTCCTTGGAAAGCAGAATGATGTGGGGTGATCTTATAGATGTGTACAAAATCACGAGAGGAATAGATCGGGTCTCTTGCCCAGGGTAGGAGAATTGGGGACCAGAAGACATGGGTTTCAGGTGAAGGGGAAAAGTAATTAATAGGGATCTGAGGGGTAACTTATCACACAAAGGGTGGTGGGAGTATGGAACGAGCTGCCGAAGGAGGTAGTTGAGGCAGGGACTATCGCAACGTGTAAGAAACAATAGACGGGTACATGGATAGGACAGGTTTAGAGGGATATGGGCTAAATGCGGGCGGGTGGGACTAGTGTAGATGGGACATGTTGGCCAGTGTGGGCAAGTTGGGCCGAAGGGCCTGTTTCCACACTGTATGACTGTGACATTAAAGTTATAATTTGATTTCAGAAGCTGTATACACTTATCAACGCGTGCAGAATCACTTCATAAGGTCATGTGATTGTAGCAGAATTAGGCTGTTCGGCCCATCAGGCCTACCCCACCGTTCAATCATGGCTGATCTATCTCTCCCTCCTAACCCCATTCTCCTGCCTTCTCCCCATAACCTCTGACACCCGTACTAATCAAAAATCTTATCTATCACTGCCTTAAAAATATCCACTGACTTGTCCTTCTGTGGCAAAGAATTCCACCCTCTGACTATAGATTCACCACCCTCTGCATAAAGAAATTCCTCCTTATCTGCTTCCTAAAGGAACGTCCTTTAATTCCGAGGCTAAGAACAAGTCAAAGGATATTTTTAAGGTGGAGATAGACAGATTCTTGATTACAAGAAGGTGGACATAATGGTATAATGGACCCCAGGCATGTGACATGAGTTACTTGGGTGGAATAATGGAAGGAGCACAGAGTCTGGGCAGTTGAGCGATATAAAGAATCTTTGTCCTAAGACAGACGTCAAGAGATCGTCTAATGAAAGAGAGTCTGCAGAGGCTTTGGATAAATAATTTAAAGGTTTTGCGCCACATTGACAGATGCTTGCAAGTAAGAATCATTATGTCAAGGCAATTTTTCTTTTTTCCATTCATACTAGTTTTTGCTTTGAAATATGAAATGGAAGCATATATCTCCTGATCTTTAGCCAACCCCTCCGTAGAAGTGTGTGTTTTAGCGACCTGAATTGATAAAGTACAGAAATGAACAATAACAAAATATAATATTATTCTTTATAATCTGGCTGGGACATTTCTTTGAGTGTTTAAAAAAAATATATAATAACAGGAGCTTGAAACCTTAAATTGAAAGTGTTGGAAGGAACTGCAGATGCTGGTTTAAACCGTAGACTAGACACAAAAGGCTGGAGTAACTCAGCAGGCCAGGCAGCATCTCTGGAGAAGTGGAATAGGTGATATTTCGGGTCGAGATCCCTCTTCTGACTGAGAGTCAGGGGAAATGGAAGCAAGAGATATAGATGGTGATGTAGAACAAATGATTGAAAGATGTGTTAAAAAATTAACGATGATCAAGGAAACAAGGAGCCCACAATGGTCCATTGTTGGCGGTGGGCTTGGTGATAACTTGTTACACAGCCAACAATGGAACATTGTGGGCTTTATGTTTCCTTCATCATCTGTAAATTTTTGCATGTCTTTCATTCATTTGTTCAATATCTCTCTACATCACCGTCTCCATCTCTCATTTCCCTTTCCCCTGACACTCGGTGTGAAGAAGGGTCTCGACCCGAAACGTTGCCTATTTCCTTCGCACCATAGATGCTGCCTCACCCGCTGAGTTTCTCCAGCATTTTTGTCTACCTTTGATTTTCCAGCATCTGCAGTTCCTTCTCAAAGGGGCTGTCCCACTGTACGAGCTAATTCAAGAGCTCTCCCGTGTTTAAAAAAAAATCAAACTCGTGGTAAGCACGTTGAATGCACGTCGCGGTTACGTCGGAGCTCGGAACGTCTCTTAGCGAGTCGTAACGCTAACGGCAGGTACTCGGGAAACGCGGTAAGCTCGGGAAGACTCGTGAAGATTTTTCAACATGTTGAAAAATGTCCACGAGAGCCCCGAGTGCCTACGAGCGGCTATTACCCTAATTCTCCGAGTTCGAATCGGGGTAAACTCGGGAGAACTGTTGAATTAGCTCGTACAGTGGGACAGCCCCTTAAGCCTTTTTAAGCCTGTTGTGTCAACAAGAGTGCCTTAAAAGTTTTTATGGCCAGTATAAAACTTTGAACAATTACAGCTCTGAACTGCTATTCTGGCATATTCCTGCTCAACTTTATAACAAGCTCAGCAGACATTAAGAGGAGGCAGCTGCTCGTATTCTTAAAATAATCATGGACAGTTCGTCTAGTGGCTGTCACAATGTCTTTTATACTGGAATAGGGATTTCATCTTGTGGTTTAATTGCTGCTGGGCCTGCCTCTTAATAGATGGCCAAGGATATGTTTGGTGTAACTAACTCGCACCACTGTGACACCAGCTCCTTCTGCTGGACACTGTGTCCAATAACGTCCAGATAGAATGATGTCGGAAAGAAGAGTGAAAGAGTGGATGTGGAGAGGATGTGTCCACTAGTGGGAGAGTCCAGGACCAGAGGCCACAGCCTCAGATAAAAAGATCTTCCTTTCGGAAGGAGCCGAGGAGGAATTTCTTTAGTCGGAGGGTGGTGAATCTGTGGAATTCATTGCCACAGAAGGCTGTCGAGGCCAAGATTTTTTTTAAGGCAAAGATAGATAGATTCTTGATTATTATGGGTGTCAGGGGTTATGGAGAGAAGGCAGGAGGATGGGGTCGAGAGGGAAAGATAGGCCAGGATTGAATGGCGCAGTAGACTCGATGGGTCAGATGGCCTAATCCTGCTCCTATCACTTATGAACTTTTATAAGTTTAGGGTCAGAGGACACAGCCTCAGAATAGAAGGACGTACCTGTAGAAAGAAGACGGGGAGAAATGTTTTAGCTGGAGGCTGCTGAGGGTCTGAGGGAGTCTGAATAAGGGTCCTGGCCCAAAATGTCTGTCCATTCCTCCCACAGATGCTGCCTGACCTGCTGAGTTACTCCACCACTTTGTGTTGTGCTCAGCATCTGTGGGGGGGGGGGGGGGAAGGCCAGGCGACGTTTTGGGTCAGGACCCTTCTCCAGATTGGAGAAGGGTCTCGACCAGAAACGTCACCTATTCCTTCGCTCCATAGATGCTGCCTCACCCGCTGAGTTTCTCCAGCATTTTGTCTACTTTCGATTTTTCCAGCATCTGCAGTTCTTTCTTAAACCTCCAGATTAAGAGACAGTTTCTTCCCAGCTGTTATCAGGCAACTAAACCATCCTATCGCCAACTTGAGAGCGATCCTGAGCTTTTATCTACCTCATTGGAGATCCTTGGGCTATCTTAAATCAGACTTTACTGGAATTTAGCTTGCACTTAATGTTATTCCTTATATCATGTATCTGTACACTGTGGACGGCTCGATTGTAATCATGCATTGTCTTTCTGCTGACTGCTGAGCACGCAACAAAAAGCTTTTCACTGTACCTTGGTACACGTGACAATCAACTAAATTAAAGAAGAAAACTTGAAGAAAACTTTGCTCACATTTTTCTTTTCTCATTATCTAGGCTCACAAACGTTCTGAAAGTAATGAATTAACGGTCATTGATCAGCTGGTCAGGAAATTATTGATCATCATTGCCCGCCCGGCGCGATTGCTGGAATGTCTTGTGAGTCCTCTTTCAAAATAAACGTAGACATTTTTGGATAAAAGACATGAAAATGTTAATAATGTTAATATGAGCATGTACCAATTTTAAAATCAATTCAGAGTGGGAAATTTTCTTTTGAGAGGGATGTTTGCAGAACTTCACAGCCATAGCACAGAGCCTTATAGTGTGGAAACAGCCCCTTCGGCCCAACTTGCCCATGCTAACCAAGATGTCACATCTACAGTAGCCCCACCAGCCTGCGTTTGGCCCACATGCCTCTAAACCTGTCCTATCCATGTATCTGTCCAAATGTCTTTTAAATGCTGTTAGAATATCTTCCTCAATTACCAGCTCATTCCATACACTCACCACCCTCTGTGTGGAAAAAGCCGCCCCTCTCACCATGGGCTGTGGTTCTTGATTCCCTTAGCTTGCGTCAAAGACTCTGTGCATTCTCTCTATCTATTCCTCTCGTGATTTTGTACACCTCTACAAGATCACGCCTCTTGCGCTCCAAGGAATAGAGTCCCGGCCTGCTCAACCTCTCCCTGCAGCTCAGGCCCTCGAGTCCTGGCAACAGCCTCGGAAGTCTTCTCTGCGCCCTTTCCAGCCTGACAACATCTTTCCTGTACCATCCAATCCTGGCAACAACCTCATCTGCATCTCCCTATAGCTCAGGCCCTCGAGTCCTGGCAATATCCTCGAAAGCCTTCTCTGCACCTTTTCCAGCTTCATGACATCCTCCCATCGACGGTAAGACCAAATCTGAATATAACACTCCAAATAGTCCAAATGTGTCAGGTGGAAACTGAAAACTATTATGACTTGTTTCAATCTCACTTTCAAGATGTATGACCAATAATAAGTGAATGTATAGAACACCGGGAGTTGCAGGGAGATTTGATTTTAAAAAAGTATAGACGCGATGATGGCAAGCATTGATACGCTCAGAATAAAAGGACGTTCCTTTAGAAAGGATTTGAGGAGGTATTCTTTAATTCAGCGGGTGATGAATCTGTGGAATTCATTGGCACAGATGTGGCTGCGGAGACCAAGTAATTGGGTATTTATAAGCAGAAATTGTTGTTTAATGAGGGTATCAGGGGTTATGGGGAGAAGGCAGGAGAATGGGGTTAGGAGGGAGAGATAGATCAGCCATGATTGAATGGCGGAGTAGACTCGACGGCCCAAATGGTTGAATTCTGCTCCGGTGACGTGTGAACTTATGACAGGGTAGACAGTCAGAACCTTTTTATCAGGGTAGAAAAATCAAATACCAGAAGGCATAGCTGGAAGGTGAAGAGATATGGTGGGGCAATTTTCTTTTACACAGTGGATGGTGAGTGTCTGGAAACCACGGCCCAGGGTGGGTGTGGAGGCAGATACGATAAGAGGCATTTAAAAATAGATAGTTGTATGGATATGGAGGGAATGTATAGAGAGGAACTGCAGATATATACCAAAAGAAAGACACAACGTGCTGGAGTCTTCTTCTTGTGTATGGCGTGCACAGCCTAAAGTTGTGGGTCAACTTGTTCTATTTGATCTAATTGTTTGTGCACGTCGGGTTGATTGCATTAGTCGAAACAGGGTGGACCACATGAAGGTTGCAATCTCCCACCCCAGTGCTGGAGTAACTCAGTGGGTCCGTTAGAATCTCTGGAGAAAAAGGATGGGTGACCTTTTGGGTTCGGGACCCTTCTTCAGATTCCAGCACTTTGTGTCTATCTTGGATCTGGAAGGATATGGCTTACGTGCAGATCGATAAGATTTGGTCTTGACATCAATTTTGGCACAGACATTGTTGGCGGGAAGGCCTGTCCTTGTTCTCCACTGTTCCATGTTCTGTTCAAAGTAACTGGAGTTGATCAAGATATGTTTTCAATATTCCTTCAGGAATTTGATCCAGAAGAGTTCTATCATTTGTTGGAAGCAGCAGAAGGACATGCTAAAGAAGGGCAAGGCATTAAGTCGGATATTCCCCGCTACATCATCAGTCAACTGGGCCTCACAAGAGATCCCTTGGAGGGTGAGTGCCGGCGATGTTCATGTTCCTTCCAAACTTTTGTTTAGTTTAGAGATGCAGCACGGCACTTTGCCTTTACTCAAGCCTCCAACATCTGCAATTAGACACAAAATGCTGGAGTAACTCAATCAATCAATCAAAGACTTTATTGTTATTCAAAAATACACCAACAAATGCAAATCTGAACGAAACTTCGTTGCATCTGGCTCACCGTGCAACATAAAACAACAAAAGGATAAAAATGGATAAAAAGATAAAATTGATCATTGTTGGGGCGCATTATACGGAATTCAAGAGTCTGATGGCTCGGGGGAAGAAGCTGTTGCAAAACCTGGCCGTTCTGCTCCTTATACTGTGATACCGTTTGCCCGAGGGCAGCAGAGTGAACAGTCCACGATGGAGATGAGTGGGGTCTTTTATAATGCTGTTGGACAGCGGGTCAGGCAGCATTTCAGGAGAGAAGGAATGGGCGACGTTTCAGGTTGAGACCCTTCTTCAGACTGATGTCAGGGGAGTGGGCGGGACAAAGATAGAATGTAGGCAGAGACAGTAAGACTGGTGGGAGAACTGGGAAGGGGGAGGGGATGGAGAGAGAAAGCAAGGGGCTATCTGAAGTTGGAGAAGTCAATGTTCATACCGCTGGGGTGTAAACTACCCAAGCGAAATATGAGGTGCAATTAGACGTTATTTTAGACTCTAGGCTTTGGAGATACAGCGCGGAAACAGGCCGCCCTACCCACCAAGCCCGCGCCGACCTGCAATCACCCCGTACGCTAACACTATCCGGCAGTCTAGGGACAATTGACAATTTTTACGGAAGCCAAATTCACCTACAAACCTGCACATCCTTGGAGCGTGGAAGGAAACCGGAGCACCCGGGGAAAACCCACGCAGGTCACGGGAGAACGTACAAACACCGTACAGACAACGCCCGTAGTCAGGATGGAACCCGGGTCCCTGGTGCTGTGAGGCAGCAACTCTACCGCTGCGCCACCGTGCCCCCCTTGGTGTAATCTTCCTCTTCAAGTTCAATGGAATGAATGTAAGGTTTTCGAAGGTTAAAGGAAACATTTTAAATGCCGTTCCAGCAGCATAATTTTTTTCCTTGCCTTTATTTTGAGCAACAGTTCAGTAATTTCCATTACATTTGAGTATAGTTCCTTACAAATTGATTAGTACAGGTATCAGGGGTTATGGGGAGGAGAATGAGGTTCGGAGGGAGAGATAGATCAGCCATGATTGAATGTAGTAGACTTGATGGGCCGAATGGCCTAATTCTTCTCCTATCACATGAAATAGATTATGAAAAGTAATCGTGAACATTTTTTTTTCATGTTCAGCTGTAATTATTGAAGTTACGTTTGCATTCATTAAGTAGTTTGCCAAAAATGCGAAAATCCAAATGCTTTCCCTTTTGCTGTCTGGGAAATTTCTTGAAGGACAATGAAAATTTCCGACCTTCCAATTAAAGTTAAATCTCAATTATCGCGCGTCTTCGAATCTGCGTCAACCACAAAATATAATTGAAGCACAGGAAGATGATTCAACACAAATTGATCAGAAAGCACTTAACTTTGCAGTTGCAGTAATAGTCAAACAGCAATGAAACGGGCCCTTCAGCCCAACTTGCCCATGCCGACCAACATGCCCCATCTGCACTAGTCCTACCTGCCTGCATTTGGCCCATATCCCTCTAAACCTGTCCTATCCATGAACCTATCCAAATGTTTTTTAAACATTGTGATAGTACCTGGCTGAACTATCTCCTCTGGCAGCTCGTTCCATACACCCACCACCCTTTGTGTAAAAAAGGTTGCTCCTTGGGTCTGTAGTAAATCTTTCCCCCATCACCTTAAACCTATGTCCCCTGGTTCTTGATTTCCACACTCTGGGTTCCACCACCCATAGATACATAGATACATAGAAAATAGGTGCAGGAGTAGGCCATTCGGCCCTTTGAGCCTGCACCGCCATTCAATATGATCATGGCTGATCATCCAACTCAGTATCCCGTACCTGCCTTCTCTCCATACCCCCTGATCCCTTTAGCCACAAGGGCCACATCTAACTCCCTCTTAAATATAGCCAATGAACTGGCCTCAACTACCCTCTGTGGCAGAGAGTTCCAGAGATTCACCACTCTCTGTGTGAAAAAAGTTTTTTCTCATCTCGGTCTTAAAGGATTTCCCCCTTATCCTTAAGCTGTGACCCCTTGTCCTGGACTTCCCCAACATCGGGAACAATCTTCCTGCATCTAGCCTGCCCAACCCCATAAGAATTGTGTACGTTTCTATAAGATCCCCTCTCAATCTCCTAAATTCTAGCGAGTATAAGCCAAGTCTATCCAGTCTTTCTTCATATGAAAGTCCTGACATCCCAGGAATCAGTCTGATGAACCTTCTCTGCACTCCCTCTATGGCTATAATGTCGTTCCTCAGATTTGGAGACCAAAACTGTACGCAATACTCCAGGTGTGGTCTCACCAAGACCCTGTACAACTGCAGTAGAACCTCCCTGCTCCTATACTCAAATCCTTTTGCTATGAAAGCTAACATACCATTCGCTTTCTTCACTGCCTGCTGCACCTGCATGCCTACTTTCAATGACTGGTGTACCATGACACCCAGGTCTCGCTGCATCTCCCCTTTTCCTAATCGGCCACCATTTAGATAATAGGCTGCTTTCCTGTTTTTGCCACCAAAGTGGATAACCTCACATTTATCCACATTATACTGCATCTGCCAAACATTTGCCCACTCACCCACCACCCTTTGTGCGGAAAAATTTACCCCTTAGATACCTATTCAATCTTTTCCCCTTCACCTTAAACCTATGTCCACTGGTCCTTGATTCCCCTACTCTGGGCAAGACCTCTATAAGATCACCGCTCATCCTCCTGCACTCCAAGAAATAGAGTCCTAGCCGGCTTGACCTCTCCGTATAGCTCAGGCTCGAAAGTCCTGGCAACATCTTCGTGAAATTAAAAATTGCCGTGCCTATTTTATATTCACAGTTGGTAGATTTAATCCCATGGTAGGAAGGCTATCCAATGAAGGAATGAGTCGAACTGACCAAATTTCAAGAGTCAAGAGTTGTTTATTGTCATATATCCCAGATAGAACAATGGAATTCTTACTTGCAGCAGCACGACAGAATATGTAAACAGAGTACACGGTAACTAGGGTTGCCAACTGTCCCGTATTAGCCGGGACATCCCGTATATTGGGCTAAACTGGTTTGTCCCGTACAGGACCGACCTTGTCCCGTATTTGACTGCTACTACTCGGGTCGAGGGGACTGTCGGGTCGGAGCGCCGCGTCCGGCCCCGCCTCACCCGTCCCGACGTAGTGCAGCCCGTGGAGTGCAGCAGCAGCAGCAGCATCGCCTCGCCCGTGGTCCCGCGGGTCGGCAGCCCGGCCAGCTGTCCGACCTTCGGACCTTCGCTTACCGCCGACACCACCACCACCCCTCCTTCTCGTGGCCGATCATCGGTTCATGAGTTGGATGGGGTGCCGGACGTCGTGCGGCCCAGGCCAAAAGTCCTCAGCTGGCCCGCCGGCTGGGCATTGTGTGCAGTCCAGCACCCGGGGCAACTCATCGTTCACCCAGCCACGGCCGAGTCGGTCAACGAATTGCCGTCGGGAATTTGTCCCGTATTTTAACCTTTTGTCCCTGATTTGGGAGTGAAGGGCCTGTCCCACTTGGGCCGTCATTTACGCGACAGGCCGGTAGTGACTGACGCACGACGGTCACGCGCTCCATCGTGCGTCCGCACAGCCGTCTGGAGCGGGTGACGTCATTTGAAGATAGACACAAAATGCTGGAGTAACTCAGCGGGACCGCCAGCATCTCTGAAGGGAAGGAATGAACGATGTTTCGGGTCGAGACTCTTCTTCAGTCTGAAAGAAGGGTCTTGACCCGAAACGTCACCCATTGCTTCTCTCCAGAGATGCTGCCGGTCCCGCTGAGTTACTCCTGCATTTTGTGTCTATCTCCAATCGTCTTGGCCCCGCTCTGGGAGTAGGAGTGGGGGCGGATCCGGATCCGCAACGGCCGTGAGCCCCAGGCCGAGCTCGGCGATCGTTTGCCTGCTTCTGCTGCTGTTGGAGGTGAGACGTTGCGCCGCGCCAGGGTCTTGGGCCTGTCCCACTTTGGCCGTCAGTTACACGACAGGCCAGTGGCGCGCGAAGATTTAGTGCAGGATGAAATCCACACTCCTCCACACCATGCCATGCGCCCGTCCCCGCGCTACCCACGCGCTACCCACGCACTACCCACACACTACCCACACGCTACCCACACGCTAGCAGGTCGCGTAAATGGCGCGCGAATGACGGCCAAGTGGGACAGGCCCTTGAGAAAGTTGGCAACCCTAACTGTAACCAAGATAATAAACGAGGGGGAAAAAATGCAAGCAATTTTGCATTTGCCCTCTCTATTGCTGCAGTTGTTTCAAAAGTAAAGCCAAGATAGCAGCATTTGAATTCATACTTAACGCTGCATAGCAAAATAAGCATGCAATTGATAACTGATTTAGAAATGCGACTTGTTATTTAAAGCTATCCTACCCTTGGCTCAGGTAGCACACATCTGCTGTGCATAATTTACTCCTGCCCCTGTGCACATGGCACAGTATGACCATTGTGACAGGTATTTTACTTGCCTTGATGCTCTATTAAACCCCAAATGTAACAGCAGCCCGACATTAAAAAAACACCCATTAAAAAGGCATTTGAGCATCTAATTGGAACTCATCTAATTAAACAAATGTTTCTCTTTCCTGCCCAGTCTTTTGGCAAACTGGGGACTGAGAAATGCAGAACGGTTTCAGGTGCATTAGCCTTCGCTGTGGCTCACTCGCTGAATCTTTATGATCATCCACTTAGTTTAGTTTAGTCGGGGGATACTGCGCGGAAACAGGCCTTTCATCCCACCGACCGACAGAAGAGTGGTGAGTCTGTGGAATTCTCTGCCTCAGAGGGCGGTGGAGGCGGGTTCTCTGGATGCTTTCAAGAGAGAGCTAGATAGGGCTCTTAAAAAGTAGCGGAGTCAGGGGTTATGGGAAGAAGGCAGGAACGGGGTACTGACTGGGGATGATCAGCCATGATCACATTGAATGGCGGTGCTGGCTCGAAGGGCCAAATGGCCTACTCCTGCACCTATTGTCTATTGACCGGCGATCTCCGCACATTAACTATATCCTACACACACGAGGAACAATTTACAATGACACCAAGCCTGCAAACCTGCACGTCTTTGGAGTGTGGGAGGAAACCGAAGATCGCGGAGAAAACTCTTGCGGGTCACGGGGAGAACGTACAAACTCCGTGCAGACAGCACCCGTAGGCGGGATCGAACCCGGGTCTCTGGCGCTGTAAGCTCTGTAAGGCAGCAACTCTACCGCTGCGCCACCGTGTCACCACGCCTGCGTGTGTCTCATGCCCACTGCCGTTGTAATGGGATCTGCTGTGAGGAGAGAGAGAGCCAAATCCACTTTTGTTCCTCCCCGATGACGATTGGAAAGTAGATTTGTGGCCTATTAAGCACTGGTGACTGCATCGCAGATGGGTTCTCCAGGAGGAAGCTTTATTGTTTGTTGTGTCGATGTCAGCAGTCTTGTGTCGGGGAGGGTGTTGAGAAACGATTTGCATGGGCAGAAAGAACAGATGCTCTGCAAGATCGTAAATGTGTTCGCAGTCTCAACAGGCGTTGCCAACTCCTTCACTTAATTTGAGGACTGGTCTGGTTACTAACGACTGCTCTGAGTTGTGTCGCGGTTTGGCGGCCCCAAGTAGTCAGCGTGATCAGAGTTCCCAAAGAACGTGGAGAAAATAAAAATGCTGAGCCAGGCGCTAAATGGATTCTTAGCAGCCTCGCGGAATGGCACGGAGACGGTATTGACACCATGTCTTCCTGCGGAGTGTTAATACCACTGGTAGAAGTGGCGGAACAAAGTACGCAATATATTATAACTTCGAGCAGAGAACAGTGCAGCACAAGATCTGGTTAGGAAAGGTTTAGAATGGATAGGAAAAGTTAAAGAAGGGTCGCGACCCGAAACGTCCCCTATTCCTTTCTCTCCACAGATGCTGCCTGACCCGCTGAGTTATTCCAGCATTTTGTGTCTATCTTCGGTGTAAACCAGCATCTGCAGGTCCTTCCTGCACAGGAAAGGTTTAGAATGGGTGGGAAAGGTTTGGAATGGATTAGAATGGACAGGAAAGGTTTATAGACAATAGGTGCAGGAGTAGGCCATTTGGCCCTTCGAGCCAGCATGGCTGATCATCCCCAATCAGTACCCCGTTCCTGCCTTCTCCCCATATCCCCTGACTCCGCTATTTTTAAGAGCCCTATCTAGCTCTCTCTTGAAAGCATCCAGTGAACCTGCCTCCACCGCCCTCTGAGGTATAGAATTCCACAGACTCACCACTCTCTGTGAGAAAAAGTGTTTCCTCGCCATCCCGGGAATTAACCTTGTAAACCTACGCTGCACTCCCTCAATAGCAAGAATGTCCTTCCTCAAATTAGGGGACCAAAACTGCACACAAAACTCCAGGTGTGATCTCACTAGGGCTCTGTACAACTGCAGAAGGACGTCTTTGCTCCTATATTTGATTCCTCTTGTTATAAATGTCAACATGTTTAGAATGGGTAGGAAAGGTTTAGGATGGATAGGGACAGTTTAGGATGTAGAGGAAAGACGTGGAATGGATAGGGAAGGTTTAGAATGGATTAGAATGGACAGGAAATGTTTAGAATGGGCAGGAAAGGTTTAGAATGGAGAGGAAAGTTTTAGAGAGATATGGGGCCAAACATGGGCTGATGGACTACTGTACCACTATTACATAGATACATAGATACATAGAAAATAGGTGCAGGAGTAGGCCATTCGGCCCTTCAAGCCTGCACCGCCATTCAATATGATCATGGCTGATCATCCAACTCAGTATCCCGTACCTGCCTTCTCTCCATACCCCCTGATCCCCTTAGCCACAAGGGCCACATCTAACTCCCTCTTAAATATAGCCAATGAACTGGCCTCAACTACCCTCTGTGGCAGAGAGTTCCAGAGATTCACCACTCTCTGTGTGAAAAAGTTTTTCCTCATCTCGGTCTTAAAGGATTTCCCCCTTATCCTTAAGCTGTGACCCCTTGTCCTGGATAGGGACAGTTTAGGATGTAGAGGGCATGGGCAAGCTAGACCAAAGGGCCTGTTTCTGTGCTAGATAACTCTGCCTCGTCAGCCCACCATGTCTGTGCCGAACATGATGCCAAGACCATCACTTATCTACCTGTTCAAAACCCATATCCCTCCATTCACTTGTTTAATGAAATCAATCACAGAGACATAGTTGAAACCAGGCCCCTTCGTCCCAACTTGCCCACACCGATCAACATGCCCCATCTACACGTCCCACTTACCTGCGTTTGGCCCGTATCCCCCCTAAACCTGCCCTATCCATGCAAAGGATATAATCAAGGAATCATACAAAATCTTCAGAAGGTTGACGAAAATGCTGGAGAAACTCAGCGGGTGAGGCTGCGTCTATGGAGCGAAGCAATAGGCAATGTTTCGGATCGAGACCCTTCTTCAGGTCTGAAGAAGGGTCAAGACCTGAAACGTCACCTATTCCTTCGCTCCATAGATGTTGCCTCACCCGCTGAGTTTCTCCAGCAATTTTGTCTACCATCGATTTTTCCAGCATCCGCAGTTCCTTCTTAAATATAAAATCTTCACGTTACTCGACCGTAGTATTAAACCATCTAGACAGAGGGTAAACATGGGAAGCCAGTTAACAGTGCATGCTGCTCATTCTTGTTGTTTATTACTTGGACCGACTCTAATCATCGACTTTCTTGTCTCAATAGAAATGGCCCAACTGGGAAGCTATGATAGTGGGACAGCAGAGACTCCTGAAACTGATGACTCAGTGAGTGTAAGTATGCTCTTGCAAATCGCTCCTCACCCACAAACCTTTTTACAGGTTTGGCATCAATTCTCATCTTGCATTTAGTTAAAAAATATCGTGCTGTTTTTTTCCCCCCCAACTCTTTTCTGCGATTTGGATGCTGCTATGGTCATTCCCGCATACCAAACCCATGGGTGCTCGAATATTGGCCTTCTCACTTAGAAAGTCCCATTTTAGCAGAATGTCAGAGTTTAGTTCAGTTTAGTTTAGCAATACAACGAGGAAACAGGCCCTTCGGCCCACCGATTCCGCACCGACCAGCGAATCCCGCACATCAACTATCACAACTGACTTATCTCAACACGGTGACAGCTACCGTAGTTTTTAACCTCAGTGTACATGGACCGATTTATAGACAATAGACAATAGCCAACAGGTGCAGGAGTAGGCCAAATGGCCCATTGAGCCAGCACCGCCATTCAATGTGATCATGGCTGATCATCCACAATCAGTACCCCGTTCCTGCCTTCTTCCCATATCCTCTGACTCCGCTATTTTTAAGAGCCCTATCTAGCTCTCTCTTGAAAGCATCCAGAGAACCTGCCTTCACCGCCATCTGAGGCAGAGAATTCCACAGACTTTGTACTTTTACCTTATTTATTTATTTTATAGCATCGATACGGTTGCAATCTTTATTTCGTTGTTCTTGTACAATGACAATAAAGATTTATTATTATTATTATTATTATTATTATTATTAACAGTATCTTGCACACACATGGGACAATTTACAATTGAACCAGGCCAATTAATTTACAAACCTGTACGCCTTTGGAATGTGGGATGGCGGGACTGTCATATGGGGAAAGATTGAAAAGACTAGGCTTGTATTCACTGGAGTTTAGGAGGATGAGGGGAGATCTTACAGAAGCATATAAAATTATAAAAGGACTGGACAAGCTAGATGCAGGAGGAATGTTCCCAATGTTGGGCGAGTCCAGAACCAGGGGTCACAGTCTTAGAATAAAGGGGAAGCCTTTTAAGACTGAGGTGAGAAAAAACGTTTTCACCCAGAGAGTTGTGAATTTGTGGAATTCCCTGCCACAGAGGGCAGTGGAGGCCAAGTCACTGGATGGATTTAAGAGAGAGTTAGATAGAGCTCTAGGGGCTAGTGGAATCGGGGGATATGGGGAGAAGGCAGGCACGGGTTATTGATTGGGGACGATCAGCCATGATCGCAAAGAATGGCGGTGCTGGCTCGAAGGGCCAAATTTATATGAATCGGAGCTCCTGGAGAAAACCCATGCAGGTCACGGGGAGACCGTACAAACTCCGTACAGACAGCGCCCGCAGTCAGGATCCAACCCGGGTCTGTAAGGCAGCAACTCTACCGCTGCGTCACCGTGCCGTCCTGACACCCCAGAGGACACAGGTTTAAGGTGAAGAGAGAAAGGTTTAATAGGAACCCGAGGGGCACATTATTCACCTGAGGGTGGTAGGTATATGGAATGGGCTACCATAGGAGATCGTTGAGGCAGGTACTCTCAAAGCATTTAAAAGACATTGTTTCCAAAAATAAACTTTATTCAGAGTGATAAATATATACAAAACAAAAAGTGTGTGAAGACCCTTCCCACATTCTCAGCAGCTATACAAATATTCATTAGCATTATATTTTGTAGTGTTCATAAAACTATTATATCAGGCACCGTTGTCTGAAGAAGGGTTCCGACCAGAAACATCACCTACTCCTTTTCTCCAGAGATGTTGCCTGACCCGCTGAGTTACTCCAACATTTTGCGCTTATCTTCATTATAAGCCAGGATCCCACACCCTTGCCATTCATGTGCCTCCCTGGGGTGATATCCCTTCCCTAGTATGAGGGGTCGTCTCCACCACACTCTGCCCCCCCCCCATGTCCAGCAGCGGAAGGACCCTAGACTGTGGTCCTCCCCCCACCGAGCCTTGGCGTTGGCTGCACCGAGCTTCAGTGCGTCCCTCAGCACGTACTCCTGCAGTCTGGAGCGGGCCGGTCGGCAACATTCCACGACGGACATCTCGCTCCGCTGGGAGGTGAACAACTCTCGGGCAGACCAAAGATCGTCTTTCACCGAGTTGATGACCCTCCAGCAGCACCCGATGTCAGTTTCTGAATGTGTCCCTGGGAACAGTCCGTAAATCACAGAGTCCTCTGTGGCGGACCTGTTTGGGATAAACCGCGCTTGCATCATTCTCCAGACTCGATTCGAAAATCCACACTCGGCGAAGAGGTGGGCAACCGTCTCCTCTCTGCAGCAGCCATCCCGAGGGCAACGTTTAAAGACATTTGGACATGTTTCATGGTAAGGAAAGTTTTAGAGGGATAGTGGCCAAACTTGGGGAAATGGGAGCAGCTTAGATGCGCCATCTTGGTGCACCGGTAGAGTTGCTGCCTTGCAGCGCAAGCAGCACCGGCGACCCGGGTTCGATCCCGGCCACGGGTGCTGTCTGAAAGGACATTCTCCCCGTGTTTTTCCTTCCCGCCGTGACCGCGTGGGCTTTCTCCGAGATCTTCGGTTTCCTCCCACACTCCAAAGACGGACAGATTTGTAGGTCAATTGTCCTGGTGTAAATGTAAATTGTCCCTAGTGTGTGCAGGATAGTGTTAATGACAATAGACAATAGACAATAGGTGCTGGAGTAGGCCATTCGGCCCTTCGAGCCAGCACCGCCATTCAATGTGATCGTGGCTGATCATGTGCGGGGATCGCTGGTCAGTGCGGAGTAGGTGGGCCGAAGGGCCTGTTTCCACGCTGTATCTCTGAACTAAGCACGGATGAGTTGGGTTGAAGGGCGAGTTTCCTTGCCGCATCTCCTGCATAAAACCCATCTCCATCCATTCCCTGCATGTCCCAGTGCTGGTCCTAAAGCCAAAAAAGTGCTTTACATCACGGAATAGATGACCTAGCAGTCTATAGTCCAGTGCTGACGCGAAGTTTGATTTGGTGGCTCCGTAGTCACACATAATCATAATAATCATAATCATTATCATACTTTATTAGCCAAGTATGTTTTGCAACATACGAGGAATTTGATTTGCCATACAGTCATACCAATAAAAAGCAACAGAACACACAAAATACATTTTAACATAAACATCCACCACAGTGACTCCTCCACATTCCTCACTGTGATGGAAGGCGAAAAAAAGTTCACTCTTCCCTTTGTTCTCCCGCGGTCGGGGGGCCTCGAACCTTCCGTTGACGGGACGATCTTGACTCCCGTAGCTTGCGGAGTTTGCGTCCTCATGTTGGGGCGATCAAGCTCCCGCATCGGGGGGGGGGGGGATCTCAGCTCCCCCCGTCGGGCAATCAGACCCCGAGTCGAGCCTAGTCGAACTTTCTGCGACTTTGGAGCTCCCGACATCGGTCTCTACCCGAGACTGCGAGCTCCTCGACGGTGAAATCCGCTGGCCGCGGTTGGAGCGTCGATCCCAGGCAAGCGATCGCAGGCTCCGATGGTAAGTCCACGGCCCCACGGTGGGGCTTGAAGTCAGTCTCGAGCAAGGCCTCCAGCTCCACGATGTTAGGCCGCAGAGTGACCGGAGATACGATCCGGAAAACAATCGCGTCTCCGGCAAGGTAAGAGACTGAAAAAAAGTTTCCCCCGACACCCTCCCCCACCCCCCACATAAAACAAACCAGAGAACATTAACATATACTTTTAAAACACACAAAAAATAACAAAAAAGGCGAAAAGACAGACAGGCCGTTGGCGAGGCTGCCATCGCTGACAGCGCCACCCGGAACACACAGAGTTTTTTTTATTGCCTCTTCCCTCAACCCGCTTTTAGATTGGATATTTAACTCCAAGTTATCAACAAGGCTGAGAGCAGTCCTTCCAAACCATTACACTTACCAAATCAATAATGGAAACACGCAGAGGAGTCATTAAGGTGCCCACTAACTCAAGCATCCGACAGTTCAGCCTTTATTTACGATCAGCTTCAGTCCATCCTTTGTTTACAGTGTGCTGGTCGACAGGCAAGCAGTTTGGGTCCGTCCATAATGGACCCTGACATAAGGCAGTTGACGTTCAGTCAGGTCGCTTGATGTAGGGTTGCCGCAGGCAGGCTAGGCTGGGCGATGACGCCGCATCGTCTTCTGTGTTCCTGAGCTGTGGAATTGCTCTGCCAGGGCGGTGCAGAGGTAGAGGTGCTGCCTTCCAGCCCCAGAGACCTGGGTTCGATCCTGACCACAGGTGCCGTCTGTGTGTGGCGTTTACAATTGGATGCGTGGGTTTTCTCCGGGTGCTCCGGTTTCCTCCCACACTCCAGGTTTATAGGTTAATTGGCTAGGGTAAAATTGTAAATTGTCCATAATGTATAGGATCGTGCTAAAGGGCATGTTTCTAAACTCCAAAGACCATGATGCAATCAGTCAGAATATTTTCTAAGTACATACAGTCGGACTGCATGGAAACAGGCCCTTCGGCCCTACTCATCCATGCCGACCAAAATTTCCCATCTGCACTAGTCCCATTTGCCCACGCCTAGTCCATCTCCCTCTAAATTCAGTTCAGTTTAGTTTAGTTTAGAGATACAGCGTGGAAACAGGCCCTTCGACCCACCGAGTCCGTGCCGACCAGCGATCCCCGCTCATTAACACTATCTTACACACACTGGGGTCAATTTACACTTATACACCAATCCAATTAACCTACATACCTGCACGTCTTTGGAGTGTGGTAGGAAACCGAAGATCTCGGAGAAAGCCCACGGGGAGAACGTGCAAACTCCGTACAGACAGAATTCGTAATCGGGATCGAACCCGGGTCTCTGGCGCTGTGAGGCAGCAACTCTACCGCAGCGCCACCGTGTCCTATCCATGTACCTGCCCAAATGTTTCCTACAGTAAAGAAGAATTTAGCGTGCTTAAACCTGACTTCCTTTCTCCCGCAGAGCTTCAGTCCTTCAGCCCAAGGTAGACGCAAACCTCGTGAGATTGACTTTGAGACCATGAAACTGATCAGCAACGGAGCCTATGGGTGAGTCTAACACAAGGAGAGCCCATCTGCCTTCTCTCTCAGCTTTTTATGCGCGCGGTGATAAATAAGCATTGAATTATTTATTTTATAAAGGAACGCACATCTTATAATTTCCCGACAATTAGCTGAGAGGTGACCCCACCTAATGTACAGGAAGGAACTGCAGATGCTGGTTGGCACCGAAGACAGACACAAAGTGCTGGAGTAACTCAGCGGGTCGGGCAGCATCTCTGGAGAGAAGGAATGGGTGACGTTTCGGGTTTGCGACCCTTCTTCAGACTGAGAGTCAGGAGAGAGGGAAACGAGAGAGATAGATGGTGATTATAGAGAGATAGAGAACAAATGAATGAAAGATATGCAAAAAAGTTACAGCGATAAAGGAAATGGACGATCGTTAGCTGTGAGGCAAAGTGAGAACGAGTTAAGGGCCTGTCCCACTTGGGCGTCATTTGCGCGTCACGCATATGGCGCGCGAAGATTTTGTACATCCCCAAACCCTGGAGCGTGACCGCGCGTCACTGTCTACGTCACCACGGGGCATGCGTCGTGACGTATAAATGACGTAGCGTAAATTACGTGCAAATGACGCCCAAGTGGGACAGGCCCTTTACAGACAATGTACACGTTGTACCAGTTTCAATGCCGTTCTGTTGCGTCTCATTGTCTGTAACTCGTTTTCAGCTAACAACGGCCTGTTTCCGTTATCATCGATACTTTTTGCATATCTTTCCTTCATTTGTGCAGATTTGTAGGTTAATTGGCTTTGGTAAAATTGTAAAGTCATCACTACTGTCCAGGATAGCGTTAGTATATGGGGTGAACACTGATCGGCACGGACACAGTGGGCCGAAGGGCCTGTTTCCGCGATGTCGCTCCAAAGTCTAATGGCAGATGTTGGACTCCTGAGTAAACGCAAAGTATGGGGGGAGCTCAGTGGGCCAGGCAGCATCTGCGGAGGGGAAGGACAGGCGACATTTCGGGTTGGGATCCAGGAATGAGCGGGTTAACCTATGATGAGCGTTTGTCGGCACTGGGCCTGTACTCGCTGGGGTTTAGAAGAATGAGGAGGGGGGACCTCATTGAAATGTACCGAATGGTGAAATGCGTGGGTAGAGTGGATGTGGAGAGGATGTTTCCACTAGTGGGAGAGTCTAGGACTAGAGGTCACAGCCTCAGAAATAGAGGACGTTATTTTAGGAAGGAGATGAGGAGAAATGTATTTCGTCACAGGGTGGCGAATCTGTGGAATTCTTTGCCACAGAAGGCTGTGGAGGCCAAGTCAGTGGATATTTTTAAGGCAGAGATAGATAGATTCTTGATTATTACAGGTGTCAGGGGTTATGGGGAGAAGGCAGGAGAATGGGGTTAGGAGGGAGAGAGATAGATCAGCCATGATTGAATGGCGGAGTAGACTTGATGGGCCGAATGGCCTAATTCTGCTCCTGTCACTTATGACCTTATGATTTTATCATCCTAATCAATGGATCATGATTTGGCCATGCTTTTGAATCACCGGTTTGCCCCGATGGAAGATAATAATGTGAGTGGGATATGTTTCCAACTGACCATGTGCTTTTCTTTTATTCAGAGCTGTGTATTTGGTGCGTCATAAAGAGACAAAGCAGAGATTTGCAATGAAGAAAATCAACAAACAGAACCTGATCCTGAGAAACCAGATTCAACAAGCCTTCGTGGAAAGAGATATCCTGACATTTGCCGAAAATCCCTTTGTCGTCAGCATGTACTGTTCATTTGAAACCAAGAGGCATCTGTGCATGGTGATGGAGTATGTGGAAGGTATGTGGAAGGTCAAAGATTGTTAAGGGCTTGGACACGCTAGAGGCAGGAAACATGCTCCCGATGTTGGGGGGAGTCCAGAACCAGGGGCCACAGTTTAAGAATAAGGGGTAAGCCATTTAGAGCGGAGATGAGGAAACACTTTTTCTCACAGAGAGTGGTGAGTCTGTGGAATTCTCTGCCTCAGAGGGCGGTGGAGGCAGGTTCTCTGGATGCTTTCAAGAGAGAGCTAGATAGGGCTCTTAAAAATAGCGGAGTCAGGAGATATGGGGAGAAGGCAGGCTCCTGCCTTCTCCCCATATCCCCTGACTCCACTATTTTTAAGAGCCCTATCTAGCTCTCCGTTGAAAGTATCCAGAGAACCTGCCTCCACTGCCCTCTGAGGCAGAGAATTCCACAGGCTCACAACTCCCTGTGTGAAAAAGTGTTTCCTCATCTCCATTCTAAATAGCTTACCCCTTATTTTTAAACTGTGGCCCCTGTTTCTGGACTCCCCCAACATCGGGAACATGTTTCCTGCCTCTAGCGTGTCCAAACCCTTAATAATCGTATATGTTTCAATAAGATCCCCTTACAATAGTAATTTAGAAAAACAAATAAATAAATAAAAGGTATCTGGACCTGGTAATGGGAGGTAAAATAAAAACAGACTTGGTTGGTAGTTCCTTCTCTATGAAGTATGGTATAAGAGTTATAATAGAGCGATTGTTCCTTCTTTCTTTCTCTTTTTTTTTCTGGGGTCTATTTTCTAACTTTACTTCCTTCTCTAACTTCTTTTCTAAGGGGCTTTCTTTTCCCAACACTCTTTTGCACTTCACAACCTTTGCGCACTTTCTTCACTTTTCTTACTTCTTTCTTTTTCTTTCTTAAAGTTTAAAAAAGTGAAGCGGTACAAAAAATGTATTAATATATACGTGTTGTACATTACTGTAATCTACCGTACTTCTAAAAAATAAAAAAAATAAAAAATAAAAAAAAAATAAGATCCCCTTTCATCCTTCTAAATTCCAGTGTACAAGCTCTTATCTAAATTCCAGAGTATACCAACTCTTATCTGCCTGCACATGGTCCATATCCCTCTATTCCTTACATATCCTTGTGCCTACTGAAAAGCCTCATAAATGCCACTGTTGTATCTGCCTCTACCACCACCCCCAGACAGTGTGTTCCAAGTTCCTCCGTCCTACTGTCTTTCTCCTCGGTAAATACAGAGGAGAAATACTCATTGAGGACCTTGCCCATCTCCTGTCGCTCCACATGGAGGTGACCGCTTTGATTCTTGAGAGGTCCCACTCTCTCTCCAGTTACCCTTTTCCCCCTAATGTATTTATAAAATATTTTGGGATTGTCCTTAATGCTACCCGCCAGAGCTATCTCCTGGCCCCTTTTTGCCCTTCTGATTTCCAGAGCCGAGACCCTTCTTCAGACTGAAGAGGGTCTTCACTCAAAATGTCACCGACACATGCCCTCCAGAGATGCTGCCTGACCTGCAAAGTTACTCCAGCACTTTGTGTCTTTTTGTGTATGAACCAGCTTCTGCATTAGAAACATAGAAACAGAAAATAGGTGCAGGAGGAGGCCATTCGGCCCTTCGAGCCAGCACAGCCATTCATTGTGATCATGGCTGATCGTCCCCAATCAATTACCCGTGCCTGCCTTCTCCCCATATCCCTTGACTCCACTAGCCCCTAGAGCTCTATCCAACGCTCTCTTAAATCCATCCAGTGACTTGGCCTCCACTGCCCTCTGTGGCAGGGAATTGCATAAATTCACAACTCTCTGGGTGAAAAAGTTTTTTCTCACCTCAGTCTTAAATGACCTCCCCTTTATTCTAAGACGGTGGCCCCTGGTTCTGGACTCGCCCAACATTGGGAACATTTTTCCTGCATCTAGCTTGTCCAGTCCTTTTATAATTTTATGTGTTTCTATAAGATCCCCCCTCATCCTAAACTCCTTCTAAACATTATTTCTACAAGCATACCATATGCCTTCTGTACCACTCTATATCTACCTGCATTGCCACTCTCTGGCAGATGTGGGCTTGGACCCCAATATCCCTCTGTGCATCAATAGAGAATAGGTGGGATTTGCCTTTGATTGTTGGGGTTTTTTTTAGGAAGCCTTCAGCTTCCACCCCACCCCCCTCTCCCCCCCTCCCCACTCCCCCCCTCCCCCACTTCCCCACTTACCAATGGTGAATTGAAAGTTTATCAAGAGGTCACCTTTTGCCTTGTTAGTTACCCCTTCTAGTGGGAAAGTGGCAAAATCATCAAAAGGGAAGTCAGTGGAATGTGAGAGAGAATAGGTTGTGGGCGTCAGAGGGATTAGATGAGATGAAATGGGACTGGTGGGATTTCTCTGCTTGAGAGTCAATGAGCCATAATAATTGCACTAAGCCTGCATAACATTACCAACCTGAGGGACCACTTCTGTTTTTTTGTTCTCTTTCAGGTGGAGATTGTGCTACGCTGTTAAAAAACATGGGCCCTCTACCCGTGGACATGGCCAGACTTTACTTTGCGGAGACGGTTCTTGCCTTGGAGTACCTCCACAATTATGGGATCGTCCACCGGGATCTCAAACCAGATAAGTACGTGCGTGACGAGGACAGATACAAAAAGCTGCAGTAACCCGGCGGGTCAGGCAGCATCTCTGGAGAAAAGCAATAGGTGACGTTTCGGGCCTTCTTCTTCTTGCGTATGGCGTGCACAGCCTAAAGTTGTAAGACAACTTGTTCTGTTTCATCTCCTGTTTGTGCACGCCAGGTTGATTGCATTCGTCGAAACAAGGGTGGGCCACGTGAAGGTTGCAATCTCCCACCCCGAGGCCCTTCTTCAGACTGAGAGTCGGGGGGGGGGGGGGAGGGAAACGAGAGATATAGACGGAGATATGGAGAGATGTAGAACAAACGAATGAAAGATATGCATGCAAAAATGTAATGGTGATAGAGGAAACGGGCCATTGTTAAGCCAGGGACTAGGTGAAAACGAGTTGCAGACAATGAGACTCAACAAGATGACTTTGAAGCTGGCACGACTTGGGTGGGGGAGGGATGGAGAGAAGGGGGATGCAAGGGTTACTTGAAGTTAGAGAAATCAATATTCATACCACTGGGGTGTAAGCTGCCCAAGCGAAATATGAGTTGGTGTTCCTCCAATTGCGGGTTTGACATTGGAGGAGGCCCAGCATCTGCAATAACTTCCTACACATAAGTACAGGTATGTTCTGTTCTGTTTGGTGAGTTTCACTTCAGTTTAGTTTATTGTCACGTGTACCGAGGTACAGTGAAAAGCTTTTGTTGCGTGCTAACCAGTCAGCGGAAAGATAATACATGATTACAAGCGAGCCATTTACAACGTGTAGATAGATGATAAGGGAATAACGTTTAGTGCAAGATAAAGCCCGCAAAGTCCGATCAAGATAGACACAAAAAGCTGGAGTAACTCAGCGGGACAGGCAGCATCTTTGGACAGAAGGAATGGGTGACGTTTCGGGTCGAGACCCTTCTAGGTTCTGTTGCCTGATAACAGCTGGGAAGAAACTGTCCCTGAATCTGGAGGTGTGTTATTTCACACTTCGCTGTCTGTACAACTTATCATCACCTAGCTCACTGCCAACAATGGACCATAGAAACATAGGTGCAGGAGTAGGCCATTCGGCCCTTCGAGCCAGCACTGTGATTCAATATGATCATGGCTGATCATCCAAAATCAGTACCACGTTCCAGCTTTTTCCCCATATCCCTTGATTCCTTTAGCCCTAAGAGCTAAATCTAACTCCATCTTGAAAATATCCAGCAAATTGGCCTCCACTGCCTTCTGTGGCAGAGAATTCCACAAATTCACAACTCTGGGTGAAAATGTTTTTCCTCATCTCTGTCCTAAATGGACTCCCCCATATTCTTAAACTGTGACCCCTGGTTCTGGACTCCCCCAACACCGGAATTTTTTTTACTGCATCTAGTCTGTCCAATCCTTTAAGAATGTTATATGTTTCTATAAGATGCCCTCTCATCCTTCTAAATTCCAGTGAATACAAGCCCAGTCGACCCATTATTTCAACATATGTCAGTCCCGCCATCCCGGGAATTAACCTGGTGAACCTACACTGCATTCCCTCAATAGCAATAATGTCCTTCCTCAAATTAGCAGACCAAAATTGCACACAATACTTCAGGTGTGGTCTCACCAGGGCCCTGTACAATTGCAGTAGGATCTCCTTGCTCCTAAACTCAAATCCTCTCGCAATGAAGGCCAACACGCCATTAGCTTTCATCACTGCCTGCTGTACCTGCATGCTTACTTTCAGTGACTGTTGTACAAGCACACCCAGGTCTCGTTGCACCTCCCCATTTCCTAATCTGACTCCATACAGATAATAATCTGCCTTCCTGTTCTTGCCACCAAAGTGGATAACCTCACATTTATCTACATTATACTGCATCAGCCATGCATCTGCCCACTCACCCAACCTATCCAAGTCACCCTGAGCGTCATAGCATCATAGCCTCATAGCATCCTCATCACAGCTCACACTGCCACCCAGCTTTGTGCCATCCGCAAACTTGGAGATGTCACCTTTAATTCTCTCATCTAAATCGTTAATATGCTGTATATTGTAAATAACTGGGGTCCCAGCACCGAGCCTTGCGGCACCCCACCAGTCACTGCCTGCCATTCTGAATTCATCCACCTTATTACAATTGCTCCTCGCATTGGCACAGAGCTTTCAGGTTAGTTTTTCTTATCTCCCTTCTACCTTTTGTTTCTGTTCTCCTTTTATGTCCCTCTTGTCTCCTTGCATTGGTTCCCATCCCCCTGCCCGGTTAGTTTAATCGTGACCTTTCCTACGCTCTCTTTCCCGTTAACTGCACGCATACGCTTCCACGTTGTTGACTCCACCCCCTCACTGTCTAGATTAAACCCGCCCATTGTGAGCTCCACCTTTCCTGGATCCATATCCCTCTATTCCTTGTACGTCCACGTCTGGCTAAAAGCCTCCTAGACGCCACTTAGTTGGCTTCGGTAAAAATTGTAAATTGTGCGTCGGATAGTGTTTGGTTTAGAGTTACAGCACGGAAACAGGCCCTTCGGCCCATTGAGTCCGCGCCGACTCATGACTCCCGCACATTAACACTATCCCACCTATGCTAGGGACAATTTACAATTTTACTCATGCCACCCTACACTAGCATAGTGCTCAAGAAGGAACTGCAGATGCTGGAAAATCGAAGGTAGACAAAATTGCTGGAGAAACTCAGTGGGTGCGGCAGCATCTATGGAGCGAAGGAAATAGGCAACGTTTCGGGCCGAAACCTTTCTTCAGACTGATGAAGGGTTTCGGCCCGAAACGTTGCCTATTTCCTTCGCTCCATAGATGCTGCCGCACCCGCTGAGTTTCTCCAGCAATTTTGTCTACCAGCATAGTGCTAGTGTACGGAGTGATCGCAGGTGAGCAGGGACTCGGTGGGCCGAAGGGCCTGTTTCCGCACTGCATCCCTGGAGGGGCATCTTTCTCATGCACCCACTAGGTTCATCTGGTCTGGCAGACAGATGCTGAAAACAGATCGTATGTCATGATTTATGTAAAATTAAACATTATTTTGACTCGGGGTAAAACATTGACTTCCAAATTGTATGCAAATTATAGTTTTCAAAAGCTCAGAGTTAGACGTATGAATTTCCATCTACGATTCATCATTTGTCACATGTGGGTCTCAACAATTCATTCTCATGTTATATGCACAGATATTCCATGCACATTCTGACGGCATAATCTGTATCTGTCACTGTATCTGTATCATGAATATGTTTTCTGCAGAATTATGAGAAAAAGAAATCAGAAGCTTGTTAAGATCATAAGACCATAAGGGATCAGAAATTCACGGGAATTTAGTAGGATGAGAGGGGATCTTATAGAAACATATAACATTCTTAAGGGTTTGGGCAGGCTGGATGCAGGAAAAATGTTCCCGATGATGGGGGAGTCCGGAACCAGGGGTCACACAGTTTAAGAATAAGGGGTAGACCATTTAGGACTGAGATGAAGGAAAACTTTTTCACCCTGAGGGTTGTGAATCTGTGGAATTCTCTGCCACAGAAGGCAGTGGAGGCCGATTCACCAGACGTATTCAAGAGAGAGTAAGATAGAGCTCGGCTAATAGAATCAAGGGATATGGGGAGAAAGGGATACTGATTTTGGATGATCAGCCATGATCATATTGAAACATCTATGGAGCGAAGGAAACAGGCAACATTTCGGGCCGAAACCCTTCTTCGGCCCGAAACGTCACCTATTTCCTTCGCTCCATAGATGCTGCTGCACCCGCGGAGTTTCTCCAGCATTTTTGTCTGCCTTCGATTTTCCAGCATCTGCAGTTCCTTCTTGAACACGATCATATTGAATGGCGGTGCTGGCTCGAAGAGCCGAATGGCCTACTCCTGCACTTACTTTCTCTGTTTCTAAGTTTCTATAGGAGCTGAATTAGGCCATTCGACCCATCAAGTCTATTCCACCATTCAATTATGGCTGATCTATCTCTCCCTCCTAACCCCATTCTCCCGCCTTCTCTCATGACACTTTGAGGGAGTGCAGCGTAGGTTCATCAGGTTAGACTGGGTCGACTGGGCTTGTATTCACTGGGATTTAGAAGGATGAGAGGGTATCTTATAGAAACATATAAAATTCTTAAGGGTTTGGACAGGCTAGATGCAGGAAAAATGTTCCCGATGATGTGGGAGTCCAGAACCAGGGGTCACTGTTTAAGAATAAGGGGTAGACCATTTAGGACTGAGATGAGGAAAAACGTTTTCACGCAGAGGGTTGTGAATCTGTGGAATTCTCTCCCGAAGGTCGTGGAGGCCAATTCACAGTATGTTTTCAAGAGATAGATATAGCTCTTAGGGCTAATGGAATCAAGGGGTATGGGGAGAAAGCAGGAATGGGGTACTGATTTTAGATGATCAGCCATGATCATATTGAATGGTGGTGCTGGCTCGAATGGCCTACTCCTGCACCTATTTTCTATGTTTCTAAAAGAATATTCCTAATTGCGATCGCATGAGGCTTAGTCTTTACTATTATCCAGCCTGCTGACATTTAATGGAACGAATAGTTGAGGCAGGGACTATCGCAATGTTTAAGAACCATTTATGGGTAGGATGGAACTACAGATGCTACAAATGCTGGAGTAACTCAGCGGGACAGGCAGTATCTCTGGAGAGAAGGAATAGGTGGCTTTTTCGGGTCGAGACCCTTCTTCAGACTGATGTCAGGGGAGTGGGAGGTACACAGATAAGGAAGTGTGAGGTGTGAAAACAGGACAAGGGGAATGGAGATCAAGGTAAATGTAGAATAGATCATTGATAGTTGGGAGACGGTAACCACAAAGCAAACAGAGATAAAATGTAGTCGGATCTAGACAGGTACATGGATGGGTTAGGTTTAGAGGGATATGACTCCACACATGATCAATATCTCTCCATTCCCTGCCCCGAACACCTCCGGTCGGTCCGCAATAACCAACCTGAACTCCCGGTGGCTCAGCACTTCAACTCCCCCTCCCATTCCGTATCTGACCTCTCTGTCCTGGGTCTCCTCCATGGCCACAGCGAGCAACACCGTAAATTGGAGGAAATGCACCTCATATTCCGCTTGGGCAGTCTACATCCTGGTGGCCTGAACGTTGAATTCTCCCAATTCTGCTAGCCCTGGCTGTCCCCTCCCCTTCATCAGCCATCTGGTTGTCTCCGCCCCTCCCCCAGCCCTCGGGCTCCTCCTCCTCCTTTTCCTTTTTTCCTTTCTTCTCCCCACCCCCTATCAGTCTGAAGAAGGGTTTCGGCCCGAAACGTTACCTATTTCCTTCGCTCCATAGATGCTGCTGCACCCGCTGAGTTTCTCCAGCATTTTTGTGTACCTTCGATTTTCCAGCATCTGCAGTTCCTTCTTTAACACTAATCCTTTCACCATCTTGGAAAGTCACCACCCCAGGCACTGACACCTAGCTTTCCAGGCCCATTGTTCCCAATTACACTTGTTCTCATCCTTGAGCTAAACAGAACTCCCTTTTGTTCAAATAATGGGCGCAGAAAAATCTTTATCTGTTAGGAGACTCACTAGAGACTCACAGCGGTAGAGTTGCTGCCTTACAGCACCAGATACCCGGGTTCAATCCTGACCACGGCTGCTGTCTGTACGGAGTTTGTACCTTCTCCCCGTGACCTGCGTGGGTTTTCTCCGGGATCTCCAGTTTCTTCCCACACTCCAAAGACACACAGATTTCCAGCATCTGCAGTTCCTTCTTTAACAGATTTGTAGGTTAATTGGCTTGGTTTCATTGTAAGTTGTTCCTAATGTGTAGGATTGTGTTAGTGTATGGGATTGCTGGTCGGCGCAGACTCAGTGGGCTGAAGGGCCTTTTATTCTGAAAGATTTTACATTGCAAGGGCCAGCAAGCGAGCGGGTAAGATCATCTCTGACCCCTCTCACCCTGGCAACAAACTCTTTGAATCACTTCCCTCTGGAAGGCGACTCCGGACTGTCAAAGCTGCCACAGCCAGACTTAAAACAGCTTTTTTTCCACGAGTAGTAGCTCTACTCAATAACCAAAAATCCGTAGCCTCCTTTAGCTCTGGTATTTTATTTAATTCACATGTTTAATCAATAATGTTTTATTATTAATGCTTAATGTTTTATGTGTCATTCCTAACTGTCACTGTATGTCATGTTGTCACTTGCGGGCGGAGCAACAATGCAAATTCCTTGTATGTGAATACTTGGCCAATAAACTTATTCATTCATTCATTCTGCGCTGTATCTCTAAACTAAACTAAACTATAGTATAGTTTAAGGCAGGAACGGGGTACTGATTGTGAATGATCAGCCATGATCACAGTGAATGGCGGTGCTGGCTCAAAGGGCTGAATGGCCTCCTCCTGCACCTATTGTCTATTGTTTAGAGTTCAACCTTTCTTCCCATTCCTCCTTTAACATTTTATCTGCGAACAACTTCACAATGTATGCTGGGTTGTCATTGCAAGAGCCTTTCTTCACATGAGATATGGTCTGCAAGGGTAGTCAATTTTAACACAACTGATAGTTTTGGACGTTCACCATAATAACTCATTCTGCTACTTCACTGCCCTCTGTGTAAACGAGAGCATTTATTTTGCACTGTTTTCAATCTCTTATTTCATCAGCCTCTGTGCAAAGAAACTTGGCTCACACATCCCTTGTAGACTTTCTCTTCTTTAAGCTTTGCCCTTTTAGAGTTTGATATTTCCACCCTGGGATAAAAAGGTTTTTTAAAAAATCAAAAAATAACTTTAATAACCCATAGAGCCATATAGCGTGGAAACAGGCCATTCGGGCACAACTTGCCCACACCGGCCAACATGTCCGAGCATCACTGGTCCCACCAGCCTGCGTTTGGCCCATATCCCTCTAAACCTGTCCTACCCATGTACCTGTCTAACTGTTTCTTAAACGTTGCGATAATCCCAGCCTCAACTACCTCCTCCGGCAGCTCATTCCATACACCCATCGCCCTTTGTGTGAAAAAGTTACCCCTCAGATTCCTATTAAATCTTTTCCCCTTCATCTTGAACCAATGTCCTCTGGTCCTCGATTCCCCTACTCTGGGCCAGAGACTCTGAGATTCTTCCATACACCCACCAGCCTTCGTGTGATACATGCCTCCCATAATTTTGCTCTATCATTCCATGAGTTCACGATGCCAGTTACCTATACTTGACATACACATCCGTCCTTCTGGCCAGAATCTCAATATCTCTTGTCATCCATGGTTCACTACTCCTGTCAGCGTTGTACCTCCGTTTAACAGCAACCTATTGGAATAGTTGATTTCTGCAATTTCAAGTCATCGCTGCATTCCTCTCTCTTCCCCCCCCCCCCCCCCCACCCACCCAACCCTAGTCGTCCTACTAGTTCCACTGTTCGCATCCTTCGTTATCACCTCTTCCCCAGCCAACAATGGTCCATTGTGGGCTCCACCCTTCCTTGGTCATCCGTTGCCGTCCCTGCTTTGCTCTGGCCTTTTCCTACCTCCAGTTCCCTCCCCTCTACTTGCATCCGAAGAGGGTGACGTTTCCGCTCGAGACCCTTCTTCATACCCGAAACGTCACCCCATCCTTTTTCTCCGCAGATGCTGCCTGGCCCGCTGAGTTACTCCAGCAATTTGTGTCTATCTACTGGAATCAGATTTTGCAGGCGGCTGTTTAAAGGCAAATAGGCCAGATATAATAACGTCAAAATCCGCCTTGCCCTGATCTTGAACTTTAATTTATAGGCCAGTTCTGTCCTATTCCATACCTATTTTTGAACTAATAGAACTATGGTCGGCGACTGCGGAGGCCTCAAATAGGCCCCGACCACGGGTGAAGAAGAGGGGGAGGACTGGACTTTGCTGCCTTCCCTCACAGTGGGAACCATTGTGGGGGGGATGTTTTTATGGCAACTCAAATTTCACTGCACCATTTGGTGTATGTCACAATAAATGTCCTTTGTCCTTTGTCCTTTGTCCCCAAAGTGTGTCGGAAGGAACGGCTGGTTCCGTTGACGTTAGGCACAAAATGCTGGAGTAACTCAGTGGGACAGGCGGCATCTTCGGATAGAAGGAAAGGATGACGTTTCAGTTCTGAAGAAGGGTCTCGACCCGAAACGTCGCCCATTCCTTCTATCCGGGGATGCTGCCTGTCCCGCTGAGTTACTCCAGCATTTAGTGTCTATGGGCCCAAAGTGCTCTCCACTGACACCCCAGTGACCTGCCCCGTCCTATTTCCCAAGAGTAGATGAAGCTTCTCCTCTCCCCAGTAGGGCCTTCTACATATTGCCTGAGGAAGCTTCCTTTACATTGATTAATTGAGCTTATGGAAACACATAATTAAAACATACATGTATTGTTAAAGTTCAGGGAATGATGTATAATTCAGAATCAAAGCTCAGAACCCTGCTTTGTTAATGCCTTCTCAGATGGAGACAGCTGCTCTATAAATGACTTGCATTTAACATTAAAAATTTGCATTTATCCATATGTATTTTTGCTGGGCTGGAAGGATGTATAGTCTCCAATTGCAGTTTATATTTGATGTGTACCAACTCCAGCCCTTCGCAGTAAGAAGTAAAGTTGGGCAGTTAGTTAACTTTTAGGGGTGGCACGGTGACGCAGCGGTAGTTGCTGCCTCACAGCGCCAGAGACCCGGGTTCAACCCTGACTACGGGTGCTGTCTGTACGGAGTTTGTACGTTCTCCCAGTGGCCGCGTGGGTTTCCTCCGGGATCTCCAGTATCCTCCCACACTCCAAAGACGTACAGGTTGGTAGGTTAACTGGCTCGGTATAAATGTAAATTATCCCTCGTGCGTGTAGGACAGTGTAAGTGTGTGAGGATCGCTGGTTCGGTAAGGGCTTGGTGGGCCGAAGAGCCTATTTCTGCGCTGTATCTCCAAACTGCAAATAAAAGCTTTTCTTCCCCACTCCCGACGACATCTGGACTGGAGCAATGAGTTCCAGAAGGAGGCACTTTAATCCTCGTTTTGTTGAATGAGGTAGAAACATAGAAACATAGAAACATAGAAATTAGGTGCAGGAGTAGGCCATTCGGCCCTTCGAGCATGCACCACCATTCAATATGATCATGGCTGATCATCCAACTCAGTATCCCGTACCTGCCTTCTCTCCATACCCTCTGATCCCTTTAGCCACAAGGGCCACATCTAACTCCCTCTTAAATATAGCCAATGAACTGGCCTCGACTACCCTCTGTGGCAGAGAGTTCCAGAGATTCACCACTCTCTGTGTGAAAAAAGTTCTTCTCATCTCGGTTTTAAAGGATTTCCCCCTTATCCTTAAGCTGTGACCCCTTGTCCTGGACTTCCCCAACATCGGGAGCAATCTTCCTGCATCTAGCCTGTCCAACCCCTTAAGAATTTTGTAAGTTTCTATAAGATCCCCTCTCAATCTCCTAAATTCTAGCGAGTATGCCGAGTCTATCCAGTCTTTCTTCATATGAAAGTCCTGACATCCCAGGAATCAGTCTGGTGAACCTTCTCTGCACTCCCTCTATGGCTATAATGTCCTTCCTCAGATTTGGAGACCAAAATTGTACGCAATACTCCAGGTGTGGTCTCACCAAGACCCTGTACAACTGCAGTAGAACCTCCCTGCTCCTATACTCAAATCCTTTTGCTATGAAAGCTAACATACCATTCGCTTTCTTCACTGCCTGCTGCACCTGCATGCCTACTTTCAATGACTGGTGTACCATGACACCCAGGTCTCGCTGCATCTCCCCTTTTCCTAGTCGGCCACCATTTAGATAATAGTCTGCTTTCCTGTTTTTGCCACCAAAATGGATAACCTCACAGGTACAAAGTGTTGACGGTGACGCAGCGGTAGAGTTGCTGCCTTACAGCGAATGCAGCGCCGGAGACCCGGGTTCGATCCCGACTACGGGCGCTCTCTGTACGGTGCTTGTACGTTCTCCCCGTGACCTGCGTGGGTTTTCCCCGAGATGTTCGGTTTCCTCCTACATTCCAAAGACGTAGGTTAATTGGCTTGGAAAATGTAAAAAACAATTGTCCCTGGTGGGTGTAGGATAGTGTTAATGTGCGGGGATCGCTGGTCGGCGCGGACCTGGTGGGCCGAAGGGCCTGTTTCCATGCTGTATCTCTGTATCGCTGTAAGGCAGCAACTCTACCGCTGCGCCACCGTGACTGCCCACTATTTTGTGGGATTATTAACAAGAACATATTTCAGAATTTCCACAATGGAGAGGTTATTTGTAACCATATATAGCTGCCTTTATATTTGATTAACAATAGTTTAGGATTTGCTTGTTTCTCTTCACAACTAAACATATTTTTCAACTAAAATGTTTTCTGACTCGACTTTTGGAGTACTGAAATGCCAATATTTTCCCTGCAGTTTGCTCGTGACATCTTTGGGACACATCAAACTGACGGATTTCGGATTATCAAAAGTCGGGCTGATGAACATGACAACAAATCTTTATGAAGGTCACATTGAGAAAGATGCCAGAGAATTTGTGGACAAGCAGGTAAGAGTGGCGCAGAACTGGGGAAGGTAATAATCAAGGATAAACATGCAAATTATCTCAGCAGAACAGGTGGAACGGCATGGTGGCGCAGCGGTAGAGTTGCTGCCTCAGAGAGCCAGAGACCCGGGTTCGATCCTGACTACGGGTGCTGTCTGTACGGAGTTTGTACGTTCGTGGCACCCCTTGCATGCGGGATCAGTGGACCATTTCTGTACACTTGCAAATCAGGGCTGCGCTTGGGTATGGCGATATTCTACTGGACTTTGGAAGAAAATAAGTTAGCTGTTTGTTTTCAGTGAAGAGTTTTTGTGGAGAGAGGCTCACTTGTACGACTGTGGTGATTAATTAATTGAAAGCTACAGCATGGAAACAGGCCCTTCGTCCCACCGAGTCTGTATCCCCCATCAATCATCCATTCATACCAGTTAGAAACATAGAAAATAGGTGCAGGAGTAGGCCATTCGGCCCTTCGAGCCAGCACCGCCATTCAAAATGATCATGGCTGATCATCTAAAATTAGTACCCCGTTCCCCATATCCCTACGTTATCCCACTTTTGCATCCATTCCCTACACAGGAGCAATTTACTTCGGAAATGTTGGAAGAAACCCGCGCCTGCAAACTCCACACAGTCAGCACCCGAGGTCGGGATTGAACCCGGGTCTCAGGCACTGTGAGGCAGCAGCTCTACCTGCTGCACCACCGTGCCGCCCAACAAGTGGAGACTGCGTCTAAATACAGCAGAATGGAATTATAAAAAAATCCTTATGCGTGTGTGGTACCCCAAAAAAAAGAGAAAAGGAATCTGAAAGAATAAGAAAATGTTTGTGAACAAAGCAAGTAGAACAAATGTAGGGACAAGAAACTGCAGGTGCTGGAGTCTTGAGCAAAACACAAAGTGCAGGAGGAACTCAATGGGTCAGGCTGCATCGGTGGAGGGAATGCACAGATACAGACAAGTGGCGTTTTGTGTTTGGACCCTTCTTCAATCAGAATTAAAGGACGTTCTTTTAGGAAGGAGGTAATGGAAGATGGGAACAAATTGAGCTCATCTCAAAAGTCAATTTTTAATTATGGTTTAATAATAGCAAAAAAATTAATATTGAAACTTTGGAAAAATACACCAATACCAACGCTCAAAATGTGGATTGCAAGTATGTTGGATACCGCACATCTTGAGGAAATGCGATTCCTCCTAATAGATAAATTTGACCAATTCATAACGAGTTGGTCTCCATTTGTCGTCTTTTTGGAAACGTATGATGCAACACAGGTGTAAAAGCTAATCCGTGACTGCGGATGGTCAAGATTATAAATGATCTCCTTACTTCTATTTTCTTTTCTTCTCTTCTCTTCTTTTATTCTCTTTCTTCTATTTTCTATGTCTCAACTTTCTTTTTTCATTCTTTATTTTTCTTTTTCACACACTATATATCTCACATTTTTCTATTTTTCATTATCTAACTTTTTTCTTTTTCTTCTTTATTATAAAAAAAAAATTAAATAAGAAGCTGTACATAAAAGGTATTATGAAAATATGATTGTATACAATTGTACGTACTTACTTCTAATAAAATTTTAATTTTTTTTTAAAATAAATAAATAAAAAATAATTTAAAAAAAGGAAGGAGATAAAGAGAAGTTTCTTTAGTCAGAGGGTGGAGAATTTGTGAAATTCATTGCCACAGAAGGCAGTGGAGGCCAAGTCGGTGGATTTTTTTAAGGCAGAGATAGATAGATTCTTGATTTGTACGGGTGTCAGAGGTTATGGGGAGAAGGCAGGGGAATGGGGTTGGGAGGGAGAGATAGCTCAGCCGTGATTGAATGGCTGAGTAGACTTGATGGGCCGAATGGCCTAATTCTACTCCTATTCCTTATGACATGACCTGATGATGTATGTAGAATAAAGTGGAATGCTGGAACTCATTTAAAATTTACTCTCAGAGTCAGAAGGCCGTGTGTTCAAACCCCGACCCCAGATAGTTGAGCACTAATTTAAGATTGAAACAATAGCCAGTGGAGTGCTGCACAAACAGAGGTGATACCATTGCCTTCATTACAGTAATGACTATACCTGAAGTGTGCTGGATTGCCTGTATGGGACTTTGGGATGTCCTGAAAAGAATACAAACGATGCTTCATAAACGCGTCAATTCCAGGGGAAAGTCATTTAAAAGGGAAGAAAATGCCAACAATTAATTTTCACCCCCACTGCGCCACTGCATGGAGCCAAATTACTTTGCAATTAGAAACGCCGGTGGTGTTGAGAAAATAAATCTTATTCATTGTCACCGGTTTGGAGATGAGATTAAAGAAACAGTTTACATTTCTGCGCCCTTTTGCAATGTCCCTTTGCTCCCGTTAGAAGTTTGTCAGATTTCTTTTAAACCGTGGCATTTTAACTCATTCTGCCCCTCAGTGATATCCGCAGACGACGGAGGACTAAATGGAGAGCCGTCGTTGTCTACACCTTCATCTCTGTGGACCATTTCCATAATCTGTGATGCACCACATTCATGAAGGGCGTTAAATTCGAAGGCATGCACCATTTCCTTTCAGCACAGCTCATTACCAAATAAAAGCAGTCTGGTCCTCAGAACAGTCATTTTAACATTTTCGCGGCTCTTCTTGCCAACGTTCCATATGGGTTGAACGCAAACTATTTTTCCGTATTAATACTCTCATGGACAAGTATATAACCAATAAACACAAATCTGTAGCCTCCTTTTGCTCTGGTATTTTATTTAATTCACATATTTAATCGATAATGTTTTATTGTTAATGTTTAATGTTTTATGTGTCATTCCTGA
Organism: Malacoraja senta; assembly: GCA_038087875.1. Classification (NCBI taxonomy): domain Eukaryota; kingdom Metazoa; phylum Chordata; class Chondrichthyes; order Rajiformes; family Rajidae; genus Malacoraja; species Malacoraja senta. The sequence continues at coordinate 218,865,493 of CM075977.1, read as the reverse complement.
CTGTCACTGTATCTCATGTTGTCGCTTGTGGGCGGAGCACCAAGGCAAATTCCTTGTATGTGAATACTTGGCCAATAAACTCATTAATTAATTAATTAATTCATTCAATATATGTTTTTTTATTATAAAAAGGCGTCTTTTACTTCAGTGTAATAATGGGTTGGAGCTTTGGTTTCTATGATGATTGGAAAGTGTGGCTTTTCACATTTATGAATGCCTTATCTGTGATATTGATGGAAGTAGAACATTGAACGGTACAGAAATAGGTGACTTTTTCGGTCGAGACCCTTCCTCAGATAACTTGAAGAATCACTTATACGTTTTCTCCAGAGATGCTGCCTGACCCGCTGAGTTACACCAGCATTTTGTGTCTATCTTCAGTGTACACCAGTATCTGCAGTTCCTTCCTACACATAGAACAGTACAGTGCAGGAACAGGCCCTTGGGCTCACAATGCCAGTGCCGACCATGATGCCAAGATGAACTACCTGCACACATCCTTCCATTCCCGGCCTATCAAATAGCCTCGTAAACGCCACCATCGTAGGAACAGAAAATAGGTGCAGAAGTTGACCTTTCGGCCCTGATCATCCAAAATCAGCATCCCTTTCTCCCCATATCCCTTGATTCCATTAGCCGAGCTCTATCTAACTCTCTCTTGAATACGTCTGGTGAATTAGCCTCCACTGCCTTCTGTGGCAGAGAATTCCACAGATTCACAACTCTGGCTGAAAACGTTTTTCCTCATCTGAGTCCTAAATGGCCTCCCCCTTATTCTTAAACTGTGACCCTTGGTTCTGGGCTCCCCCAACATCAGGAACATTTTTCCTGCATCTAGCCTGTCTAGGACACTAGGGACAATCTAGCACACTGGGGACAATTTACAATTTTACCAAAGCCTTGTATGTATTCATTCATTCATTCATTCAATCCGTTAAAAACTTTATATGTTTCTAAAAGTCCCTCTCGTCCTTCTGAATTCCAGTGAATATAAGCCCAGTCGATCCATTTTCCAGTAAATATGCCCAGTCCATCCACTTTCCAGTGAATATAAGCCCAGTCGATCCATTTTCCAGTGAATATGAGCCCAGTCGATCCATTTTCCAGTAAATATAAGCCCAGTCGATCCATTTTCCAGTGAATATGAGCCCAGTCGATCCATTTTCCAGTGAATATAAGCCCAGTCGATCCATTTTCCAGTAAATATGCCCAGTCCATCCACTTTCCAGTGAATATAAGCCCAGTCGATCCATTTTCCAGTGAATATGAGCCCAGTCGATCCATTTTCCAGTGAATATAAGCCCAGTCGATCCATTTTCCAGTGAATATGAGCCCAGTCGATCCATTTTCCAGTGAATATAAGCCCAGTCGATCCATTTTCCAGTGAATATAAGCCCAGTCGATCCATTTTCCAGTGAATATGCCCAGTCCATCCACTTTCCAGTGAATATAAGCCCAGTTGATCCATTTTCCAGTGAATATGAGCCCAGTCAATCCATTTTCCAGTGAATATAAGCCCAGTCGATCCATTGTATCTGCCTCCACCACCATCCCTTGCAGTGTGATCTGGCATCCAATACGCTCTGTGTAAAAACTTGCCCCACACATCCCCTGAAAGCTTTGTTTCACTGATAAAGTAGATAGTAGCTCAGAACCGCTCTCTATTTGTTGATGGGATAGGTGGGGGGGGGACAGGATAGTTGTACAGATACAGGATAGAGGGAAGAACGTGAATAAGTATTTTGTGTTTCACCCGCGGGGGTTGCAAACCTCTCCTCAGAGTCCAGGCACGAGGCTAACGTTTACCGCTGTTGCATTTTTTAGGTTTGTGGCACGCCAGAATACATCGCCCCTGAAGTCATTCTGCGGCAGGGCTACGGCAAGCCGGTGGACTGGTGGGCCATGGGGATCATACTCTACGAATTTGTCGTTGGCTGCGTGCCCTTCTTCGGAGACACACCTGAGGAGCTCTTCGGGCAAGTCATCAGCGGTGAGCATCATCAATCTGAGCAACCAACAGACCTCAAGACAATAGAGACAGCGCACGGAAACAGGCCCCCTCGGCCCACCGTGTCCGCGCCGATCGGCGATCACCCCGTACACCAGCACGGTCCTAAACACACCAGGGGACAAGTTACAATTTTACCAAAGCCGATTAACCTACAAACCTGCACATCTTTTAGATTTGTGCAGGTCTGAAGAAGGGTTTCGGCCCGAAACGTTACCTATTTCCTTCGCTCCATAGATGCTGCTGCACCCGCTGAGCTTCTCCAGCATTTTTGTGTACCATCTTTTAGATTTGATTAGTTTAGAGTTAAGAAAGACTGGATAGACTCGGCTTGTACTCGCGAGAATTTAGAAGATTGAGGGGGGATCTTACAGAAACGTACAAAATTCTTAAGGGGTTGGACAGGCTAGATGCAGGAAGATTGTTCCCGATGTTGGGGAAGTCCAGAACAAAGGGGTCACAGTTTAAGGATAAGGGGGAAGTCTTTTAGGACCGAGATGAGAAAAACATTTTTCACACAGAGAGTGGTGAATCTGTGGAACTCTCTGCCACAGAAGGTAGTTGAGGCCAGTTCATTGGCTATATTTAAGAGGGAGTTAGATGTGGCCCTTGTGGCTAAAGGGATCAGGGAGTATGGAGAGAAGGCAGGTACAGGATACTGAGTTGGATGATCAGCCATGATCATATTGAATGGCGGTGCAGGCTCGAAGGGCCGAATGGCCTACTCCTGCACCTATTTTCTATGTTTCTATGTTTCTATACAGCACGGAAACAGGCCCTTCGGCCTGTCCTCGCCGACCAGCAATCCCCATACACTAACACTATCCTACACACACGAGGGACAATTTACAATTTGTCGAAGCCAATTAACCTACAAACCTGTCTGTCTTTTAGTTTAAGAAAGAACTGCAGATGCTGGAAAAATCAAAGATAGACATAAATGCTGGAGAAACTCAACGGGTGAGGCAGCATCTATGGAGAGAAGGTATAGGTGACGTTTCAGGTCGAGACCCTTCTTCAGACTGAAGGCGACATTCCGGGTCATGATCACAGTGAATGGCGGTGCTGGCTCGAAGGGCCGAATGGCCTACTCCTGCGCCTATTGTATATTGTCTGTAACAGCTGGGAAAGGAATATGTGACGTTTCGGGAATGTCACCCATTCCTTCTCTCCATAGATGCTGCCTCACCCGCTGAGTTTCTCCAGCATTTTTGTCCTCCTGTCCTTTAGTTTAGTTTAGTCTGGAGATGCAGCGTGGAAACAGGCCCTTCGGCCCACCGAGTCCGTGCCGACCAGCGCTCCCCGTAAACTAACACTTTGCGACACACTAGGAACAATTTACAATTCACCGAACTGAATTAATCTACAAACCTGTACGTCTTTGGAGTGTGGGGGGGTGGGGGGGGGGGGACCTCCAGCCTAACAGCCTAATATTATTTGTGAAGCTTGCCAAGAGGAGAGACCATAATTAATTAAAACGAGCAACGTACCACATAGATTGAAGACCAAAGGGTTATTTATTTTAATTTGAACAAACATTTTTGAGAAAGTTTAAATTGTTGAGAAGCATGGATGGGGTCAAAGGTCAGAACCTCAAGCGTCAAGAGTGTTTTATCGTCATATGTCCCAGAAATCCGTACTTGCAGCAGCACAACAGAATATGTAATCATAGTAACATATTACGTTTGTGAACATATTCAAACCTTTTCCCAGGGTAGAATAATCAAATATTAGAGGATGTAGCTTTAAGGTGAAAAACCTACGCGGTCACAGGGAGAATGTACAAACTCAGCCCCACTGTAGTCAGGATCGAACACGATAGCTTAGTTTAGAGATACAGCGATGAAACAGGCCCTTCGGCCCGCCAAGTCCGCGCCGACCAGCAATCACTCCAAACACTAGCACTATCCTACGCACACTAGAGACAATTTACAATCTTTACCAAAGCTGATTGACCTACAATCCTCAAGTGTTCAAGTTCAAGTGAGTTTATTGTCATGTGTCCCTGATAGGACAATGAAATTCTTGCTTTGCTCCCTGGACGTCTTTGGAGCGTGGGAGGGAACCCGGAGCACCCGGGGAAAATCAACTCGGTCACGGGGAGAACGTACGAACTCCGTACAGACGGCGCCCGTAGTCAGGATCGAACCCGGGTCTCTGGCGCCGTGAGGCAGCAACTCTGCCGCCGCGCCACCGTGCCGCCACATGCACCTTCACGTCAACCATCCATTTTCCCCGGAGATGCTTTTTGCCTGACCCGTTGAGTTACTCCAGCATTTTGTGTCTACCGTTGGTATAATCTGCCGTGCCTGTTGTTATTACAATCTTAACTTGCGTGCCAGGCTGCTGCTGTATGCATTACATGGAGCGTCTGCACACCCAGCTGGCTACAGAGGGAAATGAACCTGCTTCCACCTTTCTTTCCCATGCACCTTTTGTTCGCTTGACGTTCCAAATGGCATTCTGCGAAAGGAAAGACTCTAAACTAATCTTTTATTTCAAGAGTTTCTTTGAAAGATGTCGCTAAATCGCCAGACGTGCTGCACAGGCATTGTTAACCAAACGCAAAAATAACATTTTAGTCACGAAAATAAAATTGAGGAAAATTTCTTCTGAGCAGGATTGCTCGAGGAACCGAGAGTAATTCTGAAATTAGCCCGAGGTAATGATGGAGATAACTCACGGATCAGCCATCATGGAAAATAGAAAATAGAAAATAGGTGCAGGAGGAGGCCATTCGGCCCTTCGAGCCAGCACCGCCTGGCTCATGTTGGAAACTAAACTAGTTAATATCGTGGCGCACGGTGGCGCAGCGGTAGAGTTGCTGCCTCACAGCGCCAGAGACCCGGGTTCAATCCTGACTACGGGCGCTGTCTGTACGTTCTCCCCGTGACCTGCGTGGGTTTTCTCCGGGTGCTCCGGTTTCCTCCCACGCTCCAAACATGTACAGGTTCGTAGGTGAATTGGCTTCTATGAAATTGTAGATTGTACCTAGTGTGTAGGATAGTGTTAGTGTACGGGGGTGATCGCTGGTCGACGTGGACGCAGTGGATTTCTGCGCTGTATCTCTAAAGTCCAAAGAGGCAATGCTGGAGAACAGGTAACATGTTAGCACGCAACAAACGCTTTTCACTGTGCCTTGGTAGACGTGACAATAAACTAAACTGAAACGCTGCCTGACCCGCTGGGTTACTCCAGCATTTTGTGTCTATCTTCAGTGTAAAGCAGCAACTGCATTTCCTTCAGGGCCCGTCCCACTTGGGCGGCATTTGCGCGTCACGCAGATGGCGTCGCGAAGATTTTGTACATACCACTGCCTACGTCACCACGCACCATGCGCGCGTTGTGCGTCGTGACGTGTAAATGATGACGCCCAAGTGGGACAGGCCCTTTCCTCCACAAGTTAATACCTCAGCTCGGTGATGTGTCAGTAATTTTATTTCGGTTGTCCAACATACACACTATTTAGCGTTACTTTAATCAATCAATCAATCAATCAATCAAAGATTTTATTGTCATTCAAAAATACACCAACAAATGCAAATCTGAACGAAATTTCGTTGCATCTGGCTCACCGTGCAACATAAAATAACAAAAGGATAAAATAGATAAGAAGGTAAAATAGATACTAGTGGCGGCACATTATATGGAATTCAAGAGTCTGATGGCTCGGGGGAAGAAGCTGTTGCAAAACCTGGCCGTTCTGCTCCTTATACTGCGATACCTTTTGCCCGAGGGCAGCAGAGTGAACAGCCCATGATGGAGATGTGTTGGGGTCTTTTATAAAGCTGTTGGCCTTGGACAAGCAACGATTGCACGCAATGTCCCGGATTGAAGGAAGAGAAGTCCCGATGATTTTTTTCATCCGTCCTCGCCACTCTCTGCACGGACTTCCAGTCGGAGGCTTTGCGGTCCCCAAACCACACAGAGATGCAGCTGGTCAAAATGCTCTCTACGGTGCCCCTGTAGAAAGTGGTGAGGACAGGATGTGGGGGAGGTGAGTTCTTCTCATCCGGCGCAGAAAGTGCAACCGCTGCTGCGCTCTCTTAACTAGTGATGTCTTAACTAGTCAGTATCTGAGAGTATTGTCTTTGTGCAAAGACTGTGAACTCTCGGGCACCTGATTCCAAGCCAAGACCACTGCAGCTACTGTGAGACCCCCAGCTGTCCAGCAACTCTCAAGTCAATTCTATTTCATCCTTGGTTCATCCTGCGCTGCGGGTCAGAGAGACTGTGCGAATTGTGTGATTAATTAAGAGGGTTGCGAACGACGTAGGCTGCCCACTGGTCCGTTTGCATATTCATGTATCATTTCCACATGATGTAATTACATTTATGGAGCAACCTGCCAACTAAACAAACCAGTATAAATTTATTTCGAAGTTGTTTGGAACTGCAGCCCCCGAGCAGTTGTTCATAGAATCGCAAATTAGGTCGGCAAAAAAATAAATTTCATCTAATTTCATCTTTTTTTTTTCTCAATGCTGGAATCCAATTAAATTATGATCTTTGATTTATGGCTCATTTGTGTTTGTATATTGTGAAATAGGGCCTTTGCTCGAGATATTTTTATGATGGCACTGTAATTGGGTGCAAATGACAGCTACTTTGTAAATTAATGTTCAGCGATTCACAGAAACATAGAAAATAGGTGCAGGAGTAGGCCATTCGGCCCTTCGAGCCAGCTCCGCCATTCAATATGATCGTGGCTGATCAGTACCCCGTTCCTGCTTTTTCCCCCATATCCCTTCATTCCGCTAGCCCTAAGAGCTAAATCTAACTCTCTCTTGAAAACATCCAGTGAATTGGCCTCCACTGCCCTCTGCGGCAGAGAATTGCTTTCAAGAGAGAGCTAGACAGAGCACTTGAAGATAGTGGAGTCAAGGAATATGGGGAGAAGGCAGGAACAGGGTACTGATTGTGGATGATCAGCCATGATCACATTGAATGGCAGTGCTGGCTCGAGGGGCTGAATGGCTTTCTCCTCCACCTATTGTCTATAGAATTTCACAGATTCACAACTCTCTGGTTAAAAAAGTGTTTCCTCGTCTCAGTCCTAAATGCCCTTATTCTTAAACTGTGACCCCTGGTTCTGGACTCCCCCAACATAGGGAACATTTTTCCAGAATCTAGCCTGTCCAATCCTTTAAGACATCATCTTAAGGTTAGTGACGTCATTTAGAGTATTGTGTTCAGTTTTGGTCACCCTGTTATGGGAAAGATGTTGTCAAGCTGGAAAGGGTGCAGAGAAGACGTGTGAATATGTTGCCGGGACTGTAGCGAATTTGGTCATGTCCCCGAGTTGAAGAAAGCTCCATCCAGGCCCGGCAAGAAATTGCAGCGAATTGTGGACGCATCCCAGACCGTCACACAAACCAGCCTCCCTTCCGTTGACTCCATTTACACCTCGGCAAGGCCAGCAGCATAATCAAGGACCAATCTCACCACTCCCTCTTCTCCCTTCTCCCATCAGGCAAGAGGTACAGAAGTGTGAAATCGCACACCTCCAGATTCAGGGACAGTTTCTTCCCAGCTGCTATCAGGCAACTGAACCATCCTTTCAACAAATAGAGAGCGGCCCTGTGCTACTAACTACCTTACTGGAGTCCTTCGGACAACTTTTGTAATCAGATTTTACTGGACTTTATCTTGCACTAAAAGTAACTCCCTTCATTCATCCTGTATCTGTCTACTGTGGACGGCACGATTGTAATCATGTATGGTCTTCCCACTGACTGGATAGCACGCAAAAATAAAGCTTTTCATTGTACCTCGGTACATGTGTTTAGTTCAGAGATATAAATGCAGAAACAGGCCCGCTGACCAGCGATCCCCGCACACTATCCTACACACACTAGGGACAATTTGCACTTTCTTCCCGAAGCCAATTAACCTACAAATCTGTACGTCTTTCGAGAGTGGGAGTAAACCAGAGCACCCGGAGGAAACCCACGCAGTCACGGGGGGAACGTACAAACTCCGTACAGCCAGCAGCCGTAGTCAGGATCGAACCCTAGCGCTGGAAGACAGCAAGTCTACCGCTGCACCACCTTTTAGTTTAGTTCATTGTCACGTGTACCGAGGTACAGTGAAAAGCTTCTGTTGCGTGCCATCCAGTCAGCGGAAAGAAGCATAGAAACATAGAAAATAGGTGCAGGAGGAGGCCATTCGGCCCTTCGAGCCAGCACCGCCATTCATTGTGATCATGGCTGATCATCCCCAATCAATAACCCGTGCCTGCCTTCTCCCCATATCCCTTGACTCCACCAGCCCCTAGAGCTCTATCTAACTCTCTCTTAAATCCATCCAGTGACTTGGCCTCCACTGCCCTCTGTGGCAGGGAATTCCACAAATTCACAACTCTCTGGGTGAAAAAGTTTATTTCACCTCAGTCTTAAATGACCTCCCCTTTATTCTAAGACTGTGGTCCCTGGTTCTGGACTCGCCCCATGGTTCTGGACTCGCCCCATAGCTTGTCCTGTCCTTTTATAATTTTATATGTTTCTATAAGATCCCCCCTCATCCTTCTAAACTCCAGTGAATACAAGCCTAGTCTTTTCATTCTTTCCTCATATGACAGTCCTGCCATCCCAGGGATCAATCTGGTGAACCTACGCTGCACTGCCTCAATAACAAGGATGTCCTTCCTCAAATTAGGAGACCAAAACTGTACACAATACTCCAGATGGACAATACATGATTACAAGCGAGCCATTTACAGTGTTTAGATGCTGCCACTTGTGGCAATGGTGGTGCAGTCTCAACTGCTGGTGAGTTCTGCCATGGCTCACGGGTCCTGTGGAGAGCAGAGGGCTGCACAAAAACCTGTGCGCGGATGAGATTGAGGTGGAGAAGCTGCTGCACTGAAACAACCCAATCCTCTCGGCCGCAGAAGTCAGAGTCCAGTGGTGTGAAAAATCATCACGGCTGGAGACATCTTGGCTGCAGTGGATGGCCATGTCGCCTTTAGTGCCCTTCGCGTTCCACAGCGCGTGGCTGCGTCGTCTTTCCAGACGTTGGTTCATAAAGATCTCCTCCGTCTGGTCCGCCAAAGCAGACCATCCATGAAGGATGAGCATGTCCCACAGGTTGAACTTGGACTACATGGTAGCAGTTGCAAGGCTTCGCCTTGACCCTGGCGGTAAGCTAGACTAACT
>CM075977.1:218805997-218856128 GCA_038087875.1 Malacoraja senta | reverse complement strand
ATTCTAGTCGCCGCTAATTTTTCAACATGTTGAAAAATTCACGGCGACCATAATGAGGCCGCGACCAGTTCCCAGAATGCGGGAACTCCTCACGACCATGAAGGCGACTCCCCGGCAACCACCTGCGAACATATGGCGACTGCATAGTCTCTGCAGTCACCTAAGTGGGACAGGCCCATTAGGTTTAAGGTGAGGGGGGAAAGATTTAATAGGAACCTGAGGGTAACGTTTTCACCCAAAGGGTGGTAGATGGATGTACGAGATGCCGGAGGAGGTAGTCGAGGCAGGGACTATCGCAACATTTAAGGAACATTGGACAGGTACTGTACATGGATAGAACAGGTTTAGAGGGATATGGGCCAAACGCAGGCAGGTGGGAATGGAGTAGATGGGACGTGTTGGTCGGTGTGGGCAAGTACCTGCCTCAACTACCTCCTCTGGCAGGAGTGGATAGTCAGTACTTCCCAAATCGAAAAGATAATAAAATAAAATAAAAACTTGTCTCAAAACTCAGTGATTTTCAGGAGGCCTAAGGTTATGTGGAGGGGCGGGGAGGGGGTGTGGAGGGGAGGAAAGGGCCTGCATCTTAAGCCATGGGTAATTCTCAAGGGCAAATATGGGTGAGCAATTAAATGGTGGCTGAGCTGTGAAACCACCTCCCTTGAATGAATAAATATATATTTCTCACCATGTACCCAATGCAGAAAATACATTTGAAGAATGAGGGTGAGTCGTGTGTAGTCATTCCTGGAAGAATTTTGAGTTACTTGATTAAACTTGGAAATGGTCCAGAAGGTACAGTATGGAACAAAGCATCTCTGCGATACAAGGAACTGCAGGTGCTGGAATCCTGAGCAAAAAAGATGCACAGAGTCTTTTGCCCAGAGTTGGGGAATCGAGGACCAGGGGACATAGGTTCAAGGTGAAGGGGAAAAGATTTAATAGGAATCCGAGGGGTAACTTTTTCACACAGAGGGTGGTGGGTGTATGGAACAAGCTGCCAGAGGAGGTAGTTGAGGCTGGGACTATCCCATCGTTTTAGAGACAGTTAGACAGGTACATGGATAGGACATGTTTGGAGGGATATGGACCAAGCGCAGGCAAGTGGGACTAGGGTAGCTGGGACATTGTTGGTCGGTGTGGGTGAGTTGGACCGAAGGGCCTGTTTCCACACTGTATTGCTCTATGGCTCTATGAAAAATGTGCTGGGGGAACCCAGCGGGTCAGGCAGCATCTGTATTTCTTGAGAAGGGGCCTGGCCTGAAAAGTCATCTGTCCATTCCTTCCACAGATGCTGCCGGACACACTGAGTTTCCCCATCACTTTGTTTTGTGTTCGTTTTCTAAGTCTGCATGAAACTAGAGAGTCTATATTATATTACTCAATGCTGGCAGCAAGACAACTCAAAATGGCTGCACACACACACACACACACAGACAGGATAAAAAAGCTCCTCTTGTATCTTTGGACGGGAGAGAACTATATACAAAACACTTTGTTTTTCCCTTCACTGCAAGTTCCTACTGGGTAGTATGAATAAAGGCGTCAAAGAATAAAGCCATTAAAGGGGGAAGAGAATTCGAAATCGGAGGTACAAAGGGACTTGGGAGTGCTGGTGCAAGATTCCCCAAAAGTTAATTTGCTAGTCAAATCGGTAGTAAGGATGGCAAACGCAATGCTAACATTTATTTGGAGAGGACTTGAATACAAAACAGGGATGTAATTCTGAGGCTCTCTCTATAAGGCGCTGGTCAGACCACATTTGGAGTATTGTGAGCAGTTTTGCTTCCCGTATCCGAGGAAGGATGTGCTGGCGCTGGAGAGGGTGCAGAAGGAGGTTTACGAGAATGATCCCAGGAATGAGTAGGTTAACCTATGATGAGCGTTTGACAGCACTGGGCCTGTACTCGCTGGAGTTTAGAAGGATGAGGTGGGACCTCATTGAAACTTACCGAATAGTGAAAGGCCTGGATAGAGTGGATGTGGAGAGGATGTTTCCACTAGAGGGAGAGTCCAGGACCAGGTCAAGTCAAGAGAGTTTATTGTCATGTGTCCCAGAAAGGACAACAAAATTCTAGCTTGCTGCAGCACAACAGAATATAGTAAGCATAAATACAGAACAGTTCAATGTGTCTATATAGCATAGACCATATATATAGATACATAAATAAACAGATAAATGCAATAGGCTGTTATAGTTCAGAGTTTGTTTGATGGCGGGTTTAATAGCCTGATGGCTGTGGGGAAGCAGCTATTCCTGAACCTGGATGTACCAGATTTCAGGCTCCTGTACCTTCTACCTGATGGCAAAGGAGAGATGAGTGTGTGGCCAGGATGGTGTGGGTCCTTGATGATGTTGGCAGCCTTTTGACTGCGATAGATCCCTTCGATGGTGGGGAGGTCAGAGCCGATGATGGACTGGGGAGTGGTCACAACTTTCTGCATTCTTTTCCGCTCCTGGAAGCTCAAGTTGCCGAACCAAGCCACGATGCAACCGGTCAGCATGCTCTCTACTGTGCACCTGTAGAGGTTCGAGAGAGTCCTCTTTGACATGCCGACTCTCCGTAATCTTCTCAGGAAGAAGAGGCACTGATGTGCTTTCTTTACAATTGTATCAGTGTGCTGGGACCAGGAAAGATCTTCGGAAATTTGACCAGAGGTCAGAGCCTCAGAATATAAGTTTCTTTCGAAAGGAGAGGAGGAGGAGGAATTTCTTTAGTCAGATGGTGGTGAATCTGTGGAATTCATTACCGCTGAAGGCTGTGGAGGGCCAAGTCAGTGGATGTTTTAAGGCGGAGATCCTTGATTAGTATGGGTGTCAGGGGTAATGGGGAGAAGGCAGGAGAATAGGACTGAGAGGGAAAGATAGCTCAGCCATGATTGAACGGCAGAGTGGACTTGATGGGCCGAATGGCCTAATTCTGCTCCGATAACTTATGAACAACTTAAAATGTGGCAGTGTTCCTACTTTGACCTGCAAAGTTGACTCTGTTTCTCTGATGTACTGATGTTGCTTGACGTTGTTGAAGATTTTCAACATATTAACGTATCATGTTGGATTTCCAGTATTTGCAATTCTCACTCTAAATCCAAGTTTCTTGATCTTTTTAATGAAGACGGTAGGATTGGTCGGAAGAGCCTTAGGGTGATAGATTTGTGGAGTCACACAGCACTGAAAGAGGCCCTTCGGCCCAACTTGTCCATGACCACCAAGATGCCCCATCTATGCTAGTCCCGACAGCCCTCGTATGGAAACATAGAAACCTAGAAAGTAGGTGCAGGAGGAGGCCATTCGGCCCTTCGAGCCAGCACCACCATTCATTGTGATCATTTGCTGATTATCCACAATCGGTAACCCGTGCCTGCCTTCTCCCCACATCCCTTGATCCGCTAGTCCATAGAGCTCTATCTAACTATGGAGGATATCCATCATATGTGGATAGTTTTAAGGCAGAGATAGAAAAGTTCTTGATTAGAACGGGAGTCAAGGGTTATGGGAGAAGGCAGGAAAATGGGATTATGTGGCAGATATCAGCCACGATTGAATGGTGGAGTAGACTCGATGGGCCGAATGGCCTAATTCTACTCCTATTATTTGTGACTTGTGAAACATTTCTAGACAATAGACAATAGACAATAGACAATAGGTGCCATTTTGGCCCTTCGAGTGATCAATGTGATCATGGCTGATCATCCCCAATCAGTACCCCGTTCCTGCCTTCTCCTCATATCCCCTGACTCTGCTATTTTTAAGAACCCTATCTAGCTCTCTCTTCAAAGCATCCAGAGAACTTTTTAAACTTTTCTAAACCTTTGAAAGACACAAAATGCTGGAGCAACTCAGCGGGACAGGCAGCATCTCTGGAGAGAAGGAATGGGTGACGTTTCGGATCAAGACCCTTCTTCAGACTGAGATTCAAGGGAGAGGGAGACACAGAGATATGGAAAGGTTTGAAACAAGTTTATTCATGGATAACCCCTTGAGATGGACAGTCATCTCATTTTCGAGGGGGTCCAACATGGAATATACAGCACAAGACATAACATACATAGAGGCTCTCATCGACCCACCTACCCACACACCAATCCCAAAACCCCTCCATCCCCACTTGTTATAGTTTATAACAATTGTTAATTAACTTTACAAATCCAATAATAACAAAAGTTCTGTGTTACAGCATAATGTTAGTGCATAATACCATATACCACCTATCATACATCGTACGTTGATACATACTATCAACATTATTACATAATATATTATTTCATGATATTGTGACATAATACAATATAAGACCTTGTTACACTATGCAATACAATAATACATAAGTGTAATGGCCATGCATATACAATAGTTATGCCAAATGATCACACTCAGAGCAAGCTAGATAAAGGAGCTCGAAGACTCTAATACTAGAAACAGGTACATGGTTTTATAAGGAAAGGTAAAAGTGTGTTTTTAAATAGACGAAATGAGCTAATAGTTCTTCTGGTACTAGGCAGAGTGTTCCAGTCAGAAGGAGCTTTGTATTTAAATGCACGTCTCCCAATTTCTTTGTTAGTTCTTGGAATGAAAAAGAAGGGTTGCTGAATATGTCTTAGTGAATATGAGGGTGTGTATGGTAATAGGTCTTGTTTTAAATAAGAAGGGTAATTGAGGTGGATGCATTTAAAGATGAACTGGAACCAGTGGTAGCATCTTCGAGCGTGGGGGGATAACCAGTTTAAAGTTTCGTACATAGAACAGTGGTGAGTTATATATGGACACCTTAAAATAAATCTGCAAAGACTATTATAAACTACATTAAGGGGTTGAAGATGTATATCAAATGTATTAGAAACATAGAAACATAGAAATTAGGTGCAGGAGTAGGCCATTCGGCCCTTCGAGCCTGCACCACCATTCAATATGATCATGGCTGATCATCCAACTCAGTATCCCGTACCTGCCTTCTCTCCATACCCTCTGATCCCTTTAGCCACATCTAACTCCCTCTTAAATATAGCCAATGAACTGGCCTCGACAGTTTATATCAGCATAATCCAGTGTTGGTAGTAGTAGTTGAGAGACAATTATTTTTCTCATCTGAAAGGTGAAACAATTTATATGGCGGTAAAGAATAGCTAGATTACAGCTACGTTTTTTAGTAATCGTCTCACTATGCTGCGTAAATGAAAGCGTTGGGTCAAGCCAAACACCAAGATATTTGAAGTTCAATACTTGTTCTAATGGTGATCCTTCATTAAATGATATAGTCAGATCTACAGAATTACCCAGGCCTTGTCTGGTACCAAATAACAGACTGCATGATTTATTTTTATTTAAAATTAATTTGTTAAATAATACCCATTTCTGAACAGAAATAAGATCTGATTGAAGGGTTCTTTCAATTTCAGAACTTGTTAGTACTAGATGTATATAGCACCGCATCATCGGCATATAGTTGTATTTGACAGTCAGAACAGATATTAGGGAGGTCGTTTATGAAAATAGAGAAAAGGAGTGGTCCCAAGGACGAACCTTGCGGGACCCCCTTCTCAACAATTAAGGAATTGGATTGACTTCCATTAAAGGTGACACATTGGCGTCTGTTATGAAGGTATGAGTTAAACCACAGTAGATTGTTTCGAGAAAGACCAATAGAGTAAAGTTTATCAAGCAGTAGGTAGTGGTCAACAACATCAAAGGCCTTGGTTAGATCAAGAAAGATGGCACCGGTGAGTTTACCATCCTCGGAAGCAGTGAACACATCGCTGGTAAGTTTTAACAGAGCTGTAGTTGTGGAGTGTTTAGGTCTGAACCCAGACTGGCATGGAGATAGAATATTGAAAGTTGAGACATAATGTGATAGCTGGTTGAACACTAGTTTCTCAAGGATTTTAGCCACCGAGTTGATAATTGAGATGGGGCGGTAATTGTTAATATCTTGTGGGTCGCCTCCCTTATGCAGTGGAGTAACATTGGCACACTTCCATGCGGAAGGGAGGGTACAAGTTGAGAAGGACAAATTAAACAGGTCGCATAGTGGGTACATTAAAATATTAGCTCCTAACTTAATGAATTTAGTCTCAATACCAGCTGGTCCAGATCCACGATCATCCTTTAATTCATTAATAACATGATGAACATCAACAGGTTTAATTTTTTGAAAAGTAAAAGAGGTTCTACTTGTAGAGGTAGCTGGAAAGTCACATATAATAGATGAATCAAATACAGTAGAGCTACATACAGTGGAGAAGTGCTGGTTGAAAGCATTAGATATAACAGCAGGGTCCTGAATGATGTCATTGTTGACCCGAATCTGAGTGCTGATATTTTGATTTGATTTATTAAGAACATTGTTTAGTCTTTTCCAAAACTTTTTTGAATTATGCATATCTTCAGAAAGATGTTTTTTTAAATGACTTGATTTAGCATTACGTGTTTTTGTCGTACACTGATTCCTTAAGGACCTATATTTTTCCCAATCAGCAGGGTCCTTTGTTTCCCTGAAAGTCTTCCAGACTTTATCCCGCTCATTAAAAAGGTTGATCAAAACAGCACTAATCCTTGGTAAATGTTTTCCCTTGACTTTTATTTCTCTCCAGGGGGCATGCTTATCGATAACTCTTGTGACTTCAGTGTATAAATAATTCCAGGCATCCTCGACAGTTGGTATAAGTTGAAACCTGTCCCAGTTTATTGCAATCAGGTCATGCATATAATTATCATAATTAAATTTTCTACATTGTCTAACACGAATATGTTTAGGAGGGAGACGGGAAGGTTTAATCTTCCACACACAGAAAATAGCAGAATGATCGCTAAAGCAATCTGACAAAACACCAGATGTTAAGATTCGGTCAGGATGTGTAACAAGAATCCAATCTAATAGTGATGTAGAATTGCCATGAACTCTGGTAGGTTAGTAAGATTAAATGAGAACTTACCAGTTTGAAGTTTGATCTTTATTTTATGAGGAGTTACGTTGGTGATTACGTGAAGAACCCCGTCAGGGTGCATGCGCGTCAATCTTCAAAGCAGCGGTATGAAATCACAGACAACACCATAATTGAAGTAACATATTAAGATGATCAACATGAGAACTACCATTATAACCTTTTTTCTATGAGAGAGGGTTGGGCGTGGCGGGCACGTAATCACCAACGTAACTCCTCATAAAATAAAGATCAAACTTCAAACTGGTAAGTTCTCATTTAATCTTACTATTTTACTTCGGAGTCACGTGAGTGACTACGTGAAGATTTTAAAGCTCTGTGATTTTTATGCCGCAGATCAAAATCCCGGCTTCTCACTGCATCGATTGACTCCGAGTATCATCAATAATGCTGTAAACATGACATTGCATATCATGCATAAACAAAACAGTTTTATTTTTTGGTCATAAAACAACCAATAAACCTCTTAATGTAGGGGCAACAAACGAAACAGAATGAAACAGTATTGAAAACAGACTTTAAGCAATAGCAACAGCACTCAATATTGAGTTGGCAAACAGCCCTCCATCGGCAATTGGCCGATGGTAGTATTGCTGAAACACAAGTTCATTTTTCCAACCTGCGGCTTTTAATATATGGTCGATGGGAACGTCCATCGCCCTGGCCGCGGATGTTGCTACTGCGCTAGTGGAATGAGATGTAAACACATAAATGTTAATTCCTGTCTGAACGAACTCTTGCTTTAACCACCTTGAGATAGTCTGAACTGCCACTCTTTTATGTTGGCTTCTTGTAACTGACAAATAATCCTGTTTCTTCTTGTCTTAAAGCCCTTGTGGCTTCAATGTAATGTAACACATATGTCCTTACACATAAACATGGAGCTGTAGGATATGCTGAGAACACAATCTTAAATCCTGTCACACCTGGCCTGCTTTGTTTGAGCAGGTCAGAAATATAAAACAGAACATTCTCTGTATTCACTTCCATTCTCTCGAACTGAAGTTTTTGCAAAGTCTGCACTCTCTGTACTGACACCAATGCCATTAGCATAGCCAATTTCATGGTTAATTTTAACAAAGTTATAGACGTGACAGGGACCCAATGACAAAGTATGTTAAGAACAACGCTTACCTCGCAGATTACCATATACCTAGGCTTAGGCGGTTTGGAATTAAAGATTCCTTTCATCAACCCAGATATGAGAGGGTGAGAACCTATACTTTGTGTCCGTGTACCTATTACAAGATATGCCGACAAAGCACTTCTAGCTGTATTGATAGCAGTATAGCTAAGACCCTCATCATAATAAAGTGTAGATAAAACTCTAACACATTTTCAATAACTACAGTATCATATTGAATATTCTTTTGAACACAATATTGTTCCCTTTTTTTAATTTTTTTATTCATAAGTCATATACTGCTTTTGAGTACTGTTTCTCCAGGCTGCAGTGAGTATATCCACCGTTGGCCTAGAAAGTCCTCGACAATGTAAGGCATTCTTAAAACTGCAAATTAACAGATCCATACGATCACATAACGGATGAACTTAATGCGTTACTGGATGCTCCAGCAAATTCCTACTGTTTGGAATCAGCAAAAAGAGGTTGGATCGCTATCTGTAACATCAAAGGGAATCATGGTTGAATCGGGCAATTTGGTATCACGAAAACCCCTGAAGCGGCATCCTGCTTGATTTTCTCAAACACCGACCTATGAGGCAGAATGGTGGGAAAATGTACACAAACATATCATCCCAATTTAGTGAAAAAGCATCAATTGCCACTGCCCCTGGATCTGGTGCCTATGAAACATATTTTGGCCTTCCATATAGAAGTACTATGTTCTTGAACACATCCTGGTTCCACATCCACTCTGTGTCATGACGGAATTTTCGTGAGCTGCCATCTGGTACTACATTAAGTTTCCCTGGCAGATAGATAGCTCCAATCCAAATCTCTCTATCCCTACTCCAGGTCCAATTTTATTTGCCAACCTGTCACATGATACGATTTGATTCCACCCCATGTGATTCATATCAGCAACTGCTGTAGTGTTGTCTATTTTGCACTGCACATGCAAACTAGTTTAGTTAGTGCCATAAGCCTTGAGTCCATAAATACTCTTGGTTAATTCCCCATGTTTGCAGAAGCAATGTTCATCTGTCTCCACAGCTGGATCTTGTATCAGTAGCACCCCACCCAAGTGCTCTGACATCTGTCTGCAAATCATGGAAGCTTGGTCCAATAACACTTTGGAACTACTAGTGGACACATGCTGAATCCACCATTGTACATCAGCAACAGCCTCTATTGATAGAAGCATAGGTCTATTATAATGACCCCAATGTATCCTCAATGCTTGTTCCTTTGACCTTTGTAATTGTAGATAATAAAGTGGCCATATTGAACTGCTGGAAATGCTGCCAGCCATTACCACAGCAGACTTGTCACCTGGCTAATTGAAGGCTGTGTGTCAGCAATTAACTTTATACAGCTCTTAATTAGCTCTACCCTTTTTTGCCTGGGCAAGGTCACAATGATGTTGATTAAGTCCATTGTGAACCCAACTAGTCAATTTGTGTCACAGGTATAAATTTAGATTTCTCTGGATAGCTTATAAAGCCCAATTAAAAAATGTTTTTTACCAACTGCCACTGATGCTTCAGCTGTTTCCTTTGATTGTCCTACAATCAAGATATTATCTAGTTAAGCCATGAGCACATGACCTTGACTTCTCATCATGCCTAGAATAGGTTTTTAACAACTTTGTAATCCCTCTAGGAGCTGAAGACAAACCATTAGGCAGTGGATTGTATTGGCATAATTGCCCCATCCAGCTGAATTTTAAATCTTCTATCCTGCAAATGAACAGACACTGAATCCGCATCTTTAAGATCTCCTTCACAAACGTTTCCATCTTGAAATGTCTATACCGTACAAAAGGGTTAAGACTATTCAGGTCCGTATAATTCTGCAACCCCCCATCCTTTTTTGGTCTGGGAAAGATATTGGACACAAACTGATGGCTTTGGTAAACTGCCTTAGCAATTACACCCTTATTACATAAGCTTGCAAGTTCCAGCTGAACTTCCAATTGTTCAGTGATACTGAAGTCAAACTCCTTTTTGGAACATGTTGCATGGGTAAATCAGAATTTGCATTTACGCTTTATTCGATGCCCTTGAATAACCTTCAGTATAAATATATCTGAGGTAAACATTTAATTGTATCACATTAGATCTGCATACATGAGAACCAGACCCTCTTACCTCCTTACCACCTGGCATTCTTCCCCGGCCTTGAGCTGGATATCTCACCTCCCTGGTGGTGCTACAGCCGAACGCCAACTGCGCTGCATCGTAGCTGGACTCCCTCCCTTGCCCGGACCAGTCTCCTCCCTTATAGGAATACTTCCGCTTTGGTGAATATGTGGCTGCTGTCTTAGCCTCCTCCTCCAGCTCCTTCACCTGCTGTGCGAAATCCTCGCCAAACAGCTGTGCCGGTTGCACTGTGCCAGGCTGGCAGAGTGAAGCATTTTAGAATTGATGGTTGGTCTAATCGCATCTTGCGGAGGCAGTTGATCTCAAAGTGGGCACTCCACAATAGCGCCTTTTGTTGTAATTTGTCATGGCCTCTCCATCCACCATCCTGGCAAAGCTCGTTATACCAGATGCCAGCAACTTTAAAAATATGCTGGAGCTTCACATGCTCCTGGGCTCTCATTAGTATGCCCATCTTGCCCCCAATTCTTCCTGTTCCTAACCGGAACATTTAGCAGTCCACAGTTGATTGGGGCTTCATACTTCGTTACTGTCTCATCCATTGTCAGCTCCTGTAGCTGATGTGAGACTTGGTAATTTATGCTGGTGGCAAGTTCCTCACCCAGAGGCTCACCAGCGTCCGACAACATGGCAAACCGTGCTGCACACGATGTCAGCTCTGGCAGCTGCCTGCCCTCCCTTTGGAAGTCGTCGGACTCAGGGTCAGAGTGTATCTGCCCTTCTGCACTCACCTCTTGCAAAGAGGGTGCTTTCAAGCAGGCCTCTACTAGGCACTGCCAGCGGAGCCTTCCCTAAGGCTTCCCGCCTGCACAACTCCTCCTGGAGTTGTGGCTTTATGAAGCAGACCTCTCCTAGGCACTGCCAGCGGAGCCTTCCCTAAGGCTTCCCGCCTGCACAACTCCTCCTGGAGTTGTGGCTTTGTGAAGCAGGCCTCTCCTAGGCACTGCCAGCGGAGCATTCCCTAAGGCTTCCCGCCTGCACAACTCGCCTGGAGTGTGGCTTTGTGAAGCAGGCCTCTCCTAGGCACTGCCAGCGGAGCCTTACCTATGGCTTCCCGCCTGCACTACTCCTCCTGGAGCGTCTCTGTGGAGCAGCCCCTGTATGAGCTGCTCCTTTTGGATAACCGCTGGGGAACGGTATCCTGTCCCCGACGGGACTCTCGTGGCCCGACTCTGCGGAGTCTATAGCCCTTACAGACTTGGGTTATGCCGACCGCCCGACTGGCGTTGGCTGTGTACCCGGCTGGGCACTTTGCCAAGTCTGTCGCCGCACCGCTACCGGCTTGCGACTCCCCCGAGGTGACAGGCTGCCTTTCAGAGACTGCGTCCCGCAGCTCTCTCTCTCCTTGTCGGCAGCAGCCTGCACCTTTTCCTTGTTCCTGTATGTGGGGGAAAAAACACACAGAAACAATTTCTTTAATTTCTCTAACTCCTCCAAAGTCTCCCCGACTTTGGTGGAGCTGTCATTACTCACCTGCAGCAGGAGCTCCGTGCTCTCGCTGCCGTTCGCACCAATGCGTCAGACATAATGACGCGCATGCGCCCTGACGGGGTTCTTCACGTAGTCACTCACGTGACTCCGAAGTAAAATCGTTGATCAACTGGGTCAGGTTATACTTTTAAGCAAGTGTTTGTCGTTAGAAGAGGAGCGATCGAGCCAGTTTTTATTGAAGTCACCAAGAAGCACTAATTCACATGGGTGTTCAATAGAGGTGAGAGTGGAAATTAGGGACTTAGTTGAGTCAGGATGAACAGGGGGGGGTCGATAGATAGTGCCGATAATTAGATGTTTATTCTCATGAAGTTTTAACCTAATAAAAAGGCTTTCAAAGAGGAATGAGTTGCTTTAGGGATGGCAGGTTCAGATATAAAGCAAGTTGGCACATAACAAGCCACACCTCCAGCTCTCGTAGGCCTATCTGCTCTATATAATACAAAATTATCAATATGAATATCATTGTCACAAATTTCACTATGTAACCATGTTTCTGAAAATGTTATTATGTCAGGTTTATTCTGTGCAATCCAAACTCTAATTAAACCTATCTTTGGAAGAAGACTCCTAATGTTCAAATGGATGATTTTTAGACCTTTAGCTGTATCAATTGTGGATCAATTGGGTGTAGATATAGGTCGGGGGAGTGAGGCAGGGAAATAGCATGAGAAAGGGGACGAGAGAGCCACATACACAGATTGACACAGACACACACACACAAAAGACAGGACAGACAAAGCACACAAGATCAGGCTGCGTCATTGAGAGAGAGAGAGAAAAAGAAGAAAAAAGTGAGCATACACACCTCAGTCTGCATAGCTCATATTTATGCAAATAGATCAAAGTATGAGGTCCTGGACTATTTATGTTTTAAATTAATGGGGCATTATGAAGCCCAAAATAACAACTCTTAGTTTTACAACGTTTTACGGCAATTGCGACACTTTTACGGCAACAGTAGTAAAGCAGCATCAATCATAACAACTCTAATGCCAGCTTCAACTTTGCAAATAAGACAGAAAAATCAATGCTGGTCCAGTGGTTATATAACTACAAGAGGAGCCACTGGCATCAGTTTATCAAAATCAAGAAAAATACAACCAAAGACCAGCTAAACACAAAGTTCATAGGCAAACAGCATTATTGTGCTAACGCTATCACCAGCCACTGGCCACCAACATTAGGCTGTTATATCAGAGTCCATGGAGGAGTTAATGGAGGAGAGCTCACCAAAAAATGTCTCAACTTCATCAGGAGTGCGAAAGAACTGTGTCTTGCCAGCGTAGACAACTCTCAGTGCACAGGGAGAGATCAATGCGTATTTAATGTCACGGTCGCGTAACTTCTTCTTAGCCGCATCATACTCCCGGCGTCTCTGGACAAGAGCAGCGCTGAAGTCCGGGTAGACATGAACCCGAGCTCCATTGTACTCAAGGGGCACATTTTTCTCCCGGTAGGATTGGTCAGAAGAGCCTTAGGGTGATAGATTCGTGGAGTCACACAGCACTGAAAGAGGCCCTTCGGCCCGACTTGTCCATGACCACCAAGATGGCCCATCTATGCTAGTCCCGACAGCCCGCGTATAGAAACATAGAAACATAGAAAGTAGGTGCAGGAGGAGGCCATTCGGCCCTTCGAGCCAGCACCGCCATTCATTGTGATCATTTGCTGATTATCCACAATCAGTAACCCGTGCCTGCCTTCTCCCCACATCCCTTGATCCGCTAGCCCCTAGAGCTCTATCTAACTATGGAGGATATCCAGCATACGTGGATAGTTTTAAGGCAGATAGAAAAGTTCTTGATTAGAACGGAGTCAAAGGTTATGGGGAGAAGGCAGGAAAATGGGATTATATGGCAGAGATCAGCCACGATTGAATGGCAGAGTAGACTCGATGGGCCGAATGGCCTAATTCTACTCCTATTATTTGTGAACTTGTGAAACATTTCTAGACAATAGACAATAGACAATAGACAATAGGTGCCATTTTGGCCCTTTGAGCCAGCACCGCCATTCAATGTGATCATGGCTGATCATCCCAATCAGTACCCCGTTCCTGCCTTCTCCCCATATCCCCTGACTCTGCTATTTTTAAGAACCCTATCTAGCTCTCTCTTCAAAGTATCCAGAGAACTTTTTTAAACTTTTCTAAACCTGTGAAAGACACAAAATGCTGGACCAACTCAGCGGGACAGGCAGCATCTCTGGAGAGAAGGAATGGGTGACGTTTCGGATCGAGTCCCTTCTTCAGACTGAGATTCAGGGGAGAGGGAGACACAGAGATATGGAAAGGTAAGGTGTGAAAACACAGAACAAAGGGGACGATGATCAAGGGAATGTAGAATGGTTCATGGTTAGTTGGGAATGTGAGCCAAACAATCAGTAATATTTAATCAGGAAGACAGTGAAACTAGTCGAGGAACTAGGACGGAGAGGGACGGAGCGAGAGGGAAAGCAAGGGTTACTTGAAGTTAGGGAAGTCAATATTCAAACCGCTGGGTTGTAAGCTGCCCAAGCGAAATATGAACTGCTGTTCTTTTCTAAACCATTCCTATCCACATAATCCTTTACAATCAGAGTATCAATACATGATAAGGGGATAACCTTTAGTGCAAGGTAAAGCCAGCAAAGTCCGATCAAGGATAGTCCGAGGGTCAGCAATGAGGTAGATAATAGTTCAGCACTGCTCTCTGGTCGTGGTAGGATGATTCAGTTGCCTGATAGCAGCTGGGAAGAAAATCTGGAGTTGTGCGTTTTCACACTTATTTACCTTTTGCCTGATGGGAGAGGGGAGAAGGGGGAGTGGCCAGGGTGCGACTCGTCCTTGATTATGCTGCTGGCCTTGCCGAGGCAGCGTGAGGTGTAAATGGTGTCAACAGAAGGGAAGTTGGTTTGTGTGATGGTCTGGGCTGCGTCCACAATTCGCTGCAATTTCTTGCGGTCTTGGATGGAGCTGTTCCCAAACCAAGCTGCGATGCATCCTGGTAATATGCTTTCTACGGTGCATCTGTAGAAGTTGGTGAGAGTTGTTGGGGGCAAGCCAAACTTCCTGAGCCAAACTACTTCCATGCCGAAATACTTCCTGAAGTAGAGGCATTAGTGTGCTTTCTCATACGGTGATAAGTGATAGGAGCAGAATTAGACCATTCGGCCCATCGTCAACTCTGCCATCTGAGAAAGGTTGAACAAGATCTTTATTCTTTGGAGCGCAGAAGGTTAAGGGGGGACTTGATAGAGGTCTTTAAAATTATGAGAGGGAGAGACAGAGTTGACGTGGATAAGCTTTTTCCATTGAGAGTAAGGAACATTCAAACAAGAGGACATGATTTGAGAATTAAGGGACAGAGGTTTAGGGGTAACATGAGGGGGAACTTCTTTACTCAAAGAGTGGTAGCTGTGTGGAATGAGCTTCCAGTGGAAGTGGTGGAGGCAGGTTCGATTTTATCCTTTAAAAATAAATTGGATAGGTATATGGATGGGAAAGGAATGGAGGGTTATGGTCTGAGTGCAGGTAGATGGGACTAGGTGAGAGTAAGTGTTCGGCACGGACTAGAAGGGCCGAGATGGCCTGTTTCCGTGCTGTAATTGTTATATGGCTATATGGTTATATTCAATCATGGCTGATCTATCTCTCCCTCCTAACCCCATTCTCCTGCCATCTCCCCATAACCCCTGACACCCGTACTAATCAACAACCTTTTTGGTCGTTGCTTCAATATGGGTGGTCCAGGAGAAGTAGTTGCTGATATTGACTCCTTGGAATTTAGTTTTCAACCATCTCTACTTCGGCAACGTACATGAAAACTGGAGCGTGTGTACGGCTTCACTTCCTGAAGTCCATCATTATCTCCTTTCCTTCCAAAGACGTACAGGTTTGTAGGTTAATTGTCTTCTGTAAATTGTCCCTTGTGTGTAGGATAGAACTAATTATGGGTGATCGCTGGTCAGCGCAGTCTCGGTTGGCCGAAAGGCCTGTTTCCATGCGGTATCTTGTATTAACGTTGCACAAAATTACCATTGACTCCACCATCAAAAGGCACAACAGAGGATGTACTTCCTACGGCAGCTGAGGAAGCACAATCTGCCACAGGCAATGATGGTCCAATTCTACACGGCCATCGTAGAGTCTGTTCTCACCTTCTCCATCATGGTCTGGTTTGGCTCAGCCACCAAGCACGACACCTGGAGGCTGCAGCGAATCGTCCGATCAGCAGAGAAGGTTATTGGCTGCAACCTTCCCTCCATTGATGAACTGTACACTGCAAGGGCCAGGAAGCGAGCGGGCAAGATCATCTCTGACCCCGCTCACCCTGGCCACAAACTCTTTGAATCACTTCCCTCTGGAAGGCGACTCCGGACTGTCAAAGCTGCCACGGCCAGACATAAAAAACTGTTTTTATCCACGAGTAGTTGCTCTACTCAACAGCCAAAAATCTGTAGCCTCCCTTTGATCTGGTATTTTGTTGGTTCACATGCTTGATCAATGGTGTTTTATCATGAATGTTTTATTATTATTAATGTTCAAGGTTTTCTGAGTCATTCGTAACTGTCACTGTATGTTATGTTGTTACTTGTGGGCGGAGCACCAAGGCAAATTCCTTGTATGTGAATACTTGGCCAATAAACTTACTTACTTACTTATTTACTTACTTGAACCATCGATATCTCCAAATTAAACAACCTCTCCCTGTAGCTGAAACTCCCTAATCCAGGCAGCATTCTGGCAAACCTCCTCTGTAGTGACAGATTTGTTGCCTTGGAGACCCGGGTTCAATCCTGACTGCGGATGCTGTTTGTACAGAGTTTTCTACGTTCTCCCCATGACCTACGTGGGTTTTCTCCGGGTGCTCCGGTTTCCGCCCTCACTCCAAAGACGTGTCCTATCAGCGACACATGACAATAAAATT
This sequence comes from Malacoraja senta, assembly GCA_038087875.1. NCBI lineage: Eukaryota > Metazoa > Chordata > Chondrichthyes > Rajiformes > Rajidae > Malacoraja > Malacoraja senta. The sequence continues at coordinate 218,839,503 of CM075977.1, read as the reverse complement.
CTCTTGACTTGACTCTCGGTTTGTAGGTTAATTGGTTTCGGTAAAATTGTAAATTGTCCCTCGTGTGTGTGGGATAGTGCTAGTGTGTACGGGTGATCACTATTCAGCACTCGGTGGGCCGAAGGGCCTGTTTCCACCTTGTATCTCTAAACCAAACAGCAAGTGTGAAATAGACTCGGCTTGTACTCGCTAGAATTTAGAAGATTGAGGGGGGATCTTATAGAAAGTTACAACATTCTTAACGGGTTGGACAGGCTAGATGCAGGAAGATTATTCCCGATGTTGGGGAAGTCCAGAACAAGGGGTCACAGTTTAAGGATAAAGGGGAAGTCTTTTAGGACCGAGATGAGAAAATCATTTTTTACACAGAGAGTGGTGAATCTGTGGAATTCTCTGCCACAGAAGGTAGTTGAGGCCAGTCCATTGGCTATATTTAAGAGGGAGTTAGATGTGGCCCTTGTGGCTAAAGGGATCAGGGGGTATGGAGAGAGGGCAGGTACGGGATACTGAGTTGGATGATCAGCCATGATCATATTGAATGGCGGTGCAGGCTCGAAGGGCCGAATGGCCTACTCCTGCACCTATTTTCTATGTTTCTATGTTTCTAAATCAGGAAATAATATTTCGACCGATGGGCAGTGGAAACTGTAAATCTTTACCTCAAAGGTTGAAATATTTTCATGAGACGAATGGAGTAAAGGATGTGGTGTCATGATCTGTATATAGAGAGTTGAGATGCCCATCAGACATGATCTAATGGAATCACAGAATGGAATAAGGGTGAGTGAATAGTCTATTCCTATTCCTCTGTGCTGCAACCTTCCAAACCATCCCACAAGACATTTTCCATGTCAGAACACACATAAGTACCAGTGAAGTGACAGCCACAATATTTGCAAAGAGCTCTGCCGCGGTAACGGAAGACGCACAGCTCCCACTGAGTCGCAGGATTCCCCGCTGAGTTTTAGTTTAGTTTAGAGATGCAGCGCGGAAACATGCCCTTCGGCCCGCCAAGTCCACGCCGACCAGCGATCCCCGCACACCAATGTACGTCTCTGGAGTGTGGAAGGAAACCGGAGCACCCGGAGAAAACCCATGCCGGTGACGGGGAGAACGTCCAAACTCCGTACCGATGGCACCCGTAGTCAGGATCGAACCCGGTCACTGGCGCTGTGAGGCAGCAACTCTACCGCTGCGCCGTTCTATATTCTCACGTATGCACAGCACAGTGAAATTCTTTTACATAACTCATAAATGCACAGTCGTCACATTTTGGCGCCGTTTACAAAGAAAAAGTCCAAAGTGCAAGTTCTCTCCACGCTACGCACCTGGCCGGGAGGGTTCAGCAGGGGCTGTACTTCCTCAGGAGGCTGAAGCAAGCCAGGCTTCTCCCCCACACCAACCATCCCCTCTATCCTCACCCATCCTCACAGGTACCACAGAGAGCCCATCTGGGACGGCAACTGCAACTGCAATGTAACTCCTTACCCTCCTCCTATCCTCTATCCCCCACCTCCCCCACTCCTCACCTCCCTCTATCCCCCCACTATCCCTCCTCACCTCCGCCTCTTCCCACTCCCTACCTCCCCCACTCCTCCGTCTTCTCCCTCTATTCCCCCTCCACCCCACCCTCCCTCCTCACCTCCTCCCTCTTATTTCCCCTCTCCTCCTACTCTCCCCCAATCCCCCACTCACCTCTCCCTTTCCCCTACCCTCAGTCACTCCCTCCCTCCATGACTCCCCTCCCTTCCCCCCTCCTCTCCCTCTATCCCCCCTCCTTCCCCACTCTCCCTCTTCACCTCCACCACTTTCCCCTCCCCTCTCCCTCCCTACACCCTCCTCTCCCTCAATTCCCCCACTCTCCCTCCTCACCTCCCCAGGATCTCGAGGTTGCCGCTCCTTTGACCGGAGGCCGCGCCGACCGGAGGCCACGCCGGGCAGAGGTCGGCGCCGCCAATGACTGACAGTGGACACGGCCAATCAGTGCGGCGATGGTGTAGGAAGGGGCGTTGCTGTCCCGCCGTTGACTGACAGGAGAGGAGGCCAATCTGCGCATGCGCAGTTTTTAGGATATTTAAATCTTAATAACTTTTAAAATATACCACCGATCGGAACAAAACGTGTTGCACTTGCAGCACAGGAGAATGGTGAGTAAGGTGCTGAAAAGTTGTAGTGCTATTATGTACTGTTTTGCGCAAATGTAAAAAACCACGGCCGGAAGATAACAAGAGAGTTTTAGTTATGTACTAGACTAAGTGGGACCTGTTGGGTTCCCCTCACATGGGAGGCCTGTTCCCTCCACGCAACCCAAGGGGGGTGTGGGGGAAGAGGGGGTGTGGGGAAGGGTGGGTGAGGGAGGGGATGAGGGTGGGGTGGTGGGGGAAGGGGGTGTGTGGGGGAAGGGGGGTGGAGGAAGGGGGTGGGGAGGGGTGTGGGGAAGGGGGGTATGGGGGAAGGGTGGGTGTGGGGAAGGGGGGTGTGGAGGAAGAGGGGGAGGGAGGGGGTGTAAGGAGGATGGGTTTGGGGGAAGGGGGTGTAGGGAAGGGGGGGTGGGGAAGGGGGTGGGGAAGGATGTTGTTGGAGAGGGGGGTGGGAAAAGTGGGTAGGGGAAGGTTGGGGTAGGGGAAGGGGGGAGATGTGGGGGGAAGAGGGAAATGGGGTGTGGGAAGTGGGGGTAGTCGTAGCAGACACAGCTCGCACTCTGCTCACCCCGCACCTTCAGCTTTCGGCCTCACGCAGTAGCTCCCGGTCCCACTCCGACTTCACTCAGAGGCTTCTGGTTCAACTTAACAGCTCCCGGCTCACGCTACTCTCTGTCCGCACGCTGCTCATGGACTCCGCACCGCCTCCTAATTCTTTTCTAATATTTCACCGATCGGAACAAAACTTGGTGCGCTTGGTGCAGAGGAGAACGGTGGGTAAGGTGGCGATATAGGGTACCATTTTTTGCGCAAATTAAAAAAAACACAAACCGGGAAGTGGTCAAGATGAGAGTTTTAATAATATTATAGATAGATGGGCCAAGCACAGCAGGTGGGACTAGTGTAGATGGGGCATGTTGGCTGCTGTGGGCAAGTTGGGTGCAAGGGCCTGTTTCCACGCTGTATGACTATGAGTATATGATTCTAAGACCATCTATTCTAATGATCAGGATAGGTGGCACGGTGGCTCAGCGGTAGAGTTGCTGCCTCACAGCACCAGGGACCCGGGTTCCATCCTGACTACGGGTGCTGTCTGTACGGAGTTTCGTAAGGTCATAAGTGATAGGAGCAGAATTAGGCCATTCAGCCCATCAAGTCTACTCCACCATTCAATCATGGCTGATCTATCTCTCCCTCTCAACCCCATTCCTCTCTGCCTTGTCCCAGAACCCCGTACTAATCCGAGTGAGTTTGTACGTTCTCCCCGTGACCGCCTGGGTTTTCTCCAAGATCTTCGGTTTCCTCCCACACTCCAAAGACGTACAGGTTTGTAGGTTAATTGGCTTTGGTATAATTGTAAAATGCGGGATAATTGTAAATTTGTGTAGAGATTCTTAGAGAGATTCCTTTATTTGTCATTCAGACCTTTCGGTCTGAACGAAATTTCGTTGCCTGCAGTCATACATATAATAATAATAACAAAACACACAATAAAGACAAATTAACATCCACCACAGTGAGTTCACCAGGCACCTCCTCACTGTGATGGAGGCAAAAGTCTTAAAGTCTCTGTCTCTTCCCTCCTTGTTCTCCCTCAGCGCTGAGGTGATCCAGGATGTTGTGACCCCACCGGGTGATGGTAAGTAAGGCAGTCCCGCGGCTGAATCCGTGCTCCGTCCACGATGGGCCGGTTCAAACTCCGCGGCCCGAGTTGGCCGAGGCTGCCGAAGCTGCCGCCCTCCAGTCCAGCGGACGCAGCTGTAGTTGCGGGAGCTCCAGAAAAACAGGTCACCAACCTGTGACCTGCGCGCTCCCGAAGATGTCGTCCACTGGCCCGCGGCCGAGCCCCGGATTCAGGTCGCCACCAGTGTCTTTGGGTCGCCACCGCAGCCCCGAAGCAGGGCCAGCCCCGCGCTGGTAAGTCCTGGCTCTGCCTCCGGAGCCTCGAGGTCGGTCGGTCGCTCGCAGTTGGAGTTGGAGGCCGCCAGCTCGCCATTAGGCCTCAGCGCTGACAGAGGCAGAGAAGGGGGATACGACAAGAAAAAGTCGCATTCCCCCGAAGGAGGAGACAAAAATCATGTTTCACCCCCCACCCCCCCCACCCCACACGTACACAACCCAATAAACTAAAATGTAACTAAAACAGGAAAAAAGAAAACAACAAAAAAAGTAAAAACAGACGGACTGCAGGCGAGCCGCTGCTGTACGACAGCGCCGCCACTTGCGGAACAGTAGGATAGTGTTAACATGCGGGGATCGCTGGGCGGCGCGGACTAGGCGGGCCGTAGGCCCTGTTTCCGCGCTGCATCTCTAAACTAAACTAAAACTCAACTAAACCATCCCAATGCCGTTTCGGGACACTGGGGGGGCTGAGTGGAAAGACTTTTCACTTTTATGTATTAGTTCATTTCTTCAGTTTCAGCATGGGCTAAAAATAAACGCTGAATGCATAATTCATCTGGTGTTTTTCTGTTCCACTACTTTCCTTTCATCCCTTAGGTTGCGGGCTTGTCAGGTCACCCCCCCGAACTACACACGGAGGGTCACATCAGATGGCAGCACTGCAAACGCACGGTGGACGATCATGGCCATGGGTCACAGAAGCATATCAATATTCTCTTCTTTTATAATAAAACGGTGCAAAATACATCCTGTGCGAGTGATGCAAATACCAGACACATTGAGAATGGGTGAAAACTATTTTCCCACCCCACAAGCCGCACTACTCACTCATGCCAGTGGTTGCTATGAGTCGGACGGTCGATGCCAACCAGTGGTTCCCCATGGACCACAGAGTCCTTCTGAGCACCTCATGTGAATGGGAAGAAAGCCGGACCAATTGCAATACGGAGCACCAGGCAAGTCAGGCCAGGGATTTAATTTTATTTATTTTTTAAATATTTGTCCTTGGGATGTCGGCAACAACGGACTAGGCGGGATTCATTGCCCATTCCGAGTTGACCCTGGGAGTGTTTAAGAAGGAACTGCAGATGCTGGAAAATCGAAGGTCGACAAAAGTGCCGGGGAAACTCAGTGGGTGCAGCAGCACCTATGGAGCGAAGGAAATAGGCAACGTTTCGGCCGAAAGAAGAGTTTCGGCCTGAAACGTTGCCTATTTCCTTCGCTCCATAGATGCTGCTGCACCCACTGAGTTTCTCCAGCACTTTTGTCTGCCCTGGGAGTGTTAAAGGTCAAACATATGGGACTGGATACCAGGTAGGACAGTCAAGGAGAGGAAGGGGTGGTCTCCTTGCCAGAAGGACGTCGATGGGCCAGGTTCAATGCTACGTCAACTCTGTGATTTGTGAACCAATGGATCAGTTTTCTTGAGCTTAAGTTCACAATTCCCATCGTGGCAAGCATAGTGCAGGACAGAACGCCACAGGAGATCCTTCTCCCCTGTGGCTAGCAAACTGTACAACTCCTCCCCCTTTTGTCGAGAGGTAGACTGACTCTCCCCCCTCCCCAATCTTTGCACGTCCCCAATCCTTTCCACTCGTCACTTTAATTTATCTTTAATTTGTGTTTTTTTGTTTTTGTGTCTTGTGTAGGAAGAAGGTTTCGGCCCGAAACGTCGCCTATTTCCTTCGCTCCATAGATGCTGCCGCACCCGCTGAGTTTCTCCAGCATTTTGTCTACCATCCATTTTCCAGCATCCGCAGTTCATTAGAAACATAGAAACATAGAAAATAGGTGCAGGAGGAGGCCTTTGCACCGCCATTCATTGTGATCATGGCTGATCGTCCCCTATCAATAACCCGTGCCTGCCTTCTCCCCATATCCCTTGACTCCACCAGCCCTAGAGCTCTATCTAACTCTCTCTTAAATCCATCCAGTGACTTGGCCTCCACTGCCCTCTGTGGCAGGGAATTCCACAAATTCACAACTGTCTGGGTGAAAAAGTCTTTTCTCACCTCAGTCTTAAATGGCCTCCCCTTTATTCTAAGACTGTGGCCCCTGGTTCTGGACTGGCCCAACATTGGGAACATTTTTCCTGCGTCTACCATTTATAATTTTATATGTTTCTATAAGATCCCCCCCCTCATCCTTCGAAACTCCAGCGAATACAAGCCTAGTCTTTTCAATCTTTCCTCATATGACAGTCCCGCCATCCCAGGGATCGATCTCGTGAACCTACGCTGCACTGCCTCAATCACAAGGATGTCCTTCCTCAAATTAGGAGACCAAAACTGTACACAATACTCCAGATGTGGTCTCACCAGAGCCCTATACAACAGGTGACAATAATAATAAAATCTAACTAGGTGTGACAAATTCACCGTTGCTTTACTTAGCAGCGACGCTGAAACCTTTTAAAATGAACGAGTTAGTTGTCTCAGGTAAGAAAATGTAGAGAGTGGATTTAATATGCCTGTGATAATATTGCCCTCCAGAATCAGAACTGCAATTAACAGACGGAAGGAAATAGAATAAAAATTCACACCCCTGAACAGCCTTATTTTGCTTTCATAAAATTTTTCTGAACAAGGGTTACAATGTCTTTGGGCTTCTTTATAGATTTAAGGCTTGAAAACCTCCACCTTCTCTTGGCTTGCATCTATATTTAAGCGGCGTAAGGTGGTGTTGGTGAATGCACAAGGATATGCCTATGCTGTCCAACACAAATACCAGCTGTCTGGGTCGTAACCACCGAGCTGGGAGTTGACAGGAAGTCATGAGCTCACCGTTGGAGCTGAAGCCGAAGCGAGGAAGGATGGGGGGGGGGAGGGCTGGGCTTTGGCAACCCTCCTCCAGTGGCAGAGCATGAAAGGGCTGACCTTCACTCTGCCAGCCTTTTCATGTGCAGTGATTATGCGAGGTGGCAAAGTTCTGGCATATCCACGCAGGTGCTAAGAGCCAAGACCCCAGGACCCCTGGCAGCACATCAGTCGGCCTTCATTAAAGAGTTGCTTCTCCGCAGATTCGTCGGAGGTAGTTTCTAGTGCTGCACAAAAACCCGCTGTCACCTTCACAAATCTGAAGAGGGGTCTCGACCCCGAAAACGTCACCCTTTCCTTCTCTCCGGAGACGCTGCCTGTCCCGCTGAGTTACTCCAGCATGTTGTGTCTATCCACTGTTCTCTGGATGCTTTCAAGAGAGAGCTAGATAGGGCTCTTAAAAATAGCAGAGTCAGGGGATATGGGGAGAAGGCAGGAACGGGGTACTGATTGGGGATGATCAGCCATGATCACATTGAATGGCGGTGCTGGCTCGAAGGGGCCAAATGGCCCACTCCTGCACCTATTGTCTATTGTCTATTGTCTATTGTCACTATTCCCTTTGCTCAGTTAAAGAGAATATCATCCAATGTGTCACCTTGCCTGCTTCCAGTCAACTCACAATATTGATATAAATCCAATAAGCTTTCAAAGGATCTCATACAAACAGTATTCTGGCGGAGGATCGATGCACATGTCACAGTGTGACTGCAGATTGGCCTAATTCTACGCCTGTTCCTCATGACCTTATGACCTTACGGTTGCCATTAATATCAGAGGTACACATGTAAAAAGAAATTAACAACTGCACTAAATAATTAATTGTCCCGCAGGGCCGCGTTACGGTGGGGGTCAAGGAAAGAGCGTTCACATCGCGGCCCTCTTTCCATCAATCTTTCCACCGCCACACATAAGAAGCACGAGAAGCGACAAGACACTCACCACTGTACGCAGATGCCGAGAAGTGTGTTCAGCTCTGGCTGAGCAACTTCTAATCTTGTGTGTGGACTCGTGAAGAAGAAGGACGTGTTACGGTCAAAGAGGTGCTGGAGGTCCTGTCGTGTACGAAGGTAGACAAATCTCCAGGGCCCGATCACATACGTATATCCGAGGACATTGTGGGAAACCAGAGAGGAAATTGCGGGAGCCCTGGTTGAAATTTACGCGTCGTCCTTAAATACAGGAGAGATCATAAGATCATAAGTGATGGGAGTAGAATTAGGCCATTCGGCCCATCAAGTCTACTCCGCCATTCAATCGTGGCTGATCTATCTCTCCCTCCCAACCCCATTCTCCTGCCTTCTCCCCCAAAATCTTTGGGGAAATTGTAGGATAGTGCTAGTGAGGTGGGGTGATTGCAGGTCAGTGCAGACTCAGTGGGCCGAAGGGCTGCATCTCTAAAGTCTAAAGTATAAAGATACCGTGCGGAAATAGGGCCTTTAACGCACCGAGTCCTTGCTGACTATCAACCAACCGTTCTCACTAGTTCTTCGTTATCTCATTTTTACATCCACTTCCCTACACATTAGGAGCAACTTATAGAGGTGATCGTGTTAAAGAAGGAACTGCAGATGCTGGAAAATCGAAGGTACACAAAAATGCTGGAGAAACTCAGCGGGTGCAGCAGCATCTATGGAGCGAAGGAAACAGGCAACGTTTCGGGCCGAAACCCTTCTTCAGACTGATGGGGGGTGGGGAGAAGAAAGGAAAAAAGGCGGAGGAGGAGCCCGAGGGCTGGGGGATGGGAGGAGACAACCAGAGGGCTGATGAAGGGGAGGGGACAGCAAGGGCTAGCAGAATTGGGAGAATTCAATGTTCAAGCCCCCAGGATGTAGACTGCCCAAGTCTATGAGGTGCATTTCCTCCAATTTCCGGTGTTGCTCGCTGTGGCCATGGAGGAGACCCAGGACAGAGAGGTCAGATACGGAATGGGAGGGGGAGTTGAAGTGCTGAGCCACCGGGAGGTCAGGTTGGTTATTGCGGACCGATCGGAGATGTTCGGCGAAACGATCGCCGAGCCTCCGCTTGGTCTCACCGATGTAGATCAGCTGACATCTAGAGCAGCGGATGCAATAGATGAGGTTGGAGGAGATGCAGGTGAACCTCTGTCGCACCTGGAACGACTGCTTAGGTCCTTGAATGGAGTCGACGGGGGAGGTGAAGGGACAAGTGTTGCATCTCTTGCGGTTGCAAGGGAAAGTACCAGGGGAGGGGGTGGTATGGGAGGAAGGGAAGAATAGAGGTGATCGCTGGCTGGCTTAGACGCGAAGTGCCGAAGGGTGCCGGAAGACTGGAGGGTGGCAAATGTTGTGCCTCTATTCAAGAAGGGCAGCAGGGAGAGGGCTGGGGCACTATATGCCCTGTGGAAGCCGCAATGGTCTGAGCCAGCCTGTTCCCTCCCTCCCCCCTCCCTCTCCCCCTGCACACCCCCCTCACGCTGCAGTTACACCAAACCCGGTCCAGCCCCAGCAAACCAGCCTGATGGCCTAGACATATTGGCCTGATGGTCATTGTCATAAGAGATAGGAGAAGAATTAGGCCATTCGGCCCATCTACTCGCCATTCAATCATGGCTGATCTACCTCTTCCTCCCAAACCCATTCTGTCTTCTCCTATTGCCTCTGACACCCATACTAATCAAGAATCTATCTATCTCTGCCTTAGAAATATCCACTGGCTTGGCCTCCACAGTCTTCTGTGGTAAAGAATTCCACAGATTCACCAGCCTCTGACTAAAGAAATTTCTCCTCATCTCCTACCTAAAAGACTGTCCTTTAATTCTGAGGCTATGACCTCTAGTCCTAGACCCTCCCACTAGTGAAACATCCTCCCCACATCCACTCTATCCAAGCCTTTCACTATTCTGTCTGTTTCAATGAGGTCCCCCCTCATTCTTCTAAACCCCAGCGAGTACAGGCCCAGAGCCGTCAAACGCTCATCGTAGGTTAACCCACTCATTCCTGGGATCATTCTTGTAAACCTCCTCTGGACCCTCTCCAGAACCAGCACATCCTTCCTCAGATATGGGGCCCAAAATTGCTGACATGCTGGTTCTGGGCGCAACTCCAGAAACGGTCTCATTTCTAACCGGCAGGGTCTGATCTCTGGGGCTTGAGGTTGTGTTGGAGGAGTTGCCACCAGGGGTTCCTGGTAGGGTGACTGACATCCGCTGTGGCCAGCTCCGACCCACTGCCACCGCTGAAGGGTCTGGTCAAGGTGCTCCCGGTCGCATGGCCCACAGCTCATCCCACCGCCACTCCAGCCGCTGGAGTGGCCGTCTAGTTTAGTTTATTGTCATGTGTGCCAAGGTAGACACTAGACAATAGACAATAGATGCAGGAGTAGGCCATTTTGCCCTTCGAGCCAGCACCGCCATTCAATGTGATCATGGCTGATCATCCCCAATCAGTACCCCGTTCCTGCCTTCTCCCCATATCCCCTGACTCCGCTATTTTTAAGAGCCCTATCCAGCTCTCTCTTGAAAGCATCCAGAGAACCTGCCTCCACCCCCCTCTGAGGCAGAGAATTCCACAGACTCACCACTCTCTGTGAGAAAAAGTGTTTCCTCGTCTCCGTTTCCAAATGGCTTACTCCTTATTCTTAAACTGTGGCCCCTGGTTCTGGACTCCCCCAACATCGGGAACATGTTTCCTGCCTGTAGCGTGTCCAAACCCTTAACAATCTTAGATGTTTCAATTGCTGACATGCTGGTTCTGGGCGCACTCCAGAAACGGTACGGTGAAAAGCTTTTGTTGCGGGCTAACCAGTCAGCGGAAAGACAGTGCATGATTACAAGAGGCAAGGCAAGAGACAAGAGATATTTGTTGTCACATGCACCAATTGGTACAGTGAAATGTGGGGTCACCATACAGCCATGCGAATAAAAAGAGGACAGAACACGATAGTCTTTAACATAAACATCCCCACACAGCGCAATCAATGTTTCCCACTGAGAGTGAAGGCACCAAAGTTCAGCCATCTTCCTCTTTGATGTTCTTTGTTGTTCACCCGTGGTCGGGGCCTCCCGAGCCCCCCGCAGTCGCCGCTACGGGCAGCCCGATGTTCAGGCCCTCTCGCCGGGATGATGGAACTCCGACGTCGGAACGGGAGGACGTCCTCAGCGGCTTGGACCTCCGAATCGGCCACTTCCTACCGGAGTCCGCGGCTCCCGAAGTCCACAGGCCGCGCTGGGCGGAGATTCACGCTGGTGGCCCTCGGCAAAGGGATCCCAGGACACCGCAATGTTGAAGTCAGCGCCGCCCGCGCTGGAAGCTCTACAAACCGCAGCTCCACGATGTTGAAGCAGCAGGCCCAGCACTGCGGTGCTTCAAACGGCCATCCAGGTGAGGCGTCGCCCGCTCCGCGGTGAATCCAGTGCTGCGCCGCAGCTGAAGCTTTGGCCGGTCCCCGGCAGGAAAGGCCGCGCCAATCCAGTTGGTAGGCCGCGAGGAGGGGGGGGGGGCGAGGATGCGACTCGGAGAATAGTCGCATCCTCGCCAGGAAGTGACTGGGAAACGGTTTCCCCCTTACCCTAACCCCCTCCCCCACATAGAAATACTAAAGAAACCTCCACAACATACTTTTTAAACAGACTAAAAATTAAAAAAAAGATGGAAAAACAGATAGACTGTAGGCAGAGGCTGCCATCATGCAGCGCCCCTAGTGGCCTCCAATCGAGCCATCCCCAGTGTGCAGATACATGATAAAGGGGATGATGGGAACAGTGGAGATTTACTGGAGTGGAGCGATTGTAATGCGTGATTGCAGATCCACAATACATTAGTAAGTTTGCAGATGACTCAAGAGTGGGTGATATTGCAGATAGTGAAAATGTTCGCGAAAAATTGCAACAGGCTCTTGATCGATTGGACAGGTGGGTGGATGGAATTTAATACAGAGCGATGAGAGGTGTTGCACTTTGGGAAGTCTAACATGGGCAGGACCTACACAGTGAATGATCTGCCTCTGGGAGTGTTGTAGAGCAGAGGGGTCTAGGAGTGCAGGTGCATGGTTCCTTGAAGGTGGAGTCGCAGGTAGATAGAGTGGTCTAAAAGGCTTATGGCACTTTGGTCTTCATCAGCCAGAGTATTGGGTATAGAGTATTGAGTATAGAGTCTGAAGAAGGGTTTCGGCCCGAAACGTTGCCTATTTCCTTCGCTCCATAGATGCTGCCGCACCCGCTGAGTTTCTCCAGCAATTTTGTCTACCTATTGAGTATAGAAGTTGGGAGGTCATGTTAGCTCGGTAGAGCTAGATAGGGCTCTTAAAGATAGTGGAGTCAGGGGATATGGGGAGAAGGCAGGAACTGGGTACTGATTGTGGATGATCAGCCATGATCACGATGATTGGCGGTGCTGGCCGAATGGCCTACTCTTGCACCTATTGTCTATTGTCTGTGTTGAAGTTGTATAAGACGTTGGTGAGGCTGCATTTAGAGTATTGGGCTCAGTTCTGGGCATCATCTGTAAAGGGTACAGAGAAGATTTATGAGAATGTTACCAGGACTGAAGGGTTTGAGCAATAGGGAGAGGTTTAGTCTTTCGAGCGGAGGTGGATGAGGGGAGAACGTATAGAGGTTATAAAATCATGAGAGGAATAGATTGGGTATGCGCACAGAGTCTCTTGCCCAGAGTATTTGAATTGAGGACCAGAGGACACAGGTTTAAGGTGAAGGGGAAAAGATTTGATAGGAATCTGAGGGGTAACAGAAGTTGTGGAAACAGGCCCTTCGGCCCTTCGAGTCTAAGCCAACCAGCGACACCTCTATAAATTGCCCCTGGTGTGTAGGGAGCGGATGAGAAAATGGGATTAACATTTGATTAGTACGGGTGTCAGAGGTTATGGGGCGAAGGCAGGAGAGTGGGTTTGAGAAGGATATATAGATCAGCCATGATTGAATGGCGGAGCAGATTTGATGGGCCGAATGGCCTAATTCTGCTCCTAGAACTGATTAACGTCGTCTTATGAACATAGAAGTGTGTAACATAGAATGGGATAACGTAGATTGTATGGACTTTGCATGTTCTCCCTGTGACCGTGTGGGTTTCCTCTGGGTGCACTGGCTTCCTCCCACATCCCAAACACGTGCAGATGTGTCGGTGAATTGGCCCTCTGTAAATTACCCCTTAATGTGCAGGGAGTGGATGTAAAAATGAGATAACGTAGAACTCATGTGAACGGCCGATCGATAGTCAGCGTGGACTCGGTGGGTTAAAGGGCCTATTTCCGCACTCTATCTTTGGACTTTAGACTTTAGGGATACAGTGCGGGAACAGGCCCTTGGGCCCACCGAGTCCGCACCGACCAGCGATCACCCCACCTCACTAGCTACTATCCTACACACTAGGGACAATTTTACACTTTCACCAAAGCCAAATATCTTGATTAGTACGGGTGTCAGGGAATTTGGCGGAGAAGGCAGGAGAATGGGGTTAGGAGGGTGTAGATTGTTATACATGTATTGTTGTTGATTCTTTAAGAGGGGGGATGTAGATTAGTGTCACTCATTTCATGAGTCATGAGTTCTGTTGTTACGCCCTCTAGCTTTTCAGTTATTTAAGAAGGAACTGCAGATGCTGGAAAATCGAAGGTATCCAAAAGTGCTGGAGAAACTCAGCGGGTGTGCCTATTTCCTTCGCTCCATAGATGCTGCCTCACCCGCTGAGTTTCTCCAGCATTTTTTTTTTTTTTTTTTTTTTTGTCTTTGTATCGAATTCTGTCTTTAATTTGTGTATTGGTGATGTCTTTATAATTTATTTTACCCCGATTATATGTTTCTTACTTGTTAAACTCTGTAAGGTGTCCTTGAGACTTTGGTATAAGGTGCCCATAAATAAAATGTATTATTATTACCTTAGCTTTTCAGTTATCATTGCTTGCTGGTGTCCTTTAGTGTAAGTGGAACGTGCAAGTGTGCAGTCATGCTTACTATGTAGTTAATAAAATCGTTGGATCTTTATAAAGGTGTAAGGCTTCCATTATTGTATGGTCAACACTCAACAGAGGGAGAGATAGATCAGCCATGACTGAATGTTAAAGAAGGAACTGCAGATGCTGGAAAATCGAAGGTACACAAAAATGCTGGAGAAACTCAGCGGGTGCAGCAGCATCTATGGAGCGAAGGAAATAGGCAACGTTTCGGGCCGAAACGTTGCCTATTTCCTTCGCTCCATAGATGCTGCTGCACCCGCTGAGTTTCTCCAGCATTTTTGTGTAGCTATGACTGAATGGTGGAATAGACTTGATGGGCCGAACGGCCTAATTCTGCTCCTATCACTTATGATCTTATCATCACTGAAACTAAAGCTAACCAATACAAAACAAAACCAAATGTCCTTTTTTTGGGTCCAAAATCAAATCTCGTTGAAGACATGTGGATCCCTTCAGTTAGAAACAGGTCAGCCTGAGTGATTATAAGAACTTCCCATTAGATACAGTATGTTCCCATAAGGGCTATTCCAATTCAGTACATATAAACACTATAAATACTCTCTGACAATTACAGGAACAACACTGTCAGATGACAAACTTTATCTGCTCTCCTGAAATTACTTCTTGCTCTCTCATATAATCAGTTAACTCAGCAGAGTCTGAAACTATGATGGGGCTTTCCACTGCAAATGGTTTGAGTGAAGGGAGAATTTGTCTGCTCGGCCATTTAGTACAAAATGGCTTTAATGTCTTCGCTGGGCCACGTGATCCCTTACTATGAACTTTAATACTGAATTGGTTCATTTAATACTGAATTAAAGGGGGGACATTTCTTTTTTTTCTTTTAATAGGTGCAGGAGTACCTTCGAGCCTGCACCGCCATTCAATATGATCATGGCTGATCATCCAACTCAGTATCCTGTACCTGCCTTCTCTCCATACCCCCTGATCCCTTTAGCCACAAGGGCCACATCAAACTCCCTCTTAAATATAGCCAATGAACTGGCCTCGACTACATTCTGTGGCAGAGAATTCCACAGATTCCAGGCATGGTGGAGCAACGGTAGAGTTGCAGCCTTACAGCGCCAGAGACCTGAGTATGGTTATATGGTTATCTATATGGTTATAGTATGATCCTGACTACAATAGACAATAGACAATAGGTGCAGGGGTAGGCCCTTCGAGCCAGCACCGCCATTCAATGTGATCATGGCTGATCATCCCCAATCAGTACCCCGTTCCTGCCTTCTCCCCATATCCCCTGACTCCACTATCTTTAAGAGCCCTATCTAGCTCTCTCTTGAAAGTATCCAGAGAACCGGCTTCCACCGCCCTCTGAGGCAGAGAATTCCACAGACTCACCACTCTCTAGGTGAAAAAGAGTTGCTGTCTGTGCGGCAGGTACTGTCTGTGTGGAGTTTGCACGCGTGACCGCGTGTGGGTTTTCTCCGGGTACTCCGGTTTCCTCCCACACTCCAAAGACGTACAGGTTTGTGGGTCAATTGGCTTCTGTAAATTGTAAATTGTCCCCAGTGTGTGTAGGATAGTGCTGGTGGACCCGCAAGCCTCTATGACTCTCTGACTCTATACAAGTGTTAGTGTACCCATGCCAAGGATGCTCTTGTGCCTCATTTTGGTTGGGGTCACAGGTTTGGGTCATGCTTCTGGAGATACCTGGGCAAGTACCTCCAGATGGTACACATTGCACCATGCTGTCTTAATTGAGGAATAACTGAATGTATAGGATGGTGACCAGGGTGCCCATCATCAGACTGCATTGTCATGTGACAGGAGCAAGAATTAAGCCATTCAGCCCATCGACCACCATTCAATCATGGCTGATCTATATCTCCCTCCCAGCATCATTCCCATGCCTTCTCCCCATAACCCCTGACACCCGTACTAATTAAGAAGCTGTCAACCTCTACCTTAAAAATATCCCATGGCCTCCACAGCCTTCTGTGGCAAATAATTCCACAGATTCACCACCCTCTGACTAAAGAAATTCCTCCTCATCTTGCTAAAGGTACGTCCTTTCATCCTGAGGCTGTGGCCTCTGGTCCTAGACTCTCCCACACGTGGAAACATCCTCTCCACATCCACAGCGTTCTGGATGTATTGAGCATCTAAAGTATGGTTGGAGCTGCAATTCTCCAAGTGCAGAGTTTTCCCTGACATTAATGACCTCCACCATGCAGATGGAGGAGCACCTTTAGAAGAATGTCAGGAGGAAAGGCACTCCCCTCTGACCCTGCAATAGTAGCCATGATATTTATGTGACAGGCCAGTTAACGTTCTGGCCTATTAGGAACCAGGGGACGTAGGTATAAGGTGAAGGGGGAATGATTTAAGGGTAATGTAAGGGACACTTTCTCATACAGACAGTGGTGAGTCTGTGGAATGAGCTGCCAGAGGAGGTAGAGGTGGTACTGGAAATAAGAATTTCATTATTCCATCTGGGGCATATGACAATAAAACACTCCTGACTCTCTTGACTCCAGTTGAGGTAGATAATATACAGTAACAACATTTAAAAGACACTAGACTAAGTGTGACCCGTTGGGTCCCAGTCACAAGGGAGGCCTGGTCCCCCAATGCAAACCCGTTCCCCTACCATTGTTCATTATTGTCAATTTACTGGCTGGGGACATCAACCTCAACCCTGGCCCAAAAGGTCAGCACCGTGGATGTAAACCAAAGTACCCGTGTGGTTTGTGCTCATTTGCTGTTAAAGATTCTGGCATTCAGTGCTCGATGTGCACAAGTTGGTTTCACCTGAACTGCTCCAATGTGTCAAACGACACTTTTGGTTTTCACTCCAAAAATCCAAATGCCATCTGGTTATGCCCATTGTGCGATGTCATCAACCTTGCCAGCTTATTTTTTGACTCGTCAAGCGACCTTACAAGTATGCTCAACTTGAGCAATTCATTTGAAAGTCTCACATCTCTGAGTGATGACCCTGATTGTGACGTATGGAATCATGAGAATTTAAGATCATCCAGCCCAAATTGTGCTGGCCACTTACCAAAAATAACACTCCAATTTGAGATTCCAGCTACCAAGACAGATGTGTACAGCAATTCATTCTTCCCCCGCACAATTAAAGCATGGAATAATCTTCACCCTACCATAGTTACCCAACCAGATGCAACTAAATTTAAGGTAGCTCTTTCTTCCCAAAAACCCTTTCTGGCTTAAGTCCTCCCTCCACCACCTCCAGTTTAAATTCAATTTGGAATATTTTGGAGGACCAAGAAACCAAGAACCAAGATAATTTGCGGTAAAATCTTTTCCAATCTCAGCTAATATTTTGGAAAGATTTTTTAAATCTACATTTAACAGTGATATAGGTCTATATAACCATATATAACCATATATAACCATATAACCATTACAGCACGGAAACAGGCCATCTCGGCCCTTCAAGTCCGTGCCGAACATTTAAAATTTTTTTTTTTAATAAATACTTCCCCCTAGTCCCATCTACCTGCACTCAGACCATAACCCTCCATTCCACACAGCTACCACTCTCTGAGTAAAGAAGTTCCCCCTAATGTTACCCCTAAACTTCTGTCCCTTAATTCTCAAGTCATGTCCCCTTGTTTGAATCTTCCCTACTCTCAATGGAAAAAGCTTATCCACGTCAACTCTGTCTAACCCGCTCATAATTTTAAAGACCTCTATCAAGTCCCCTCTTAACCTTCTGCGCTCCAAAGAATAAAGACCTAACTTGTTCAACCTTTCTCTGTAACTTAGTTGCTGAAACCCAGGCAACATTCTAGTAAATCTCCTCTGTACTCTCTCTATTTTGTTGATATCCTTCCTATAATTAGGCGACCAAAATTGTACTCCATACTCCAGAATTGGCCTCACCAATGCCTTGTACAATTTTAACATTACATCCCAACTTCTATATTCAATGCTCTGATTTATAAAGGCCAGCACCCCAAAAGCTTTCTTTACCACCCTATCTACATGAGATTCCACCTTCAGGGAACTATGCAGTTATTCCTAGATCCCTCTGTTCAACTGCATTCCTCAATTCTCTACCGTTTACCATGTACGTCCTATTTTGATTTGTCCTGCCGAGATGTAGTACCTCACATTTATCAGCATTAAACTCCATCTGCCATCTTTCAGCCCACTCTTCCAAATGGCCTAAATCTCTCTGTAGACTTTGAAAATCTACTTCATTATCCACCACATCACCTATCTTAGTATCATCTGCATACTTACTAATCCAATTTTCCACACCATCATCCAGATCATTGATGTACATGACAAACAACAGTGGACCCAACACAGACCCCTGAGGCACCCCACTAGTCACCGGCCTCCAACCTGACAAACAGCCATCCACCATTACTCTCTGGCATCTCCCATTCAGCCACTGTTGAATCAATTTTGCTACTCCACCATTAATACCCAACAATTGAATCTTCTTAACCAACCTTCCATGAGGAACCTTGTCAAAGGCCTTACTGAAGTCCATATAGACAACATCCACTGCTTTACCCTCATCAATTTCCCTAGTAACCTCTTCGAAAAATTCTAGAAGATTAGTCAAACATGACCTTCCAGGCACAAATCCATGTTGACTGTTCCTAATCAGACCCTGCTTATCCACATGCTTATATATATTATCTTTAAGTATCCTTTCCATTAATTTGCCCACCACTGACGTCAAACTAACAGGTATATAATTGCTAGGTTTACTCTTAGAACCCTTTTTAAACAACGGAACAACATGCGCAGTACGCCAATCCTCCGGCACTATTCCCGTTTCTAATGACATTTGAAATATTTCTGTCATAGCCCCTGCTATTTCTACACTAACTTCCCTCAATGTCCTCGGGAATATCCTGTCAGGACCTGGAGACTTATCCGTTTTCATCTTTTTCAAAAGTGTCCGCACCTCCTCTTCTTTGAATCTCATAGTTTCCATTGCTACTCTGCTTGTTTCCCTTACCTCACATAATTCCATATCCTTCTCCTTGGTGAATACCGAAAAAAATAAATTGTTCAGTATCTCCCCCATCTCTTTTGGCTCTGCAGATATGATGTCACTTCAGTAGGGTCTTTGTCTTTTTTAAGAATTAAAGAAATTGAAGCTTCATAAAAAGATTGTGGTAATCTATTCCTTAAAAAGGCTTCTTTAAATACCTTGCATAGCCATGGAGACAATAAATTTGAGAAATACTTTAAAAATTCTACTGTAAACCCATCTAAACCGGGAGCTTTACCAGAATTCATTGAAAAAATTGCTTTCTGTATTTCTTCTTCCGTGATGGGTTCATCTAACAACAGAGACTCATTATATGGTAAATTTGGTACGTTCAGTTTCTTTAAAAACTCATGCATTATATTGGAATCAGTAGGAAAATCTGATTGGTATAGGGAGGTATAAAATTCCTGAAAGGATTTATTAATTTCGTCATGGTCTACAGTTACTGTACCATCCCGTTTACTCACTTTAGTAATCTGACGCTTGGCCGACACTGCTTTCAATTGATTAGCAAGTAATTTACCAGTTTTTTTGCCATGTATATAAAATTGGCTTTTGGTTTTAAGTAACTGGTTCTCAATCGGTGATACTAATAACAAATCATATCTCAATTGAAGTTCAACTCTATTCTTATAGAGCTCTAAACTAGGAGCTTTTGAATATTTTTTATCAATTTCTTTAATCTCGTCAGCCAATGTGCGTATTTCTTTTTGTGTTTGTTTTTTTAATCCCGCGGAGTATGAAATAATTTGTCCACGAAAATATGCCTTAAAAGCATCCCTAACTACACCATTGGATATCTCTTCATTAGAGTTTGTCAAGAAGTAAAAAGCAATCTGATCTTTCATAAACTTAATAAAGTTTAAGTCTTGAAGCAAAGTAGCATTTAATCGCCATTGTTTAGCACTAAACTTGGAATCAGGTAGTTTGATCAATAGTTTCACTGGTGCATGATCAGAAATAGCAATTGTATCATACTCACATGCAATGATCAATGGAACTAGCCGAGAATCTAGTATAAAATAGTCGATCCTAGAATAACTATGATACACATGAGAGAAAAATGAAAATTCGTTGTCATTTGCGTGTAAGAATCTCCAAATTTCTAACATTCCCGAGTCAAGTAAAAAAGAATTAATAAAATTAGCTGATTTATTTGGAAGCACATGCTCAGATGTAGACCTTTCAATCGAGGGATTCAAAAAGCAATTGAAGTCTCCACCCATTATTAAAAAGTGTTCATTTAAATTAGGAAAGGATGCAATTAACTGTTTAAAAAAACTCAGGGTGATCAATATTTGCTGCATAGACATTCACCATAGCGACTTTTTGCCTATAAAGGACACTGGTAATCACCAAGAATCTGCCATATGGATCAGAAATTGTTTCATGGTGAACAAACGGAATTGAGGAGTCAATAAAAATAGAGACTCCTTTCACCTTAGCCTGTGAATTGGAATGAAACTGCTGTCCTTTCCAAAACTTGAAAAATCGTAACTTGTCATCTTGCCTTACATGAGTTTCCTGAACAAAGATAATCTGAGCATTTAGTCTGTGAAGAACTTTTAAAATGTTTTTTAACCTCGATAACTTGTACAATAGACCACCGATCGGAACGCAACTTGTTGCACTCGCAGCACAGGAGAAGGGTGAGTGAGCTGGCGAAAAATCGTAGCGCTATCGCGTCCCGTTTTTGTGCAAATAGAAAAAACGCGCAAACCGGAAGAGCACAAGATCAGAGTATTAGTTATATATATAGATTTGCACAGATACATATGTGGAGGAAGGAACTGCAGATGCTGGTTTAAACCGAAGATAGAAACAAAAAGCTGGAGTAACTCAGCGGGACAGGCCGCACCTCTGGAGAGAAGGAATGGGTGACGTTTCGGGTCGAGACTTGTTTTGGGTCTGAAGAAGGGTCTTGACCCGAAACGCCACCCATTCCTTCTCTCCAGAGATGCTGCCTGTCTCGCTGAGTTACTCCAGCTTTTTGTGTCAATGGACAGATGCATAGATAGGAGAGGTTTATAAGGATATGGGCAAATGTGGACAGGTGGGACTAGTGTAGATGGGGCATCTTGGGGCGGCAAGGGGAAGTTGGGCCAAAGGGCCTGTTTCCATTCTGTATGTTCATGTTCATAAGTTCATAAGTTCCTAGGTTCTATGAGCAGAATTAGACCATTTGGCCCACTGCCTATTCTGGTCAAGCCTACTCTGCCATTCAATCATGGCTGATCTGCCTTTCCCTCTCAACACCATTCTCCTGCCTTCACCCCACAACGCCTGACACCCACACTAATCAAGAATCTGTCAATCCCCACCATAGAACTCTACGAACTCAACAGATGACTCCAAGGTACTGAAGATGGCAACTTGACATGAAACAGCATCACCATTGCAAGGTCAACGATTAGACACACATTTGGATGTCATACATTTTATACAGAGGTTACTAACCACATATCACCCCCTCTTCTCCGTGGATTGTCACCTTGTCGTGGTGGAGAAGCTTGTGTGGACCTGAGATCCTGAGAGCGATGCCGTCTGGAGCTATGCTCCTGGTAGGGCCACCCATGGCGGTACGGTCGAGGGGGAGGTCCCTGACAAAGAGCAATCCAACCAAGACCTCAACGGTGGAACAGGCGGAGGACGATGGCTGACCTTAGTGGAGCGTCACAACGGCTGGGAAGGCGGATGAAGGCAGCAGCAGAAAAGGGTCCCCGGTCGTCTTGGACTCCATGCCACTGGATCCTGACCCAGATCTGTCAAGGACCGTGGGGTGGCTGCCTGTGCACCAGTCTCCACACGTTAAACAAAGTCACGCACAGGTGTCCTCCAACCCTGGAGACAGCCATGGTCAGCCACGACCGAGGGGGGCCTAAGAATCATCCACTATATCTCAATGTGTTAATAACCAAATATCAGCCTGCATCTCAGTGTGTTAATAACCACATGTCAGCCTTTCCAGTGATCCAGTAATGCAGGTTTCCAGTCAAGGGCCTGTCTCACTTACGTGACTTTTTCGGCGACTGCCGGCACCCGTCATAGGTCGTTGCAGGTCGGCGAAAATTTTCAACTTGTTGAAAATCCAGCGGCGACCAGAAAGACGCTACGACTCTTTGGGCGACTGAGGAGACGACTCATGGCTATACAGGCGACACCCGGGGCAAGCCTGTATGGTCGTCAGTGATGGAAATGGGTTTTAGGAACAAGGGGTACTCTAAGGTCCGTGAGGCTGAGGTTGGGAAGGAAGGGGGGGGGGGGATTTTATTATGTGCGGTCATACCCATGTCAGAGTACTAGAATGCATAACTTGTTTATTGTGTATTTCTAATATAGTTTATTGTGTATTATATGTCATAGCTGCTTTCTTGCATCTCTCTCTCTCTCTCTCTCTCTCTCTCTCTCTGTGTTGGCTGCAGCCATCGTCTGCTTCGGTGAGGGAAGCAGGTCGGTGATTGATCACAAGTCCCCTCGGAGACCGCGTCCGATTGGCCGCCGAGTGACCAGCGCATTATGTGATTGGACACAATACCCTTTGAGACAGCGGCTGATTGGACGGGAGGAGACCGATTTGTTGATTGGACAGGAATTTTAAGGGAAGCTGGTCAGTGATTGGATACAACCCCCTTAGAGACAGCGGTTGATTGGCCGCCAAATAATCGGGCACAAAAAATTGACAAATAGTAAAACAATAAAATCGGAATTCCGATTTAAATCAGAAGAATATCTGCAGCAAAGATACTAGTATCCGCTCTAGTATCTTTGATCTGCAGTTCCTTCCTATTGAAGAAGAACCCTGGCCCGAAAATAACTCCTAATCCATTCCCTCCACAGATGCCGCCTAACCCGCTGAGTTCCTCCAGCACTCTGTGCTTTTTATTTAACTCTTGAAATTGAAGTTAGACATAAAGCTGGAGTAACTCAGCAGGACAGGTAGCGACTCTGGAGAGAAGATCCTTCTTCAGACTGAACTGAACTCTCGGCGGTGAGAGAACTTGTGATTATCTGCAGAAGGGTCTCGACCCGAAACGCCAACCACTCCCCAGAGCCGCCGCCCGTCCCGTTGAGCCACCCCAGCCCTCCCCCCCCCCGTGTCCACCTTCAACTCCAGAGCCAAACAAAAAACACAGAGTGCTGGAGGAACTCAGCGGGCCAGGCGGCACCCGCAGAGGGAACGGACCAGGAGCCGCCACGGACCAGGGTTCCCCTCCCCCCCAACAGGAAGGAACCGCAGACGCAACCATCCCCACAAAACGGCAAATGATTCCGGGAATGCCGAGGCGTGAGGGTGAGAGAGAGAGGGAGTGAGAGAGAGAGAGCGAGAGAGATCCAAAGGTAGGATTCGGATCCCAACTACGCCTCGATGAGACCTCGCCAGAAGTTTCAAACCTACGGCCCCCTCCAGTTCGAGCCACGTGGACCAAGATACCACGTTGTAAGCAACCACGTTCGCGACTTTGACTGGGAGTTCGCGTTCCGCCACAGTCCCGCCAGCGGTTTACAGCTGTTTGATATCCGCTTCAGGAAGGAGCGGGTGGTCTACGAGTTGAGCGTCCAGGAGGTGAACGGCGGAGGTACGCCAGGTCTGGTGAGGGCCAAGTTCTTAGACAGTCATTATGGAATTGGGAAAAGTTCCAATGAGCTGGTGAAAGACGTGGCCTGCCCTTGCAGCGTCACTTTCCTCCACACTCTCTATCTGGAAACTGAAAAGCAGATGAACGCCGTCCCCCTGCGTACCCCCCCCCCCCATTTCCATCACTGATGGTTGTGAGTGGTCGCCCAAAGAGTCGTACCTTGTTCTGGTCACTGCTGGATTTTCAACATGTTGACATTTTTCGCCGACCTGTAATGACCTATGACAGGTGCCGGCAGTCGACGAAAAAGTGGCGTAAGTGGGACAGGCCCTTGATCTGGGAGCTTGGGATCACTAGTACTGTACGTCCATTCATCCCAGCGCCATCAGTGCTGTGCTGTGAGGGCAGACACACTGGGCTGGCTGCAGTGTGTGTGGGAGCTGGAAGCTGCTGTGTGATTCAGTGGCAGGTGTGTCAGTGCCTCACAGAGCTTCCCCTCACACCTGCCTCGTACCATTGGTGGTGAGATCGTCAAAATAGCCCCAGCACAAGTCATGCTTCGTCACTCCACAGACCGCAAAACTGAAATAAACATTGATATGTTTACAGAAAAATAATACCGTTTATGCCCTGTTGATTGATACAGAACAAAATGGCAGAGGCGTTTGGTTTGATCGGATGCCAGCGTAGGAGTGGGGTGTCGTAGTGATCAGCGGAGTGGGTAGACTTCCAAGTGTGCCTCTAGGATAGCCCCTAGAGTGTAGGATCGAAGTAGAGGTACATCCGTTGTCTCACAGCGCCAGAGACCCAGGTTCGATCCTGACTACGGGTGCTGTTTTGTACGGAGTATGTACGTTCTCCCCCTTGACCTGTTTACTCCAGGTGCTCCGGTTTCCTCCCACACTGCAAAAAACGTGCAGGTTTGAAGGCTAATTGGCGTGGTAAAATAGTAAATTGTCCCCAGTGTGTGTTGTTAGTGTTAGTGTGCAGGGAACGCTGGTCGGTGCGGACTCAGAGGGCCGAAGGGCCTGTTTCGCTGCTGTATCTCTAAACTAAACTAAACTAAACTAAATGCTGGAGTAACTCAGTGGGTAAGGAAGCATCTCCGGGGAAAAGGAATAGGTGACGTTTCGGATCGAGACCCTTCATCAGACTTCTTCAGTCTCGACCCGAAACGTCACCTATTCCTTTCCTGACAGCTGAGTTACTCCAGCATTTTGTGTCTATTTTCAGTATACACCAGCATCTGGAGGTGACAACACGTTCCGACTCGAACCTCTGGCCCCGACAATCTCTCCTGCTTTGATCGGATTTGTTATCAACCGATTATCGGCTTTTAAACCGATGGAAATTAATCAGGGCAGGGGTCAAAAAGAATTGTTCATTTGACTGGTTTCCATTCAAAGCCAGTCTCAGTAATGGTTGTCACTGCGGGCGGCAGGGTGGCGCCGCGGTAGAGTTGCTGCCTCACAGCGGCGGAGACCCGGGTTCGATCTTGACTACGGGTGCTGTCTGTACGGAGTTTGTACCTTCTCCCCGCGACCCGCGTGGGTTTTCCACGGGTGCTCCGGCTTCCTCCCACATCTCAAAGACGTACAGGTTTCTCGGTTGCCTTGGTTACCTTCGATGTTACCAGCATCTGCAGTTCTTCCTTAAACATTCCATCCACTCCACTGCGAAAGCTCCAATTCTGGAGTATGGTGTACAGTTTTGGTCCCCAAATTATAGGAAAGATGTCAACAAAATAGAGAGAGTGCAGAGGAGATTTAGTAGAATGTTGCCTGGGTTTCAGCACCTAAGTTACAGAGAAAGGTTGAACAAGTTAGGTCTTTATTCTTTGGAGCGCAGAAGGTTAAGGGGGGACTTGATAGAGGTCTTTAAAATGATGAGAGGGATAGACAGAGTTGACGTGGATAAGCTTTTTCCATTGAGAGTAGGGAAGATTCAAACAAGTGGACATGATTTGAGAATTAAGGGACAGAAGTTTAGGGGTAACATGAGGGGGAACTTCTTTACTCAGAGGGTGGTAGCTGTGTGGAATGAGCTGCCAGTGGAAGTGGTGGAGGCAGGTTCAAATTTATCATTTAAAAATAGATTGGATAGGTATATGGACGGGAAAGGAATGGAGGGTTATGGTCTGAGTGCAGGTAGATGGGACTAGGTGAGAGTAAGTGTTCGGCACGGACTAGAAGGGCCGAGATGGCCTGTTTCCGTGCTGTAATTGTTATATGGTTATAAGGTATGTCTACTTTGAAGAAGTTCCCCTCCTCTCTCCGACGAGAGTTTGGCAGTGTGAAGAAGGGTCTCGACCCGAAACGTCGCCAATTCCCTCTCTCCATAGATGCTGCCTCACCCGCTGAGTTACTCCACCATTTTGTGCCTGCCTTAGGTTTCTGGGTTAATTGACCCCAGTAAATTTCCCCTTGTGTGTAGGGAGTGGATGTGAAAATGGGACAACATGAATCTAGTATGAATGGGTAATCGCTGGTCAGCATGGATGGTGGGCTGAAGGGCCTGTTTCCAGGCTGTATCTCTACATTAAAGATTGCTCGAGAAGATACAATATACTTGATCAATATTAAAACATTCAGGCACTGTCTATGACTCCATAAGTGATATACTCTATACATGATTTTTTAGGTGAGACTGGAAAGATTTAATGGAAGATTTAAGAGGCGTTACTGATGATGTCCAAATCACCAAATTAAATATTAATGTACAATTTGATTTTATAACACTTTTCTGTTTCCCAGTTCCGCATTGGCATCCTTCCCAGCTCTCGATCAGAATGGACAGCGCATCTAGTGATCTTCCTATACATAGATACATAGATACATAGAAAATAGGTGCAGGAGTAGGCCATTCGGCCCTTCGAGCCTGCACCGCCATTCAATATGATCATGGCTGATCATCCAACTCAGTATCCCGTACCTGCCTTCTCTCCATACCCCCTGATCCCTTTAGCCACAAGGGCCACATCTAACTCCCTCTTAAATATAGCCAATGAACTGGCCTCAACTACCCTCTGTGGCAGAGAGTTCCAGAGATTCACCACTCTCTGTGTGAAAAGGTTTTTCCTCATCTCGGTCTTAAAGGATTTCCCCCTTATCCTTAAGCTGTGACCCCTTGTCCTGGACTTCCCCAACATCGGGAACAATCTATCTGATCAGCTGCATTACAAGTCCACGTTACTATTCAGTTCAATGGGGGAGAAGCATGCCTTTGGGTCATTGCCACAGAGGGCTGTGGAGACCAAGTCAATGGATATTTTTTAAGGCAGAGTTGGACAGATTCTTCATTAGAACGGTTGTCAGGAGTTATGGGGAGAAGGCGGGAGAACGGGGTTGAGAGGGAGAGATAGGTCAGCCATGATTGAATGGACCGAATGGCCTGATTCTGCTCATATCAGTTATGAAATTATCAACTCATGAGAGATAAACCCTGGGTGGCACGGTGGCGCAGCGGTAGAGTTGCTGCCTTACAGCGCTCTCAGTGCCTGAGACGCAGGTTCGATCCCGACTACGGGCGCTGACTGTACGGAGTTTGTACGTTCTCCCCGTGACCTGCGTGGGTTTTCTCCAAGATCTTTGGTTTCCTCCCACACTCCAAAGACGCACAGGTTTGTAGGTTAAGTGGCATGGTAAATTGTCCCTGGCGTGTGTGTGGGGTAGTGTTAATGTACGGGGATCGCTGGTCGGTGCGGACGCGGTGGGCCGAAGGGCCTGTTTCCACGCTGTATCTCTAAACCAAACTAGGTGCAGGATTTGGCCATTCGGCCCCCATCAAGTCAGTCTACTCCGCCATTCAATCGTGGCTGATCTATCTTTCCCTCCCAACCCCATCCCCCTGCCTTCTCCCCATAACCCCTGACACCCGTACTAATCAAATTAAAATTGCGCAGTCAGTGGAACTAACTGCGGGGAAGTATGTAAATCTGCTCTGGTATTCTTGCACCTGTTTGGCTGCCGTAACCAAAGATGAATTACTTCCCATCGTGTTTTCACACGTCTGATATAAAAATCACTCGGCAGCAGGTGTGATGCTCGGCCCACTTCTCTCATGTGCTTCATGTACATTCTAGACACACGGCTGGTCTCTGCAGACAGCGGTTCACTGACTGACTCGTAATTGGTCTCCCTGGTACCAGTAAGGATGAAAAACAGGAAGCACGCATGGTTATCAATCAATGTGTGAACGCGATATAGACAGTCGTCTCAGTGAGAGCCTCGTCAACAGAGCTGCGAACATCTTGGATGTTGCGCTCTTAGTTTATTGCATTGCATGCATAGGACAGGCTTATTCATGTTCATAAGTGATAGGTGCCGGAATTAGGCCATTCAGCCCATCAAGTCCATTCCGCCATTCAATCATGGCTGATTCATCACTCCCTCCTAACCCCATTCTCCTGCCCTCCCCATAACCCCTGGCACCCGTACCAATCAAGAACCTGCCTTAAAAATATCCATTGACGGCCTCCACAGCCTTCTGTGGCAATGAATCCCACAGATTCACCACCCTCTGGCTCAAGAAATTCCTCCTCATCTCCTTCCGAAAGGAACGTCCTTTAATTCTGAGGCTGTGCTCTCTGGTCCTGGACTCTCCCACTAGTGGAAACATCCTCTCCACATCCACTCTATCCAGGCCTCTCACTATTCGGTGAGTTTCAATAAGGCCCCCCCTCATCCTTCTAAACTCCAGTTTAGTACAGGCCCAGTGCCGTCAAAGGTTTAGAATATGTGCCAAGCACAAGCAGGTGGGACTAGTGTAGATGGGGCATTTATTTTTGTAAGGTCTCTAATAATAGTATATACTTCTGAAGAAGGGTCTCAACCCGAAAAGGCACCCATTCCTTCTCTCCAGAGATGCTGCCTGTCCTGCAGAGTTACTCCAGCATCTTGTGTCTATCTTCAGTGTAAACCAGCATCTGCAGTTCCTTCCTACAACTAGATAATATATTGTTGCGTTTAGTTTAGTTTAGTTTAGTTTAGTTTAGTTTAGTTTAGAGATACAGCATGGAAACAGGCCCTTTGGCCCACTGAGTCCATGCCAACTATCCTACACACTGGGGACAATTTGCACACACCTACACATCTTTGGATGTGTGGGAGGAAACCGGAGCACCCGGAGAAAACCCATGCGGTCGCAGTGAGAACGTACAAACTCCATACAGACAGCACCCGTAGTCAGGATCGAACCCGGGCCTCTGGCGCTGTAAGGCAGCAACTCTACCGCTGCGCCAGTGTTGACTTGGAGGTGGAGAAAGAGACATTCCTACTAGCTGGTGGACGGCACGGTGGCGCAGCGGTAGAGTTGCTGCCGTACAGCTGCTCAGAGACACGGGTTTGATCCCGACTACGGGCGCCGTCTGTACGTAGTTTGTACCTTCTCTCCGTGGCCGCGTGGGTATTTCTCCGAGATCTTCAGTTTTCTCCCACACTCCAAAGACGTGCAGGTTTGCAGGTTAATTGGCCTGGTATGAATGTAAATTGTCCCCAGTGTGTGTAGGGTAGTGTTAGTGTGCGGGGATCGCTGGTCTGTGCTGACTCGGTTCTCCGAAGGGCCTGTTTCCACGCTGTATCTCTAAATGAAACAAAACCCTACAACGGTAACATTGGCCTACAATGGGACAATTTAATTCCAATTGGAACAATGGATTCCTCACAACATTGGATCCAGATAGTATTCCATTCTACATTAGAGCTTAGCTTTCACTTCAATGATAGTCATAGAGTCATATAGTGATACAGCATGGAAACAGGCCCTTCCGCCCAACTTGCCCACACCGGCCAACAATGTCCCAGCTACACTAGTCCCACCTGCCTGCGTTTGGCCCATATCCCTGTAATCCTCTCCTATCTTACTTACTATCCTGTCCTATCTAACTTACAAAATTCTGCAGGGGTTGGACAGGCTAGATGCAGGAAGATTGTTCCCGATGTTGGGGAAGTCCAGAACAAGGGGTCACAGTTTAAGGATAAGGGGGAAGTCTTTTAGGACCGAGATGAGAAAATCATTTTTCACACAGAGAGTGGTGAATCTCTGGAATTCTCTGCCACAGAAGGTAGTTGAGGCCAATTCATTGGCTATATTTAAGAGGGAGTTAGATGTGGCCCTTGTGGCTAAGGGGATCGGGGGGTATGGAGAGAAGGTACGGGATACTGAGTTGGATGATCAGCCATGATCATATTGAATGGCGGTGCAGGCTCGAAGGGCCGAATGGCCTACTCCTGCACCTATTTTCTATGTTTCTATGTTTCTATCCATGTACCTGTCTAACTGTTTCTTAGACGTTGGGATAGTCCCTGCCTCAACTACCTCCTCTGGCAGCTCGTTCCATACGCCCACCACCCTTAGTATCCACTCAGGCTAACCCCTTTCATTGCCAGCTCAGTGGGCCAAACCCTAAGTCCCATCTTGCAAACCTAAAGAAGAACTAAAGAGATACTTAAAACTATCATGGTAATCGCTCTGGAAACCTTCTTTCTAAGATGAGCTTAATATAATATTTAAGTTCTGGTATCTTGCCTTCCGTGTATCCGCAAATGCCACCAAAACCGGATCTACAAAAGGGCCTGAGCTATAGGGAGAAGTCGGGAAGGCTAGGACTCTATTCCTTGGAGCGCGGGAGAATGAGGAGTGATCTTATAGAGATTCAAGATTCAAGATTCAAGAGAGTTTATTGTCATGTGTCCCAGATAGGACAATGAAATTCTTGCTTTGCTTCAGCACAACAGAACATAGTAGGCACGAATACAGAACAGATCAGTGTGTCCATATACCATTGTTTAAATATATACACACATGAATAAAGAAAACAGATAAAGTGCAAATAAACAGATAATGGGCTATTAATGTTCAGAGTTTTGAGTTGAGTTTAATAGCCTGATGGCTGTGGGGAAGTAGCTATTCCTGAACCTGGACGTTGCAGTCTTCAGGCTCCTGTACCTTCTACCTGAAGGTAGCGGGGAGATGAGTGTGTGGCCAGGATAGTGTGGGTCCTTGATGATGCTGCCAGCCTTTTTGAGGCATCGACTGCGATAGATCCCCTCGATGGAAGGGAGGTCAGAGCCGAAGGTTTACAAAATCATGAGAGGTGTAGATATGGAGAATACATTAGGACTGTAAACTCTCATCTCACCAGGGACTAACTTACTGTACCAAACTACTGTTGTGTCTTTTTAAAATTGTTGGGGGGTTTTCATCTCACCAAGAAGTAATTAGTGACTCTGTTGTATTCTGTTTTGTAGGGTTTTTTTGCACAATCCGCAGGCATTGCCACTTTTCATTTCACTGCTCATCTCATATGCGTATGTGACAAATAAACTTGACTTGACTTGACTTGCACAGAACCAGAACACATAGGTTTAAGGTGAGGGGGGGAAAGATTTAATAAGAACCCGAGAGGCAGCCATTTTACATAAATGGATGTGGTGTATGGAACGAGCTGCCAGAAGAGTCTGAAGAAGGGTCACAACCCAATACGTCCTCTATTCCTTTCCTCCAGAGATGCTGCCTGACCCGCTGAGTTACAATACTTCAGCTTTTTGTATCTATCAGCCAGAGGCAGGTAGTATCACAATGTCTAAGGTACATTTGGACAGGTACCTGCATGGGACAGGTTTAGAGGGATATGGGCCAAACGCAGGCTGGTGGGACTAGTGTGGATGGGACATGTTGGTCGGTGTGGGTAAGTTGGGCTGAAGGGCCTGTTTCCACGCCGTGTGACTCTCTGACTAAAAGGCAATTGAGCAGGTCCTTCAAACAACCTTTGGGTTTTTATCTGTCGGGTAGTAGTGCAAGTCCAAACTTGTAATGAATGAAAAACAAAAACTCAGATTGACTTTAGGCCAAATCATTCACTATTCATTCATTCATTCATATCACACCTAGGCTTGCCGTGTCAGATCCGCGATAGAGCGTTGGGAAGAATAAATTTGAGAATTAAATGCATGCAAGACAATTTATATAATAAGTAGACACAAGGAACTGCAGGTGCTGGTTGACGTAAAAAGACACAAAGTGCTGGAGTAACTCCAGGAACGGAATCAAGGGATGTGGAGAGAAAGTAGGAATGGGGTACTGATTTTAGATGATCAGCCATCTGGCCTACTCTTGCACCTATTTTTTAAAATGTTTCTATGATTCTAACTCAGCGGGCCAAGCAGCATCTTCGGAGAACATGGACGGGTGACATTTTGGGAAGAAGGGTCCCGGCCCTAAACATTCCCAATCCATGTTAGATTTTTTTTTTACCTGTCCAAATGTTTTTTAAAGCTTTGTGATAGTACCAGCATCTGTTTAGTTTAGTTTTGAGATACAGCGCAGAAACAGGCCCTTCGGCCCACCCACCTGCCGTCCCGATACTCTAAAGGGCCTGTCCCACTTGGTGATTTTTTTCGCCGACTGTCGGCATCATTGGCTGACGTATCAGGTCACCGAAAATTTCGCAGCGTGACGCGGCGTGATGACGTATGACGTGCGGTGTTTTTCCAAGTGCCGCAACATTATCTTTGTCGCCGCTGGATTTTGATATATTCAAAACCTTTTGGCGACACTGATAAGACGCCGGCAGTCGCCGAAAAAATCGCCAAGTGGGACAGCCCCTTAACACTATCCTACACACACTAAGGACAATGTACAATTTTACCAAAGCCAATTAGCCTGCAAATCTGTACGTCTTTGGAGTGTGGGAGGAAACCGGAGCACGCGGAGAAAACTCACGCGGTCACGGGGAGAACGTACAAACTCCGTACAGACAGCACCCGTAGTCAGGATCGAACCCGGGTCCCTGGAGCTGTAAGGCAGCAACTCTACCGCTGCGCCACCACGTTCTCTAGAAATGCTGCCTGACCCGTTGAGTTACTCCAGCACTTAGTAACTTCTGTAATAAAGCGAATCTGTATTCATGCTCACATATTTGCTCAGCTGTCCTTCATAATTTGTCACATTATTTGCTGTATTTGTCACAGGTGCAACTGCACAATGAGATTCTTTTTGCATATTTACACATGTGGGCACCGCCATGTTTTTGGGCCATTTCCAAAGTCCGGTCGGCCCATGCGCTCGGTCTACTGGAGCGGTTACTGGTTCAGGCGAGCCCCAGGCTCCTGCACGGCCTTCCTCCGTCACTCTCGCCCGGATCGGCCCACAGACCGATGTCCCTCTCCTCTCCTCTCCTCTCCTCTCCTCTCCTCTCCTCTCCTCTCCTCTCCTCTCCTCCCTCTCCTCTCCTCATCTCCTCAACTCTCCTCTCATCTCCTCCCCTCTCCTCCCCTCTTCTCCCCTCTCCTCTCCTCTCCTCTGCTCTCCTTTCCCCTCTTCTCTCCTCCCCTCTCCTCCCATTCCCTCTCCTCTCCTCTCCCATCCCTGGGGTATTTCTTCATCTGAATGCTTGACCTAATCTGATGCATTGCTGTTACTATTGTCAATTGTCTACATGATGGGCAACTTGTAGTGATGTGCATCAGAAAAATGGATGCATTCAGACACAAAAAAGTGGCCACTAGGGGCGCTGCATGAAGGCTGCCTCTGCCTACAGTCTGTCCGTATTTTCCATTTTTTTATTTTTTATTTCCGTATTTTATTTTTTAATTTGTTTAAAAGTATGTTGAGGAGATTTCTTTAGTTTTTCTATGTGGGGGAGGGGGGTAGGGTAAGGGGGGAACCGTCTCCCAGTCGCCTCCTGGCGAGGACGCGACTATTCTCCGAGTCGCGTCCTCGCCCCCCCCCACCTCGCGGCCTACCAACTGGATTGGCGCGGCCTTTCCTGCCGGGGACCCGGACCAGAGCTCCAGCAGCGGCGGCGCAGCACTGGATTCACCGCGGAGCGGGCGATGCCTCACCTGGGATCGCCGTTTGAAGCTCCGGAATGCTGGGCCCGCTGCAACAACATCGCGGGGCTATGGTTTGAAGAGCTTCCAGCGCGGGCGGCGCTGACTTCAACATCGCGGAGTCCTGAGATCCCTTTGCCGAGGGCCGCCAGCGTGAATCTGTGCCCGGCGCGGCCTGTGGACTTCGGGAGCCGCAGTCTCCGGTAGGAAGTGGCCGATTCGGACGTCCACGCCGCTGAGGTTGTTCTCCCCGTTCCGACGTCGGAGTTCCATCATCCCGGCGAGAGGGCCTGAACATCGGG
>CM075977.1:218801400-218805797 GCA_038087875.1 Malacoraja senta | reverse complement strand
CTTAAATATATCCACTGACGTGACCTCCACAGCCTTCTGCGGCAAAGAACTCCACAGATTCTGTATTAATCAAGAATCTAACAGATCCATGCTTACACATGCAAAGAAGGGGGCCAGTTAGCTTTCACTGTCCAGAACAACTGCAGCGGTAGAGCTGCTGCCTCGCAGCGCCAGAGAGCTGGGTTCGATCCTGACCACGGGTGCTGCCCGTTCGGAGTTTGTACGTTCTCCCTGTGACCGTGTGGGTTTTCTCCGGGTGCTCCGGTTTCCTCCCACAACCCAAAGGCGTGCAGATTAATCGCCTTCCGTAAATTGCCTCTAGTGTGTAGGATGCGAAACTGGGATAACATACAACTATGGTAGGGGGTGATCGCTGGTCGGCACGGGCTCGGTGGGCCGAAGGGCCCGTTTTCACGTTGTATCTCTAAACGAAAAGGAACAACTCTTGTTTTTGTGGAAAAACGAGAAACTGCAGATTCCAGTTTACAAAACAATTCACAAACTGCTGGAATAACTCCAGGCTGAACAAGGGTTCCAACCCGTAACGTCACCTATCCATGTTCTCCAGAGATGCTGCCTGACCCGCTGAGTTACTCCAGCACTCTGTGAAACATCACCTATCCATGTTCTCCAGAGATGCTGCCTGACCCGCTGAGTTACTCCAGCTCTCTGTGAAACGTCACCTATCCATGTTCCCTACAGATGCTGCCTGACCCGCTGAGTTACTCCAGCACTCTGTGACTCTACAATTTTTGATTGATTTGCATGGTATTCGATATTTGAGATTTCCCCGAACAGTTATATAGTTTAATTGAAAGAAATGTACTTTAACTGAGACTTTACATAGTGCATTGTTTAATTGTTGATTCCTGCCCACAACCCTAATTGCAAAATTTCTCCTATGTTGTTTCTACAGAGATACAGAATGAAAACAGGCCATTTGGGCCACTGTGGAAGAAAGAACTGCAGATGCTGGTTTAAATCGAAGGTAGACACCAAATGCTGGAGCAACTGAGCGGGTGAGGCAGCATCTCTAGAGAGAAGGAATGGTCGATGATTCGGGTCGAGACCCTTCGTCAGACTGAGATGCTGCCCCACCCGCTGAGTTGCTCCAGCATTTGGTGTCTACCTTTGGGCCACATGAGTCCACTCCGACCATCAGTCACCCATTCACACTCGTTGTATGTTATCCCACTCCCTTCTCACTCAGGGCAATGCACAGAGGCCAATTAACCTACAAACCCGTGCGGTCTTTGGTGACGTGGGAGAAAACCGGAGCACCCAGAGGAAACCCACGTGGTCACAGGGAAAATGTACAAACTGCACACAGACAGTACCCGAGGTCAGGATCGAACCCTTGACTCTGCCGCTGGGAGGACGCAGCCCTACCAACTGTGCCACTGTGCCACCGGTGCAGTTCTTTGAAGTTGGCTTTGGCCCCCCTTGCAGGCTCTTCCCATTTTTCTTTAAATGGGTTTAGAATGTCCACCATTGATCATCATAAGCCAATAGACCAATAGACAATAGACAATAGGTGCAGGAGTAGGCCATTTGGCCCTTCGAGCCAGCAGCGCCATTCAATGTGATCACGGCTGATCATCCCCAATCCGTACCCCGTTCCTGCCTTCTCCCCAAATCCCATCCACTCCCAAAGTTTCTGTGATTGTCCGTCTTTCTAATCAATTTTCCATCAGAACTCAGCACCATTTTTTCATCAACGTAGACTGACGATCCATTGAACGTCACGGTGGCGCAGCAGTAGAGTCACTGCCTCACAGCGCCAGAGACCCGGGTTCGATCCTGACTACGGGCGCTGTCTGTACGGAGTTTGTGCGTTCTGCCCGTGACCTGCGTGGGTTTTCTCCGGGTGCTCCGGTTTCCTCCCACACTCCAAAGACGTACAGGTTTGTAGGTTAATTGGCTTCGGTAAAATTGTGAATTGTCCCTGGTGTGTGGGAAAGTGCGGTGCATGGGGTGATCGCTGGTCAGCACGGACTTGGTGGGCTGAAGGGCCTGTTTCAATGCTGTGCCTTCCACCTTTCAATAGACAATAGACTATAGACAATAGGTGCAGGAGTAGGCCATTCGGCCCTTCGAGCCAGCACCGCCATTCAATGTGATCATGGCTGATCATCCCCAATCAGTACCCCGTTTCCTGCCTTCTCCCCATATCCCCTGACTCCGCTATTTTTAAGAGCCCTATCCAGCTCTCTCTTGAAAGCATCCAGAGA
Organism: Malacoraja senta; assembly: GCA_038087875.1. Taxonomy (NCBI): domain Eukaryota; kingdom Metazoa; phylum Chordata; class Chondrichthyes; order Rajiformes; family Rajidae; genus Malacoraja; species Malacoraja senta. The sequence goes on along the minus strand of CM075977.1, from coordinate 218,803,566 downwards.
ACCTGCCTCCACCGCCCTCTGAGGCAGAGAATTCCACAGACTCACCACTCTCTGTGAGAAAAGGTGTTTCCTCGTCTCCGTTTCTAAATGGCTTACTCCTTATTCTTAAACTGTGGCCCCTGGTTCTGGACTCGCCCAACATCGGGAACATGTTTCCTGCCTCTAGTGTGTCCAAACCATTAACAATCTTATATGTTTTAATTATATGTTATAGTTTAGTTTAGTTTAGTTTTGTTTATTGTCATAGAAACATAGAAACATAGACAATAGGTGCAGGAGTAGGCCATTCGGCCCTTCGAGCCAGCACCGCCATTCAATATGATCATGGCTGATCATCCAACTCAGTATCCTGTACCTGCCTTCTCTCCATACCCCCTGATCCCTTTAGCCACAAGGGCCACATCTAACCCTCTTAAATATAGCCAATGAACTGGCCTCAACTACCTTCTGTGGCAGAGAATTCCAGAGATTTCACCACTCTCTGTGTGAAAAATGATTTTCTCATCTCAGTCCTAAAAGATTTCCCTTTGTCCTTAAACTGTGACCCCTTGTTCTGGACTTCCCCAACATCGGGAACAATCTTTCTGCATCTAGCCTGTCCAACCTCGGTACACATGACAATAAACAAAACCTAAACAAGGGCAGGTTCTCTGGATACTTTCAAGAGAGAGCTAGTTAGGGCTCTTAAAAGATAGCGGAGTCAGGGGAGAAGTCAGGAACGGCTACTGATTGGGGATGATCAGCCATGATCACATTGAATGGCGGTGCTGGCTCGAAGGGTCGAATGGCCTACTCCTGCGCCTATTGTCTATTTTCTATTGAAACCGGAGCACCCGGGGAAAATCCACGCAGTCACAGGGGAGAATGTACAAACTCCGTACAGACAGCACCCTTAGTCAGGGTCGAACCCGGGTCTCTGACGCTGTAAGGCAGCAACTCTACCGTGCCGCCCGAGTTTTAGTTCAGTTTTAGACTCTGCTAACCTGGCGGAAGGGCCGAATGGCCTACTCCTGCGCCTATTGTCTTTGTGTATTGTCTATCAAGGGCGAATTTCTAGTGTGCAGGTAGAACTAATGTATGTGTGTTCGCTGGTCGCTGTGGACGGAAGGGCTTGTTTCCACGCTGTATCTCTAAACTAAACTATACTAGTGAGGATGATGTGGCTAAAGCTAACACGCTTCCTCATTACTCAATCTTTCTATTCCCATCTAACTTCCCCTTGATGTCGCAATTCCATCTGTCTTACAAACTGCAGATGGTGCAAAAAAAACCCCAACCTCTGACCATTCTCCCTCGCAGTCCACAATCTCCGCCTGCCTCTCCTCTACAGAGCAACGTCACCGGGCAGCGGACATGAAGCAAGGAACGAGGGGTGACGCCGGCATTCCTTTCGCTGCACCTCGTGAATTTACGCGCTTACTTACGACACGGGTGACACTGACGGTCAGCATTGCGCGCCCACGTCCGTCAGCACGGACATGATACGATGGCACTTTAAGTATGGTACGATACTTCACTCATCACGTGTACCGAGGTACAGTGAAATTAATCGTGTATACTGTTCAGTACAAGCATCACTATAGATACTTAGATACATCTCAGATAAGCATCTCAGATAAAAGTGCAAGTGATTCCCCAACACTGGGGAAAGCGATTCTGTGCATCTACCCGATCTATTCCTCTCATGATTTTGTACACTCTATAAGATCACCCCTCATCCTCCTGCGCTCCATGGAATAGAGTCCCAGCCTGCTCAACCTCGCCCTATAGCACAGGATCTTGAGTCCTGGTAACATCCTCGTAAGACTTCTCTGTACCATTTCCGCCACGGTGGCGCAGCGGTAGAGTTGCTGCCTTGCAGCGAATGCAGCGCCGGAGACCCGGGTTCGATCCCGACTACGGGTGCTGTCTGTACGGAGTCTGTACGTTCTCCCCGTGACCTGCGTGGGTTTTCTCCGAGATCTTCGGTTTCCTCCCACAATCCAAAGACGTACAGGTTTGTAGGATAATTGGTTTGGTTAATGTAAAAATTGTCCCTAGTTGCTATAGATAGTGTTAATGTGCGGGGATCGCTGGTCAAAGGGCTTGTTTCCGCGCTGTATCTCTAAGCTCAACTCAACAAAACATCTTTCCTTTAACATGGTGCCCAGAACTGAACACAATACC
>CM075977.1:218778900-218791400 GCA_038087875.1 Malacoraja senta | reverse complement strand
AAGGAAACGCATTTCTTTCTCCATCCTTGACGTCAATAACCTGGGCAGATTAAAAATTCCCCAAAAGGCAAGACATGGTGTGACTACAAGATACAAGATACAAGATACATTTATTTGCCACATGTACCAATTGGTACAGTGAAATGTGTGGTCACCATACAGCCGTACGAATAATAAAGAGCACAGAACACGATAGTCTTTAACACAGACATCCCCACACAGCGGGATCAAAGTTCCCCACTGTGAGGGAAGGCTCCAAAATTCAGTCATCCTCCTCTGTTGTCCTCCCGTGGTCGATGGGGGCCCCCGAACACCCCCCCTGTCGCCACTACAGGCGGCCCGATGTTCAGGCCCGCTCGCCAGGGTGATGGAAGTCCGACATCGGGACTGGAGGACATCCTCAGCGGTTTGGACATCCGAGTCGACTAGGCCAGGGAAGTGCGGAGTTACCCAGCCATTCGTTCACAAGTCATTTGATCAGCAGTGGAAGTGTTCCAGATGTCACAGCACTTTTCACAGACACTTTGTTGGATCAGTTGTCAACTGCTTGAAGCCCACTGCGATCAAACCACATTTAAATAATTCCCGTTAATATGAATGAATGCCAGGGCTGAAATGCTTATTCTGTTCGTCAAGTTTGCTTGCAAAATATTTTTCCCAGGATAGAAATGTCAAAGTCTAGAGGGCCTAGATTTAAGGTGAGACCACCTGTGTTGATGGTCAGAGGCAATGTTGCTACTGACGGGCACTGATTGAGGTCCAGTTTAGTTTAGTTTAGTTTAGTTCCGTTTAGTTCTGAGATACAGCGCAGAAACAGGCCCTTCGGCCCACCGAGTCCGCGCCGACCAGCGATCCCCGCACCTTAACACTATCCTGCACCCACTAGGGACAATTTTTACATTTATACCAAGCCAATTAACCTACAAACCTGTACGTCTTTGGAGTGTGGGAGGAAACCGCGGATCTCGGAGAAAACCCACGCAGGTCACGGGGAGAAGGTACAAACTCCGTACAGACAGCGCCCGTAGTCGGGATCGAACCCGGGTCTCCAGCGCTGCATTGGCTGTAAGGCAGCAACTCTACCGCTGCGCCACCGTGAACGCCCATTTCGTTGTTCTTTATCTCTCTACATCATCATCTATGTCTCTCGTTTCCCTTATCCCCAACGAGTCTGAAGAAGGGTCTCGTCCCCAAACGTCACCCAGTCCTTCTCTCCAGTGATGCTGCCTGTGTTACTCCAGCATTTTGTGTCGATCTTCGGTTTAAACCAGCATCTGCAGTTCTTTCCTACACGTCTAGTTTAATTTTGGTTTAGTTTATTGGCATGTAGACCGAGGTACAGTGAAAAGCTTTTGTTGCGTCCTAACCAGTCAGCAGAAAGACAAAACGTGATAACAATCGATCCATTTACAGTGTAAAGATACATGATAAGGGAATAACGTTTAGTCCAAGGCAAAGCCAGCGGGTCAGGCAAGGACTCTGGAGAAAAGGAACAGGTGACGTTTCGGGTCAGAAGGGTTCCAAGTGTTCCGACCCGAAACGTCAGAGGGTGGGGAATCTGTGGAATTCTTTGCCACAGTCGGCTGTGGAGGCCAAGTCAGAGGATATTTTTTAAGGCAGAGATAGATAGATTCTTGATTAGTACGGGTGTCAGGGGTTATGGGAAGAAGGCGGGAGAATGGGGTTAGGAAGGAGAGATAGTTCAGCCCTGATTGAATATGGGCCGAATGGCCTAATTCCACTCCTATCACTTGTGACCTTATGACCTTATGATCACCTATTCCTTTTCTCCAGAGATGCTGCCTGACCCATATTGAATGGCAGGGCTGGCTTGAAGGGTTGAACGGCCGACTCCTGCACCTATTTTCCATGTTTCTATGTTTCTATTCTGTGGCTTTTGTCGTGTTTTCTGAGGTTTTCATGCGGACATTAAGAAACACCGACGTCAAGGAGCCAGTATTGTTCTTAGCCCTGAGTTTTCATTCACCATGAACTTGATTCAGTCTTTAAACATTCATCTCTGTCACCATTCCCATTGATCATCTTCTATCTGGATGCGAAGGGAAGAATAACTCATTATTTCGGTATAATCCTGGACTCCACCCTGGCACATGAATAACAAAATAACTGCAAGTTTAAGAAAGAACTGCAGATGCTGGAAAAATCAAAGGGAGACAAAAATGCTGGAGGAACTCATCGGGTGAGGCAGCATCTATGGAGCGAAGGAATAGGTGACGTTTCGGGTGGAGACCCTTCTTCAGACTGATGTGGAGGTGTGGGGGGTGCGGGAAGAAGAAAGGAAAAGGCGGAAGTAGGCTGTGGGAGAGCTGGGAAGGGGAGGGGAAGGAGAGAGAAAGCTGGGAAGGGGTGGGTTAGGAGGAAAAAATAACTGCAAGAATTTGTTTCAGGGTGTGTCAGAGAATTGGCGATGAATTTAGATTAGTTTTAGTCTCGAGATACAGCGTGGAAAGAGGCCCTTCGGCCCACCGAGTCCGCACCGACCAGCGTTGCACGCACGCCAGCACTATCCCACACGCACTAGGGACAATGTACAGAAGCCAATTAACCTACAAACCTGTACGTCTTTGGAGTGTGGGAGGATACCGGGGCACCCGGAGGAAACCCACGCGGTCACAGGGAGAACGTACAAACTCGGTACAGACAGCACCCGGAGTCAAGATCGAACCCGGGACTCTGGCGCTGTGAGGCAGCAACTCACTGTGCTGCCACTGTTAACTAACACTTCCAAAGCTCCAGCACATGTATCTGGTTTGACTGAGTGTGAGTTTGTTGGTATCCTGGTTAGATCCACTTCCACTCACTGCATCGACGATAGACACAAAATGCCGGTGTAACTCGGCAGGTCAGGCAGCATCTCCGGAGAAAAGGAATAGGTGACGTTTTGGGTGGAGACCCTTCTGCAGACCCTTCCACTCACAACATCACCTGTTTTTTTGAATTGGAGGAGCAGCACCTCATATTTCGCTTGGGTAGTTTACACCCCAGCGGGATGAACATTGACTTCTCCAATTTCAGGTAGTCCTTGCTTTCTCCCTCCTTCCCCTCCCCTTCCCAGCTCTCCCACAGCCCACTGTCTCCACCTCTTCCTTTCTTCTTCCCGCCCCCCCCCCCCCACACAACCCCACATCAGTCTGAAGAAGGGTCTCGACCCGAAACGTCACCTATTCCTTCGCTCCATAGATGCTGCCTCACCCGCTGAGTTCCTCCAGCATTTTTGTCTACCTTCGATTTTTTTTCCAGCATCTGCAGTTCTTTCTTAAACACATCATCTGGTTCAATGCTTCTAACTGGAGATTCAGATCCAAGACCTGATGCGGCTACAATTTTGCCTTGCTGTTGGGGCACTAACTCGGATAAGTTGTAAGACACATAATTGTACAACTTCTTCCATTGTCCAGCATTCCAAGATGGCGTCCAACCCAGACGTGGAATTCTTTGCCTCAGAGGGCGGTGGAGGCAGGTTCTCTGGATGCTTCCAAGAGAGAGCTAGATAGGGCTCTTTAAAATAGCGGATATGGGGAGAAGGCAGGAATGGGGTACTGATTGGTCACATTGAATGGCGGTGCTGGCTCGAAGGGCCGAATGGCCTACTCCTGCACCTATTGTCTATTGTCTATTGTCTATTAACTATTTGCGTGCCAGATCTACAAACACATATTACAATCGCCCCACACTCTTAAATCTCCGCACCTACAGCAACATTTAATCCCTTTAACATAGAAACATAGAAACATAGAAAATAGGTTGCAGGAGTAGGCCATTCGGCCCTTCGAGCCTGCACCGCCATTCAATATGATCATGGCTGATCATCCAACTCAGTATCCTGTACCTGCCTTCTCTCCATACCCCCTGATCCCTTTAGCCACAAGGGCCACATCTAACTCCCTCTTAAATATAGCCAATGAACTGGCCTCAACTACATTCTGTGGCAGAGAATTCCAGAGATTCACCACTATATACCATCAATGGATCGATTGTAATCATGTATTGTCTTTCCGTTGTCTGGTTAGCACGCAACAAAAAGCTTTTCACTGTACACGTGACAATAAACTAAACTGAGCTGAATTGTCTCAGATTAGGGAGAAGTGTTTTTTTGCAGCTGAAGAAACATTTTTGAAGTTTAGTCTGCATTCTAAGGGAGGAAACATTCCTTAAGTGCGGCTCGATCTTCAGGTCCAAAGAGATGCTGCTTGAAGTACGTTTAGTTTTGGAAGCATAAGTCACAGGGTAGGAAGGTTGGACAGCTACTACAGCCCATGTTCAATCCTGTCCTATACAGACGTTGCACGCTCTCCCTGTGACCACGTGAAAATTCCCTCCGGGTGCTCCGGTTTCCTCCCACAAACCAAAGGCATGTGAGTCGTGAGATTAATCATCGTGTCGCAGAGTCGGGCAGCACCAAAACCAGGCCCTTCAGCCCAACGCGCCCATGTTGACCCTGCACTCTGGAGTTTAGAAGGATGAGAGGCGATCTCATTGAAACATATAAGATTGTTAAGGGCTTGGACACGCCAGAGGCAGGAAACATGTTCCCGATGTTGGGGGAGTCCAGAACCAGGGGCCACAGTTTAAGAATAAGGAGTAAGCCATTTAGAACGGAGACGAGGAAACACTTTTTCTCACAGAGAGTGGTGAGTCTGTGGAATTCTCTGCCTCAGAAGGCAGTGGAGGCCAATTCTCTGGATGCTTTCAAGAGAGAGTTAGATAGAGCTTTTGAAGATAGCGGAGTCAGGGGATATGGGGAGAAGGCAGGAATGGGGTACTGAGTGTGGATGATCAGCCATGATCACAGTGAATGGCGGTGCTGGCTCGAAGGGCCTACTCCTGCACCTTTTGCCTATTGTCTATCTTCAGCACCAGTGAACACAACACACCCAATCACACTCTGAAGCCTTCCGCTTCATCCCTGGGACTTCAACTGTGCTAGCTTCAAGAAATAGAGACCCCAGGAACTGCAGTTGCTGATTTACAACAACAACTAAAAGACACAAAGTGCTGGAGTAACTCAATGAGTCAGGCAGTATCTCTGGAGTCATAGAGTCATACAGCGTGGAAACAGGCCCTTTGGCCCAACCTGCCCACATTGCCCAACATGTCTCATCTACACTGTGTCCCACCTGCCTGTGTTCGGCCCATATCCATCTAAACCTGTCTTATCCATGTACCTATACCTGTCCAAATGTTTCTTAACATTGCAATAGTACCTGCCCCAACTACCTCCTCCGGCAGCTCGTTCCATTGACCTGCCACCCTTTGTGAAAAGGTTACCCCTATTAAATCTTTTCCCCCTCACCTTAAACCTATGTGTAACGTAACATAGGTTGAGAAGGACACGGAGAAGTGATGTTATTGGTCCAGACATTTCTTATAACAATTCTGGCCAAAATGTTTTCTTTATAAATGATCATTAAAATAGTAACGATCTAATCGTAAAAAAGCACCAATTTTTGAGGAATCAGTGGTATTATACTTTACAGCATGGAATCGCACCGCATCTCTGCTGGTTCATTAAGAGGGAAGCTGTCTATTTATCTATAAGCAAGGGTCTTGAACTGAAATGTCATGTGATAGGAGCCTAATTAGGCCATTTGGCCCATCAAGTCTATTCCGCCATTCAACAGGGCTGATCTATCTCTACCTCCTAACCCCGTTCTTCTGCCTTCTCCCCATAACCCCTGACACCCGTACTGGTCAAGAATCTATCTATCTCTGCCTTAAAAATATCCACTGACGGCCTCCACAGCCTTCTGTGGCAATGAGTTCCACAGATTCACCACCCTCTGACTAAAGAAATTCCTCCTCATCTCCTTTCTAAAGGAGCGTCCTTTCATTCTGAGGCGATGACTACTAGTCCTAGACTCTCCCACTCGTTGAAACATCCCCTCCACATCCATTCTATCCAATCCGAATGGCACCTCTTCCTTCTCTCCAGAGATGCTGTCTGTCCCGCTGAGTTACACCAGCGTTTTGTGTCCATCTTCAAATTTGTCTAAGTTCTTTTTTCCCCATTTTCTTTTGAATTGCACCACCTTTTCAGGTATTATGTTCTAAAGGTCGGCTGCAGGAGGCGCCCCTGGGGACACAACGGCTGAAGGTGGCTCAGCGATAGAGTTGCTGCCTCCTAGCGCCAGAGAACCGGGTTCGATCCTGACTCTGGGAGCTCCGGTTTCTTCCCACATTCCATAGATGTACAGGTTTGTGAGTTAATTGGCTTTGGTAAAAATTGGAAATTGTCCCTAGTGTGTATAGGATAGTGCTACTGTACGGGGTGATCGCTGGTCGATGCGGCCTCGGTGGGCCCAAGGGCCTGGTTTTCCTGTCTATCTCTAAACTAAACTAAACTAAACTAAAGATACTGCAAAGAAGGTTGGACCAAAAGTGTCTTTTTCTAGTGAAACCTAGAATTCACTCACAATAAATGAAGCTGTTTTTGAGAGGACTGAGAACAAAGAAAGGGATTGTGACTTCTACGAGACATTTGGAATTGCAGATGCTGGAATCTTACTTAGAACACAAAACACTGGAGTAACTCAAGTGGGTCGGGCAGTATCTCCGGAGGACATGGATAGGTGATGTTTCGGGTTGGGGAAGAAGGGACCAGACCTGAAACGTTGCCTATCCATTTCCTCCAGAGATGCTGCCTTAAGGGCCTGTCCCACTTAGGAGACCTAAACAGCAACCTCTGGTGACCTTGCCCGCCACCCAAGGTTTCCATTAGATCACAGGAGGTTTTGGTCACTCTCCCTAATGGTCGAAAGTGGTTTCCGCGTGGTCGAGGCTTCATCTAGGTTGCTGCTATTTTTTCATCTTGATTAAAACCGGCCTCGACTACAAATAGTTTGCCATTTTAAAAATCGATCATTTTTTAGTCGCAGGTCTAGTCGAAGCCGGTTTTCTTCAAGGTCGAGGAAGGTTTTCAACATATGCGTGGGAGGTGGTAGGAGGTTGCAGGTCACCTCAACCTTGATTTTTTTTGGGTGGCGGGCAAGGTCACCAGAGGTCGCTGTTTGGGTCTCCTGAGTGGTACAGGCCCTTAACCCACTGAGTAAATCCAGCACTTTCTGTTCTGGACTGATATATGAATATGAAGGGATTACAAGGCCAAGGGTCCAATACAGGCAAATGGGACAATGTCAACTTGGCCAGCGTGGACAAGGTGGGCCGAAGGGCCTGTTTTTGTTCTGTACAGCACTATGACTCTATGTATTCGGGTGTGCTAAGATATTCACAAAGGCTTTGGGTGGCACGGTGGCGCAGCGGTAGAGTTGCTGCCTCACAGCGCCAGAGACCCGGGTTCAATCCTGACTACGGGTGCTGTCTGTACGGAGTTTGTACATTCTCCTTGTGACTGCGTGGGTTTCCTCCGGGTGCTCTGGTTTCCACCCACACTCCAGAGACGTACAGGTTTGTAGGTTCATTGGCTTTGGTACAATTGTCACTAAGGTGTAGGATAGTGTTATTGTGCGGGGTGATCGCTGGTCGGCGCGGACCCGGTGGGCCGGAGGGCCTGCTTCCGTGCTGTATCACTCACGAGAGTCTAAAGTAAAGTCTAAAGCTGGATCGCTGGCAGTTTTTGCAGTTCCAATCGCACACTTTGTGATTGATTCCTATCGCTGAATAATACTTAAGGCCAGCAAATCACCCGGTCGTGAACAAACAGGCATCTGAAACTGGACAAGACGCGGTTCCCAGCCACGTTCTCCTGTAAACTCAGAATATTTATTGTGAAGAGTAAACATTATAAAAAATATAATGAACAGGAAGAAATTTTCATTCATGTAATTTATTGCATTTAGTCCAACATCAGTGAACACTTAAAACGCGTCTTTCATCCAGGTGAATGGAAATGGAAATGGAAAAAATAATTGTATTCAGATGTATAGGTTTATTTTGAAAAATCCAAATTCCATCAACCACAGGCCTGCTTCCAAAGTGGACACCACAGTACGATTCTGATTCATGTTTTTAAAACACAAAATTAACCTTTGACCTGCGTAATAGTTTGAGCAAGCGAGACCACAAGTTTGTAAAAAGGTTGCAATGTCAAAGAGTCATAGCGTGATACAGTGTAGAAACAGGCCCTTCGGCCCAACTCGCCCACACCGGCCAACATGTCCCAGCTACACTAGCCCCACCTGCCCGCATTTGGTCCATATCCCTCCAAACCTGTCCTATCCATGTACCTGTCTAACTGTTTCTAAAACGATGGGATAGTCCCAGCCTCAACTACCTCCTCTGGCAGCTCGTTCCATACACCCACCACCCTTTGTGGGAAAAGGTTAAAGGCCTGTCTCACGAGTCTGCGGTCTATGGCGGCGAAACGGGAGGAATCTGCCGCCATAGACCGCACACTCGTGAGAAAGTACAATTCCCGAGCCGTGCGGCGGTGTTCCCAACACCGCACGGTGCTAAAATAAAATTGACAATGTCCAAAACACTATACTCACCGCACAACCTCCACCAGTGATGCACAAGTGTGGCACGGCCGCCCGCACGGGCCGCCGCCAGTGTGGGTCGAGCGCCGGGCGTCAAACCTCCACTGGCACAGCCTCCGCCAGTGACGCACGTGCCGCCGCCAGTGAGGCACGTGTGCTGCACGGCCGCAGGCACAGCCACCGCTACAGCGCCGCGATCAGGATGGCCGCCGCCACAGTCGCCGCTGGTGAGTCACGTGCGGCGGGCCGACGTCATCGCAGTCGGCCCGCCCTTTTTTTACTTACCACAAGCACGTGGGACCCGCCGTGTTTGAATTACTCTGCCCCCGCGCAGCATCCGTGCAGCGCTCCGGTGGATAGGCTCGACGCTCTCGCCATTGCCGCGCGGTCCTAGCTACCGGCGACGCCGCGCTTCACCGCCGATGACCGCAAACAGGTAAGACAGAGCCTTTACCCCTCAGATTCCTATTAAATCTTTTCCCCTTCACCTGAGACTTATGTGCCCCATTGTATACAGTTAAACCCCTGTCTCAAGGTGCGAGTCCACCCACGAATGATCTCGAGTTTAAAACAAATCAAACTCGTGGTAATCACGTAGAATTAACGTAGCGGGAACGTCGAAACTCGTAACGCTAACGGCAGGTCCTCGGGAAACGTGTTAACTCGTGAAAATCTTTCAACATGATGAAAGATTTCCACGAGTCAAATTTACTCTTGAAGTAAAAATGTTAAACTTTTAAACTCGTTGTAAGAACGTAGTAGCCCGTGAGTTTACCGTAGTGACTCGTGAGTCTACCGTGGGCACTCTTTAACTCAGCGGGACAGGCAGCGTCTCTGGAGAGAAGGAATGGGTGACGGGATGACGTTTCCAAAATTCTGCTGCCTCTTTGTGTTACTCCAGCACCGTGTGTTCACTTTTTGTCAACCACCATCTGCCCTTTCTTGGCAGGGCCATTACCTGGCGCTCGCCATGCAGAAGCACAACGCCGGAAAGGAAACGTTTCACTTTTCTAACGGGCGGCACGGTGGCGCAGCGGTAGAGTTGCTGCCTCGCAGCGCCAGAGACCCGGGTCCGATCCCGAATTCGTGCGCTGTCTGTACGGAGTTTTCACGTTCTCCCCGTGGCTGCGTGGGTTTTCTCCGAGATCTTCGGTTTCCGCCCACGCTCCAAAGCCGTGCAGGTTTGTAGGTTAATTGGCTTGGTAAAAATGTAAATTTAACCTAGTGTGTATAGGGTAGAGTTAGTGTGCGGGGATCACTGGTCGGTGCGGACCCGGTGGGCCGAAGGGCCTGTTTCGGCGCTGTATCAGTAAACTAAACTAAACTAATCTCTTCAGTACTTAATTCCCACAAAGTGCTGTGAACTGCCTACGATACATCAGGAGTTGTGCAGAAGAAGGGGGCGGCACAGTCACAGTGGTATAGTTGCTGCCTTAAGGACCTGTCCCACTTTCCCGAGCTGCTCACCAATTCTCCCGAGTTTTCCCCTTGCTTCAAACTCGGAGAATGTTCGTAACGGGTCCGTAGGAGTTCGTAGATATCTCGTAGTGGCTCGTTAAGTCAGCCGCAGGTACTCGGGGCATCAGGTAAGTCGGGACGTTTTTTCCAGCCCGGTAAAAAATGTCCACGAGTAAAAAAATAGTCGGGAGGAGAAAAATTGCAACATTTAATGCCCCGACTACCTACGGCTGACATAGTGGGCCGCTACGAACATTCTCCGAGTTTGAATCAAGGGGAAAACTCGGGAGAATTCGCGAGCAGCTCGGGAAAGTGGGACAGGCCCTTTACATCGCCAGAGACGTGGGTTCGATCCTGGCCACGGGTGCTTCTGTACAGAGTGCAGGGGGGGGGGGGGGGGTGGCGCTGAGAGAATGAATGGGGACCATTGGGACTACAATGAATACTTTTGTGACTGTCGGCCCCCTATACATGGCGACTCTTGGCATACTTTGTGTATTCTGCGAGCAACAAAGAACTTCACCGTACCTAGACACATGGCGAAATGTCTCAAGGACACCTTACAGATTTTACAGTAGAAACATGTAAGCGGAATGAAATAAATAGTAAAGACATCACAAGTACACAAATAAAAAACAGAATTCAATCCGAACACAAAAATCAAAAACACAGTACGGAAGAGAGCGCAGCGGCTGCTAATACGCGCCAGCGTCCACTCTCCCTTCCGGCAGCCATCTTGGACATAAAGTAAAACAATCAATTAACATTTACACACAAATATCATCCCCCCACAATGATTACCACTGTGGGGGAAGGCACAATGTCCAGTCCCCAACCCCAGTTCTCCCAAAGTCAGGCCTATTGAGGCGTCCACAGTTGCCTCTACGGAGGCCCGATGTTCCTGGCCGTTCTCGCCGGGTGCAGTTGCCCCGGTGTCGGGAGAGTCCTCGCAGCGGCTGGAACGGCTGATCTCCTATTGGAGTTTGCGGCACCTGAAGCCAACAAGGCCGCGCCAATTTGGAGCTCAGAGGCTCCCGATGTTGGAGTCGGCGCCGCCGCCCACGGCTGGTCTCTCCGCAGTCCCGCAGCCCGGAGGTGTTGAGCTCGGCGGTCGCAGCTCACCGGGGCTCCAGCGCGTCGATCCAGCGCGGCGACCCAGGCAAGGCATCGCCCGCTACGCTCCGCGATAGCGCTCCAGCGCTGTGCCGCCACCAAAGCTGAAGGTGCGAGGCGGTCCCCGCCAGGAAACGCCGCTCCAGGCCCGCTGGTAGGCCGCAAGGACGGGTCGACGGGACAGCCCAGAGAAAAAGCCGCCTCACCGACCAAGGTAGGGACCTAAAAATAGTTTCCCCCATTGCCCCCCCACAAGAAAAGTCAAATTCCCCAGGAAAGACAGACATAGTTAACTGAAAACTAAAGAAAAAAGTGAAATTAACTGGTTAGCAGCCGTTCCCCAAGATGGCTCCTCCTCGTGCCATCATTGTCGTTCCTCTCAGCACATTCGGGTGAATACCAGTGGGCCCAGTAGCACAACCTGCTTCCACAAGTCAAATACAGGGGCCTTAGATAGACACAGGGGTGGGAGATTGCAACCTTCACGTGGCCCGCCCTGTTTCGACGAATGCAATCAACCTGGCGTGCACAATCAAATAAGATCAAATAGAACAAGCTGTCCTACAACTTTAGGCTGTGCACGCCATACACAAGAAGAAAACAATAGACACAAAAAGCTGGAGTAACTCAGCGGGACAGACAGCATCTCTGGAGAAAAGTTAATTAATGGGTGGCGTTTCAGCCTGAAGAAGGGTCTCGACCCGTAACGTCACCCATTCCTTCTCTCCATGCTGCCTGTCCCGCTGAGTTACTCCAGTTTTCGGAGTCCGCCTTCCGACACGAGGATCTTGGGTTCGTTCTGCAGATCAGCAGGGGAAAGTGCGCGTAGGAAAGAGGATTTTGTTCAGGGCATGGACCTGCCGTAGAATGAAGTAAAGTTGGGGCCAATAGACAATAGACAATAGGTGCAGGAGTAGGCCATTCGGCCCTTCGAGCCTAAACTGCCATTCAATGTGATCATGGCTGATCATCCCCGATCAGTACCCCGTTCCTGCCTTCTCCCCCATATCCCCTAAATTCACTATATTTAAGAGCCCTATCTAACTCTCTCTTGAAAGTATCCAGAGAACCGGCCTGCACCACCCTCTGAGGCAGAGAATTAGGGTTAGGGTTAGGTTCTAAACCCAGACTCACAACTCTCTGTGAAAAAGTGTTTCCTCGTCTCCGTTCTAAATGGCTTACTCCCTTATTCTTAAACTGTGGCCCCTGGTTCTGGACTCCCCCAACATCGGGAACATGTTTCCTGTCTCTAGCGTGTGGCTAGAATGAATGAATTAAAGTCGGGGCTTGCAGAATGAAGTCGAGTCGGGGTAAAGCAGGGCACAGTGTGTGGCTTGGTCTCTGGCCCATGAGCTACAGGGAAAATAGCTATCATCTTCAGCTCTAGTGCATGGCAATTACTGGAATTGCCCTGACATAATTACGTAAAGCATGCAGTAACCGGCCTAACGCAACTCCCAGTAGAATTCTCCT
>CM075977.1:218742892-218778700 GCA_038087875.1 Malacoraja senta | reverse complement strand
CTCTGGTGCATTATGGCAGCAACTCTACCGCTGCGCCACCATGCCGTCCACCCTAGTGTCGTACATTTCCACCCGAGGAGAAAGGTTCTGACTGTCTACCCTATCAGTTCCTCTGGCAATTTTATATATTTCTATCGTCTCCCCTCAACCTCTGATGTTCTAAAGGGCCTGTCCCACTTGGCGATTTTTTTCGCCGACTGCCGGCGTCATTGACTGACGTATCAGGGTCGCCGAAAGATTTTGAACATTTCGAAAACCAGCGGCGACAAAACAAATATTGCGACACTTGAGGAAACGCAGCGCGTCAATACGTCATCACGCCGCGTCACGCCGCAAATTTTTCGGTGACCTGATACGTCAGTCAATGATGCCGGCAGTCGCCGAAAAAAATCGCCAAGTGGGACAGGCCCTTAAGGAAAACAATCTAAGTCGATCTAACCACTCCCTGTAGCTGAAACCCTTTAGACCCGGCAGCATTCCGGTAAATCTTCTCTGCACCCTCTCCAACGTCTTCACATCTTTCCCGTAATGGGGAGACCGGAACTGCACAGAATACTCCAAATGCGGCCTAACCAAAGCCTTATATTATAATGTGTAGGAAGGAACTGCAGATGCCGGTTTAAGCTGAAGATGGGCACAAAATGCTGGAGTAACTCAGCGGGACAGGCAGCATCTTGGGAGAGAAGGAATGGCTAACGTTTCGGGTCAGGACCCTTCTTCAGTTATTCAGTTATATTATAATAATAGCATTCATTTTAACCATTAGAGCAATATGGGGGTTAATGGACAATAGACAATAGACAATAGGTGCAGGAGTAGGCCATTCGGCCCTTCGAGCCAGCACCGCCATTCAATGTGATCATGGCTGATCATCCCCAATCAGTACCCTGTTCCTGCCTAATCGCCATATCCCCTGACTCTGCTATCTTTAAGAGCCCTATCTAGCTCTCTCTTGAAAGCATCCAGAGAACTGGCCTCCACCGCCCTCCGAGGCAGAGAATTCTCCAGACTCACAAATTTCTGTGTGAAAAACTGTTTCCTCGTCTCCGTTCTAAATGGCTTACCCCTTATTCTTTAACTGTGGCACCTTGTTCTGGACTCACGACATATTATAATGGGGCATCCTATTGCAAGAGACTTATTCCACCCTGATAGACGTACATAAAACAATGCAAGGCATTAAAAGGAAAGACAGTCAGAACCTTTTTCTTCCCAGGGTGGAAACGTCAAAGACTAGTGAGCTAACGGAGAATCCCGCAAGGGTGAACTGCCGTGGGGGGGGGGGGAGGAGGGGGGGGGTTGGGGGAGGGGAGGGTTGGGGGAGGGGAGGGTTGGGAGACCACAAATGGAATGTGTTCAAAATATTTAATGCAAAACGGAATCCCTTGAACCTATCGCCGCCCTTTACGTAGCGACACTTTGCAAAACAAAGAATATCACTGTGACTAAAGTATCATTCATGCATTCATTCATTCAAAGTGAGAAGGGCAAAGATTAAATGTGTTAGAGTCACAGTCATAGCGTGGAAACAGGCCCAACTTGCCGAAATCTGTGGAATTCTCTGCCTCAGAAGGCAGTGGAGGCCAATTCTCTGGATGCTTTCAAGACAGAGTTAGATAGAGCTCTTTTAAAGATAGTGAGCCGAGGGATATGGGGAGAAGGCAGGAACGGGGTACTGATTGCGGATGATCAGCCATGATCACATTGAATGGCTCGAAGGGTCGAATGGCCTACTCCTGCACCTATTGTCCTTTGTCTATTGTCTAAACCGACCATATTTCCGAAACGTTACGATAGTCCCTGCCTCAACCACCTCGTCTGGCAGCTTGTTCCATACACCCACCACCCTCTGCGTGAAAAAGTTACCCCTTCAGATTCCTATTAAATCTTTCCCCCCTCGCCTCAAACCTATGTCGCCTGGTGCTCGATTCCCCTACTCTGGGCAAGAGACTCTGTGCGGCTACTCCTCTCATGATTTTGTACATTTTGGATCTTACACAATAGCCTGCAGGGAGCCTCAACTATTCCCCTCCTTCATTCCGTCTGACTTGTCTGAACTTGCCCTGCCTGTTTCTGCTTCCATATGCCATGAATTTATTTTGCTTTTACATATTGTGAATAAATTGTTAAAAAAATCGTTATTGGATTTTTTGTCTGGAGCCTACAAGAATTCTGGACATCGTCATCGCTTCATTACCAAAGATCCCAACACAAGGGCAGCGCAATTATTCTCATTTCTGCATGACGTTACTAATTAAATGTGCAAAACGACCTTGGCATGAAGCAATTGACACAATAAAATAAATATTGGTTACACAGTCGTTTCTGCAAGCAGACTTTGCTGAAGAAATCAGCTCGTGTAACACACAGTTTTCATAGAAACATAGAAAATAGGTGCAGGAGTAGGCCATTCGGCCCTTCGAGCCTGCACCGCCATTCAATATGATCATGGCTGATCATCCAACTCAGTATCCCGTACCTGCCTTCTCTCCATACCCCCTGATCCCTTTAGCCACAAGGGCCACATCTAACTCCCTCTTAAATATAGCCAATGAACTGGCCTCAACTACCCTCTGTGGCAGAGAATTCCACAGATTCACCACTCTCTGTGTAAAAAATGTTTTTCTCATCTCGGTCCTAAAAGACTTCCCCCTTATCCTTAAACTGTGACCCCTAGTTCTGGACTTCCCCAACATCGGGAACAATCGTCCTGCATCTAGCCTGTCCAACCCCTTAAGAATTTTGTAAGTTTCTATAAGTCATACAACATAGAACATTAGTTTAGAGATACAGCATGGCAACAGGCCCTTCGGCCCACCAAGTCCGCACTGACCAGCACACACTACACACACTAGGGACAATTTACATTTATACCAAGCCAATTAACCTACAAACCTGTACGTCTTCGGAGTGTGGGAGGAAACCGAAGGTCTTGGAGAAAACCCACACAGGTCACGGGGAGAACGTGCAAACTCCGTACAGACAGCGCCCGTGGTCAGGATCGAATCCAGGTCTCTGGCGCTGTAAACGCTGTAAGGCAGCAGCTCTACCGCTGCGCCACCGTGCCGACCTAATGGTACGACACAGGAACAGGCCCTTCAGCCCACAATGGCTGTGCTGTGCATGATACCAAGTTGAACTGAGCTCCTCGGCCTACACGTGATCCACACCCCTCCATTGTTTGCATATCCATGCGCCTTTCTATAAGCCTCTAATGCCATAATTGTATTGGCCTCCACCACCACCACCCCTGGCAGCACTTTCGAGGCACCCACCACCCTGTGTGTAAAAACCAACCCCCCAGATTTACGAGGATGTTGCCAGGAGTCGAGGGCCTGAGCTATAGGCAGAGGTTGATCAGGCTGGGACTCTACGCATTGGACTGCAGGAGGATGAGGGGTGATCTTATGGAGTACATGAGAGGAATAGATCGGGTAGACGCACAGAGTCTCTTGCAAGGAGTTAGGGGATTCAAGAATCAGAGGACATAGGTTTAAGGTGAGGGGGGGGTGGGGGGTGGGGTGGGGGTGGGAGAAGATTTAACAGGAACCTAAGGGGTAACTTTTTCACACAAAGGGTGGTGAGTGTATGGAACGAGCTGCCGGAGGAGGTAGTTGAGGCAGGGACTATCGCAACGTTTAAGAAACATTTCAACAGGTACATGGATAGGACAGATTTAGAGAGATATGGGCCAAACGCTGGCAGGTGGGACTAGTGTAGATGGGACATGTTGGACAGTGCGGGAAAGTGGGGCCGAAGGGCCTGTTTCCACGCTGTATCCCTCTATGCACCAATTCTGGTCACTTCTGAGCCCCGTGATTAAAAATGGTGATGTTTTTATTAAACAATGTCTTGTATTCTTTCCAGGAACTCCCTCGCAATGAAGTGCCAACTGCTTTATGCTGTTAATCTTAAGTATGCAGTTTCAATCTTTGTGAAAAGGAGATTTTTGTTTCCCAGGCAACCTCCATGGAAATAAAAGAGTCCAGAGTTCAGATATCGTGACTTCATCCTCACAATGTTTGTCAGCAGAGAGGGGAAGAGTGCAGTGGTCAGAAAGCAGTTGGGTTGCAAAAGCATGTTTTTTTTATCTTCATTATACTCAATGTTTGATGTTTCCTCATCACTTAAACGGTAATTTTAGAAACTTCCTGGTTTGGTTGCACCAAGAATTGAAATTTAACCCTTCGTAGAGACACTGGTGAAATAATTTTTTTTCCTCTTACTGCCTATTATGCCTCCTGGCATGTAGGGCAGCAATGAAGGTTCTCCACTCTTGTCTGTTCTGGGCTAGCTTCTGGACACTACCCCAGGTCGCCCTGGAAGTTCATCACGCCCAGTAGTGTTGATTCCTTCAGTTGCTGTTTCCGTAACATATTTGTTTTACGAGACAGGGTTGTTAGCCCTGTTGCTCAACCTCCAACCTGGAGGACCAGTGGATCGCTCTTCGTCTCACCTCTACCCTTCGACCTGTCCAGCACGGGAGACCCTAACAGGAGACGAATCTCCCGCTGGCACAGCTCTAGGGGTCACTGAGACACATAGAAACATAGAAACATAGACAATAGGTGCAGGAGGAGGCCATTCGGCCCTTCGAGCCAGCACCGCCACTCATTGTGATCATGGCTGATTGTCCCCAATCAATAACCCGTGCCTGCCTTCTCCCCATATTCCTTGATTCCACTAGCCCCTAGAGCTCTATCTAACTCTCTCTTAAATCCATCCAGTGACTTGGCCTCCACTGCCCTCTGTGGCAGGGAATTCCACAAATTCACAACTCTCTGGGTGAAAAAGGTTTTTCTCACCTCAGTCTTAAATGGCCTCCCCTTTATTCTAAGACTGTGGCCCTTGGTTCTGGACTCGCCCAACATTGGGAACATTTTTCCCTCATCTAGCTTGTCCAGTCCTTTTATAATTTTATATGTTTCTATAAGAGCCCCCCCTCATCCTTCTAAACTCGAGTGAATACAAGCCTAGTCTTTTCAATCTTTCCTCACATGACAGTCCCGCCATCCCAGGGATCAATCTCCGTGACCACGACAAGGTTGCAATGGTGAATTAAATGTGAAAGTCTAAAGACGGGCACGTGGCGCGCTGGCGCAGCGGTGGAGTTGCTGCCTTGCAGCGCCAGAGACCCGGGTTCGAACCTGACCACGGGGTGCCGTCTGTACGGAGTTTGTACGTTCTCCCCCGTGACCTGCGTGGCTTTTCTCCGGGAAACTCCGACTTCCTCCCACACTCCAAAAACGTGCGGCTTTGTAGGTTAATTTGGTCCGTAAAACCGTAAATTGTCCCTGGCGTGGAGGATCGTGACTAGTGTACGGGGTGATCGCTGGTCGGTGACGACTCGGTGGATGGAAGGACCTGTTTCAATAGACAATAAACAATTGACAATAGGTGCAGGAATAGGCCATTCGGCCCTTCGAGGCATTCAATTTGATCATGGCTGATCATCCCTAATCAGTACCTCGTTCCTGCCTTCTCCCCATATCCCCCGACTCCGCTATCTTTAAGAGCCCTATCTAGCTCTCTCTTGAAAGTATCCAGAGAATCGGCCTCCACCGCCCTCTGAGGCGGAGAATTCCACAGACTCACAACTCTCTGTGAGAAAAAGTGTTTCCTCATCTCCGTTCTAAATGGCTTACCCCTTATTCTTAGACTGTGGCCCCTGGTTCTGGACTCCCCCAACATCGGGAACATGTTTCCTGCCTCCAGTGTGTCAAAACCCTTAATAATCTTTTATGTTTCAATAAGATTCCCTTTCATCCTTCTAAACTCCAGAGTATACAAGCCCAGGCTGTATCTCTAAAGCCTAAATTAAAGTCTAAAAATTAAAGACAAGGTTTGTTTGTAGTATACCACCTCCCTCGCCTCCATCCGAGGACCCCAGCAGGCCTTCCAGGTGAGATAGAGATTCACGTGCACCTCCTCCAACCTCATCCAGTTCAGTTTAGTTCAGTTCCTTGTTTCTAGATCTGTTTGACCATGGGATAAAAACAGGATAGATGGATAAATGCCTTCACATGCTCAATGCTTTAGCCAGAGGGTGGTGAATCTGTGGAATTCTTTGCCACGGAAGGCTGTGGAGGCCAAGTCAATGAATAGTTTTAAGGCAGAGATTGACAGATTCTTGATTAGTATGGGTGTCAGGGGTTATGGGGAGAAGGCCGGAGAATGGGGTTAGGAGGGAGAGATAGATCAGCCATGATTGATGGCGGAGTAAACATATGGGCCGAATGGCCTAATTCTACTCCTATAACTTATGAAGATAAACTTATGACCGTTCAGAAGACGGATAACAGAGTGGAAGAAGCTGTTCCTGAGTCTGGTGGTGTGCGCTTTCAAGCTTCTGTACTTTCTGCCCGATGGGAGCAGAGGGAAGAAGGAACGGACAGGGTGGGAAAAGTCTAGGATTAAGTTGGCAGTCGTCCCAAGGCAGCGAGAATGAATGGCCTAACTCTACTCCGAGAACTTATTAACATGAGTGGGGTTGAGAGGGAAAGGTAGATCAGCCATGGTCGAACGGCAGAGTTTAGGCGGTGGGCCAAATGGTCTCATGCTCAATGGGCCAAAGAGGTTCCACTGCATCATTGTATCTTTCACAACAACCCAAGCCTTTAACATACATTGAGCTTTCTAACATTGAATTTGCAGCTGCCCGTTTTGCTGCTTTTCCATTGAGTCAGAAAGCGCAATGAAGTCCATGTTTTGAGATATTCTGAACCATACATTGATGCAATAAGAAGCAATTTGTCCCATTCATAAGATTATGTCATAGGCGCCGAAGTAGGCCATTTGGCCCATCTAATATCCTGTTCTTTATCCCACAGTCAAACAAAAACAAAGCTGCAGATGAGATTTCAGATGAGCACCATTAAGCAGTTGGTGCTTTACAACCAAGGAGTGTGGAAAGAGTAGGAGATAATTATATATGCGGGGGGGGGAGGCCTGCGGCGTCACACACACACTAACCAACCCCCCGCACACAAACCACCCCCCTTGATATTATATTAATATTATTCATTGGCTTCTTTTACCCCATCCCCTCCTTATCCACTGACGCATAGCCCCCACCTCGCAGGGAGGGAGGCGGGGGGGATAGAGAGAGAGGGCAGAGACAGAGAGAGAGGGAGAGAGGGGGTGGAGGGAGGGGGAGAGGGGGTGGAGGGATGGGGGAGAGGAGATAGGTATGTTACAAACTTACCTTCAGCAGCGCTGCAGTTCTGTCACTGGCCGTGTGCGCGACTTTGGCGCCTTTGAGGGGGGGGGCGGGGTTAAAATGCGTTGTTTCTCCTACCTGTCCTCGATATATTTTCTCGAGGTGCAAGCTTTTGCTGAAGATTTGTTCCGACGGACGTTCTGTAAATTTTTTTTAATTTTTTTAATTTTTTAATTTTTTAAATCGCTGGACAATTTCAGCGCTGGAGTAAAATATAAATCAGCTTCTAATGCCGTGAACGCCGACAACGGGGACGGATTTCACGCACGGGACAGGTAAAGGAAAGCCGTTTATTTTACATATAAACGTGCTTCTTAGGATGCCTTTAATCCAAATTTTACGTTGCGAAAAGGTGACTTAGGACCCATACGAACCGGCAGTGTTTTTCCTGCCAATATGGGGTTTAAATTCACTGCAACCGCAACGTTCCAATCGATCGCGTTCCACAAAATCTCACTCGCAAGATGATTTAAATGGCCATTAATTTACGGGAATTAAACACTAAATTCCTTCCATTTGGCATATAAATTCATGACAATGAGATTTAAAAATCATGTTATATTGTGAATTCTTGTGTGAATGTTATTTGGACACTTAGGCTATTTAAAAATGTTAATCTTTTCTTAAGAAATGGATAGATGTTTAGATCTAGTAATTGAATTTTGTAATTAGCTACAATTGGGTAACTAACTAATTATATGCTTTAATTTCAGGTCATCCAAGTAAGATTGTTTCATATTTGTTTCAGAATACTTCAATCTATAATAACTGAAAATTTCTTTCAGTTCTCTTAATTTTTAAGAAAGTTATGGGCTTTTGACTGTCCTCGATCACAGTTTTTGTGTTAAGTCAATGGAAAAGCAATAGGGAACAAGATGCTAATTTCCGAGTATGAAAATGGCCATAACTTTTTTAATACGGAAGATATGAAAGTGAATTAGGTGTCAAATTAAACTTCTTTTTATGCTTTATCTGATGGGACCATGAAAGCCTCCCCCTCCCACCAGAAAAGGTGTGGCTTTCATGGCGTGATTGACAGGAGAGAGATTCTCAACGTTTTTTAAACACTAATAACACTTTTGTTTTTCATTGATGGGAAGAATCCTCCGCACCTGATGAGCGGAGGGGAACTGAGTAAGATGGCCAAAAATCACAGCCGTAAGTGGTAGCATTTTATCTAAAATCAATATAGTGCAAACAGGAAGTTGTCAAGTTTAGACAAACAACCATTTGCAGGCAGTGCCTTTTCACTTCAACCCAACCCCCCCAAACAACCATTTGCAGGCAGTGCCTTTTCACTTCAACCCAACCCCCCCAAACAACCATTTGCAGGCAGTGCCTTTTCACTTCAACCCAACCCCCCCAAACAACCATTTGAAGGCAGTGCCTTTTCACTTCAACCCAAACCCCCCAAACAACCATTTGCAGGCAGTGCCTTTTCACTTCAACCCAAACAACCATTTGCAGGCAGTGCCTTTTCACTTCAACCCAAACCCCCCAAACAACCATTTGCAGGCAGTGCCTTTTAACTTCAAACCAACCATATTTTCATTTTCAAACCACATTAAGGGCACTCACAGTTGAGTAGACATGTGTTCAGTGTTATTCAGAGCTCAGAGAGACGTGACCCTCTGGCTTCCTCCATCTTGCAGAGACTGAGTGAGGTACACCACTTCCTGGTTTTATAGTCCCTCCCCCTCCCTCCAGCAGGGGCAGCAGAGAGAATGGCAAATTATTTAAAAACATTAATATCTCTCTGATTTTTCATCGATGAGAAAAATCCTCTGGTCCCGGAAGGCGGAGGGGGGTTCTGAGCGAGGTGACTAAAAATGACGGCCGTAGGTGGCGGCGTTCTCTCGGAAATCACAGCACAGTGAGCCAAAAGCGGTCAAGATCAGACTTTTAGTAACAGAGATAAACATCACCATTTTAAAGACGAGGCAGATAAATTACTGCAGATACTGGAATCTTGAGCAAAACACAAAGGAATTTGCTGGGCTAGTGGTAGAGTTGCTGCTTTATAGCGCCAGAGCTCCGGGTTCGATCCTGACTACGGGTGCTGTCTGTGCGGAGTTTGTACTTTTTCCCAGTGACCGCGTGTTTTTTCTCTGGGTGCTCTGTTTGTCTCCCACACTCCAAAGACGTACAGGTTTGTGGGTTAATTGGCTTCAGTAAATGTAAAATTGTCCCGAGTGTAGGATAGTGTTCGTGTACGGGGTGATCGCTGGTTGGCGTGCACTCTGTGTGCCGAAAGGCCTTTTTCCACGCTGTAGCTCCAAAGTATAAAGTCTAAAGTTTAGTTTGGAGATACAGCGCGGAAACAGGCCCTTCGGCCCGCCGAGTGCATGCCGACCAGCGATCCCCGCACACTAACACTATCCTATACACACGAGGGACAATTTTTACATTGATACAGAAGCCAATTAACCTACAAACCTGCACGTCCTTGGAGTGTGGGGGGAAACCGAAGATCTCGGAGAAAATCCACACAGGTCACGGGGAGAACGTACAAACTCCGCACAGACAGCACCCATAGTCAGGATCAAACCCGGGTCTCCGGCGCTGTGAGGCAGCAACTCTACCGCTGCGCCACTGAGCTCTGATGTGCTCCGATTCACCAGGCAGCCCCAAGCTGCCGAGCGCCGCCAGCGTTTTTAAATTTTTTTTATTTTAGAATTCCTGCATCTGCAGTTCTTAATGAGTTGCATTGCATAATCTGTCTGCGTTTCCACCCAAATGTGTGCCGGAGGGAGTTGTTTGCAGAGGGCATGGTGATGACGGGACTGTGTGAGGATCTGCAGGCACTGAAGGCGGCTGTAGTTCCACCTGTCACACGAGGCTCGCACTGCACAATAGACACTGCCTGTCCCTGCTTTCCCCTGTCCCTGCGGCTCTGTCTTAAGAGATGCTGGATAATGCTGAGGGAGGAACGACACGATGGGGCTTGCCGCAGCTGACTGATAGGTTGCAAGCACTTAGACCCCAGATTCGATCTTATGGAGGCGTATAAAATCATCAGTCAGAGCATTGAGTATCGAAGTTGGAGAGGTCATGTTGCATAGAAACATAGAAACATAGAAAATAGGTGCAGGAGGAGGCCATTCGGCCCTTCGAACCAGCACCGCCATTAATTTTGATCATGGCTGATCGTTCCCCATCAATAACCCTTGCCTGCCTTCTCCCCATATCCCTTGACTCCACTAGCCCCTAGAGCTCTATCTAACTCTCTTAAATCCATCCAGTGATTTGGCCTCCAGTTGAGTAAGCCATTGGTGAGGCCGTATTTAGAGTGTTGTGTTCAGTTCTGGGCACCATGTTAGAGGAAAGATGTCATCAAGCTGGAAAAATTGCCAAGGACAAACTGCACCCCCTCCACATACACCTGGATCTCCTGCCATCAGGCAAGAGATATCGCAGCATCAAAGCCCGGACTACAAGACTGCTAAACAGCTTCCTGCCATATGCTGTGAGGCTGCTAAACAGCCACTCTGTACTCACAGTCACCTGATTCTGTGGCTTGGCACGGACACTAAAGAACTGGCACTGGCCACTTCAATAACTGGCACTGGCCACTCAAATCAGCCACCCCGGACATGTTTATGATTGGTCTTACTGTATTTTAACGTTGTTTGTATCTATTTTAACTTATACTGTTCCATCAGGGACTGGATTGTTTTAGTGTTGTTATTGTTATTATTATGTGTGAAATGTTTTAAACTTCATGTGCGATGCTCCGGTATTCCCTGGGAAACGTCTTTTCGTTTTGCACTGTACAACTGTTGCTTGCAAGATGACAATAAAGGAATTGAATTGAATTGAATTGAAAATGGGGTGATCGCTGGTTGGCGTGGGCTCTGTGTGGAGAAAGGCCTTTTTCCACTCTGTAGTTCCAAAGTATAAGGTCTAAAGTTTAGTTTAGAGATACAGCGCGGAAACGGGCCCTTCGGCCCACCGAGTCCGTGCCGACCAGCGATCCCCGCACACTAACACTACCCCACACACACGAGGGACAATTTTACATCGATACAGAAGCCAATTCACCTACAAACCTGCACGTCTTTGGAGTGTGGGAGGAAACCGAAGATCTCGGAGAAAACCCACTCAAGTCACGGGGAGAACGTACAAACCCCGTACAGACAGCACCCAGTAGTCAGGATCGAACCCGGGTCTCCGGCGCTGTGAGGCAGCAACTCTACCGATGTCGTCAAGCTGGAAAATGGCATAAGGACGTAAGGAATAGGAGTAGAATTATGGCCATTCGGCCCGTCAAGTCTACTGAGCCATTCAATCATGGCTGATCTATCTCTTCCTGCTAACCCCATTCTCCTGCCTTCTCCCCATAACCTTTGACAGCCGTACTAATCAAGAGGGGCAGAGAAGATTTACGAGGATGTTGCCAGGACTCGGGGGAGCCTGAGCTATAGTGAGAAGTTGTGTTGGCCGGGACTCTATTCCTTGGAGCGCCGGAGGATGAGGGGTGATCTTACAGAGGTGTACAAAGTCATGAGAGGAATAGATCGGGGAGATGCACAGAGTCTCTTGCCAGAGTAGGGTAATCTAGAACCGGGGGACACACAGTGGGTTTAACGTGAGGCGGGGGAAGATTTAATTGAATTCCGAGGGGTAATATTTTCACGCAAAGGGTGGTGGGTGTATGGAACGAGCTGCCGGAGCAGGTAGTTGAGGCAGGGACTATCCCAACATTTAACATACATTTAGACAGGTACATGGATAGGACACAACACAGGGGGCATGGTCAGAGGGGGAGTGTTGAACGAAGATGTGCAGGGCCAGTGTTTGTACACAGATGGCAGTGGGTGGCTACACGTATTAACAAGGGTGGTGTTTAGAGACACAGAGAGGCCCTTTTCGGCCCATTGGGTCTGCACTGATCACCCCACACACCCCTTACACTACTTCTGTCCTACACACTGGGGTACAGTTTACAGAAACCAATTAACCTACAAACCTGCCAGTCTTTGGAATGTGAGAGGAAACTGGAAGCATCCGGTATCCTACCCACCCTCGTCTCCCCTCTCCCCTCTCCCATCGGGCAAGGGGTACAGAAGTGTGAAAGCGCACACCTCCAGATTCTGGGACAGTTTCTTCCCAGCTGTTATCAGGCAACTGAACCATCCTCTCACCAGCTAGAGTGCGGTCCTGACCTCCCATCTACCTCATTGGAGACTCTTTACTTAAACTTTATTAGACTTCAATGTTCTAACGCACTAAATGTTGTGCCCTTTATCCTTAATTTGTGCACTGTCGATGGCTTGATTGTAATCATGTAGTGTTTTCATCAGTGGTTAGCATGCAAACAAAAGTGTTTCACATGACAATAAGCAACACAACTAAACTCAACTTAACTAATAGCTAAACTAAACTGAATTGAAGAAAGGTCTCGACCTGAAACGTCACCCATTCCAGAGATGCTGCCTGTCCTGCTGAGTTACTCCAGCATTTCATGCCTATCTTTAATCTAAACGGAAAACTAAACTGAACTAAACTGAACTAAACTGAACTAAACTCAACTAAACTCAACTAAACTCAACTAAACTCAACTAAACTGAACTAAACTCAACTAAACTGAACTAAACTCAACTAAACTGAACTAAACTCAACTAAACTAAACTATACTGAACTAAACTCAACTAAAATCAACTAAACTCAACTACTCAACTAAATTATACTGAACTAAACTCAACTAAACTCAACTAAACTCAACTAAACTCAACTAAACTTAACTGAACTAAACTGAACTAAATTAAACTATATTAAACTAAACTAAACTGAACTAAACTCAACTAAACTGAACTAAACTCAACTAAACTCAACTAAACTGAACTAAACTAATAAACTAAACTAATAAACTAAACTAATAAACTAAACTAATAAACTAAACTAAACTAAACACTAAACTAAACTAAACTAAACTAAACTAAATAAATAACTAAACTAAACTACATTAAACAAAATGACTCCTTGATTAATGTCAAGAAGAATCAAAGTAGAATAGTTGGGCAATCATTGGACAAAGGTAAGGGGTGATAAGGAGAGGTGGAATGAAACTAATCGGATTACTGCCTCATGGGCCAACATGGGGTTGATGGGCCTAATGGCCTCTCTGTGTCATTGTGAGGGAGTGTCCCTGTGGTCTCATCCAGCCTGGCAGGGTTAGAAGCTCCTGCAGGGTATATCCGGCCACATTTTCCGGGATCAAAGACCCACACTTTTCTTGGTCACCTGGTGACTAAAGTGCAAAGTCAGCTGTGTAAACACAGGGGTTTGATGGGACAGAAAGTGTAACCCGTGACATGTCCCCAGCATATTTACAATTAGCATCAGAACCTAATTACCGGAACAAGGAATACATCGCGGAGACACATGTTTGGATTCTTCTGGAGTCTATTATTAACTTTGCAGCAGGCAGACACAAAATGCTGGAGTAACTCAGCGGGGCAGGCAGCATCTCTGGAGAGAAGGAATGGGTGACGTTTCGGGTCGAGACCCTTCTTCAGACTGAGAGCCAGGGGAAAGGGAAAGGGGAGATATAGACAGTGATGTAGAGAGATATAGGACACATGAATGAAAGATATGCAAAGAAGAAACGATGATGAAGGAGATAGGCCATTGTTAGCTGTGGGCTAGGTGAAAATGAGTTACAGACAATGAGACTCAACAAGACGACTTTGGAGCTGGTACAACGACTTGGGTGGGGGCGGGACGGAGAGAGAGGGTTGTAAAGGGTTACTTAAACCAGCATCTGCAGTTCCTTCCCACACATTAACTTTGCAGTATTTAGTTGCTCCACCCTTGGTCTCCAAGTAATTATCTCTTTGTTTTCACTGCTGGTTTCAAAGAGGATTCATATTGATATCAGATGTGGAACGTGCAACGGGTTACCTGTGGCACACGCAACATCTGCCACAGGCCTTGCCAAACGGCACGGTGGCGCAGCGGTAGAGTTGCTGCCTTACAGCGCTTGCAGCGCCTGCGACCCGGGTTCGATCCTGAGCTCGGGTGCTGTCTGTACGGAGTTCGTACGTTCTCCCCGTGACCGCGTGGGTTTTCTCCGAGGTCTTCGGTTTCCTCCCACCCTCCAAAGACGTACAGGTTTGTACGTTAATTGGCTTGGTACAGTGGAAAAATTGTCCCTAGTGTGTTGGGATCGCTGGTCGGCGCGGACTCGGTGGGCCGAAGGGGCTGTTTCCGCGCTGTATCTCTAAACTAAACTAAGTTTTAGTTTTTTTAGTTTTTAGGAATCGAGAACTAGAAGACATAGGTTTAAGGTAAAGGGGGGGACTAGGAAGCTGAGGGATTACTTCTTTACGCAAAGGGTGGTGGGTGTATGGAACGAGCTGGCGGAGGAGGTAGTTGAAGCAGGGACTATCACAACGTTTAAGAAACATTAAGTCAGGTTCATGGATAGGACAGGTTTAGAGGTTTAGGGGCCAACCGCAGGCAGGTGGGACGTGTTGATGGGACATGTTGGCCGGTGTGGGCAAGTTGGGCTGAAGGGCCTGTTTCCACACTGTATGTATGACTAGGGCCGCACGGTGATGCAGCGGTGGAGTTGCTGCCTCACAGCGCCAGAGACCAGGGTTCGATCCTGACTACGGGTGCTGGCTGTACGCAGTTTGTACGTTCTCCCCTGTGACCCGCGTAGGGTTTTCTCTGGGTGCTCCAGTTTCCTCCCACACTCCAAAGATGTACGAGTGGGGGGGGGGGTAGGTTGTAGATCAATTGGCTGCTGTGAATTGTAAATTGACCCAAGTGTGTGTAGGAAAGCATTAGTGTACGGGGTGATTGCTGGTCAACGTGGACTCGGTGGGCTGAAAGGCCCGTTTCCATGCTGTATCTCTAAAGTCTAAAGTAACGTGTAAAGATTCAGAAGCACTAAGTGCAAAGAATCTGACGATCTGTTGAGTTCTATCCTTCAGTTTAAAAAAAACAACCTCTCCTTTAAACAGCGGAGGGACAGAATAAAAGTTGCATAAGGTCTGGCAGCGAAAAGTTGGACAGGAATTTCTTCAAAAGAGTTGAATGCCACTGATGTTTCATAAACATTGACTCTGACAAGTCATTACCTTTGAACTTAAAACCGCACACCAGCAACAGCCTCCTCCGCTTGGCCCTGTTTCGTTGGTGTATGGCCTCCGTTTCACTTTAGTTCAGTTTAAAGATACAGAGACACGGAGCGGAAACAGGCCCTTCGGCCCACCGAGTCCACGCTGACCAGCGATCCCCGCACACCAACGCCATCCTACACACGCGCTAGGGATAATTTACATATATATACCGAGGACAATTAGCCTACAAAACCTGCACGACTTCGGAGTGTGGGAGGGAATTGGACCATCCTGGTGGAAAACGCGCGCAGGTCACGGGGAGAACGTACGGACGGCACCCGTGGTCAGGATCGAACCCGGGCTCATGACGCCGTAAGGCAGCGACTCTACCGCTGCGCCTGTGACAGAGAATCAGGAGCGTAGGGTTAACTGCTCAGACGTGAAATCCTGGAGAAGGAAGCTGTCAGCATAATAATGAGGTCAGGAGTTCTGCCAATGCTTAGTAAACAAAGGTACAATGTGATCCGTACCCAAACACACCCTCTTCACTGCACGGCATGGTGGGCGCAGCGGTAGAGTTGCTGCCTGACAGCGCCAGAGACCCGGGTTCCATCCTGACTACAGGTGCTGTCTGTATGGAGTTTGCACATGTTCCCTGTGACCACGTGGGTTTTCTCCGGCCGCCCTGGTTTCCTCCCACACTCCAAAGACGTACAGGTTTATAGGCTAACTGGCTTGGTAAAAATTGTAAATTGCCCCGAGGTGTGTGTCGGATGGTGTTAATGTGGCGGGATCTCTGGTCAGCGTGGACCCGGTGGGCCGAAGGGCCGGTTTCCGTGCTGTATCTCCAAACTAAACTAGACTTCCCACCTCAACACATGGACACTAAGTTTGCATTGAAGATAAGGTACACTTTGTCACACAGAGTCTGAAGAAGGGTCTCGACCCGAAATGTCACCTATTCCTTTTCTCCAGAGATGCTGCCTGAGCTGCTGAGTTACTCCAGCAATTTGTGTCTATCGGAATAAAATGTTAACGTGTTTTTGGATCTCAGCCAAAACTTAAGTAAGTTTTAAAAAAATGATTGTTTTGTTAGCACAAACAATAGTGAATTATCTTGCACGTAGATTGACGATGATAATTTTTGGATAGAAACATCCAAACATAGAAAATAGGTGCAGGAGTAGGCCATTCGGCCCTTCGAACCAACACCACCATTCAATATGAACATGGCTGATCATCCAGAATCAGTACCTCATTCCTGCTTTCTTCCCATATCCCCTGATTTCATTGAGGGGCTGTCCCACTTGGGCGACCTAATTGGCGAGTTTAGAAGAGTTTGAAAAAATGACATGTTGAAGACCTCCTTCGACTATGTAGAAGACCGACTTCCTTCAACTTCGACTAGCTACGACTAGCTTTGACTAACTTCGGAAAAATTGGACTATGAATAGTGGAGAGTGAAGACGACCTCCTTCGATCTCCTTCGATCTCCTTCGACTATGATGAAGACTATCTACGACTACCTTCGACTACCTTCGACTACCTTCGACTACCTTCGATTACCTACGACTAACATGCCGACCTACTACGACCTACTACGACTAAACCTACGAGTAAAAAAAGTATCGATTTTTTCTATGGCGACCTTTTTTTAATCGCGGGCATTTTTTAACATATTGAAGAAAACGCCGCGACCTAGCTGAGGCCTCGAGTACGCGGAGACCACTCTCGAGCAAGAAGGAGAGTTACGAAGACCTCCTACGTCCTCGTGTCGACCATGCTGCGAGCATGAGTCGAGGGCAAACTCGCCAGAACTCGCGGATTAGGTCGCCCAAGTGGGACAGGCCCTTTAGCCCTAAGATCTACATCTAAACTCTCTCTTGAATACTCATTGTATTCAAGAGAGAGTTAGATGTAGATCTTAGGGTACAATGAAGGTACAATTGTAGGCAAAAATGATCGGCGGCACGGTGGCGCAGCGGTAGAGTTGCTGCCTTGCAGCGCCAGAGACCCGGGTTCGATCCTGACTACGGGTTGTAGTCTGTACGGAGTTTGTACGCTCTCCCCGTGTCCGGCATCGGTTTTCTCCGAGACCTTCGGTTTCCTCGCACACTCCAAAGACGTACAGGTTTGTAGGCTAATTGGCTTTGGTTAAAAATTGTAAATTGTCCCTGGTGTGTGTGGGATAGTGTTAGTGTTCGGGGTGATCGCAGATCCGGTGGACCAAAGCTGGCCTGCATCCACGCTGTATCACTAAACGAAACTAAACTAAACTAAACTAAAGCTCCAGACATTTGTTTAGTGCATCGGTTACTTGCTAACTAGATCTTGGAGGAGTACATTTTGGCATCAATCTCCCCACTCCGACAGAGCAAAACACACAGAGTGCTGGAGTAACTCAAAGGGTCAGGCAGCATCTGGGGAGGGAATGGGCAGGCAACACTTCGGATCGCGACCTTTCCCCCGTAACCAGCCTTTCCCCTTGGTCTACTCTCCCTAATTCAAAGCACAAATGTTTTGTGGAGCCTGTCTCTACAATGTGCCCCGTACACAATGAGAATGAAACCCGACATGTCTCAGGCCACAAGCCTGTGGAGTCTGGGGACGCAAGAGATATTTTAAAGTTAATTACTTCAATTAAACCTAATTAACCTAATAGTCCCTTTCAATGCATCTTGCTTCTGTGGCAAATTTCCTGTGGTCTCATGTTGCTCTGTTTTATATAAATGGAAAGGTTAACATGAGCCAACTATCAAGCAGTGTTTAGTTCCTTCAGGACTAAATGTCCTTGGCTTCTTTTAGAATATTGCATAATTCTGGTTCACGTCTCTGAAAGCTTCTGGGAAAGGCTTTCTGTGTTAATGTTGGAAGCTGCTAGATCGAGACTCATGCAGGAAAGTAAATCACAAGCAGGTTTAGTTTTTCGTTTTAGAGATACAGCGCGGAAACAGGCCCTTCGGCCCACTGAGTCGGAGCCGACCAGTGGTCCCCGCACAGTAACACCATCCTACACACACTAGGGACAATTACGTTTTTGTACCAAGCTGATTAGCCTACAAACCTGTACGTCTTCAATGTGGGAGGAAACCGAAGATCTCGGAGAAAACCCAGGCAGGTCACGGGGCAGAACGTACAAACTCCGTACAGGCAGCACCCGTAGTCAGGATCGAACCGGGGCCTCTGGCGCCACCGTGCCGCCCACTATTGTTCAATATATGGGGGGGTTTGCTGTGAGTTGATGTGTAGGGATCGTTTATGCATCGGAGACGGCACCGGATTGGGAATTTTGTCAGGAAAACACGTTTGGGAGATTATGCTCCACTCAATCACACGGGAGTGACCAAGACTCCAGTGCCACTCCACGGAGTGCCGCTCTGTCTCAGGAGCAATCTGTCCAATGCATAAAGGATCCTTGTACACCAACATACAGTAGACGGACCGGGCGCCGCTCCAAGAGGCCGAGCACGTGGACCGCACGCGGCCTACAGCGGCGGCGGAGGACACCGCGGCAACGCTTGGCCAGGCCGACCCTGCAACGTTACCAGGACAACAGCCCTTCACGGCCAGATCAAGATCCCTGCACTTACAACAACTGGCACTTGACAATGGCCCCCAAACTGACGACTCTGTCTCGACCCGAAAGGTCACCCATGAACATCGAACAAGGGCAGGACCTACACAGTGAATGGTCGGCCTCTGGGTAGTGCTGTAGAGCAGAGGGATCTAGGAGTACAGGTGCATGGTTCCTTGAAGGTCGAGTCGCAGGGAGATAAGGCGGTCAAAAAGGCTCATGGCACATTTGCCTTCATCAGTCAGAGTATTGAGTCTAGAAGTTGGGAGGTCACGTTGCAGTTGTACAAGATGTTGGTGAAGCCACATTTAAAGCATTGTGTTCAGTTTTGGGCACCATGTTAGAGGAAGGATGTTGTCAAGCTGGAAAGGGTACAGAGAAGATTGACGAGGGTATTGCCAGGACTTGAGGGCCTGAGCTATAGGGAGAGGTTGAGTAGGCTGGGACTCTATTCCTTGGAGCGCAGGAGGATGAGGGGTGATCTTATAGAGGTGTATAAAATCAGGAGACGAATAGATCGATTGGATGCACAGAGTCTCTTGCCCGGAGGACAGAGGTTTAAGGTGAGGGGGGGGGGGGGGGGGAAAGATTTAATAGGAACCTGAGGGGTAATATTTTCACATTAAGAGTGCTGGGTGTATGGAACGAGCTGCCGGAGGAGGTATTTAAGAAGGAACTGCAGATGCTGGAAAATCGAAGGTAGACAAAAGTGCTGGAGAAACTCAGTGGGTGCGGCAGCATCTATGGAGCGAAGGAAATAGGAAATAGGTCTGAAGAAAGGTTTCGGCCCGAAACGTTGCCTATTTCCTTCGCTCCATAGATGCTGCTGCACCCGCTGAGTTTCTCCAGCACTTTTGTCTACCTGCCGGAGGAGGTAGTTGAGGCAGGGACTATTGGCACGTTTAAGAAACAAAAACACAGGTACATGGATAGGGCAGGTTTAGAGGGGTATGGGGCAAACGCAGGCAGGTGGGACTAGTGTAGCTGGGACAAGTTGGTCAGCGTGGGCAAGTTGTGCTGAAGGGCCTGTTTCCACGCTGTATCACTATGACTCTATGACTCTATGTGCCTGTGTTTGGTCCATATCCCTCTGAACGTTCCTACCCAGAGCTGCAACTCTCTGGCAGAACTTTCTTCCACATGGAGTTATTTATTAATACCGTATATTTAGACAGAGTAATCCATTTTCCTCCGGGGCCAGCTAAGCATGAAGTCCTGTTGGCTTTCCCACAACATAAGTACAAAGAAAAACATTTTTTACCAGAACCCGACAATTAAAATGCATACAGCAATAAAAAAGGGCTCACTCTGACAAGTGCACAAGCTTTTTATACTTGAATTTATCCCTGGGTCACACTTGCGTGAAGAGAAAAGGATTTACAGGCAGAAGGTCGAAGGTTGCCATGCCTGACTGAAGGCCTTGCTCGGTCGCTGCCACGGCAACAAGAACTGGCCCGGAGAGGTTGCCGCCAGGCCCGGCCTCTGCTCGGCCTCATGGACCGGAGAGGAGGGGGTTGGACAGAGGGCCGGTGTGCGGATCAGCAGAGGGTCGTTGGGTCCCCTGCAGCTGCCTGGGGCTCTGCGGTGGAGAGGGCCGCAGGAGGCCCTGCTGCAGACTGGGGCTGGACAATGGAGAGGGCTGCTGGGGACTCTGCAGCAGCCTGGGGCTCTGCGGTGGAGAAGGCCGCAGGAGGCCCTGCAGCAGCCTGTGCCTCGGCCCAGTGCCCTGGTGGGCCGCGGCTGCATCCCATCCCGGCAGGCCGCGGCTCGCTTGGAGAGGGAAGGCCGTCGAGCCCGGCTCCTGCTCACCCCATAGATCGGGAATCGTAGGGGAGAGAAGCTGGAGGGAGGTGGACACTGGACAAAGGGCCCGCTGAGAAGAACTGGGGGGGGAGGGGGTTCTACCTTCTGCTCCCTCAAGGTCGGCTGTGGGAGGTGCCCCTCCCGGGGAACAAGAGCTGAAGAGAGCCAGGCATGGAGACAGACAACGGTTCGCTGGACGACTGAAATGGAGGTGACAGCTAAAACGCCTTTGTGGCCAACGGCAGCTGGGACTGGGAAATGATGCCAAAATGCCACTAGTGGGAGAGTCTAGGATTACAGGGTCATTGCCTCAGAATTAGTGGACGTTCTTTTAGGAAGGAGATGAGAAGAAATTTCTTTAGTTAGAGGATGGTGAATCTGTGGACTTCTTTGCCACAGAATGCTGTGGATAGGGTTGTCAACTTCCTCACTCCCAAATAAGGGACAAAAGGTCAAAATACGGGACAAATTCCCGACGGCAATTCGTTGACCGACTCGGCCGTGGCTGGATGAATGATGAGTTGGCCCCGGGTGCTGGACTGCACACAAAGCCCAGCCGGCGGGCCAGCTGAGGAGTTTTGGCCTGGGCCACGCGACGTCGCGCGCAAAGTCCGGCAACCCCATCCAACTCACGAACCGATGATCGGCCACGAGAAGGTGGGGCGGTGGTGGTGTCGGCAGTAAGAGAAGGTCTGAAGGTCGGACAGCTGGCCGGGGCTGCCGACCGACGGGGCCACGGGCGAGGCGCTGCTGCTGCTGCTGCACTCCATGGGCTGCACTACATTGGGCCCGACTGTCCCCTCGACCCGAGTAGTAGCAGTCAAATACGGGACAAGGGCGGTCCCGTACGGGACAAACCAATTTAGCCCAATATACGGAATATCCCGGCTAATACGGGACAGTTGGCAACCTGAGTTGTGGAGGCCGAATTTATGGATATTTTTATATTTTAGATAGATTATTGATCAGTGCGGGTGTCAGGGGTAATGGGGAGAAGGCAGGAGAATGGGGTTAGGAGGGAGAGATAGATCAGCCATGATTGAATGGCGGAGTAGACTTGATGGGCCGAATGGCCTAATTCTACTCCTATCACCTATGACCTTAAAATGGCGCCTCTTGCATATGGACTCGGTGGCCTGCTCTGTGCATTCTGTACTGACTGGGGCAGGATTGTGCTCATGTACGGGGATAATCTT
This sequence comes from Malacoraja senta, assembly GCA_038087875.1. Lineage (NCBI taxonomy): Eukaryota > Metazoa > Chordata > Chondrichthyes > Rajiformes > Rajidae > Malacoraja > Malacoraja senta. The sequence continues at coordinate 218,756,839 of CM075977.1, read as the reverse complement.
GCTAGGCGGCATGCAAAAAAATGTACTTCACTGTGACTGTAACTTTCCCTTTAAAAGAAAGATCAGACCATGAGAAAATGTATTGACAATTTTAAAAGTCGGCGTGCGCTGCATTCTATAAAGGAGCAGCTGAAAAATAAAGGAAGGGAGATTTGGTAAAAAAAAAAAAGAATAGACAATATACAATAGGTGCAGGAATAGGCCATTCGGCCCTTCGAGCCAGCACCGCCATTCAATGTGATCATGGCTGATCATCCACAATCAGTACCCCGTTCCTGCCTTCTCCCCATATCCCTTGACTCCGCTATCTTTAAGAGCCCTATCTAACATCTAGCCCTGTTTGCTGCTTCTGTAATGGATAATGCAATCAAGAGAACAGAGGTTCTGCTATCCAGGCCCATTGCCCTCTCAGTGGCATTACTCCTCCTTCATCAGAGAGGATCAGGTGATAGGAGAATTAGGCCTTGGCCCAGTGAGCCGACGCCATGATACATATATCCTTTTTTTTTCTCTGCACTTCCATGTACCTCCATTGAGGTAGTCAGAGGGTCTCTAATTTTGTGAATAAATCAGCCATGATTGAATGGCGGAGTAGACTCGATGGGCCGAATGGCCTAATCCTGCTCCTATCACATATGAGGTAGTAAGTGATGGTAGAGGTTCCGAATTCTTAAAATGGCCCTCTGCAATATTAGCTGCAGGAAGGAACTGCAGATGCTGGTTTAAATCGAATATAGACACAAAATGCTGGGGTAACTCAGCGGGACAGGCAGCATCTCAGGAGAGAAGGACTGGGCGACGTTTCGGGTCGAGACCCTTCTTCAGGGGAGAAGGTACAAACTCCGTACAGACAGCGCCCGTAGTCGGGATCGAACCCGGGTCTCCAGCGCTGCATTCGCTGTAAGGCAACAACTCTACCGCTGTGCCACCGTGACTGCCCATTTTGTTGTTCTTTATCTCTCCACATCATCGTCAAATATCTCTCGTTTCCCTTATCCCTAACGAGTCTGAAGAAGGGGTCTCGACCCCAGTCCTTCTCTCCAGAGATGCTGCCTGTCCCAGCTGAGTTACCCCAGCATTTTGTGTCTATCTTCCTGCGATATTATCCTTGAATTTAAAAAAAGGCTAGATGCAAAAAACAGGCACATGAATAAAGGACAGGTTTGGAGGGTTATGGACCAAGCGCAGGCAAGTGGGACTAGGGTAGCTGGGACATTGTTGGCCGGCGTGGGCGAGTTGGGCCGAAGGGCCTGTTTCCACACTGTATTAATTTTTTAAAATAAATTATTTAAAACATCACAGTTCTCCAAACATAATCTGAATCCCAGAACCTCTTAACCGATTAGTCAATTATCCTATTGAGACTATAGAGAGCACGTCCTATGAAATGGGAGCCCTGCTCTGTGGACGACACACTACCATCACCGTTGCCATCTGAGGGATTATTCTCAGAATTCTGCCCTTGCTTTCCGCTGAGCAAGAATATTTATGCTTTACTGGGTTCAACCAGAGTTCACCCTTCAAAAAAAGCACCAGCCACAGTGCAGAACTGGGACTCGGGAGAGTAAATGATGAGATAAGTGACAGTGTGATTAGCCATGCGATAGCCAGAAGGTATTTATCCTCAGTCTTTGTTTGCGTCTTACTCATGGGGGTCGCTGTGGTATGCGAGACCCACAATAAACTCGTCCATTTCTTATTTATCATACGACCAATATATTACAACGTCCGACCACAGAACCACAGGGCTGCTCCTCGCTGAGAGGAAAACATCTTCTCAGCTGAGAGGAAAACATTATTAGATAGTTCATAAGTGATAGGAGCAGAATCAGGCCATTCGGCCCGTCAAGTCTACTCCGCTATTCAATCATGGCTGATCTGTCTCCCCGTCTCAACCCCATTCTCCGGCCTTCTCCCCCATAAACCTTAACACCTGTACTGAAAATATCCATTGACTTGGCCTCCACAGCCTTCCGTGGCAAAGAACTCCACATTCACCACCCTCTGACTAAATAAATTCCTCCTCTTCTCCTTCCTAAAGGTGCATCCTTTTATTCTGAGGCTATGTCCTCTAGTCCTAGGCTCTCCCACTTGTGGAAACATCCTCTCCACATCCGCTCTATCCAGGCCTTTGACTATTCGGTAAGTTTCAATAATGTCCCCCCTAATCCATCTAAACTCCAGAGAGTACAGGCCCAGTGCCGTCAAACGCTCATCAAATGCTAACCCACTCTTTCCTGGGATCATTCTCGTAAACCTCCTCTGGACCCTCTCCAGAGCCAGCACATCCTTCCTCATATATGGAGCCCAAAATTGCCATAGTAACAATTGCCGTGAAACCTGAACTCGATCCTTTTAGAAATGGCGCTCTTTTAGAACGGAGGTGAGGAGGAACTAACTTCATTAGTCAGAGGGTAGTTAATCTGTGGAACTCATTGCTGTGGAGGCCAGGTCAGTGGATATTTTTAAGGCAGTGAGACAAACTCTTGATGAGAACGAGTGTCAGGGGTTATGGGGAGAAGGCAGGAGAATGGGATTAGGAGGCAGAGATCAGTCATCATTGAATGGCGGAGTAGACGCGATGGGCCGAATGGCCTAATTCTACTCCGATCGCATGTGAACATGTGATCCTCTCTGATGGAGGGGGAGTAATGCCACTGAGAGGGATATGCATCATGTGCAGGCAGATGAGATCATAGAAACATAGAAACATAGAAAATAGGTGCAGGAGTAGGCCATTCGGCCCTTCGAGCCTGCACCGCCATGCAATATGATCATGGCTGATCATCCAACTCAGTATCCTGTACCTGCTTTCTCTCCATACCCCCTGATCGCTTTAGCCACAAGGGCCACATCTAACTCCCTCTTAAATATAGCCAATGAACTGGCCTCAACTACCTTCTGTGGCAGAGAATTACACAGATTCACCACTCTCTGTGTAAAAAATGAATTTCTCATCTCAGTCCTAAAAGATTTCCCCTTTATCCTTAAACTGTGACCCCCTTGTTCTGGACTTCCCCAACATCAGGAACAATCTTCCTGCATCTAGCCTGTCCAACCCCTTAAGAATTTTATGAGTTTCTATAAGATATCCCCTCAATCTTCTAAATTCTAGCGAGTACAAGCCGAGTCTATCCAGTCTTTCTTCATATGAAAGTCCTGACATCCCAGGAATCAGTCTGGTGAACCTTCTCTGTACTCCCTCTATGGCAAGAATGTCCTTCCTCAGATTAGGAGACCAAAACTGTACGCAATACTCCAGGTGTGGTCTCACCAAGACCCTGAACAACTGCAGTAGAACCTCCCTGCTCCTATACTCAAATCCTTTTGCTATGAATTCTAACATACCATTCGCTTTCTTCACTGCCTGCTGCACCTGCATGCCTACTTTCAATGACTGGTGTACCATGACACCCAGGTCTCGTTGCATCTCCCCTTTTCCTAATCGGCCACCATTCAGGTAATAGTCTACTTTCCTGTTTTTGCCACCAAAGTGGATAACCTCACCTTTATCCACATTATACTGCATCTGCCATGCATTTTCCCACTCACCCAGCCTATCCAAGTCATCCTGCAGCCTCCTAGCACCCTCCTCACAGCTAACACTGCCCCCCAGCTTCGTGTCATCCGCAAACTTGGAGATGTTGCATTCAATTCTCTCGTCCAAATCATTAATATATATTGTAAATAGCTGGGGTCCCAGCACTGAGCCTTGCGGTACCCCACTAGTCACTGCCTGCCATTCTGAAAATGACCCGTTTACTCCTACTCTTTGCTTCCTGTCTGCCAGCCAGTTCTCTATCCACATCAATACTGAACCCCCAATACCGTGTGCTTTAAGTTTGTATATTAATCTCTTATGTGAGACCTAGTCGAAAGCCTTCTGAAAGTCCAGATACAACACATCCACTGGTTCTCCCCTATCCACTCTACTAGTTACATCCTCGAAAAATTCTATAAGATTCGTCAGACATGATTTACCTTTCATAAATCCATGTTGACTTTTCCAATGATTTCACCACTTTCCAAATGTGCTGCTATCCCATCTTTAATAACTGACTCTAGCAGTTTCCCCACTACCGATGTTAGACTAACTGGTCTGTAATTCCCTGTTTTCTCTCTCCCTCCCTTTTTAAAAAGTGGGGTTACATTAGCTACCCTCCAATCCTCAGGAACTACTCCAGAATCTAAAGAGTTTTGAAAAATTATCACTAATGCATCCACTATTTCTGGGGCTACTTCCTTAAGTACTCTGGGATGCAGCCTATCTGGCCCTGGGGATTTATCGGCCTTTCATCCATTTAATTTACCTAACACCACTTCCCGGCTAACCTGGATTTCACTCAGTTCCTCCATCTCATTTGACCCCCGGTCCCCTGCTATTTCCGGCAGATTATTTATGTCTTCCTTAGTGAAGACAGAACCAAAGTAGTTATTCAATTGGTCTGCTATGTCCTTGTTGCCCATGATCAATTCACCTGTTTCTGACTGCAAGGGACCTACATTTGTTTTAACTAATCTTTTTCTCATCACATATCTATAAAAACATTTGCAGTCAGTTTTTATGTTCCCTGCCAGTTTTCTTTCATAATCTATTTTCCCTTTCCTAATTAAACCCTTTGTCCTCCTCTGCTGGACTCTGAATTTCTCCCAGTCCTCTGGTAGGCTGCTTTTTCTGGCTAATTTGTACGCTTCATCTTTTGTTTTGATACTATCCCTGATTTCCCTTGTTATCGACGGATGCACTACCTTCCCTGATTTATTCTTTTGCCAAACTGGGATGAACAATTGTTGTAGTTCATCCATGCAGCCTTTAAATGCCTTCCATTGCATGTCCACCGTCAACCCTTTAAGAATCAATTGCCAGTCTATCTTGGCCAATTTAGGTCTCATACCCTCAAAGTTACCTTTCTTTAAGTTAAGAACCCTTGTTTCTGAATTAATTATGTCACTCTCCATCCTAATGAAGAACTCAACCATATTATGGTCACTCTTGCCCAAGGGGCCACGCACAACAAGACTGCTAACTAACCCTTCCTCATTACTCAATACCCAGTCTAGAATAGCCTGCTCTCTTGTTGGTTCCTCTACATGTTAATTTAGAAAACTATCCCGCATACATTCCAAGAAACCCTCTTCCTCAGCACCCCTGCCAATTTGATTCACCCAATCTATATGTAGATTGAAGTCACCCATTATAACTGTTTTACCTTTGTTGCACGCATTTCTAATTTCCTGTTTGATGCCATCCCCAACTCCACTACTACTGTTAGGTGGCCTGTACACAACTCCCACTAGCGTTTTCTGCCCCTTAGTGTTTCGCAGTTCTACCCATATCGATTCCACATCCTCCAAACTAATGTCCTTCCTTTCTATTGCGTTAATCTCCTCTCTAACCAGCAACGCTACCCCACCTCCTTTTCCTTTCTGTCTATCCCTCCTGAATATTGAATATCCCTGGATGTTCAGCTCCCAGCCTTGGTCACCCTGGAGCCATGTCTCCGTGATCCCAACTATATCATAGTCATTAATAGCTCAGTAGTTAATTAGTAGTTCGGTAGATCAGTTTAACTGATCTACTGAACTATTGTCTACCTCTTTGGTGACCCTCGGACTATCTTTGATCAGATGTTACAGGCTTTATCTTGCACTAAACGTTATTTCCTTTATCATGCATCTGTACACTGTGAATCGCTCAATTGTCATCATGTATTGTCTTTCCATCAGCTTTTCACTGTACCTCGATACACGCGACAATAAACTAAACTAAACTAAACTAAACTATTGCTATGAGTACCTTTCTCCAAAGTCAAGAGTGTTTTATTGTTATAAGTTTAGTTTAGTTTAGTTTAGTTAAGTTTAGTTAAGTTTAGCTTAGTCTAGTTTAGTTTAGTTTAGAGATACAGCATAGCAACAGGCCCTTCGGCCCACTGAGTCCGCGCCGACCAGCGATCCCTGTACACTAGCACTATCCTACACACCAGGGACAATGTACATTTTTACCAAAGCCAATTAACCTACAAACCTGCACGCCTTTAGAGTGTGGGAGGAATCCGGAGCACCCGGAGAAAACCCACGCAGGTCACGGGGAGAACGTACAAACTCCGTACAGACAGCACCCGTAGTCGAGATCAAACCCGGATCTCTGGCGCTGTGAGGCAGCAACTCTACCGCTGCGCCACCGTGCCACCCCAAATAGAAACAGAATGAAATTCTTATGGGCCTGTCTCACTCAGGCGACTTTTTAGACGACTGCAGGAGATGATGCGGCCGCCACATGTTCGCCGTATGTTCGCGGGTGGTTGCCGGGGAGTCGCCTTCATGGTCGTGAGGAGTTCCCGCATTCTGGGAACTGGCCGCGGCCTCATTATGGTCACTGTGAATTTATCAACACGTTGAAAAATTAGCGGCGACTAGAATGAAGCCGCCATGGAGAGTAGCGAGAATTGTCGTGCCGTAGGTGGGTCGCCAGGAGGTCCTAGTGGGTTGCCAGGAGGTCGAAGGTTCTCGTAGGTTCTCGTAGGTTGTAGCAGGTGCTGACCTGTGAATTTCATTGGCTCATTGGGTAAAACAAAAGTAAGCAGTAGTTTTCAAAACAAAGGATAACCGACCGGTAATGTTAAATGTCCGCCGAGCTACACAGCCGTGTACCTCTGGCTTCTTAAAAGTTGTCTCCACTCCTTCTCCCTCCTTTTCCCTCCCTTTTTTAGACTTACCATACACTGTGCTTTAGCCGTATTAATTAAAGCGCTAACCTTCCTGTTCATCGCGGTGTGTGTCTGTATCACATTGGCTTTGCATCGTGTGAATTTCACTCAGACAGCGCTCCCCCCGCTTGCCCTGTCCCCCGCCTACATAACAGGCTGGTGAAGGAAGCGATGTGTTTGTGTGTGTGTGTGTGTGTGTGTTCTGCTCTGACGGTCGCCGTTCCCATTCCCGTTTTTTCAGGCGAGTGCTGCGAGCTTGAAGGTCGCAGGCACTCCGCTGAAAAGTCGCCTAAGTGGGACAGGCCCTTAATAAAACCAATATAGTGCAAAAACAAAGCACAGCCCAAAGATGCTGGTGCTAAACGGCGGGTCAGTGGCACAGCGGTAGAGTTGTTGCCTCACAGCACCAGAGACCCGGGTTCGATCCTGACTACCGGGGTTCTCTGTACGGAGTTTGCAAGTTCTCCCTGTGACCTCGTGGGTTTTCTCCGGGTGCTCCGGTTTCCTGCCACGTCCCAAAGATGTGCCGGTTCGTAGGTTAATTAGCCCCTGTAAATTGTCCCTGGTGTGTAGGATAGAACTGGTATATGGGGGATTGCTGGTTGACATGGACTCTGTGGGCCAAAGGGCCTGTCTCCACACTGTACCTCTAAACTAAGAGTAAACTAATCTAAACCCATGCAGTTCGTAGTTTGGAGCTTAGTTGGAGTTTGTAGTGTTCATTAGCCTGATGGTTGATGGGAAGAAGCTGTTCCTGAACCTGGACGTTACAGTTTTCAGACATCTATATGGAGGAAGAAGTAACTGCAGATGCTGGTTTACACCGAATGCTGGAGTAAAGGGCCTGTCCCACTTGGGCGTCATTTGCGTGTCATTTACATGACATCATTTACGCGTTAAGACGCACGATGTGATGCGCGCATGGCGTGCATTAAGCGTGCATGGCACGTGGTGAGGCGTGGTGGCGAAGGCAGTGACGCGCGGTCGCGCGCGCCGCCCCAGGATTTTGGGATTCACAAAATCTTCACGCGCCACCTGCGTGACACGCAAATGATGCCCAAGTGAGACAGGCCCTTAACTCTGCGGGACAGGCAGCGTCTCTGGAGAGAAGGAATGGGTGACGTTTCAGGTTGAGACCCTTCTTCAGACCATGGTTGATAGGAAGAAGCTGTTCCTGAACCTGGACGTTACAGTTTTCAGACATCTATGTGTAGGAAGGAGTAACTGCAGATGCTGGTTTACACCGAATGCTGGAGTAATTCAGCGGGATAGGCAGCGTCTCTGGAGAGAAGAAATGGGTGACGTTTCAGGTCGAGACATCTTCTTCGGACTGAAGAAGGATCTCGACCCGAAACGTCAGCCATTCCTTCTCTCCAGAGATGCTGCCTTTCAGACTCCTCCTGTACCTTCTTCCTGATGGCAGGAGTGAAATGAGTGTGTGGCCAGGGTGATGTGGGCCTCTGATGATGCTGGCTGCCTTTTTGAGGCAACGACTCCTATTGATCCCTTCGATGGTGGGGAGTACAGCACTCGCGATGGACCGGGCTCTCCAATTTTGTAATCACCTTCTTTCCTGGGCGTTTCAGCACGGGTGATGCATGCATCAAGCGTTAGTTTAAGATGAAGCTAGACACAAAATGCTGGAGTAACTCAGCGGGACAGGACTGGCAGCATCTCTGGAGAGAAGGAATGGGTGACGTTTCAGGTCGAGACCCTTCTTCAGTGTTAGTCTAGTTTGGTGCTTATGCATCGTATATGTTCCCCATGTTGCGGGAGTCCAGCACCAGGGTCCACATTTTTAGAATACTACTTCTTCTTCTTTTCGTGTCCATCTTGTTACAAATGTTGACCTCGCTGTCATCGTCCGTCCTGAAAAGGACGCAAGCTTCCGGCGACAATCAGTGGAAGCCATCACTTGTCGCAATAGTTGATGGTGGTAGTAGAATTAGCTCGGGATACTTCCAGTTTCCAGCCCCGCGACGTGGACGCTTCTGCTCTGGGGCCAGTTTAAGAATAAGGGGTAGTAGGCCATTTAGGACTGAGATGAGGAAAAACTTTTACACCCAGAGAGTTGTGAATCTGTGGAATTCTCTGCCACAGAAGGCAGTGGAGGCCAAGTCACTGGATGTTTTCAAATGAGAGTTAGATACAGCTCTTAGGGCTGATGGAATCAAGGGATATGGGAAGAAAGCAGGAATGGGGTAGTGATTGTGGATGATCAGCCATGATCATATTGAATGGCGGTGCTGGCTCGAAGGGCTGAATGGCCTACTCCTGCACCTATTTTCTATGTTTCTATGCATACAAAAATGAATTGCACGGTTCCTCGGTACGTGTGACAAATATTGTGCCTACCATACCATCCTCCTGACCCTGTGTTATTGATGCCTTGAAACATCACCCATCCCTTTTCTCCAGAGATGCTGCCTGACCCGCTGAGTTACTCCAGCACATTGTGCCTATCTTTGGTAAAAACCAGCACCAGCGATAGGTGGATTACAGGTGAAGGGCAAAATTTGGACACATGGTATTGGGGGTAGAGTGCTGACATGGATAGAGAAGAGGTTGGCAGACAGAAAACAAAGAGTATGGATTAATGGGTCATTTTCAGAATGGCAGGCAGTGACTAGTGGGGTACCGCAAGGCTCGGCGCTGGGACCGCAGCTATTTACAATATACATTAATAATTTGGATGAAGGGATTCAAAGTAACATTAGCAAATTTGCAGATGACACAAAGCTGGGTGGCAGTGTGAACTGTGAGGAGGATGCCATGAGAATGCAGGGTGACTTGGCCAGGTTGGGGGTGTGGGCAGATGCATGGCAGATGAAGTTTAATGTGGATAAATGTGAGGTTATCCACTTTGGTATCAAAAACAGGAAGGCAGATTACTAAATGGCGTCAAGTTGGGAAAAGGGGAAGTACAACGGGGTCTGGGGGTCCTTGTTCATCAGTCTATGAAAGTAAGCATGCAGGTACAGCAGGCAGTGAAGAAAGCGAATGGCATGCTGGCCTTTATAACAAGAGGAATTGAAAATTGGAGCAAAGAGGTCCTTCTGCAGTTGTACAGGGCCCTAATGAGACCACACCTGGAGTATTGTGTGCAGTTTTGGTCCCCTAATTTGAGGAAGGACATTCTTGCTATTGAGGGAGTGCAGCGTAGGTTTACAAGGTAAATTCCCGGGATGGCGGGACTGTCATATGCTGAGAGAATGGAGCGGCTGGGCTTGTACACTCAGGAGTTTAGAAGGATGAGAGGGCATCTTATTGAAACATATAAGATTGTTAAGGGTTTGGACACGCTAGAGGCAGGAAACATGTTCCCGATGTGGGTGAGTCCAGGATCAGGGGCCACAGTTTAAGAATAAGGGGTAAACCATTTAGAACGGAGACGAGGAAACACTTTTTCTGACAGAGAGTTATGTCTGTGGAATTCTCTGCCTCAGAGGGCGGTGGAGGCCGATTCCCTGGATACTTTCAAGAGAGAGCTAGATAGGGCTCTTAAAGATAACGGAGTCAGGGGGTATGGGGAGAAGGCAGGAACGGGGTACTGATTGGGGATGATCAGCCATGATCACATTGAATGGCTCGAAAGGCCGAATGGCCTACTCCTGCACCTATTGTCTGTTGTCTATTGTCTATAAGGGTGGTGAAGGGTGGCTATAGGGTGGTAAATATGTGGAATTCTTTGCCACAGAAGGCTGTGGAGGCCAAGTCAATGGGTATTTTTAAAGCGGAGATTGATAGATTCTTCATTAGTACGGGTGTCAGGGATTATGGGGAGAAGGCAGGAGAATGGGGTTTAGAGGGAGAATTAGATCAGCGATGATTGAATGGCAGAGTAGACTTGATGTGGTAATGAAGGCAAAGGTGTCTCACATATAGACAACCTGGTGGGAAACAACTAGGAGAACCAATGCTATTCTATACTTTATGGTTAAGTGGGGGAGGAAAGGTTTAATAGGAAACTGAGGGGCAACTTTTTTACACAATGGGTGGTTGGTAGATGGTTTGGACTGCCAGAGGAGGTATTTTAGGCTTGGACCAGCACAACATTTAAGAAACAGTTAGACAGGTACATGGATAGGACAGGTTTGGAGGGATATGGACCAAACGCAGGCAGGTGGGACTAGTGTAGCTGGGACATTTGGGCTGGTGTGGGCAAGTTGGGCTGAGGAGCCTGTTTCCACGCTGTCCAAGTCTATGACTATTCCAAGGGGGTTGAGAGTGAAAGATAGATCAGCCACGATCGAATGGCGGAGTAGCGCGATGGGCTGAATGGCCTGGTTCTGCGCCTGTTTCTCATAGTCTTATGGTATGGTCTAAGCGTGACCACGGTTACACTTGTGACAAGGACGGCACGGTGGCGCAGCGGTAGAGTTGCTGCCTCACAGCGCCAAAGACCCGGGTTCGATCGTGACTACGGGTGGTGCTGTCTGTACGGAGTTCGTGCGTTCTCCCCGTCACCTGCGTGGGTTTTCTACGGGAGCTTGGTTTTCCTCCCACACTCCAAAGACGTACAGGTTTGCATGCTTGATAAAATTGTAAATTGTCCCGAGTGTGTTGGATAGTATTAAAGTGCGGGGATCGCTGGTCGGCGTGGACTTGTTGGGCTGAAGGGCCTGTTTCCACACTGTATCTCTAAACTAAACTAAATGCAAGTAGCCTTTGTTGTGGGCCGGAGGGAGGGGTCAGCTGATGTGGAGTCATGTGACATGTACGCCAAGCCCCTGTGTAGTTAAGAGTACATCAGATTATAGTTCAGTTTAGGTTAGAGACACAACACAGAAACAGGCCCTTCGGCCCACCGAGTCCGCGCTGACCAGCGATCCCTGCACACTAACACTACCCCACACACACTAGGGACAATTTACACACCAAGCAAGCCAATAAACCTACAGACCTGTACGTGTTTGGAGTTTGGGAGGAAACCGGAGCTTCCCGGAGAAAACCCACACAGATCACAGGAAGCACGTACAAACCCCGTACAGATAGCGCCCCGTAGTCGGGATTGAACCCGGGTCTCTGGCGCTGTGCGCGCTGTAAGGCAGCAACTCTACCGCTGCGCCACCGTGCCGCCCGAGTTAAACGTTATATACAGTGTTATAGTTAAACATGTGTGCTGGGAGCAGGAAGGAATCACCAGGTGCATGAAAGGACTCACATCCTTGCACGGTGTGCTCGAGAGTCACGTCTCAGGTATCGACAAGAAAAAAATATATATAATAATTTATTATTAAACTGTGATCTGAAAACTTTGGCATTTGCAGAGTCAGGTCGAGCTGCCAACATGCCTGGACTTGAGTCAGGTTGGTTCTGCTCCAGGGGTGCTTTGAGGTTAACGCCTGCCGTCAGAGCACAAAGAAGCACGCAACCTCTCCCCAGCCGCCTTTTGTTCTTGCCCTTGCAGCCCTGATGACTGGAGGTCTTGTGTCTCCAGCTGAGGCACATCTGTGGCACCCCTTGCCTCCGAGCCAGCGCTGCCAGACACTTAGCCGTAACTATCGCGAGCTGCACCTATAATTACCCCAAATCCATTTAATGAAAGGCCTACTTCACTGAGTGTTCACGCACGCCTCCAGAATCAGGGACAGTTTCTTCCCAGCTGTCATCAGGCAACTGAACCATCCTACCACAACCGGAGAGCAGACCTGAACGACTATCTACTTCATTGGTGACCCTCGGACTATCTTAGATCGGACTTTACCCGCTTTACTTTGCACTAAAGGGCCTGTCCCACTTGGCGATTTTTTTCGCCGACTGCCGGCGTCATATCAGTGTCGCCAAAACATTTCAAAATCCAGTGGCGACAAAAAAAATGTTGCGTCACTTGAAAAAACACCGCGTGTCATACGTTATCACGCCGCGTCACCGTCGCATCACAGCCGCATCACGCCGAACCACGCCGCAGATTTTTCGGTGACCTGATGCCGGCAGTCGCTGAAATAATCGCCGTGGGACAGGCCCTTTAAGAAGAGTTTCGGCCCGATAAGTTGCCTATTTCCTTCGCTCCATAGATGCTGCCTCACCCGCTGAGTTTCTGCAGCACTTTTGTCTACCTTCGATTTTCCAGCATCTGCAGTTCCTTCTTAAACACAGGCCCTTTAAAAGTTATTCCCTTATCAGTGGGACAGGCAGCATCTCTGGATAGAATTCCTTCTCTCCAGAGATGTTGCTACCTGTCCCGCTGAGTTACTCCAGCATTTTGTGTCTATCTTCAGTGTAAACCAGCATCTGCAGTTCCTTCCTGCACTTATTGCCTCATCATGTATCTATACACTGTAAATGACCCGATTGTAATCATGTATTGTCTTTCCGCTGACTGGATAGCACGCAACAGAAGCTTTTCACTGTACCTCGGTACACGTGACAATAAACTGAACTGAACTGAAGGCAACTCATTGCAAAGCCCTGTCACCAAAATCGGGCGGCACAGTGGCACAGTGGTCCCTGCAACCTATTGTCTCTCACACATGCCCGTAGAATCCACATTGATATTTTTTGATATTAATTGCAGGGTGGCATGGTGGCGCAGCGGTAGAGTTGCTGCCTCACAGCGCCAGAGACCCGGGTTTGATCCTGACCATGGGTGTGGTCTGTGCGGAGTTTGTACGTTCTCCCCGTGACCTGCGTGGGTTTTCTCCGGACGCTCCGGTTTCCTCCCACACTCCAAAGACGTACAGGTTTGTAGGTTGATTGGCTTTGGTAAAAATTGTAAATTGTCCCCAGTGTGTGTAGGATAGTGTTGGTGTACGGGTTTGTAGGTTAATTGTCTGCCTGCGTAAATGCCCCTAGTGTGTTCGGATGCGAGGGTGGAATAACACAGAACTAGTGCGAATGAGTGATCGATGGTTGGCGTGGACTCGGTGGGCCGAAGGGCCTGTTTCCATGCTGGATCTCTAAACTATGGAGTTCTCTATATCTCTAAAGTCTACTAGAGTCTAAAGGTTAATTGGCCTCTGTAAATTGTCCCTAGCGTGTCGGATCCAAAAGTGGGATAACATTGTGCAGGTGATCAATGGTCAGCACAATCTCGGTGGGCTGAAGGGCCTGTTTCCGTGCTGTATCTCTAGACTAAACTCGAAACTAAACTAAAGTGCAGCTGAAAATTGAGGCCCGCTGAGTGTAAAGGCCCTGTCCCACTTTCCCGAGTTACTCACGAACTTTCCCGAGTTTTCTCCTTGATTCGAACTCGGAGAATTACGGTAATAGCCATTCGTTGGTACTCGGGGCTATTTAT
>CM075977.1:218700304-218742692 GCA_038087875.1 Malacoraja senta | reverse complement strand
ACATGCCTGGACTTGAGTCAGGTTGGTTCTGCTCCAGGGGTGCTTTGAGGTTAACGCCTGCCGTCAGAGCACAAAGAAGCACGCAACCTCTCCCAGCCGCCTTTGTTCTTGCCCTTGCAGCCCTGATGACTGGAGGTCTGTGTCCTCCAGCTGAGGCACATCTGTGGCACCCCTTGCCTCCGAGCCAGCGCTGCCAGACACTTAGCCGTAACTACCGCGAGCTGCACCTATAATTACCCCAAATCCATTTAATGAAAGGCCTACTTCACTGAGTGTTCACGCACGCCTCCAGAATCAGGGACAGTTTCTTCCCACTGTCATCAGGCACTGAACCATCCTACCACAACCGGAGAGCGGTCCTGAATGACTATCTACTTCATTGGTGACCCTCGGACTATCTTAGATCGGACTTTACCCGCTTTACCTTGCACTAAAGGGCCTGTCCCACTTGCCGATTTTTTTCGCCGACTGCTGGCGTCATATCAGCGTCGCAAAAGATTTTGAACATTTCAAAATCCAGCGGCGACAAAAAAAATGTTGCGTCACTTGAAAAAACACCGCGCGTCATACGTTATCACGCCGCGTCACCGTCGCATCACCGCCGCATCACGCCGAATCACGCCGCAGATTTTTCGGTGACCTGATGCCGGCAGTCGCCGAAAAAATCCCAAGTGGGACAGACCCTTTAAGAAGGTTTCGGCCGGATAAGTTGCCTATTTCCTTCGCTCCATAGATGCTGCCGCACCCGCTGAGTTTCTCCAGCACTTTTGTCTACCTTCGATTTTCCAGCATCTGCAGTTCCTTCTTAAACACAGGCCTTTAAAAGTTATTCCCTTATCAGTGGGACAGGCAGCATTTCTGGATAGAATTCCTGCTCTCCAGAGATGTTGCTACCTGTCCCGCTGAGTAAAAGGCCTGTCTCACGAGTCTGCGGTCTATGGCGGCGAAACGGGAGGAATCTGCCGCCATAGACCAGCGCACTCGTGAGAACGTACAATTCCCGGCCGTGCGGCGGTGTTCCCAACACCACGCGGTGCTAAAATAAAATCGACAATGTCCAAAACTAAATACTCACCGCACAAACCTCCACCAGTGATGCACGAGTGCGGCACGGCCGCCCGCACGGGCCGCCGCCAGTGTGGGTCGAGCGCCGTGCGTCAAACCTCCACTGCCACAGCCTCCGCAGTGACGCACGTGCCTCCGCCAGTGAGGCACGTGTGCTGCACGGCCGCAGGCACAGCCACCGCTACTGCGCCGCGATCGGGATGGCCGCCGCCACAGCCGGCGCTGGTGAGTCACGTGCGACGGGCCGACGTCATCGCAGTCGGCCCGCCCTTTTTTTTACTTACCGCAAGCACGTGGGACCCGCCGTGTTTGAATAACTCGGCCCGCCGCGCAGCATCCATGCGGCGCTCCGGTGGATAGGCTCGACGCTCTCGCCATTGCCGCGCGGTCCTCGCTACCGGCGACGCCGCGCTTCACCGCCGATGACCGCAAACAGGTAAGACAGAGCCTTTACTCCAGCATTTTGTGTCTATCTTCAGTGTAAACCAGCATCTGCAGTTCCTTCCTGCACTTATTGCCTCATCATGTATCTATACACTGTAAATGACCCGATTGTAATCATGTACTGTCTTTCCGCTGACAGGATAGACGCAACAGAAGCTTTTCACTGTACCTCGGTACACGGGACAATAAACTGAACTGACTGAAGGCAACTCATTGCAAAGCCCTGTCACCAAAATCGGGCGGCACAGTGGCACAGTGGTCCCTGCAACCTATTGTCTCTCACACATGGCCCGTAGAATCCACATTCATATTTTTTGATATTAATTGCAGGGTGCATGGTGGCACAGCGTAGAGTTGCTGCCTCACAGCGCCAGAGACCGGGTTTGATCCTAGACCACGGGTGCGGTCTGTGCGGGGTGTACGGTCTCCCCGTGACCTGCGTGGGTTAACCCTGGGCGCTCCGGTTTCCTCCCACACTCCAAAGACGTACAGGTTTGTAGGTTGATTGGCTTTGGTAAAATTGTAAATTGTCCCCAGTGTGTGTAGGATAGTGCTGGCGTACGGGTTTGTAGGTTAATTGGCTGCCTGCGTAAATGCCCCTAGTGCGTTTGGATGCGAGGGTGGAATAACACAGAACTAGTGCAAATGAGTGATCGATGGTTGGCGTGGACTCGGTGGGCCGAAGGGCCTGTTTCCATGCTGGATCTCTAAACTATGGAGTTATCTATATCTCTAAAGTCTACTAGAGTCTAAAGGTTAATTGGCCTCTGTAAATTGTCCCTAGCGTGTCGGATCCAAAAGTGGATAACATTGTGCAGGTGATCAATGGTCAGCACAATCTCGGTGGCTGAAGGGCCTGTTTCCGTGCTGTATTACTGGACTGAACTCGAAACTAAACTAAAGTGCAGCTGAAAATTAAGGCCCGCTGAGTGTAAAGGCCCTGTCCACTTTCCCGAGTTACTCACGAACTTTCCGAGTTTTCTCTTGATTCGAACTCGGAGAATTACGGTAATAGCCATTCGTTGGTACTCGGGGCTATTTTTTTACTCGTGGACATTTTTCAACATGTTGAAAAAATGTCCCGACTTACCTGATGCCCCGGGTTCCTACGGCTGGCATAACGAGCCGCTACCGGAACATCTACGGGATCCTACGGGCTCGCTACGGGCTCACTACCGACATTCCCCGACATTCCCCGAGTTCCAATTAAGGGGGAAAATGCGGGAGAGTCCGTGAGTAACTCGGGAAAGTGGGACGGGGCCTTTACTCTGGTGAGCAGGTGATCAAGGGCCAGGTTCAATCCTGAACTGAACTAACTAAACTAAATTGACCTCAACTAAACTAAAAACTAAACTAAAATAAAATCTAAACTGATCTAAACTAAACTAAACACTAAACTCAACTATAAACTTTCACTGATAAATCTCATATATTGTTGCTGAGTTTGCACATAAACAGGAGGCAGATAAAGAAAACCAGAGACATGTTTTTAATGTTACGACCCTCCCCAGGATGAGAGAGCTCCCCCAGAGTAGGAGGAATAGTCTGCTGGCAAGGTTGAGAGCACAGGAACGACATTACTGATTATTTTACTCTTTACCCTACAACTGCTGACTCACAGGCACATATTTCACACGCTCTCCCTCACTAAATTCAGCTGTTGTTCCTCTTTCACACAAACCCCGACTTTCTCATTCAGACGAGAAAAAATACAAAGAGAAGGCACCACACTGTATGTCACTTGTAGCTATCAGCTCACACTGTGCATACTTCACACACACACAGGGGAGGGTGTCGGGGTGTGGGCAGGGGTGGGTGTGGGCAGGGTGGGTGTGGACAGGGTGGGTGAGCTAACACTCACACACACATACACACACACACACACACATACACACACACATACACACCACATGCACACACATACACACACATACACACACACACACACACACACACACACACACACACCACACACACACACACCACACACACACACACACACACACACACACACACACACACACACACACACACACACAGACACACACACACACACACATACACACACATACACACACACACACACACACACACACACACACACACACACACACAACAGGAATCTCAGCCATACAGTCAATGCCGAGACACAATATCATGGGTGATGGAGGAGCCCAGCTCTAATTAGCCAGAGGGGGTTTTGCAATGGGTTTTGAGCCAAGTGTCTTGAGGGAAAGTCCGGGAGTATAATCAAGCTTTCACTCACTGGAGGGCATGTTCTCCACATACTTCACATGCGGGGGGCCTGCAAGGAGGCGACGGCAGGGATTGAAGGCGGGAGGGGAGGGTTTCACCGGCACACCCTACTTACCGCCCGATTTCATGTTTTCACCAAAATAATCCCTTGAATATATGTGCTCTGCTGTAGTCAGCCTGTCAACCAGCAACGGTCTGCAGACATAACAGATTATCTTCCTTGCCATCTGAATTGCTTCAGCACTATTGCAATATCAATAGCTAGTGAGTTCAGACATTATTAAACCATGCAGGGTGGAGTGAGCTTACATTACGGTGGAGCTGGCTCAGTGCCAGAGTGTTGCCATTGCTCAATGTAATTTTAGTTTTAATTTTAGAGATACAGCATAGAAACTGGATGGATTTAAGAGAGAGTTAGATAGAGCTCTAGGGGCTAGTGGAGTCAAGGGATATGGGGAGAAGGCAGGCACGGGTTACTGATTGGGGACGATCAGCCATGATCACAATGAATGGCGGTGCTGGCTCGAAGGGCCGAATGGCCTCCTCCTGCACCTATTTTGTATGTTTCTATGTTTCTAAACAGGCCTTTCGTCCCACCGAGTCTGCACTGACCAGTGATCCCCGCACGCTGACACTATCCTACACACAATAGACAATAGGTGCAGGAGTAGGCCATTCGGCCCTTCGAGCCAGCACCGTCATTCAATGTGATCATGGCTGATCATCCCCAATCAGTACCCCGTTCCTGCCTTCTCCCCATATCCCCTGACTCTGCTATTTTTAAGAGCCCTATCTAGCTCTCTCTTGAAAGCATCCAGAGAACCGGCCTCCACCGCCCTCTGAGGCAGAGAATTCCACAGACTCACCACTCTCTGTGAGAAAAAGTGTTTCCTCGTCTCCATTCTAAATGGCTTACCCCTTATTCTTAAACTGTGGCCCCCTGGTTCTGGACTCCCCCAACATCGGGAACATGTTTCCTGCCGCTAGCATGTCCAAACCCGTAACAATCTTATATGTTTCAATGGGGACAATTTTACATTCATGTCAAGGCAATTAACCTACAAACCCGTACGTCTTTGGAGTGTGGGTGGAAACCCAAACAGGTCACGGGGAGGAGGTACAAACTCCGTACAGACAGCACCTGTAGTCGGGATCGAACCCGGGTCTCTGGCGCTGTACGACAGCAGCTCTACCGCTGCCGTTTTAGCCCTTCAAAGCACTTTGTAAAACTCATGCAAACTCCACAGTCATGAGCTTGCTGGCCTTTCTTAGTTTAACTTTCAGTTTGAGCTTAGTTTATGAGTTTAGTTGATTGTCACGTGCACCGAGGGACAGTGGAAAGCCTTTATTGCGTGCGAGCCAGTCAGCAGAAAGACAATACATGATTACAATCGAGCCGTCCACATTGTACGGATACATGATCAAGGGAATTAGGTAAATAACGTCTAGTGCAAGATAAAGTCCAGTAAATTCCAATCAAAGATGGTCCGAGGGTCTCCAATGAGGCAGATAGTTTGGAGATACAGTGTGGAAATAGGCCCTTAGGCCCACCAAGTCAATAGACAATAGACAACAGGTGCAGGAGTAGGCCAATCGGCCCTTTGAGCTAGCACCGCCATTCAACGTGATCATGGCTGACCATCCCCAATCAGTACCATGTTCCTGCCTTCTCCCCATATCTATCTTCAAGAGCCCTATCTAGCTCTCTCTTGAAAGTATCCAGGGAATCGGCCTACACGACTCTCTGAGTCACAACACTCTGTGTGAAAAAGTGTTTCCTCGTCTCCATTCTAAATGGCTTACCCCTTATTCCTAAACTGTGGCCCCTGGTCCTGGACTCCCCGCAACATCGGGAACATGTTTCCTGCTAATTCGAGACCAAGTCTGCGCCAACCAGCGATCACCCGTAACTAGTTATATCCTCCTGCACACTGGAGAAAATTGACAGAGGCCAATCAAACTACAAACCTACATGTCTTTGGAGTGTGGGAGGAAACCGGAGCACCCGGAGAAAACCCACGCAGCCACAGGGAGAACGTACATACTCCGTTCAGACAGCACCCGTTGTCAGGATCGAACCCGGGTCTCTGGCGCCTTGAGGCAGCAACTCTACCGCTGCGCCCCAAATAGAAGTTGGGACGTTAGGTTACAGTTGTACAAGTCGCTGATGAGACGGCATCTTGAGTTCTGTGTTCCATTCATGTGGGAAGGATGTCGTTAAGCTGGAAAGAGCGCAGAGAAGGTTTTTTTGTTGCCAGGACTCGAGGGCCTGAGCTATAGAGGGAGGTTGATTCCTTGGGGCGCAGGAGACGGAGGGGTGAAATTTTAGAGGTGTATTATACCATGAGGGGAACAGGTAGGGTGAATGCACAGAGCCTTTTACCCAAGCTCAGGAGAATAAATCCTTAGGGATACTTCAGGTCAAGCTGTGGAGACAGGAAGACAAGGCAAGTATCAAAACCTATCAGCTTTCTGTCCTTAAAACTATTGCCAAGCATCCACTTCTTTTTCCTTTCCAAAGACTAAACATCTCAAAAGTCAAGAGTCAAGAATATTCTTTATGTTCATAAGTGATGTGAGCAGAATTAGGCCATTCGGCCCTTCAATTTTACTCCGCCATTCAATTAATGGATGATCTATCTCTCCCTCCTAACCCCATTCTCCTGCCTTCTCCCCATAACCCCTGACACCCGTACTAATCAAGAATCTACCAATCTCTGCCTTGAGAATATCCACTGACTTTGCCTCGACAGCCTTCTGTGGCAACGAGTTCCACAGATTCACCACCCTCTGATTAAAGACATTTCTTCTCACCTCCTTCCTAGAGGAAAGTCCTTTAATTCTGAGGTTAGGTCTTCGGGTCCTAGATTCTCCCACTAGTGGAAACATCCTCTCCACATCCACTCAATCCAGGCCTTTCACTATTCGATAAGTTTCAATGAGGTGTTCCCCTCATCCTTCAAAACAATAGATAATAGACAATAGGTGCAGGAGTAGGCCATTCAGCCCTTCGAGCCAGCACCGCCATTCAATGTGATCATGGCTGATCATTCACAATCAGTACCCCGTTCCTGCCTTCTCCCCATATCTCCTGACTCCGCTATCTTCAAGAGCCCTATCAAGCTCTCTCTTGAAAGTATCCAGGGAACCGGCTTCCACCGCCCTCTGAGGCAGGGAATTCCACAGACTCACAACTCTCTGTGTGAAAAAGTGTTACCTCATCTCCGTTCTAAATGGCTTACCCCATATTCTTAAACAGTGCACAGTCACAAATTATCACAGTCGTCACAATTATCAAGCTCTCTCTTGAAAGTATCCAGAGAACCGGCCGCTGAGGCGGAGAATTCCACAGACTCACAACTCTCCGTGTGAAAAAGTGTTTCCTCGTCTCCGTTCTCCAGCGAGTACAGGCCCAATGCCGTTAAACGCTCATCATGAGTTAACTCACTCATTCCTGGGATCGTTCCTGTAAACCTTCTCATCTGTCCCGAAATGGGACAACGAAATTCGAACTTGCGGCAGATTTGCAAACACGGTAATCTGTGAAAACTCATAATAATAATAATAGTAAAGAACGTATGAGGGACCAAGATGATTTGAAGAAATGCCAGCGGACTTCAGGCAGGTTTCTTGGTGTCTGCTCTCTATTCGCCACAGATATCTTTAGACCTGCACACCCATACCGGCTTCCGTCCCTCGTGACTTGGAGAATTTCACACGCACTGAATTAGAAACACTAGCCTCATCTCTGTTGAAGCACAAGCTTCCTCTTTGCAAAGATCCACTGCCAAGATATCCTATCTGCTCGCGCTGTGGAGACTTATCAGCCAGCGAGGACTGATTTAAAACAAACCATGGCGACAGGGACGGATGAGAAGGTACAGCGTAGGGACAAACGTACCCGTCAGATCCTCGCCTTGATCCGTGCGTTCCTTCGCTCGCGTGTTGGACGATGTAGCTCGCTGTTGGCTTCTGTCGTCGTCTCATAATGGTTGCCCAACGCGTCGCAGAGTGCATCGTGTCCTCGCTTCCACGGATCGCCACGAGGAGGCTTCATCCGAATATAATAAACGCACTCCCAGGGCGCACACGGTGGCGCAGCGGTAGAGTTGCTGCCTCACAGCGCCAGAGACCCGGGTTCAATCCAGACTACAGGGTGCTGTCTGTGCGGAGTTTGCACGTTCTCCCCGTGACCCACGTGGATTTTCTCCGGGACGCTTTCAAGAGAGAGTTAGATAGGGCTCTTAAAGATAGTGGAGTCAGGGGGATATGGGGAGAAGGCAGGAACGGGGTACTGATTGGGGATGATCAGCCATGATCACATTGAATGGCGGTGCTGGCTTGATGGGCTGGATGGCCTACTCCTGCACCTATTGTCTATTATCTATCTTCGGTTTCCTCCCACACTCCAAAGACGTACAGGTTTGTAAGTTAATTGGCTTGGTATAAGTATAAATTATCCCCAGTGTGTGTGGGATAGTGTTAATGTGCGGGGATCGCTGGTCGGCATGGACTCGGTGGGCCGAAGGGCCTGTTTTGTAGCGCTGTATCTCTAAACTAAACCAAACTATACTGAGGACACTGAACATAAACGCTTCGTTTTATTCCGCCATTCCTTGACATCCCAGCAACAAATCTTACAAATGATTCTGCTTCGGCCTCCAATGTAGACCCTTGCGGCTTGTCCACCTTCAACAATGCCCTGAGTCAGCTATATTTATTTTAGTTTAGTTTAGTTCAGAGATGCAGCACAGAAACTGGCCCTTCGGCCCACTGAGTCCGCACCAACCAGCAGACTAGATCAAACAGGGTTGTTTGTTTGGAAGAAAATCACTTGTGCATTTGTACTTTGCACGTGACGATAACACACTATTGAACAATTAAACCAGCTCTCTGGTGCGAAAAGATGGCAACTCTACTGCCTGTGCCAATGCGTCATCCCATATCTTCCCCTTTGCTATATCTCTTGTACCTGAGTTTGACTTCAATGTATTGAAGTCCTCCCTTCCATCGAGGGGATCTATCGCAGTCGCTGCCTCAAAAAGGCTGGCAGTATCATCAAGGACCCACACCATCCTGGCCACACACTCATCTCCCCGCTACCTTCAGGTAGAAGGTACACG
Source organism: Malacoraja senta (assembly GCA_038087875.1). NCBI lineage: Eukaryota > Metazoa > Chordata > Chondrichthyes > Rajiformes > Rajidae > Malacoraja > Malacoraja senta. The sequence continues at coordinate 218,733,804 of CM075977.1, read as the reverse complement.
AGCCTGAAGACTGCAACGTCCAGGTTCAGGAATAGCTACTTCCCCACAGCCATCAGGTTATTAAACTTGGCTCGGACAAAACTCTGAACATTAATAGCCCATTATCTGTATATTTGCACTTTATCAGTTTATTTATTCATGTGTGTATATATTTATACAATGGTATATGGACACACTGATCTGTTTTGTAGTCAATGCCTACTATGTTCTGTTGTGCTGAAGCAAAGCAAGAATTTCATTGTCCTATCAGGGACACATGACAATAAACTCTCTTGAATCTGGAATCTCTTGAATCTTGATTGTAAGTTACCCCTCAGATTCCTATTAAATCTTCCCCCCTTCACCTTAAACCTATGTCCTCCGGTCCTCGATTCACCTACTCTGGGCAAGCGACTCTGTGCATCTACCCGATCTATTCCTCTCACGATTTTTATACTGATCTGAATTAGAGTCATAACAGTCTGATCGAATTGGATTGCATGCACTACAAAGCTTTTCACCGTCATTTCACTTCGGTACACATGACAATAATAAACCACACCCTAAACCTAAATCGAAACTCTCTCAAAATTAGCCTTCTTCCTTGAAGATAGTCGCAAAATGCTGGGACAGGCAGCATCTGTGGAGAGAAGGAATGGGTGACGTTTCGGATAGAGACACTTCTTCAGCATTCTACCTTAACAATCTCATAGTATTACATAGAAACATAGAAAATAGGTGCAGGAGTAGGCCATTCGGCCCTTCGAGCCTCCACCGCCATTCAATATGATCATGGCTGATCATCCAACTCAGTATCCTGTACCTGCCTTCTCTCCATACGCCCTGATCCCTTTAGCCACAAGGGCCACATCTAACTCCATCTTAAATATAGCCAATGAATTGGCCTCAACTACCTTCTGTGGCAGAGAATTCCAGAGATTCACCACTCTCTGTTGTGTGGGAAGGAACTGCAGATGCTGGTTAAAGTCGAAGATAGACACAAAATGCTGGAGTAACTCAGCGGGACAGGCAGCATCTCTGGAGAGAAGGAATGGGTGACGTTTTGGGTCGAGATCCTTCTTCAGACTAATGACAGGGGAAGTGGGACGTACATAGATAAGGAAGGGTAAGGTGTGAAAACAGGACAAAGGGAATGGTGATCAAGGAAAATGTAGAATAGATCATTGTTAGTGGGGAGAAGGTAACAACAAAGCATACAGAGATAAAATGTGGTCAGAGACAGTAAGACTGGTGGGAGAACTGGGAAGGGGGAGGGGATGGAGAGAGGGGGAAAGCAAGGGCTATTTGAAATTAGAGAAGTCAATGTTCATACCACTGGGGTGTAAGCTGAGTTGGATGATCAGCCATGATCATATTGAATGGCGGTGCAGGCTCGAAGGGCCGAATGGCCTACTCCTGCACCTATTTTCTATGTATCTATGTATGTAAGCTGCCCAAGCAAAATATGAGGTGCTGTTCCTCCAATTTGCGCTGGGCCTCACTCTGACAATGGAGGAGGCCCAGGACAGAAAGGTTAGTGTGGGAATGGGAGGGGGAATTAAAGTGTTTGGCAACCTGTATGTAGGCTTGTTCTGAAGCCCAGCAAAGACTCTGGTGAAGAACGGGTCAGAGAGTTTAATCAGACAAGGGTAGGCCCAAATGGGTGTGCGTTTAAATATTTACACATTAAATCTAGTCTCTTAATGAGGCATGCAGAGGAAATGGCCACTTCACTAAAAATAGAAGGGTGTGGGATTGCAGGCCATGGAGAAGTTTGGCACAGTGCCCACTCTCCCTCTCTCACCCGACACTGCACCACTGAATCTGCAATGGTCTTACAGCAGGCACCCTTCACTGGGCATTCTCATGAGTATTGTGTGCAGATTTGGTCTCCAAATGTGAGGAAGGACATTCTTGCTATTGATGGAGTGCAGCGTAGGTTCACCAGGTTAATTCCAGGGATGGCGGGACTGTCGTATGTTGAAAGAATGGAGCGGCTGGGCTTGTATACTCTAGAAGGATGAGAGGGAATCTTGTTGAAACATATAAGATTATTAAGGGATTTGAACACGCTAGAGGCAGGAAACATGTTCCCGATGTTGGGGGAGTCCAGAACCAGGGGCCACAGTTTAAGAATAAGGGGTAGGCCATTTAGAACGGAAAGCTCTGGGAATGAACTCGTACCGTGGGACAGGGCTTTAAGCCATTTAGAACGAAGAAATACTTTTTCTCACAGAGTTGTGAGTGTGGAATTCTCTGCTTCAGAGGGCGGTGGAGGCCGGTTCTCTGGATACTTTCAAGAGAGAGCTAGATAGGGCTCCAGGCGAGCCCCAGGCTGTTGCGGGGCCTCCAGCCATCACTTCTGTCCAGATCATCTCATCATCATCGGCGGTCACTCGAAACGAGTCTGACTGTCCTCTCATGGAGGACGCCTGTGCGTGACTTTGTTTAACGTGGGAAGACTGGTGCACAGACAGCCACCCCACGGTCCTTGACAGATCTGGGTCAGGATCTAGTGGCATGGAGTCCAAGACGACCGGAGACTTGAAGTCTATGAAAGTAAGCATGCAGGAGTTGGGCGTTTCAATGCTATCATGTGGAGATCGATGGGGGCTCCGCCAGAGCCCAGTCTATGAATACGGAGCAGAACAACAGACAGCCAACCATGTCATCTCCGGGTGCCCGCTCTACCACCCACCAAATGGATCTCAGGGCCTGGCATACACTGACGCCAACAGAGACAACAACCTGGCTGCTCAACACCCGGCGCGAGATCGAACTATTCCTTTGGTTTATTTTGTTTTCATTCGCAAGAAGAAGAAGAAGACGAGACCATTGTCCAGTCTGAGGAAGGGTCCCGTCTCAAAACATTGCCAAGTTTGGTTTTAATTTTGTTTAGCTTATTATTGTCACCCGCACCAAGGTACAGCGAAAGGCTTTTGTTTGCGTGCTATCCAGTCAAAGAAAAGACTGTACATGGTTACTATAAAGCCGTCTACAGTGCACAGATTAAGGACAAACGGTACAACATGTAGTGCACGATAAAGTCCGATCAAAGATCGCCAATGAGGGAGGCCAGGACCCCGCTCTAGCTGATGAGGTGACCATTCTGTTGCCTGATATCAGCTGGGGAGAAGCTGTCACTGAATCTGGAGGTGTGCGTTTTCAAACTTCTGTACGTCTTGCCTGATGGGAGAGGGGAGAAGAGGGAGTGACCCGGGGTGAGACTGGTCCTTGATTATGCTTCTGGCCTTGCCGGGGCAGCGTGAGGTATAAATGGAGTCGATGGAAGGGAGGTTGGTTTGTGTGACGGTCTGCGCTGTGTCCACAATTCTCTGCAATGTCTTGCGGCCTTGGATGGAGCCTGTTCCCAAACCGAGCTGTGATGGATCCCGATAAAATGCTTTCTGCGGCGCATCTGTAGAAGTTGGTGAGAGTTGTTGGGGACGTGCGGAACTTCCTACGTCTTCTAAGGAAGTAGAGGCATTGATGTGCGTACTTCACTATACTTCGATGCGGCTTGTCCAGGACAAATTGCCTATATATGTTCTCCAGCGATGCTGCCCCTAAGGAGTTCCTCCAACATCTTTTTTTGCAAACAAGAAATCTGCAGTTCCTTGTTTCTACGTTATGGATACATGGAAGGATTCAACGCACAACAGTGGCATCGCAATAGAGTGGCTGCGTTACAGCGCCAGAGACCCGGGTTCGATCCCGACTACGGGTGCTGTCTTTACGGAGTTTGTATGTTCTCCCCATGACCAGCTTGGGTTTTCTCTCCGATTTTCGGTTATCTCACACACTCGAAAGACACACAGGTTTGTAGGTTAATTGGCTTGGTAAAATTGTAAGTTGTCCTCGGTGTGTGTGGGATAGTGTTAGTGTGCCGGGATTGCTGGTCGGTGCGGACTTGGTGGGCCGAAGGGCCTGTTTCCGCGCAGTATCTCTAAGCTAAACTAAAGTGTGTGCGGGATAGTGTTAGCGTGCCGGGATTGCTGGTCGGTGCGGACTTGGTGGGCCGAAGGGCCTGTTTCCGCGCTGTATCTCTAAACTAAACTAAAGTGTGTGCGGGATAGTGTTAATGTGCCGGGATCACTGGTCGGCGCGGACTCGATGGGCCGAAGGGCCTGTTTCTGCGCTGTATCTCTAAACTATAAACTAAACAATCGTTCTATAACTTTTACCTTCTCGGGACCATAAAAACACTTTGGCTCCCCTTGATGCAAAGATAAATTGTGAAATTGAAAGGTCTGCTGCCTTGCAGAAATGTCTGAGGAAAATCCATTCACGACGTTGCTAATCTCCTCTGTCATGCATGTGGCGTGACCTGACTACAGCTCGCATGCACTGCCCTCCCCTCCCCACGCACAGGCACCGATGTGCCTCTCAGACACACACAGCTGCACCATCCCTTGTAAACACAGTAAGTAACTCGAAGCAGTTGGCAAAACACACACACACCGAAGTCTGAAAGCAAAATGGCGTCTGTTCCAATGCTTTCACTGAGCCTGATGCCCCGTGGGTGTAAGATGGCTGCATATTTATACCTGGGCCTTGGTTTTACGTGCGTGCACGCACACATCACCAGAAGTCACCACCGGGGCAATCTATAGAGTTCCCTTTGTCCCTTGCAAACGATAAACGTCAGCGAGTTGCGAGCCACGCATGAATTTCAGCTTCAGTTGTGACGTGCTCTCGGGTTGGCATTGATATATATATATATGAGCTATTTTGTGCCGGTTTTTGGGGAGAATCGCTCAAAATGGCGGTGACTTGCAGGGCGCATGTGGACCTGTGGGTGGTTTGGCTACCCTGCCTGTATTAAGTATTTACTTTCGACCTTGCCTTTGACTCTTTCCCCTTGTTATTGTTTTTGGCAGGGGTTTCACCGTGGAAAAAAGTCTTCAGTGCTTTGAAGCGGAGTCAAGTCCCCTTTCTGCAAGGTTAATTTTTGACATAAAAGTATTTCAGCGTTACTTTGTCAGTACCCTCTGGTCCGTGCGATTGAAATAAAAGCGAGTGATTTCAGGGAACTGAGTAATAGGGCACCGTGTTAGTTGCTTACTGGAAGATGACTCACAACACATGAAAGGAGTCCTTTGGTCTTTCAAAGCTCAACTCTTGAGCACTTTATCATGCGACAGGGATGTAATGCTATAACGCACTGGTCAGACCGCATTTGGAGTATTGCGAGCAGTTTTGGGCACCACATCTGAGGAAGGATGTGCTGGCACTGGAGAGGGTCCAGAGGAGGTTTACGAGAATGATCCCAGCGATGATTGGGTTAACATATAATGAGCGTTTGTCGGCACTGGGCCTCTACTCGCTGGAGTTTAGAAGGATGGGGAGGGGGGGACGGGACATCATTGAAACATATACAGAATAGTGAAAGGCCTGGATAGAGTGGATGTGGAGAGGATGCTTCTACTCGTTGGAGAATCTGGGACCAGAGGCCATAATAGCCTCAGAATAAACGGACGGAAAATCCTATAGAAAGGAGATGAGGAGGATTTTTTTTAGTCAGTGGGTGGTGAATCTGTGGAATTCATTGCCACAGAAGGCAGTGGAGGCCAAGTCAAGGTGTATATTAAGGTGGAGATCGAAATATTCTTGATTAGTACGGGTGTCAGGGGTTATGGGGAGAAGGCAGGAGAATGGGGTTAGGAGGGAGAGATAGATCAGCCATGATTGAATGGCGGAGTAGACTTGATGGGTCACCCTGTATGACTCTAAGACCATTTCAGCATAACATAGATGGTTAGCAAGCAACAAAAGCTTTTCACTGTACCTCGGAACACGTGAGAATAAACTAAATTGAACAGATGCTGCCTGTACTGCGAATCTGTATGGCATTTCCAGCAATGCTGCCTGCGTTGCATCTCCAGAAACTGTGTAATATTATTTAGTTTGGTTTCGAGGTACAGCATGGAAACAGGCCCTTCGGCCCACTGAGTCCATGCCGCCAATCGATCATCCGTTCACACTAGTTATTTCACATTCGCATCCACACCCTACACACTTGAGACAATTTCACAGACGCCAATTAACCTACAAACCTGCACGTCCTTGGTGATAATAGACAATAATAGACAATAGACAATAGGTGCAGGAGTAGGCCATTCGGCCCTTCGAGCCAGCACCGCCATTCAATGTGATCATGGCTGATCATCCACAATCAGTACCCCCGTTCCTGCCTTCTCCCCATATCCCCTGACTCCGCTATTTTTAAGAGCCCTATCTAGCTCTCTCTTGAAAGCATCCAGAGAACCGGCCTCCACCGCCCTCTGAGGCAGAGAATTCCACAGACTCACCACTCTCTGTGAGAAAAAGTGTTTCCTCGTCTCCGTTCTAAATGGCTTACTCCTTATTCTTAAACTATGGCCCCCCTGGTTCTGGAACTGTGGCTACTGATGTGGGATGAAACTGATGTGGGAGGAAACCCACGTGGTCACGGGGAGAACGTATAAACTCCACACAGACAGCACCCGCAGTCAGGATCGAACCCGGTGGGCTGAAGGGCCTGTTTCCATGACGTGAGACTCTGTGACTCTATAACATGAGGTACGGTGAAAAGCTTTTGTTGCATGCTAACCAGTCAGCGGAAAGGCAATACATCGTACAAGCACACAAGTTTGAATATTTGATTTTATCATCTTGTACCTTTAGCATTCTAAAGACACTTGAATAAGTCAAAGATAAGGAAGTAGTGAACAACTCGGCAACGGGACCCATAAGCCTGGACTCTGCTGAAGGTATAAAATTACAAAAAGATTATCGATGGTATACAATATAAAAGCTGCAGAGGTGAATCGTCGCATGAACCCTTTTGGCAGTAACTTCACTAATTACCACCAAACCATAAGAATACAGTTTTCTATGTCGTGTTCCTTTCAGCAGTAATTTAAGCTGACATTAGGTAACACGATAATGTGCATTTAACACAACAAAATCCAACACGATGGCGCAGTGGTAGAGTTGCTGTCTTACAGCGCCAGAGACCCGAGATTGATCCCAGCTATGGGTGCTGTCCGTACGCAGTTTGTACGTTCTCCCCGTGACCTGCGTGGGTTTTCTCTGAGATCTTCGGTTTCCTCCCACACTCCAAAGACGTACAGGTTCGTAGGTTAATTGGCTTGGTGCATGTGTAAATTGTCCCTATAGTGTGTGTAGGATAGTGTTAATATGCAAGGATCACTGGTCGGTGCAGACTCGGTGGGCCGAAGGGCCTGTTTCCGCGCTGTATGTCTAAACAATCACAATCACAATAATACTTTATTGGCCAAGTATGTTTTGCAACATACGAGGCATTTCATTTGCCAAGTCAGTCATACCAATAAAAAGCAACGGAACACACGAAAATACATTTTAACATAAACATCCACCACAGTGACCCCTCCACATTCCTCAGTGATGGAAGGCGAAACAAAGTTCAATCTCTTCCCTTTACTCTTCCACGGTCGGGGGCCTCGAGCCCTCCATTAACGGGACGATCTTGACTCCCGTAGCCGGCGGTGGGCCCTCCGCGTCGAGGCGAGCAGCTCCCGCATCGGAGGGGATGTCAGCTCCCCCTCGCCAGATGATCGGCGTTGGGGCTGGTCGAACATTCCGCGACGTTAGAGCTCCCGGCATCCACGGCCTCTCCTGCGACTGTGAGCTCCCGCTGTAAAGTCTGCAGGCTTTACAGCGGGAGCGATCCCAGGCCAGGCACCGCGGAGGGGCCCCAAAGGTCAGTCCGAAGAGGCCTCCAGCTCCATCTATGGTAGGCCGCAGAGCGACCGGAGAATGCGATCCGACCCCTGAACTGTTCCTGAATCTGGAGGTGTGCGTTAAAATCAGGTACAATTTGGGCGAAGCCACATTTTCTTTGGAGACCCTCGGACTATCTTGAATTGGACTTCACTGGCTTTATCTTGCACCAAACATTATTCACGGTATTCCCTTATCATGTATCTATCTGAACACTGTGGATGGCTCGATTGTAATCATGCATGGTCTTTCCACTGACTGGTTAGCAAAAGCTTTTCACTGTACCTCGGTACACGTGACAATAAACTAAACTGAACTAAACTGAACTAATGCCATCTTTGACCGTAGAGGCTAGCTCTTTATTTTACTGAATTTTATCCACTCTTCGAACACCTTCTCCTTTGTCCCTTTAAAAAGAGAGGGAGAGAAAATGGGGAATTACAGACCAGTTAGTCTAACATCGGTAGTGGGGAAACTGCTAGTCAGTTATTAAAGATGGGATAGCAGCACATTTGGAAAGTGGTGAAATCATTGGATAAAGTCAGCATGGATTTACGAAAGGTAAATCATGTCTGACGAATCTTATAGAATTTTTCGTGGATGTAACTAGTAGAGTGGATAAGGGAGAACCAGTGGATGTGTTATATCTGGACTTTCAGAAGGCTTTCGACAAGGTCTCACATAAGAGTTTAGTATACAAACTTAAAGCACACGGCATTGGGGGTTCAGTATTGATGTGGATAGAGAACTGGCTGGCAGACAGGAAGCAAAGAGTAGGAGTAAACGAGTCCTTTTCAGAATGGCAGGCAGTGACTAGTGGGGTACCGCAAGGCTCAGTGCTGGGACCCCAGCTATTTACAATATATATTAATGATTTGGACAAGGGAATTGAATGCAACATCTCCAAGTTTGCGGATGACACGAAGCTGGGGGGCAGTGTTAGCTGTGAGGAGGATGCTAGGAGGCTGCAAGGTGACTTGGATAGGCTGGGTGAGTGGGCAAATGCATGGCAGATGCAGTATAATGTGGATAAATGTGAGGTTATCCACTTTGGTGGCAAAAACAGGAAAGTAGACTATTATCTGATTGGTGACCGATTAGGAAAAGGGGAGATGCAACGAGACCTGGGTGTCATGGTACACCAGTCATTGAAAGTAGGCATGCAGGTGCAGCAGGCAGTGAAGAAAGCGAATGGTATGTTAGCATTCATAGCAAAAAGATTTGAGTATAGGAGCAGGGAGGTTCTACTGCAGTTGTACAGGGTCTTGGTGAGACCACACCGGGAGTATTGCGTACAGTTTTGGTCTCCAAATCTGAGGAAAGACATTCTTGCCATAGAGGGAGTACAGAGAAGGTTCACCAGACTGATTCCTGGGATGTCAGGACTTTCATATGAAGAAAGACTGGATAGACTCGGCTTGTACTCGCTAGAATTTAGAAGATTGAGGGGAGATCTTATAGAAACTTACAAAATTCTTAAGGGGTTGGACAGGCTAGATGCAGGAAGATTGTTCCCGATGTTGGGGAAGTCCAGGACAAGGGGTCACAGTTTAAGGATACGGGGGAAATCTTTTAGGACCGAGATGAGAAAAACATTTTTCACACGGAGAGTGGTGAATCTCTGGAATTCTCTGCCACAGAAGGTAGGTGAGGCCAGTTCATTGGCTATATTTAAGAGGGAGTTAGATGTGGCCCTTGTGGCTAAAGGGATCAGGGGGTATGGAGAGAAGGCAGGTATAGGATACTGAGTTGGATGATCAGCCATGATCATATTGAATGGCGGTGCAGGCTCGAAGGGCCGAATGGCCTACTCCTGCACCTATTTTCTAGGTTTCTATGTTTCTATGTATCTCAGCACACGTGACAATAAATTAAACTCAAACTCAAACTATAGGTTTAGGTTTCATGTTTATTATTGTCACGTTTACCAAGCTACTGAATAAATCTTTGTTTTGCATGCTCTCCAACCGGATCAAATAATACTATATAAATACAATCAAGTCAAACTCAACAGAGGGGCGGCACGGCGGCGCAGCGGTAGAGTTGCTGCCTTACAGCGCCAGAGACATGGGTTCAATCCTGACTACGGGTGCTGTCTGTACGGAGTTTGTACATTTACCCTGTGACTGTGTGGGGTTTTTTCCAGGTGCTCCCGTTTCCTTCTGCGTTCCAAGGACGTGTGGGTTTGCCGGTTAATTTGCTTCTGTTAATAGTCCTTAATGTTTTGGATGCGAAACTGGGATATCGTCGGTCGGCATGGACCCAGTGGGCTGAAGGGACTGTTGCCAGGCTGTATCTTTAAACTAATATTAGCAAGAAGGTCATCTATTAAATGGATTTCTTGTCTGTAGGATGCACATAGAACGTCATTTGCTTTCCACAGAAACTGGGCAAAATAGAGCACCCAAATCCACAATGTCCCATGACTTAGAGGCATAGAGTCATACAGCATGGAAACAGGCCCTTAGACCCAACTTGCCCACGCTGGCCAACATGTCCCATCTACACCAGACCCACCTGCCCCTATTTGGCCCATATCCCTCTAAACCTACTCCGGTATTTTATTTCATTCACATGTTTAAACTGTAAGGTTTTATAATTAATGTTTAATGTTTTATGTTTTATTCTTAATTGTTACTGTATGTCGTGTTGTTATTTGAGAGCGGAGCACCAAGGCAAAATCCTTGTATGTGTACATACTTGGCCAATAAACTTATTCATTCATTCATTCTATCCATGTACCTGTCCAAATGTTTCTTAAACCTTGCGATAGGACCTCCCTCAACTACTTCCTCCAGCAGCTCGTTCCATACACCCACCACCCTCTGCGTGAAAAAGTTCCCCTCGGCTTCGTATTAAATCATTCCCCCCTCACCTGAAACTCTGGTTCTAGATTCCCATACTCTGGTTAAGATACTCAATGCATTCATCCAATCTATTCTACTCATGATTTTATACACCTCCATAAGGTCGCCCCCTCATCCTCCTGTGTTTCAAGATCTCCCTAGAGCTCAGGCCCTCGATGTTCTGGTAACATCCTCGTAAATCTTCTCTGCACCCTTTCCAGCTTGACAACATCTTTCCTATAGCATGCTGCCCCGAACTAAACACAGTACTCCAAATGTGGCCTCATCGACGCCTTATGTGTGGACTTGCCTGTGTTAAATGAACACATGAAAATGATCTTGTAAACATTGAAAAATGGAAACATAGACAACAGGTGCAGGAGTAGCCCATTCGGCCCTTCGAGCCAGCATCGCCATTCAATGTGATCATGGCTGATCATCCAGAATCAGTTTCCTGTTCCTGCTTTCTCCCCATATCCCTTGATTCCGTAAGCCCTAAGAGCTGTATCTAACTCTCTCTTGAAAACATCCAGTGAATTGGCCTCCACTGCCTTCTGTGGCAGAGAATTCCACAGATTCACAACTCTCTGGCTGAAAATGTTTTTCCTCCTCACAGTCCTAAATGGCCTTCTTCTTAAACTGTGACCCCTGGTTCTGAAATTACCCAACATCGGGAACATTTTCCCTGCATCTAGCTATTGTATTAATGAACCTACTCTGTAGAGGGGCTTTTATTGATCAGTAGACAATAGGTGCAGGAGCAAGACAAGGATTAATTAAAAATGTCATAGTTAGGGACTCGTTGGGAACAAGTGACCACAATATGGTCGAATTCCATATTCAAATAGAAGGAGAGCAGGTTGAAACTCAGGCTAGGGTACTTAGTCTAAATAAAGGGGATTATGAAGGTATGAGGACTGAGCTGATCAAAGTTGACTGGGATAGCAGACTCAAGAATAAGACGGTACATGAGCAGTGGTGTACGTTTAAGGATCTACTGTATAACCTTCAAGAAAAATTTATTCCTATGAAGAAAAAAAGGGGTAAGGGAAAGAACAGTCAGCCATGGCTCAGTAAAACTATAAAGGATAGTATTCGGCTGAAGGCAAGGGCATATAAGGTAGCTAGAGATAGTGGGAGGGTAGAGGATTGGGAAGCATTTAAAGGTCAGCAAAAAATAACTAAGAGATTAATTAAGACGGGGAAAATAGACTATGAAAGGAATTTAGCGAACAACATAAAAACTAATAGTAAGAGTTTTTATAGCTATATAAAAAGAAAAAGGGTGGCTAAGGTGAACGTTGGTCCATTGGAGGGTGAGACTGGAGAGTTGTTGGTGGGGAACATGGAAATGGCAAAGGCATTAAACGAGTATTTTGTATCAGTCTTCACCATAGAAGACACAAAAAATATTCCAACGCTGGATAAACAGGGGGCGGTAGGAATGGAGGAGCTAAATACTATTAAGATCACCAAGGAGGTGGTATTAGGGAAATTAATGAGACTGAAGGAGGATAAATCCCCTGGGCCTGATGGATTACATCCAAGGGTCTTGAGGGAGATAGCGGTGGGGATTGTGGATGCATTGGTGATAATTTTCCAAAACTCCCTGGAGGCAGGAACGGTCCCAGTGGATTGGAAAATGGCCAATGTAACACCTATATTTAAAAAAGGAAGTAAACAGAAGGCGGGTAACTATAGACCGGTTAGTCTAACATCGGTGGTGGGTAAAATGTTAGAGACAATTATTAAAGAAACACTAACGGGGCACTTGGGAAAACATGACTTCATCGGACAGAACCAGCATGGTTTTGTGAAGGGGAAGTCCTGTTTAACGAATCTGCTCGAATTCTTTGAGGAAGTAACAACCCGGGTGGATAAAGGGGAACCGGTGGATGTGGTATACTTGGACTTCCAAAAGGCTTTTGATAAGGTGCCACATAAGAGACTATTGCTAAAAATAAAAAATTATGGGATTGGGGGTAATATATTAGCATGGGTAGAGGATTGGCTAACAAATAGGAAGCAGAGAGTGGGGATAAATGGTTCATACTCGGGATGGCAACCGGTAACTAGCGGGGTTCCGCAAGGGTCGGTGCTGGGACCCCAGTTGTTCACAATTTATATAAATGATTTGGAGGAGGGAACCAAGTGTAATATATCAAAATTTGCGGACGATACAAAAATGGGAGGAAAAGTAGGGGATGAGGAGGATAGGAAGAGTCTGCAAAAGGATATAGATAAGCTAGGTGAGTGGGCAACAACTTGGCAGATGAAATTTAATACTAATAAATGTGAAGTCATTCACTTTGGGAAAAAAAATGATAGGGCAAGTTATTTTCTAAATGAGGTGGAGCTGCGTTGTAATGCAACGCAAAGGGATCTAGGGGTAGTAGTACATGAATCACTAAAAGTTAGTATGCAGGTGCAGCAAGCAATCAGGAAGGCCAATGGAGTTTTGGCCTTTATTGCTAGGGGGATTGAGTATAAAAACACGGAGGTCTTGCTGCAGCTGTACACAGTATTAGTGAGACCACATTTGGAATACTGTGTACAGTTCTGGGGTCCATACTTAAGAAAGGATGTACTGGCCCTGGAGGCAGTGCAGCGAAGGTTTACAAGATTAATTCCTGCAATGAGGGGATTGACATATGAGGAAAGGTTAAGTAGGCTGGAACTCTACTCTTTGGAGTTTAGAAGAATGAGAGGCGATCTCATTGAAACATATAAGATCGTGAGGGGCCTTGATCGGGTGGATGCACTGAGGATGTTCCCAATGATCGGGGAAACTAGAACTAGGGGACATAGTTGTAGAATAAGAGGGGGCTCTTTTAAAACTGAGATGAGGAAGAACTTCTTCACCCAGAGGGTGGTTAATTTATGGAATTCACTGCCCCAGGGAGCAGTGGAAGCAGAAACATTAAATATATTTAAGTCTAAAATAGATGGTTTTTTAGCTGCCAAGGGGATAAGGGGCTACGGGGAGAGGGCAGGGATATGGACCTAGGTATGGTTAGTATAGTAAGACCTGAGTGATCTCCTGGACAAGTGTCGATCGCCTGGATTGGGGTCGGAGAGGAATTTCCCGGATTTTTTTCCCGAATTGGACCTGGGTTTTTATCCGTTTTTTTGCCTCCCCCAGGAGATCACGCGGTTCTTGGGGTGGAGAGGGGTGATAGCGATATAAAGGGGAGGGTAGTGTCTTGTGTTCTGTGTCTTGTGTCTACTGTTTGTGGGTAAGGGTGTCTGTTTAGTGTTCAGCCATGAGCGAATGGCGGTGCGGGCTCGATGGGCCTGGTGGTCTACTCTCGCACCTACTTTCTATGTTTCTATGTTTCTAATAGGCCCACCCATTGTTAATGGGGATTCATTACTGCAATACTCAGAATGATCAAAAACGCCATTTGCAGAAGAGCTGATATTTTCAACATCCTAAATTTCTCCATGAGTTTCCTATCTAGTGTTTTATGTTAAGAATGAAAGGTTTCTAACATTTAACGTACGGTGCAAGAGACATGGTAGTAATTAAGCTTCATTGAATGGACTTTTCAAGGATTATTCTCCCTTTCTCTGATAGAAATAATTGAATTGGCTATGCAAGTTTGAAAGATGTTTTTGTCTATTATATTCAAAAGTCTTATAAAATTATAGACCTGATAGAAATTGAGGCATAGACAGGGTAGACAGTCAGAACCTTTTTCCCAGTGTGGAAATGTCAAACATCAGCGAGCAGAGGTTTAAGATGAGAGGGGAAATGTTTAATGTGTGGGACAAGTTTTTTTTACACAGAGGGTGGTGGGAGCATGGAACGCATTGCCAGGGGTGGTGGTGGAGGCAGATCTGGGAGAGTGGTGTTTAAGAGGCTTAAGATAGGCACACGGACATGCAGGGAATGGAGGGGTATGGATCACGTGCAGGCAGCTGAGATTGATTTAGCTTGGTATTATGTTAGGCACGGGCATTTCGGGCCTAAGGGACTGGACTGCTCCATGTTCTATTTTCTGTCATCTTTCCCATTACTGAGCTGAAAGCAACCATTTCTGTCTATCGAGTTAGACTTAGAATATAGACCACCACGATTTAAGAGCTGTAGGTGCCAGCTATCTCTCAATCTCCCAAAGGCGGCACAGTGGCGCAGCGGTAGAGTTGCTGCCTTACAGCGGCAGAGACCCGGGTTTGATCCTGACTACGGGTGCTGTCTGTACGGAGATTGTGCGTTCTCCACGCGACCTGCGTGGGATTTCCAAAGACGTACAGCTTTGTAGGTTAATTGGCTTCGGTAAAAGATTGTAAATTGTTGTCCCTCGTGTGTGTAGGATAGTGCTAGTGTGCGGGGGGATCGCTGGTCAGCACGGGCTCGGCGGGCCGAAGGGCCTGTTTCCGCGCTGTGTCCCTAAACTGAATTCAACAAAACTATTTGCTAATATAATCTGCCACTGTTTCCCGTTCTATTTGTTCACCACCATTGAGCACGAGACGTGAATTCAAAAGGAGGACACAAATGCTGGAGAAACTCAGCGGGTGAGGCAGCATCTATGGAGCGAAGGAAATGGGCGACGTTTCGAGTCGAGACCCTTCTTCAGACTCTAAACATCACTTTATCTTCTTGCGCCTTGAGCCTGTGATCTTTTATAACATCAGTGACACTGCCAAGTGTTATTTGTTTCAATTCACTCATTCACCAAACACGACAGAATTCCAAAATATAATCCCTTCCAGCCTTATCCCTTCTCCCTAGCACGGATCGATGGATCCAAAATGCTCTTCCATGAACCCGCTTGGAAATCGCTGGAAGGAAACGATGGTGGATAATCACTATGTGATGGAGACTGGAAGGACATCCTCTTTAGCGGGTCCTTGTACATCAGTCTATGAAAGTAAGCACGCAGGTACAGCAGGCAGTGAAGAAAGCGAATGGCATGTTGGCCTTTATAACAAGGGGAATCAAATATAGGAGCAAAGAGGTCCTTCTGCAGTTGTACAGAGCCCTAGTGAGACCACACCTGGAGTATTGTGTGCAGTTTTGGTCCCCTAATTTCAGGAAGGACATTCTTGCTATTGAGGGAGTGCAGCGTAGGTTTACAAGGTTAATTTCTGGGATGGCGGGACTGTCATATGCTGAGAGAATGGAGCAGCTGGGCTTGTACACTCTGGAGTTCAGAAGGATGAGAGGGGATCTCATTGAAACATATAAGATTGTTAAGGGCTTGGACACGCTAGAGGCAGGAAACATGTTCCCAATGTCGGGGGAGTCCAGAACCAGGGGCCACAGTTTAAGAATAAGGAGTAAGCCATTTAGAACGGAGACGAGGAAACACTTTTTCTCACAGAGAGTGGTGAGTCTGTGGAATTCTCTGCCTCAGAGGCAGGTTCTCTGGATGCTTTCAAGAGAGAGCTAAATAGGGCTCTTAAAAATAGCGGAGTCAGGGGATATGGAGAGAAGGCAGGAACGGGGTACTGATTGGGGATGATCAGCCATGATCACATTGAATGGCGGTGCTGGCTCGAAGGGCCAAATGGTCTACTCCTGTGCCTATTGTCTATTGTCTATTATCTATTGTCTATTTACATTTCGTCTATTCCCATCGCTTATTCCCCCTCCGAAATTCAATCAGCCTGTGCTTATCCATAAAAATGGAAGCTTGATTTTCATTATCCCAGGTTGTCTACTTAGTTTTGTATTCACATTCCCTCATTGCACTTTGGCCTCCAGTTCTACAGCTGCAGAAACCTCACAGAACAGTGCGGTTGCCCCAGACTGCTATCAGAAAATGCAGTTCGAAGCATTTTCTGCAAATAGCCAGCGATTAATCAACAGGCTTCCGTCAGGGTTCAGACGGAGCTGGGGGCTCTTGTGTGTAAATCACTGAATTTGCAGGTTTAGTTGAGTGTAGAGATACAGCGCGGCAAACAGGCTCATCGGCCCACCGAGTCCTCGCCGACCAGCGATCCCCGCACTCCAACACCATCCTACACATTCTAGGGACAACTTATATTTTATACCAAGCCAATTAAAGTAAGTAAGTAAGTAAGTAAGTTTATTGGCCAAGTATTCACATACAAGGAATTTGCCTTGGTGCTCCGCCCACAAGTAACAACATGACATACAGTGACAGTTATGAATGACTCAGAAAACACTAAACATTAATAATAATAAAACATTAATGATAAAACACCATTGATCAAGCATGTGAACCAACAAAATACCAGATCAAAGGGAGGCTACAGATTTTTGGCTGTTGAGTAGAGCAACTACTCGTGGATAAAAACTGTTTTTATGTCTGGCTGTGGCAGCTTTGACAGTCCGGAAACTGCAAACCTGTACGTCTTTGGAGTGTGGGAGGAAACCGAAGATCTCGGAGAAAACCCACGCGGGTCACGGGGAGAACGTACATACCAGCTCTGTACAGACAGCACCCGTGGTCAGGATCGAACCCGGGTCTCTGGCGCTGCGAGGCAGCAACTCTACGCTGCGCCACTGCGCCATGCGTAGTACAATGGAAGATTGTAGTTTAGGTCTTGTTGTGAAAGGATTCGACTTTGAGGGAGTGCAGCGTAGGTTTACAAGGTTAATTCCCGGGATGGCGGGACTGTCATATGCTGAGAGAATGGAGCAGCTGGGCTTGTACTCTCTGGAGTTTAGAAGGATGAGAGGATATCTTATTGAAACATATTAGATTGTTAAGGGCTTGGACACGCTAGAGGCAGGAAACACGTTCCGATGTTGGGGGAGTCCAGAACCAGGGGCCACAGTTTAAGAATAAGGGGTAAGCCATTTAGAACGGAGACGAGGAAACACTTTTTCTCACAGAGAGTGGTGAGTCTGTGGAATTCTCTGCCTCAGGTTCTCTGGATGCTTTCAAGAGAGAGCTAGATAGGGCTCTTAAAAATAGTGGAGTCAGGGGATATGGGGAGAAGGCAGGAACGGGGTACTGATTGGGGATGATCAGCCATGATCACATTGAATGGCGGTGCTGGCTCGAAGGGCCGAATGGCCTACTCTGCACCTATTGTCTATTGACTGAGGCAAAAGATCAGTCAATGTCTTGTTGAACGTTGGGGCAGGCACGGGCAGCCAAATGACCGACGTCTTGCTCCAATTATATAGGGTCTAGTGAGACCACATCTGGAATATTCTGCACAGATCCCGACTCCCTACCAAGGGGAACATAAACCCACAAACGAGGGAGTGCAATGAAGGTTCACCAGATTAATTCCCTTGTCATTAAACAGACCGGACCTATCCTCTCTGGAGTTTAGGGGAATGAGAGAGAATCCCTTCAAACCTATAACATGCATACAAAGTTTAGTTTAATTTAGTTTAGAGATACAGCATAGTAACAGGCCATTCGGCCCATTGAGCCCATGTCGACCAGCGATCCTCGCACACTTACACTATCCTACACATGCTAGTTCAGCTCTGTTTAGTTTATTGTCATGTCCACCGAGGTACAGGGAAAAGCTTTTGTTGCGTGGAGCTTTGGAATTCTCTACCTCAGGAGGCTGAGTGTATCCAAGAGAAAGAGAGCAATAGATTTTTAGATAGTCATAGAGTGATACAGTGTGGAAACAGGCCCTTCGGCCCAACCTGCCCACACCGGCCAACAATGTCCCAGCTACACTAGTCCCACCTGCCTGCGCTTGGTCCATATCTCTGCAAACCTGTCCTATCCATGTACCTATCTAACTGTTTCTTAAATGTTGGGATAGTCCCAGCCTCGACTACCTCCTCTGGCAGCTTGTTCCATACACCCACCACCCTCTGTGTGAAAAAGTTACCCCTCGGATTCCCCTACTCTGGGCAAGAGACTCTGTGCATCTACCCGATCTATTCTTCTTATGATTTTATACACCTCTATAAGATCACCCCTCATCCTCCTGCTCTCTAAGGAATAGAGTCCCAGCCTACTCAACTTCACCCTATAGCTCACACCCTCTAGTCCTGGCAACATCACCGTAAATCTTCTCTGCACCTTTTCCAGTTTGACAACATCTTTCCTATACACACGGTGCCCAGAACTGAACACAACACTCTAAATGCAGGCTCACCAACGTCTTATACAACTGCAACATTGACCTCCCACTTCTATATGAAGGGAAGCAAGGGATATGGGTCAGTGTAAAGGGCCTGCTCCACTTGGCGATTTTTTCGGCGACTGCCAGCATCATTGACTGACGTATCAGGTCACCCAAAAAATTCGTGGCGTGGTGCGGCGTGATGACGTATTGACGCACGGTGTTTTTCAAGTGTCGCAACATTTTTTTTGTCACCGCTGGATTTTGAATTGTTCAAAATCTTTGGCGACACTGATATGACGCCGGCAGTCGCCGAAAAAATCGCCAAGTGGGACAGGCCCTTAAGAAAATGGAGCTGAGGTTAAAAAGCAGCCAATTTCTTATAGACAGGCTCAAGAGGCTAAATGTCCTACATCTGTTTGTGGTTGTTCTGGTGGTGGAATGGTTAAGTTACTGCGCTAGCAAGGCCGAAGCCTAAACTAATGATAACAAATGTGACTTCAAATCCCAGGACGGCAGCTGTGGACTTTAAATTAAGTTAATGATCTGGATTTTTTTTTAAATTGCACGAAAGTGCCAGACGATAGTTAAAAAAAACAAAGAGACACAAAATGCTGGAGCAACTCATTAGGACAGGCAGCATCTCTGGAGAAAAGGAATAGGTGACGTTTTGGGTCGAGACCCTTCTTCAGACTGAGAGTCGGGGGAAGGGAAACAAGAGGTATTGAAAGGATCAGATCTGAAGTAAAAACCTCTCATTCACCAGTGCTTTAGACTTTAGATATTTTGACTTTAGAGACACAGCGCGGAAACAGGCCCTTCGACCCACCGAGCCAGTGATTACCCCATACACTAGCATTATCCTACACACTAGGGACAATTTTACACTGTGCTGAAGCCAATTAAACACAAACCTGCACATCTTTGGGATGGGGGAGGAAACTGGAGCACCTGGAGAAAACCATGAAGGTATGAAGGTAGACCACTCTCCAGGGCCTGATCAGATATATCCGAGGACATAGTGGGAAACTAGAGAGGGAAAATGCTGGGAACTACAGGCCAGTGAGCTTAACATCTGTGGTTGTAAAGTTATTCTGAGGGATAGGATATAAGATATAGGATTAAGGCTGATCTATTTTTCCCTCTCAACTCCATTCTCCTGGCTTTTCCTTGTAGGCTTTGATGCCTTTACTGACCAAGAACCTATCAATCTCCGTATTAACAACACATACTAACTTGCCTTCCACCACAATTTTTTTTTAAAGACCTTTAGAGGTCAGAAACTGCAGAAACCGGCCCTTCGGCCCACCATGTCCACGCCGACTAGCGATCCCCGTGCACTAGCGCCATCCTACACGCAGGGACAATTTTTTCCGAAACCAATTCACCTACAAACCTGCATGACGTTGGAAAGTGGGAGGAAACCGGAGCACCCGGTGAAAACCCACGCGGTCACAGAGAGAACGTACAAACTCCGTACAGACAGCACCCGTAGTCGGCATCGAACCCGGGTCTCTGGCGCTGTGAGGCAGCAACTCTACCGCAGCGCCACCATCCCTTTCCAGTATGTTACAACAGCATGGAGAGGATGCTTCCACTCATTGGAGAGTCTAGGACCAGAGGCCATAATAGCCTCAGAATAAACGGACGTTCCTTTAGAAAGGAGATGAGGAGGAATTTTTTTAGTCAGTGGGTGGTGAATCTGTGAAATTCATTGCCACAGAAGGCTGTGGAGGCCAAGTCAATGTGTATTTTAAGGTGGAGATCAAAACATTCTTGATTAGTATGGGTGTCATGGGTTATGGGGAGAAGGCAGGAGAATGGGGTTGAGAGGGAGAGATAGATCAGCCATGATTGAATGGCGGAGTAGACTTGATGGGCCGAATGGCCGAATTCTGCTCCTAGAATTTGAACATGAATTTAGAGAGAATCCAGAGAATTGTAGGCTGGTGAGCCTCACGCCAATAGTTGGGAAACTATTGAAGAGGAACCTTTGGGATAGGAATTACCGCCCTTTGGAAAATAATTGGTTAATTAAGGTCAGTCAGCATGGCTTTGTACAGGGCAGGTCGTGTGGAGAAATTCTCAGATAGGTACTCTTCAGAAAACACAGAACCAATCTCATTTTGTATCCATATTCTGTGGATTCATAGAGACACAACCACAAATAAGTGAGGCGATTGCCAGGATCTTGACGAAAGTCTTCTCTAGTTACAGGCAAGGTCCCAGAGGATTGGAGAGGAGCTCATTTTCATCCTTTATTTAAGAAGGCTAGTATCATATGATGAGCGTTTGACGGCCTTTACTCACTGGAGTTGAGAAAGATAACGAGGGGACCTCATTGAAACTTATCAAATAGTAAAAGGCCTGGATCGAGTGGATGTGGAGAGGATGTTTCTACTAGTGGGAGAGTCTAGGACCAGAGACCACAGCCTCAGAATTAAAGGACGTCCCTTTGGGAAGGAGACGAGGAAGAATTTCTTTAGTCGATTACAACAAACTCTGCGGAGGCCAAGGCAGTGGATATTTTTAAGGCAGAGATAGATCGATTCTGCGATATTTCAGCGTTACTTTGTCGGTACCCTCTGGTCTGTGCAATTGAAATAAAAGCGAGTGATTTCAGGGAACTGAGTAACAGGGCATCGCGTTAGTGCTTACTGGTAGATGACTCACAACACATGAAAGGAGTCCTTTGGTCTTTCAAAGCTCAACTCTTGAGCACTTTATCATGCGACAGGGATGTAATGTTATAACGCACTGGTCAGACCGCATTTGGAGTATTGCGAGCAGTTTTGGGCACCACATCTGAGGAAGGATGTGCTGGCACTGGAGAGGGTCCAGAGGAGGTTTACGAGAATGATCCCAGCGATGATTGGGTTAACATATAATGAGCGTTTGATGGTACTCGCTGGAGTTTAGAAGGATGGGGAGGGGGACATCATTGAAACATACAGAATAGTGAAAGGCCTGGATAGAGTGGATGTGGAGAGGATACTTCCACTCATTGGAGAGTTTAGGACCAGAGGCCATAATAGCTTAAGAATAAACGGACGTTCCTTTAGAAAGGAGATGAGGAGGAATTATTTTAGTCAGTGGGTGGTGAATCTGTGAAATTCATTGCCACAGAAGGCTGTGGAGGTCAAGTCAATGTGTATTTTAAGGTGGAGATCAAAATATTCTTGATTAGTATGGGTCAGGGGTTATGGGGAGAAGGCAGGAGAATGGGGTTGAGAGGGAGAGATAGATCAGCCATGATTGAATGGCGAGTAGACTTGATGGGCCGAATGGCCTAATTCTGCTCCTAGAATTTGAACATGAATTTAGAGAGAATCCAGAGAATTGTAGGCTGGTGAGCCTCACGCCAATAGTTGGGAAAGTAGTGAAGAGGAATCTTTGGGATAGGAATTACCGCCCTTTGGAAAATAATTGGTTAATTAAAGTCAGTCAGCATGGCTTTGTACAGGGCAGGTCGTGTCTTACTAACTTGATGACATGGTGATCGATGAGGGTGGGGCGGTGGATGTTATCTACATAGATTTTAGTAAGGCATTTGATAAAGTCCCCAATGGTAGGCTGATACTGAAGGTTAAGATGCACAAGGTTAATAGAGACTTGGTCGTATGGCTTCAAAACTGGTTTACTGATAAAATTGTGGTACTTCTCTGTGGATTATCACCTTGTCGTGGTGGAGAAGCTTGTGTGGGCCTGAGATCCTGAGAGCGATGCCGTCTGGAGCTATGCTCCTGGTAGGGCCACCCATGGCGGTAAGGTCGAGGGGGAGGTCTCTGACAAAGAGCAATCCAACCAAGACCTCAACGGTGAAACAGGCGGAGGACGATGGCTGACCTTAGTGGAGCGTCACGACGGCTGGGAAGGCGGATGAAGGCTGCAGCAGAAAAGGGTCTCCGGTCGTCTTGGACTCCACGCCCACTGGATCCTGACCCAGATCTGTCAAGGACCGTGGGGTGGCTGTCTGTGCACCAGTCTCCCCACGTTAAACAAAGTCACGCACAGCCGTCCTCCATATAGGGAATAGCACCCTGGAGGGGTGAAGGAAAACACCAAATGCAAACCTCCACTGCCTTGTGGCCATTACCTTAATCAGGAAAGGTGAAGACTGGATTCGGCGGAATACGTGGAGGAGACCACCATTCGGGGGTTCAACGGGTAGGAAGGTGGACCCAGCAAAGCATCATGGAGCGCAATTAGGGCACAATGTTCACGTAGAACACTGGTGGCCATCCACTGCATTCTGACCTATCTATCGCCGGCCGTCTTGACTACATCTTGCCACTGGATCCAGACAGGCCGGGACGAGAGAGTGAGGCTGACGATTTGCGCAACTCTCCCTCACGTTAATCCAAGTCGACGCGCAAGTCATGACTTCAGGACCCGTACCGCCCTACAGGGCGAAGCAAGATCACCACGGGAGCGCGTGCAGCTGAGAAGAAGCTCACCGCAGAAGCTTAGAGGAAACGCGCCGCGCGCAACGCTCAAGCCACTTCAACTTCTACTGTGGCGCCCACGCAACTGTGTCCCATATACGGGCGAGCCAGTCACCCTCCGGACCCACAAACAAAAACACTGAAGTGATAGAAACATAGAAACATAGAAAATAGGTGCAGGAGGAGGCCATTCGGCCCTTCGAGCCAGCACCGCCATTCATTGTGATCATGGCTGATCGTCCCCAATCAATAACCCGTGTCTGCCTTCTCCCCATATCCCTTGACTCCACTAGCCCCTAGAGCTCTATCTAACTCTCTCTTAAATCCATCCAGGGTCTTGGCCTCCACTGCCCTCTGTGGCAGGGAATTCCACAAATTCACAACTCTCTGGGTGAAAAAGTTTTTTCTCACCTCAGTCTTAAATGGCCTCCCCTTTATTCTAAGACTGTGGCCCCTGGTTCTGGACTCGCCCAACATTGGGAACATTTTTCCTGCATCTAGCTTGTCCAGTCCTTTTATAATTTTATATGTGTCTGTAAGACTTCCCCTCATCCTTCTAAACTCCAGTGAATACAAGCCTAGTCTTTTCAATCTTTCCTCATATGACAATCCCGCCATCCCTGGGATCAATCTCGTGAACCTACGCTGCACTACCTCAATCACAAGGATGTCCTTCCTCAAATTAGGAGACCAAAACTGTACACAATACTCCAGATGTGGTCTCACCAGAGCCCTATACAACAGGTCTTCTTCGACTAGGAAGGACGAACAACAACAACAATTGTGGTGGTGGTGGAAGGACAGTATCATTTCAGGATCATTTCATTCCAAAGAGGAAAAAAGATTCTAAGGGGAGTAAGAAGCGACCTTGGCTGACAAGGGAATTCTAGGACAGTATAAAAATAAAAGAGAAGACATATAACATAGCAAAGATGAGCGGGAAGCCAGAGGATTGGGTAACTTTTAAAGAAAAATAGAAGGTAACTGAAAAGGCAATATGGGGAGAAAAGATGAGATACGAAGGAAAGCTAGTTAAGAATATAAAGGAGGATAGTAAAAGCTTCTTTGGGTATGTGAAGAGGAAAAAAAATAGTTAAGACAAATGTGGGTTCCTTGAAGACAGACATGGGTGAATTTATTATGGGGAACAAGGAAATGACAGATGAGTTGAACAGGTACTTTGGATCTGTCTTCACTGAGGTAGACACAAACAATCTCCCAGATGTACTAGTGGCCAGAGGATCTAGAGTGATGGAGGAACTGAAGGAAATCCACATTAGGAAGGAAATGGTGTTGGATAGACTGATGGGACTGAAGGCTGATAAATCCCCAGGGCCCGATGGTCTGCATCCCAGGGTACTTAAGGAAGTGGCTCTAGAAATCGTGGATGCATTGGTGATCATTTTCCAATGTTTTATAGATTCTGGATCTGTTCCTGTGGATTGGAGGGTAGCTAATGTTATCCCACTTTTCAAGAAAGAAGGGAGAGAGAAAGTACGGAATGATAGACCAGTTAGCCTGAAGTCGGTGGTGGGGAAGATGCTGGAGTCAATTATAAAAAATGAAATAGCGGCACATTTGGATAGCAGTAACAGGATCGGTCCGGGTCAGCATGGATTTACGAAGGGGAAATCTTGCTTGACTAATCTTCTGGAATTTTTTGAGGATGTAACAAGAAAAATGGACAAGGGAGAGCCACTGGATGTAGTGTAGCTGGACTTTCAGAAAGCATTTGATTAAGGTCCCAGGAGATTAGTGGGCAAAATGAGGGCACATGGTATTGGGGGTAGAGTGCCCAACCCAGCGGTATGAATATTGATTTCTCTAACTTCCAGTGAACCTTTGCTTTCCCTCTCTCTCCATCCCTCCCCCACCCTAGTTCTCCAACCAGTCTGGCTGTCCTCCTGATTTAATTTTATCCTTATATGCTTCGTTGTCACCTTCCCCTCAGCCAACGATGAACCATTCCACATTTTCTTGATCACCGTTTGCTTTGAGCTGCTGTTTTCACATACCTCACCCTTCCATACCTCTAGACTCCTTCTCCCCTGACTCCCAGCCTGCAAGAAGGGCCTCGACCCAAAACGCCACCCATTCCTCCTCTCCGGAGATGCTGCCTGACCCAAGAGTCAAGAGTGTTTTATTGTCGTGTGTCCCAGAGGAGGCAATGAAATTCTTACTTGCTGCAGCACAACAGAATATGGAAACATAGTACATAACTGGAGGAAGAGAAAAAAAAGGTCAAAAAATAACAAATATAGTGAAATAATAATATAGCTTTTTGCAGTTCAGAGCTCAGAGATTATTTGTGGTTATGTTTAATAGCCTGATGGCTGTAACCCGCTGTTATTCCAGCATTTTGTGTAATATTTACTCCTTTTGGATCCAGCATTCAGCCACGCTACAAAGAAATACCAAGAAAGGGATTAGTTTACACCCTACACCACAATACCGAGAAAGCATCAAAGTGCAATGCTGACATACACACTAGTTTTAGGTTTTAGTTTAGAGATACAGCGCGGAAACAGACCATTCGGCCCACCGAGTCCCCACCGACCAGCAATCCCTGCACACTAGCACTACCCTACACACACTAGGGACAATTTACATGTATACCAAGCCAATTAACCTACAAACTCTTTGGACAATAGACAATAAATAGACAACAGGTGCAGGAGTAGGCCATGCGGCCCTTCGAGCCAGCACCGCCATTCAATGTGATCATGGCTGATCATCCCCAATCAGTACCCCGTTCCTGCCTTCTCCCCATATCCCCTGACTCCGCTATTTTTAAGAGTCCCTATCTAGCTCTCTCTTGAAAGAGAACCTGCCTCCACCGCCCTCTGAGGCAGAGAATTCCACGGATATTGGAGTGTGGGAGGAAACCGGAGCACCCGGAGAAAACCCACGCCGGTCACGGGAGAACGTACAAGCACCCGTACAGACAGCACCCGTAGTCAGGATTGAACCCGGGTCTCTGGCACTGTCAGGCAGCAACTCTACCGCTGCGACTCCGTTTTATTACTGTTTTCAGATTTTTCCATTAGAGCGTGCCCGCCTTAACATTCCTCACAGTCTATTCTCCTTATCTGTTTAAGATGCCCATTGCTTGATAATGCCCACATACAGTAACAAAGGCAGGTAAAGGAAGGCATTTTGCAGCATGGTTATCTATTGAAGTAGATCTGTCTCGTCAAAGCAAAGAATGCACGAATGGTCTGTATAATTTCGCGCTGCCGTGCTTTATCTCTTCAGCGAGTTGTTTTTCCTTTGCAATCCAAGTGAATGCGGTTACTATTTTCATACTTCAACTGGATAACCTTCATCATAAAGAAACCGTGAACTTTTCCCAGTGAGACTCCTGGCCACAAAACAACTGCGGCTCATTCTGGTTTATGCACAATGCATGATCGACACAAAATGCTGGAGTGACTCTTGAGGGCAGCACGGTGGTGCAGCGGTACAGTTGCTGCCTTACCACGCCAGCGATCCAGGTTCTGTACGGAGTCTGTACGTTCTCCCCGTGACTGTATGGGTTTTCTCCAAGATCTCCGGTTTCCTCCCACACTCCAAAAACGTACAGGCTTATAGGTTAATTGGCTTGGGAATAATTGTAATTTTTCCGTGGTGTGTGTGTGTGTGTGTGTGTGTGTATGATAGTGTTAGTGTGCAGGGATCGCTGATTGGCACGGATTTGGTGGGCCGAAGGGCCTGTTTCCGTGCTGTTTCCTCTAACCTAAACTAAACCAAACTAAACCAACCTCAGCAGGTCAGGCAGCTTCTCTCAACAAAATTGATAGGTGAAGTTTCGGGGGGAAACCCATCTTCAGACTGAGAGTCAGGTGAGAGGGAAACTGGAGGTATGAAAAGGTTCAGAACAAATCACAGCCCGTGTGCGGACGGGACGTTGAAGGACGAGAAGCCGAAGCGAAGAAGTGGAAGCCAAGATACCGATCGGAAATGACGCCAAAAATCCAAATAACCGAACGGACACGACGCCTAAAAGCCGAATAACCGAAAGGACACGACGCCGAAAAGCCAAATAACCGAACGGACACAACGCCGAAAAGCCAAATAACCGAACGGACACAACGCCGAAAAGCCAAATAACCGAACGGACACGACGCCTAAAAGCCAAATAACCAAACGGACTCTACGCCAAAAATCCAAATAACCGAACGGACATGACACCTAAAATCCAAATAACCGAACGGACACGACACCTAAAAGCCAAATAACCGAACGGACACGACACCTAAAAGCCAAATAACCGAACGGACATGACGCCTAAAAGCCAAATAACCGAACGGACACGACACCTAAAAGCCAAATAACCGAACGGACATGACGCCTAAAAGCCAAATAACCAAACGGATACGACGCCTAAAAGCCAAATAACCGAACGGACACGACGCTGAAAGGATACGAACCCGAACGGACTCCACGGCAAAACGACAATACACAGAATGGACATGACGTCGAAAAGCCGCCGGATGAACATTACGTCTCCGGGGACGGGATTTGTCTGAGACCTTGTCAGCGATTGGTCCAGACCCCCGTGTCCATCACATCATTGGCCGGGGGAGACGGGAGGGTGGGGAGGGGGGGGATTTTTAATTTTCCTTCGCCGCTTTAGAACTTTCCTGAATATAAAATAAAACCCCGTGTGATTGGAACTTTGGGTTAATTTAACAAAATGATAATCCAAATTGCTTCAATAGATATTTACACTAACAGTAACACTGTAACAATTATATTTTGACTACAACAATACATACACCACCGTGCATCTTGAAGGCCAGTGGTCCTTTGAGTGTGAATCGAGAAATGAGACCAAAAAAAATTACTGTTTGTTTAAAGAATATCTTAGCTTTTTGTCTAGTTTCTCGATTCACACCCAAAAGACCACTGGCCTTCAAGATGCATGGTAGTGTATGTATTGTGGTAATCAAAATATAATTGTTACAGCGTTACTGTTGGTGTAAATATCTATGGAAACAATTTGGATTATCATTTTGTTAAATCAATCAAAAGTTCCAATCACACAGGGTTGTATTTTATATTCAGGAAAGTCCAAACGCGGCAAAGAAAAAATATAAATCCCCCCACACTCCCGTCTCCCCCCCACCCTCCCATCTCCCCCGGCCAGACGCGGGGGTCTGGACCAATCGCTGACAAGGTCTCGGACAAATCCCGTCCTCGGAGACATCATGTCCGTTCGGTGGCTTTTCGACTTCATGTCCGTTCTGTGTATTGTCCTTTCGCCGTGGAGTCCGTTCGGGTTCGTATCCTTTCGGCGTCGTGCCCTTTCGGTTATTTGGCTTTTAGGCGTCGTGTCCGTTCGGTATCTTGGCTTCCACTTCTTCGCTTCGGCTTCTCGTCCTTCGACGTCCCGTCCGGGTACGTTCACAGCCGGCACCGATGACCAAGGAAAGGTAAAGCCCACAATGGTCCATTGTTGGTTGTGGAAGAAGTGAGAAAGAAAGGGATATTGGACAACAAAGTCTACTCAAGAATGTTTCTCAAGCAAGAATTGGGAGGTCTGTCGTGATATTCATTGTGCCAAACAAACAGAAAAAAACATTGGCAAAATAAACAAGCGTAGACTCGCCGACCATTTCGCTCAGTCCCTTGTAATCGGTCCGCCAGGGCCCAAGGGATTTCCCGGTTGTTAACCATCTTAACACATCTTCCCATTCCCACACTTACCTTTCTGTCCCAGGCCTCCTCCATTGCCAGAGTAAGGCCACGTGCAAACTGGAGGAACAGCACCTCATATTCTGTTCCTAACGGTATGAACATTGAATTCTCCAATTTTAATCTTTAACCAATCGCTCCACACCACTCTTTTCACACACCCCCCCCTGTCTTCCCTCCCCTGTGTCCCACCTGGACTCCCGCCAACAAACCCTCCCCCCACCCTCCCCTCCTGCTATGCGTCTCCCTCTGGCTTTACAATCCTCAAACCTATCTCACACCTTCTGCTTTTATCTCTAGCCTTTGATCCAACCATCTTCCTATCAACAACGCCCTTCGTCTTCGTCCCCCCAATACCTGCCAGCTTTGCCAGCCGTAGGTAACTCGGGGCATCAGGTAAGTCGGGACGTTTTTTCAGCATGATGAAAAATGTCCACGAGTAAAAAAATAGCCCCGAGTACCTAGGGCTGGCATAACGAGCCGCTACGATGTATCCACGGACTCCTACGGCCTCCTACGGACTCGTTACGAACATTCTGCGAGTTTGAAAACCCGGGAGAATTCGTGAATAACTCAGGAGAATTTGTGAATAACTCGGGAAAGTGGGACAGGCCCTGAAGGCTGCACAGGGGGTATCGTGTAGGAAGGAACTGCAGATGCTGGTTTAAACTGAAGATAGACGCCAAATGCTGGAGTAACTTCGCGGGACAGGCAGTATCTCTGGAGAGAAGGACTGTGTGACGTTTCGGGTCGTATTGTGTTCGGTTTTGCCACGGAAGGCTGTGGAGGCCATCAATGGATATTTTTAAGGCAGTGATAGATGGATTCTTGATTGGTACGTGTGTCAGGGGTTATGGGGAGAAGGCAGGAGAATGGGGTTGAGAGGGAAAGATGATTGAATGGCGGAGTAGACTTGATGGGTCGAATGGTCTAATTCTGCTCCTATCACTTATGAGGTTCTGATCTTATCGTTTCAATTCTTAATATGTAAGGGATCAGTACAATGGAACCTTTGATCAAAGCGATGAAATGGCACTTGCCATATCAAGTATCATATCATCACCATGAAATGCCTTATCAAGTAACGTGACTATTATAATAAGCAGGTTGTGTATTATATTGGAAGAGCCATTAATTATTTTCTACCTTTAACAGCCCAAATGTAGTCTTATATCTTTCTCCCAGCAACGTTCAATAGATATAATTCAAACATGCACCTGTAGCTTGTTCATGTAATTAGAAGGTGTATATAATCTAATGGGGCAGCAGTAGAGTTGCTGTCTTACTGCGCCAGAGACCCGGGTTCGATCCTGACTACGGGTGCTGTCTGTACGGAGTTTGTACGTTCTCCCTGTGATCGTGTGGGTTTTCTCCGGGTGCTCAGGTTTCCTCCCACATTCCAAGGTTTGTAGGTGAATTGGCTTTGGAAAAAATTGTGAATTGTCCCTGTGTGTAGGATCTTGCTAGTGTACGGGGGTCGCTGGTCGGCGCTTACTTGGTGGGCCGAAGGACCCAGTTTCTGCGCTGTATCCCTGAAAGTCTTTAAAAACAGATTGTGGTGGAGGGCAAGTCATTAGGTATTGTTAATGCGGTGATTGATAGGTTCTTGATTAGTAAAGGTGTCAAAGCCTACAAGGAGAAGCCAGGAGAATGGAGTTGAGAGGGAAAAATAGATCAGCCTTATAGACAATAGGTGCAGGAGCAGGCCATTTGGCCCTTTGAGCCAGCACCACCATTCAATGTGATCATGGCTGATCATCCCCAATCAGTACCCCGTTCCTGCCTTCTCCCCATATCCCCTGACTCTGTTATTTTTAAGTGCCCTATCTAGCTCTCTCTTGAAAGCAACCAGAGAACCTGCCTTCACCGCCCTCTGAGGCAGAGAATTCCACAGACTCACCACTCTCTGTGAGAAAAAGTGTTTCCTCGTCTCCGTTCTAAGTGGCTTACTCCTTATTTTTAAACTGTGGCCCCTGGTTCTGGACTCCCCCAACATCGGGAACATGTTTCCTGCCTCTGGCGTGTCCAAACCCTTAACGATCTTATATGTTTCAATGAGATACCCTCTCATCCTTCTAAACTCCAGAGTGTACAAGCCCAGCTGCTCCATTCTCTCAGCATATGACATTCCCGCCATCCCGGGAA
This sequence comes from Malacoraja senta, assembly GCA_038087875.1. NCBI lineage: Eukaryota > Metazoa > Chordata > Chondrichthyes > Rajiformes > Rajidae > Malacoraja > Malacoraja senta. Next base: position 218,702,930 of record CM075977.1, on the reverse strand, counting down.
TTAACCTTGTAAACCTACGCTGCTCTCCCTCAATAGCAAGAATATCCTTCCTCAAATTGTCCTTCCTCAAGCCTTGATCCTATATCTTATATACTATCCCTCAGAATACTCCCTGGTAGCTTTCCAACCACAGATGTTAAGCTCACTGGCCTGTAGTTCCCAGCATTTTCCCTCTCTAGTTTCCCACAAGGTCCTCGGATATATCTGATCAGGCCCTGGAGATTTGTCTACCTTCATACACGACAGTACCTTCAGTACCTTTTCGAGCGTAACACTGACTGCTCTCAAAACACTTCCATTGACTGCCCCAAGTTCCTCCGTCCTCCTGTCTTTCTCCTCGGTAAAATACAGAGAGATACTCATTGAGGAACCTTGCCCATCTCTTGTGGCTTCACACAGAGGTGACCACTCTCTCTCTATTTGACCATTCTCCCTTGATCTACATAAAATCTCGGGATTATTCTTAACTCTCTGCCAGAGCTACCTCCACTCCTCTTTCTGCCCTTCCGATTTCCTTCTTTACTTTGCTCTGAACATTCAACATTGGCTTGGTGTAAAAATGTAAAATTGTCCTTAGCGTGTGTAGGGTAGGGTTAACGTGCGGTGATCGCCGGTCGGCACGGACTCGAAGGGCCGAAGGTCCTGTTTCTGCGCTGTATCTCTCAAACTAAATAACACCTACAGTACTTAAGCTTGACTTGGTTGTATTTTTTGTATATATCTGTTTTGATTGGATTGCATGCAAAACAATGTTTTTCATTGTACCTCGGTATACGTGGTAATAACAATCCTAACCTAAACCTAACACTGCTATAAGCCGTGTCTTTGACCAATTTTGTGAGGCTTTGCAAGGGGGGATTTGGTGTTGGCATTAAACGCAACAACATTTTTGCTCACTTAAAATGAGGAATATCCAATTTCTGGGCGTATATTTTCATGTTCCAAAGTGATCAGAGCAGAATTAGGCCATTCGGCCCATCAAGTCTGCTCCGTCACTCAATCATGGCTGATCTATCTTTCCCTCCTAACCCCATTCCCCTGCCTTCTCCCCATAACCCCTGACACCCGTACTAATCAAGAATCTTTCTATCTCTGCCTTAAAAATATCCATTGACTTGGCCTCCAAAGCCTTCTGTGGCAATGAATTCCACAGATTCACCACCCTCTGACTAAAGAATCTCTCCTCAACTACTTCCGAAAGGAGCATCCTTTAATTCTGAGGCTATGACCTCGGGTCCTAGACTCTCCCACTAGTGGAAACATCCTCTCCACATCCTTTCTATCCAGGCCTTTCACTATTCAGTAAGTTTGAATGAGGTCCTCCTCATCCTTCTAAACTAAATATTTTCCAGTTCCAGAACCAATCAGAACACGGTAGATTACAGTTTAGCGCCGTTGTTTTGATAAATAACGGCCTGTTAACAACTTTCCGTTATTTAGTTTTAATACTCTCTCCCTCAACTAAGGCTTTGTTCCTCCAAAGTATACGGTTGCAGTTTGGCAGATTGTAAAAATTGTTCAGTTCAGTTTTACTGGAAACCTATAAATTAAACTCAAGGGCCTAAATTGACTTTTTAAATACTGGTAACAAAAGTTCAAAGAGCTTTTATGATAGTAATCAAGAATGGAAAAGTACTGATTGAAGTGTCTGCCAGCACGATACTTACCCAAGTCTCACGCCATTATGCCCACCCCCAATCCTCAGAAAGTAACATCCACAACAACTCAACAGCAAGAGTATTGAGTACAGAAGTTGGGAGGTCACGTTGCAGTTGTATAAGATGTTGGTGAGGCTGCATTTAGAGTATTGCGTTCAGTTCTGGGCACCGTGTTATCGGAAAGATGTTGTCAAGCTGGAAAGGGTACGGGAAAGATTTACGAGGATGTTGCCAGGACTAGAGGTTCTGAGCTACAGGGAGAGGTTGAGTAGGCTGGGTCTCTATTCCTTGGAGCGCAGGAGGATGAGGGGTGATCTTATAGAGGTGTATAAAATCATGAGAGGAATAGATCGGGTAGATGCACAGAGTCTATTGCCCAGGGTAGACAAATGTTGGGGGAGTCCAGAAACAGGGGCCACAGTTTAAGAATAAGGGGTAAGCCATTTAGAACGGAGACGAGGAAACACTTTTTCTCACAGAGAGTTGTGCGTCTGTGGAATTCTCTGCCTCAGAGGGCGGTGGAGGCTGGTTCTCTGGATACTTTCAAGAGAGAGCTAGATAGGGCTCTTAAAGATAGCAGAGTCAGGGGATATGGGTAGAAGGCAGGAACGGGGTACTGATTGGGGATGATCAGCCATGATCACATTGAATGGCGGTGCTGGCTCGAAGGGCCGAATGGCCTACTCTTGCACCTATTGTCTATTGTCTATTGTCTATAAATCGAGGACCAGAGGACATAGGTTTAAGGTGAAGTGGAAACGATTTAATAGGAATCTGAGGGGTAACGTTTTCACACAAATAGTGGTGGGTATATGGAATGAACTGCCAGAGGAGGTAGTTGAGGCTGAGACGAACCCAACGTTTAAGAAACAGTTAGACAGGTACATAGATAGGACAGGTTTGGAGGGATATGGACCAAGCGCAGGCAGGTGGGTCTAGTGTAGATGGGACATGTTGGCCAGTGTGGG
>CM075977.1:218611331-218700104 GCA_038087875.1 Malacoraja senta | reverse complement strand
TGTTAATTCAGAAACAACGGTTCTGAACTTAAAGAAAGGTAACTTTGAGGGTATGAGACGTGAATTGGCCAAGATTGACTGGCAATTAGTTCTAAAAGGGTTGACGGTGGATATGCAATGGAAGGCATTTAAAGACTGCATGGATGAACTACAAAAATTGTTCATCCCAGTTTGGCAAAAGAATAAATCAAGGAAGGTAGTGCATCCGTGGATAACAAGGGAAATCAGGGATAGTATCAAAGCAAAAGATGATGCGTACAAATTAGCCAGAAAAAGCAGCATACCAGAGGACTGGGAGAAATTCAGAGACCAGCAGAGGAGGACAAAGGGCTTAATTAGGAAAGGGAAAATAGATTATGAAAGGAAACTGGCAGGGAACATAAAAACTGACTGCAAAAGTTTTTATAGATATGTGAAGAGAAAGAGATTAGTTAAATCAAATGTAGGTCCCTTGCAGTCAGAAACAGGTGAATTGATCATGGGGAACAAGGATATGGCAGACCAATTGAATAACTACTTTGGTTCCGTCTTCACTAAGGAAGACATAAATAATCTGCCGGAAATAGCAGGGGGCCGCGGGTCAAAGGAGATGGAGGAACTGAGTGAAATCCAGGTTAGTCGGGAAGTGGTGCTGGGTAAATTGAATGGATTAAAGGCCGATAAATCACCAGGGCCAGATAGGCTGCATCCCAGAGTACTTAAGGAAGTAGCTCCAGAAATAGTGGATGCATTAGTGATAATTTTTCAAAACTCTTTAGATTCTGGAGTAGTTCCTGAGGATTGGAGGGTAGCAAACGTAACCCCACTTTTTAAGAAGGGAGGGAGAGAGAAAACGGGGAATTACAGACCAGTTAGTCTAACATCGGTAGTGGGGAAACTGCTAGAGTCAGTTATTAAAGATGGGATAGCAGCACATTTGGAAAGTGGTGAAATCATTGGACAAAGTCAGCATGGATTTACGAAAGGTAAATCGTGTCTGACGAATCTTATAGAATTTTTCGAGGATGTAACTAGTAGAGTGGATAGGGGAGAACCAGTGGATGTGTTGTATCTGGACTTTCAGAAGGCTTTCGACAAGGTACCACATAAGAGATTAGGATACAAACTTAAATCACACGGTATTGGGGGTTCAGTATTGATTTGGATAGAGAACTGGCTGGCAAACAGGAAGCAAAGAGTAGGAGTAAACGGGTCCTTTTCACAATGGCAGGCAGTGACTAGTGGGGTACCACAAGGCTCAGTGCTGGGACCCCAGCTATTTACAATTTATATTAATGATCTGGACGAGGGAATTGAAAGCAACATCTCCAAGTTTGCGGATGACACTAAGGTGGGGGGCAGTGTTAGCTGTGAGGAGGATGCTAGGAGACTGCAAGGTGACTTGGATAGGCTGAGTGAGTGGGCAAATGTTTGGCAGATGCAGTATAATGTGGATAAATGTGAGGTTATCCACTTTGGTAGCAAAAACGGGAAGGCAGACTATTATCTAAATGGTGGCCGATTAGGAAATGGGGAGATGCAGCGAGACCTGGGTGTCATGGTACACCAGTCATTGAAAGTAGGCATGCAGGTGCAGCAGGCAGTGAAGAAAGCGAATGGTATGTTGGCCTTCATAGCAAGAGGATTTGAGTATAGGAGCAGGGAGGTTCTACTGCAGTTGTACAGGGTCTTGGTGAGACCACACCTGGAGTATTGCGTACAGTTTTGGTCTCCAAATCTGAGGAAGGACATTATAGCCATAGAGGGAGTGCAGAGAAGGTTCACCAGACTGATTCCTGGGATGTCAGGACTTTCATATGAAGAAAGACTGGATAGACTTGGCTTATACTCGCTAGAATTTAGGAGATTGAGAGGGGATCTTATAGAAACGTACAAAATTCTTATGGGGTTGGACAGGCTAGATGCAGGAAGATTGTTCCCGATGTTGGGGAAGTCCAGGACAAGGGGTCACAGCTTAAGGATAAGGGGGAAATCCTTTAAGACCGAGATGAGGAAAAACTTTTTCACACAGAGAGTGGTGAATCTCTGGAACTCTCTGCCACAGAGGGTAGTTGAGGCCAGTTCATTGGCTATATTTAAGAGGGAATTAGATGTGGCCCTTGTGGCTAAAGGGATCAGGGGGTATGGAGAGAAGGCAGGTACGGGATACTGAGTTGGATGATCAGCCATGATCGTATTGAATGGCGGTGCAGGCTCGAAGGGCCGAATGGCCTACTCCTGCACCTATTTTCTATGTATCTATGTATCTATGAAATCACTCCGACCTTGGGGAAAGATGGACCGGAGTTCCTCATGTGTGGCGTCACACATGGGTGAGTCACACACAGGTCAGGCTGGGTGACTTAGTGAGGAAGGGTACAATTCACTCTTGAGCCTTATCACTTGACTAGTGGCTCTTCACCCTTGACTCGTGACTCTTCACTCTTCACTCTTGACTCGTCACTCTTCACTCTTGCCTCGTGACTCTTCATTCTTGACTCGTGACTCTTCACTCTTGAGTTGTCTCTTGACTCTTCACTCGTGACTCTTCCCCCTTGACTCGTGACTCTTCCCCTTGACTCGTGACTCTTCCCTCTTGACTCTTCACTCGTGACTCTTCCCCCATGACTCGTGACTCTTCCCCCTTGACTCGTGACTCTTCCCCCTTGACTCGTGACTCTTCCCTCTTGACTCTTCACTCGTGACTCTTCACCCCCTGCAAACCAGCCACCAGACCAATGGGAGATGAGGAAAAGTGGAGGGGGCGGGTCGGTGTTAATGATTGACCCGGGCGGTAGCCAACGGGCGCCGGGTTGAGCGGAAGAGACGGGAGGAGCTCGGTGATTGACACGGCCACGGGCCAATGGGCGCGGGGAGCCGCGGAAGGGGCGGGACAACGCCGGTGACTGCCACGGCGGGGGGACCAATGGGCGCGGTGCGGGGCGAGAGGGGGCGGGTTAATCTCACATGATGGACGAGGACGGCGACCAATAGGAGACGAGGAACGAGGAAGGGGCGGGATGAGCCGGTTGATCGGCAGCGGGTGCGGCCAATGGGAGGGTCGGGGGTGGGCGGAAGGGGCGGGCCGGAGGGGAACAATACTGGCGCGCGGGGGGAGGAGGAGGAGGAGGAGGAGGAGGAGGAGCGGGCGCGGACTGGGCTGGGCTGGCGAGCAGCTCCAGGCCTCCCTCCCTCCCTCTCTCACTCACTCACTCTCGCCCGCCGGCCGCACAGACCCAACCCGGCTCCCGGCTCCCGCTACCAGCGCCGCCGCAACCAGGCCTCGGCCCTCTGGTAAAGACACCGCCGCGTCTGTGCTTGTGCTTGTGCTTGGATGGAGGGTAGGAGTTGTGGGCCCCCCCACGCCCGCGACGACGACGGCGGCGGCGGCGTCCGCTGCTGCTGCCCCCCCCCGCTCCCGGGCTGCTGGCGGGCGGCGCATTGTCGGCCCGGGGAGGGGGGAGGGAGGAGGGGGGGGGGGTGAAGGAATGGGAGGGGGGAGGAGGGGGGGGTGGTGAAGGAATGGTTGGCGGTTGCAGGTTGAGTGTGTGTGGGGGGGGTGTAAGGGATAGGCTGGTGAAGGGGTGAGGGAATGGTTGGCGGTTGCAGGTTGTGTGTGTGTGTGTGTGTGTGTGTGTGAGGGGGGGTGTAAGGGTTAGCCTGGTGAAGGGTGAGACTGGTGAAGGGCTGGGGCCCGGGGGGGGGGGGTGTAAGGGTTAGCCTGGTGAAGGGGTGAGGGAATGGTTGGCGGTTGAGGGGGGGGGGGTGTAAGGGTTAGCCTGGTGAAGGGGTGAGACTGGTGAAGGGCTGGGGCCCGGGGGGGGGGTGTAAGGGTTAGCCTGGTGAAGGGGTGAGGGAATGGTTGGCGGTTGAGGGGGGGGGGTGTAAGGGTTAGCCTGGTGAAGGGGTGAGACTGGTGAAGGGCTGGGGCCCGGGGGGGGGGGGGGAAGGGGGGGTTACAGGAGTGATTCAAGAAGGAACTGCAGATGCTGGAAAATCGAAGGTAGACAAAAGCAAAGGCTCCTCTAGTATCTTTGGACATAAGTGCTGGAGAAACTCAGCGGTTGCAGCAGCAGCATCTATGGAGCGAGGGAAATAGGCGACGTTTCGGGCCGAAACCCTTCTTCAGAGGAGTGAGACCGGTGAAGGGGTTTGCGGGTTGAAGGTTGGGGGGCTGCGGGGCTGAGAGTGGAGTGAGGAATTGGGGGAGTTCTGTGATAGGAGAGGGGTTTTAAGGGGTGAAAGACGGATGAGAATCAAAGGGGTCGAGGCTTTAGGGGGGGGGGGGCTGAGGGGAAGTGAGGATTGGGGAGGGTGGAAGGGAATGGAGTTGAGGGTTGAAGGAGGTGAGCGTTTGGGGAGGGGGGCTGGAAGCTGGAGTGAGGGGTGGGGTAAGGAGGGTGAGGTTTGGGGCAGTTGAGGGGGGAAGGAGGGTGAAGGGGTGAGAGGAGAGGTTTTTTTTTTGGAGGGGAAGACACCGCAGGAAAAGACTAACTACTTACTTCTGCGGAGGGAGGGGAGGGGGTCGTTCACTTTCCCTAAATAGGGAATTCGAGCGCTGTAATCGTGTCGGAACATTCGCCTCTCGTTATTCTGTTCTATAAACTATTCATCTCTTATTTAACTTCACCCCCCCCCCCCCCCCCTGAGATTGCGGGATAAAATCTTGCTCATCAGCACTCTGTAGTTGATATTCTATTTACGTTTCCCTTAATTTAAGTTTTTGTTTTGGAAAATAATTGCAACAAATTAAACTAAAACCTCGTTCTGCAAGATTACGCCGACCACGTATCTACATTAATACGGTCCATATGTATTGTTCTGCGGAGCGTCGTGTTACTACTGTATGCTAGCGACCATAAGGCGCCCTTTGCTTTTTCTTTAACCACCGTATTTGTCCATAAGAAACGGGGAAATGCAGTAAAATGTAGATCGAGTGCGTTGGGGGTTTTTTTTTTTTTTGCAATGTTGCCGTGCAAAGATGTGAAATAAAAGTTTCTTTCAAAAAAATTTAAGAGCTCTCGCCGTTCTACCTTAAGTAATAACTGATCTCCTGATTACACGAGTCTCCATTGCTGCTACGCCAGCCAGCCAGTCGGACAAAAAAAAATCAAATGTGTAAAAGTTTTTACTGGCTTCCCTTGATCTTGCGCATCTATAAGAAAACTTTCTTGCCGCCCCCCCCCCCCCCCCCCCCCAAAAAAGTGCAGTGCATTGAATATTTGAGCTTCACCGAGTAATCAAATCCACATGCTATTAAGCCCAGGGAGACTTCCATTTCCAATCTGCAGTTTTCCCTCAAAGCAAAAACGAACCGCAGATGGTGGAAATCTGAAATAAAAACTGAAGTAGTGGAAATAGTCAGACGAAAGGCTGTCTGGCTAAAATATTAATTCTGTTTCTCTGCACAGACGCTGCCTTATTGGAGTTTTTGAAACATTTCAGCTTTTCTCTTCTTTTAAGGACGATTTTTTAAAAAGTTCCTAAGAGATTCAGGATACATGACATTTGCACCATGAATTAATAGTAAATGAAAACTATTTTGATAAATTATTGAGGCATTTGTAATCTTAGTGTTCAGATTTTTAGATTATTGCGAGGTGATAATTATGGAATTGTATTGGGTTACATTTTTGTCTTCAGTTTAAGTAATGATTGAGTTGTTTTTCACACTTAACTTATTCTTTGTTCCTTTCATGGATGATCAAATGCAATGACACAGGCTTTCAGTGTTTTTTTAGTTTTCTTTTATAGGTAGCATCAAATTTCTGTCTGGCACATCAAGTGAATTTGCAGTTGGAATACTATCCCATTACACCAAGGCTTACACAAAATGTCTCAAAAGTAGAAAATAGAATTATTTCCAACTCATTAAGGCTGTGAAGCCAATAAATTTCTAACGCCTTCATCTAGTTCTTGCTTCAGTGCTAATATATTTGTTATTCTGTTCCCTTATTAATAACTGACCGCCCTCAAATGATATGAGCATAACATTTGATCTTGCATTAAACTAGTTTATTAGGTTGTGAATTATAACTCCTTCCTTTTTATTGCAGTATGTATTCAAGTACATATATACAAATTCTTCATATGAATCGTGCGTGGGTTGTTATGACTTAGCCATTGTATAAGAAATGAGATGGTAAATACCTTCTATTAACAAATAAAACGTTCCTTTTCCCCTTGTAGGTCAGAACCAGTCAGAGAGCAGTGGATGCAGCTTGATGTTGACTGAATACAGTGGATGGAGCACTTAAAAAAAGATACTTCATATAATTCACCTCATGAATTTTTCAAGAATCTGCTGATGCCATTGAGAAGAATAGTTTCTTTAGAAGAACCGAATTGCAAATTTTTGATGGTAGAGTAGTTTGAGACTTTTTTTGATTAAGCAAGGCACTTTTGGTGAATACTTTACTGGGTGAATCTACTTTGGGGGGGGGAAACCTCATTTATAATTTGAGTTCTATCACTTGGTGTGTACATAAGCCAAAACATTTTGCGTGTTTTGCAATAATAACAATGGACAAAATGAGTGCAGATGGATATCAATATAGAGCTCTGTATGAATACAAAAAAGAACGTGAAGAAGACATTGATTTGCATAGTGGTGATATACTGATCGTTACTAAAAGTACTCTGTTAGCCTTGGGCTTTGGTGAGGGAGATGAGGCGAGACCCGAGGAAATTGGCTGGCTCACCGGCATAAATGAAACCACCCAGGAAAGGGGAGATTTTCCAGGAACATATGTAGAGTTTTATGGTCGCAGGAAGATTTCTCCGCCAACGCCCAAGCCACGTCCCAGGCCGTTGCCAGTGGCTCCAAATCCATTGAGACCCGAGGATGCGGATCAGCAAGGTCAGTCCTTTCAGTGATACTTGGATACAAGGCTGACGATGATTGGTTGGGTGGGGAGGTGGTGCAGCCGAAGTCGCTTGGCATAAAGAAGCAGCGATTGTAGTTGTAACAGTTAGGGAACACTTTGGGGGGGGGGGGGGGGGGAGATCACAACAATTCCACAAATTAATTTATTGTATTAATCTAATAGCAAATTGAAGACATTATATAGTTTACAAATTCTATTAGCCGAATTATACTTAAAGTCTGGAACGCATCTGCTTTTTATGAGGATATTTACACATTGTTCATGAAAAGTGACTTTTTAAGTCAGTGAACTGATTGGAAATTGCCCATGTAAATTTACTTTGCTCATATCTCAAGGTTATGAGTTCTGCTGGAGTAGAATTAGATTGATACAGCAGACCTCTGTGATCAGTTGATTATTTGATGCTTTTGAAGGGTAATGTGTACATTTGATCTATTTTTCTAAAATATATATTTGCCACGGAGGGTGTGCAGTGAACCAGATTCACTGGTTCCAGGTTTGACAAGGTTTGTTTGATGAAGGATTGGGTGAACTGAGTTCTCCCAGAGTACAGAACGAGTTGCGACCTCTTTAGAAATAACGCAACTCTTCCAACATCTGGATAGACGCAAATTGTTGGAGTAACTAAACGGTCAGGCAGGCAGAGAAAAGGAATAGGTGAATAAATTTGAACTTAATGTTTTGTGTTAAGACCCTTCTTCAGACTCGACAAAACATCACCTGTTCCTTTTCTCCAGTGATGCCGCGATATTCCAGCGTTTTGTCTATCTTCAGTGTAAACTAGCATCTGTAGTTCCTTCCCACACTCTTCCAACACCTGACAGGCTGGATAGAAGGAGGATGTTTACCCTAATTGAGAAATATGGACCCAGGAATTAGTCTCAAAATATCATGGGGAAGAGGGATTGTTTCACTGAGGGTGGTGAATGCTAAGCATTCTCTATTGCTGGGATTTGGGGAAACTGTCTTGTTCTAAACAGATCAGTAGATAAGAAGGTGGGATTATAGAGTTTCAGGAAAATGGCATTGCTCGATCAGCTATTGTCTTGATGAATGGTGGATGATGAAGCATGCTTGGGGTCAAATGACTAGCCGTTTCTTGTATTTACAATGGCACGAGCCAGTTTTGAATTGCTTGTACTTCTTGACAGGCATGAGTGAGTTTTTCAAGTAGAAATGATTGACAAATGGAGCAGGTAAATTGTTTTTGCTTTCCTTATCTCTCGTTGTGAAACCAATAATTTGCTCTATGCCGAGAACACTTGACTGAGGATTGTGTCATTTACTCACTTGCACATGCAGGGGGATTGAGAAACAGGTATACATTGGCAGAAGCCCAAGGAAATTTACTGAGCAAATTTTCAGTGATCCGATAAGCACCAAGAATAAGCTACAAAATTGAGAATTTAATTTGTATTTTGCTGTTCTTCTTGGTCATGCAGTATCATTCTTGTGGAATTGATTGAATGTACGACCCACGGGTTAAATCTCTAGTCCTGGTTATACTTGCTGGAGGCTTGGTGTTTCAATATGTCCTGTGTTTGGTACTTTGAAGTTTGTAGAATAACAGGTGAATGTGATGGCTTTGGCCATATGATAGCCTTCTAAATCTCCTATCTCTTGAATCCAATCGACACTCTTATATCTCCATATCTCCACTGCGTGTGGAGGGGGCGATTCTTGTGTTCTGTCCCTATAGGTTTGTATACCACTTGGGTCATCTCCACTCTAGGGAAAACAATTCAGCGGTAATTTACAAGTTGGGGTGGTGTATGATTGAAGGGGTGAATCTTAAGACTATGTCTATCTTAAGATAGAGGTTGTAGATTTGGGAGGTACTGCTGGTATTGTTTGGACAAGCAACTGTAGATCAGGGGTCGGCAACCTTGTTCTGCATAGGGGCCGGGACGCATGTCTGAGCAGATGGGAGGCCACATCTATCACGTGTACACATGGGTTCCACAGACATCAATCAGATGGCAGACATCAAATCGCGTGCTCACAGAAGGAAACTCAGCGGGTGAGGCAGCCCCATGCAATCCTTGCATGTCTCACCCGCTGAGTCTCTCCAGCATTTTTGTCTACCGTAGATTTTTCCAGCATCTGCAGTTCTTTCTTAAACGTGTTCACAGAAGGTGCGCAGCCGTGCCGGCGGCTTTGCGCAGGTTGCCGTACAGCCAGAGCTCGGCCGCGTTCGGGGCAGGCGCTCGGCGGGCCGGATGGTTACGGGGGGGGGGGGGGAGAAATCCGCCTGCAGGCCGGATGATTTCGGGTTACGGGCCGCATTCGGCCCGGGGGCCGTAGGTTGCTGACCCCTGCTGTAGATGATGGGCAGACTACTAGTCAAGCAGTCTGATCTGAATGGTGTCAAGCTTCATGTTAGAGTTGCACACATCCAGTCTTGGGCCTCATAGTTGGTGTAAAGGGTTTTCCATGTCTAGAATGCAGGATATCCAGCCTCTTTCTTGCTTGCATAACCCACAGATTTTTTGGGCCTGGTCTGGTTGAGCTTTTGATCAGTTGCAACCTATATGATATTAATGGGGGTATTTGGTGATGGTGTTGCCATTGAACCACCGGGATCATTGTTAGAGATCATTATCTGCCATTTTGGTGGTATGAATGTTACTTCCCAGCCATGCCCGAGTGTTGTTCAAATCATGCTGTATGCAGGGTATTGACTGCTTCATTTGTTGAAGAATTGCATGTGGATTTAATATTGCATGGTTATCACCAAACCTTGTTTAAGCAAAATGAATGTAGCCAGTGTGGTGTGGGTCTCTGCAGACTGTCTTTTTGAAGCAGTGACTCCTGTAGCTCCCTTCGATGGTGGGGAAGTCGGTATCCCTGATGGACTGGGCAGTGTTCACCACTTTTCCCAATCTTTGTTTCTGGGCATATGAGTTGCCAAACCAGGCTGTGATACATGCTACTGTACAGCTGTTGAAGTTCAAGAGTATTAGTTGACATACCAGATCTATCAATCTTCTAAGTAGAGGCATTGATGGACTTACTTTATGATTGCATCAATGTGCTAGGTCCAGGACTGATCCTCAGAGATGTGCATGCCCAAGAATGTGGTTTTTGACACTCTCCACAACTGTCCCATCGATGACGACTGGTATGTGGATCCTTGACCTTCTTCCAATGTTGAGCAGTACCTAGGTTTCCAATCGCTTTTGACAGTTTTGGTGGAAGTCGGCTTTACCATCTCGTAAGCAGGGCTGTAATCGGCCTTAATAGTCTAACCTGACACGAGCATCTTAACTCTTGTCTATCAGTTGAGGGGTTCGGGGTACTTGCAGGCTGCGCTTGATCAGTAAGTCCGTTTTCCATTTTCATCCAGGAGTTCGGAGGTTGCAGGAACTTGTGTGAAATGTCAGATTCTTGCAGGTCTGCAGTCCAAGATCCATTCTATTATTTCCTTGTCTCATTCTTCATCCAATACAAAGTTACTGTAATGGGACTATTTGAGCACACGGTTTTTGCAGTATTATAAGATCACTTGCAGAACATTTCTGTCGGGCAAACAATTAGCTAGTTTTCGGTGTTTGGGAAAGATTAGAATTTTAATTCTAGTTCAGTTATGTTATTCCAAGCAAATACAACAGTTCAACTCATTCCTGTTATCATCCTTGCCTAATACTCTCCCACTCCACTTTTGTTGCCCCATTGTCTTTTACCTTGGCATTATTCCCCCCCACCCCAGGTAGATGTAAAAAGTTCTACATGTTTAAAATGAAGCATGCAGCAGTTATTGTTTGGAATTCTTGCCAGTATTTCTCTTGGTCTAATATTGTGACATTGATTTTATCTGTTTTGCTTGTGTCAGCTTGCTACATGCAAATTGGCAGCTGTTTCACGCTGTGAACTGTAGAAAACATTTTTGAACTGCTCAAACATTTTTGGACATTGCTTATATTTTCATCTACTTTAGTCTTTCTTCTAAATGCCTAAATTTCCTGGATGAAAAGCCTTTACTTGTATTCCTTTTGGTGCTTGGATCATAAACGTATTACAGTGGAACAATGGAGTCATTTTGAGTCTGTTCTTGCTGTTTGGTAGAACTCATTTCTAAACCCATTCAAAGTAATAATTTAGAATCTCAGCCAAAATCTCTGCTTCCAAAGTGTATTTCTCTTGTTTTTTAATTTGTCCACCTATTCTCACCCCTCCCCCACCCACCAATCCTTTTTCCATTTTATACCTTGTTTACCTTCTGGTATAGTTTGCAAGTGGAGGTGATATCCTTACATCTCACATAATACCCTTCCCGTGTCAAATAATAGAGGGGGTGGCTTTATGGAGGGGAGGGAGTTTGCAGGGGATTTACAAGGCAAGTTTCCTATATAGAAAGTTGTAGGTGCCTGGAGCGCACACAGGTGGAAGCAAATAGAACATTTCATAGAAATTTAGACAGGAAGGGAATGGAGGGATATAGACTATGTGCAGGCAGATATGCAGTTTGAATTGGCATCATGGTTAGCACTGAGATTGTGGGCCAAAGGGCCTATTCCTGTGATGTACTGTTCCATATGCTGTGATTTCAAACTTAACACTTGAATTTTATGTTTAAATATGTTTAATATTATTTCAAGCTCCATGTGTTGCATATTAAATAACTTTGCTTAAAATTGAAATATTGGATCTCAGTAAAGGGCCTGTCCCACGGGCATGCGACTCCATGCGGCAAGTGCGACCTAACCGCGTGCGGGGGGCCGCGCGGAGGTCGCGGGGCCGGTCCCAATTCGATCGCCGCAGCCGTATGGAGTTGTGCGGAGCTGGTCCCGACATCGCGCGGGGCTCCGAAAAACTGGCACTGTTTAAAAATTCCGTGCGGCAACGGCCTGCCACATCGAGGCCGTGCGCACCGCCTCGACGCTGGACGCAGCCGGATCGAGGCTGTGCGCACCGCCTCGCCGGCGTACGCACCGTCTTGACGTCACTCGACCTCCGCGCGGCCCCCGCTTCCAGTTTGGTAGCGCTTGCCGCATGCTGGTGGGACCAGCCCTGTGCGGGGATCACTCGACCTCCGCGCGGCCCCCGCTTGCGGTTAGGTCGCGCTTGCCGCATGGAGTCGCATGACCGTGGGACAGGCCCTTCAGTTACTGTAAATTACTTCTGGATATGAACATTCTGACTTTTGGTGGAATTCCAACCTTAAATGGCTGTTGCACTCCCAGTTGGCCTGAATGCTCAATGAGCAAAATTTCTTATGCTGAATGGTACTGTCTGGCCCACCATCGCTAGTTGCCCCCTCAAGGGCTATCTGTCCAGTCTGGCTACTTACCATTCAAGTCAGAGGATCAACAGTCCTTCCCAGGAGTTTCCATTTCCATAAAAGGAGTGACCTATGGCCCTTTCCAGCAGAATAACAAAGGATTTAGAGAAGCATTGTGGAAGCTGGCTGGGGACCTGAAATTGAACTACTCACCTCGGTATCTGCACCTGGGGTTCTCATGATGCTGCACAATGGACTTGGTGACGAGGGACCCAAGGACTATGTTCGGTCCAGTCGGACCCTCTGGATTTGAATCTATACACAGAATTGCATCCAGCTTTAGATGCAAGAATATGGCATTGGGGGATGCATGTCTTTTTTTTTTTTTTTTTGCTTGCGCCAACTACAATTTCAAAGAGCACTTAAAAATGGTATGTGCTTTAGTGGGTAGTAAAATTCTTATGAATTGCTATCCCTGCCATATCCTCCTTCCTAAATGTTGCTTTTGTTACAGATGGGCACATTTATATGAATTAGAAGCACAATGGTTATTAAAGTTGCAGAGAAAGGAAATGCATTTGGCTTCCTGACTTAAGGCGGTGGGAATTGTTGGTTTTCTAAGAGGAAGGTGTGAATCGCTAGCTTTAAAAAAAAAAAAATAGAAACTTGGTTTTGTGTTTTTTGAATGGCTTGGTCAAAATGAAATGCGGTTTTCACGTTGTCTTTTGAAGGTGGTTTTAATTGCAAATCTGGCTTGTCTCACAAAAAACATTGTTGTATGCCACAGCATCAGAACATTTCCTGCACTGGACAGGCCCTCTCCAATCTGCTGTTTTGCATTTATCAACACAAATTTCCAGCCCCTTATCCAAAATTAATATTATAAATTAGGATATAAAAACAGGGATGTACTGCTAAGGCTTTATAAGGCACTGCTCATACCACATTTGAAGATTGTGAACCATTTTAGGCCCCATATCTGAAGAAGGATGTGCTGGCATTTGAGAAGATCCAGAAGATTATGAGAATGATCATAAATTGTAGATGAGACCACACAAGGGAAATTATAATTTTTACATTAAAAGTATTGTATAAAAATACTGGCAAACATTCATTCTGTGCCAACTTAATTTAAATAAAATGAAAGTATTTGTTAAAATCAACAATGAAATTGCCATCAACACCTAATAAGCATTTCTTGAACTCCCAAGTTTGAACATTTGCTTCAAAATGATTCCTATTGGATGAATATGATTTTAGTTTAAATTATTTGTTGCAAACAATTAAGTTGCAAGCATTTGCTCAAATGCATTAAATGTTAGTGCACTTTCATGAGCATTGGCATGACATGTGGATGGCTAAAGTTATAGAAACACGTGAACGCTTTTTCCCAATGTTTATAGACAATAGTTGGTCTTGACCGAAATTAAAAGCCGATGAATTTGGACTGACATTTTGTTATGTTCTTTTTTGGAAACAATAACTATAGTATATTGTAAAGCCATAAAATTAGCAATAAACTATTCAAATTGTATAATTGTTTAATTGGTCTTTACAGCAAAGAAATAAACCATTTGGTTAGTTATATGCTTGAAACAATGCCCACTTCAGTCTTACATTCCAGCATTTTCCAAAAATATTCTCTTTAGAATGCTTTTGACTTGCATAATCCATTAAAACATCATTTTTAAAAATGTTAAGACCTCCATTTTCCTTCAAGTAGTGTTATAGATTTTGTCCTTCTAGGACCAAGTTCCATCCCACTTCCCCTCTTTATGTCAGTTATTTTAAAGTTGCAACATCGGGTTACCAATCTTCCTTACTGTGGAAACAATTTATCATTTTAATGAATGCACATATTGAGTTCCTGTATCTCCACATATCAGCAATGAGAAGATTCTCCTGTATTCTGTTCGGATCTTTGGCACACTGATGTTTGCTTTGAATTACACGCATATCACATGTTAGCGCTCTGTAGTATTGACTTGTCTTTGTATTTGGTAACATGCATATTTACAAGGCTGATTAATGAATACACTTTACAATGTTACTCTTCCTTACTCTTGTAGTGACTCCACAGTGATTTTGCTAAT
Organism: Malacoraja senta; assembly: GCA_038087875.1. Classification (NCBI taxonomy): domain Eukaryota; kingdom Metazoa; phylum Chordata; class Chondrichthyes; order Rajiformes; family Rajidae; genus Malacoraja; species Malacoraja senta. The sequence goes on along the minus strand of CM075977.1, from coordinate 218,685,924 downwards.
TAACAGAATGTAACAACCCTTATTTGGCCTTTGAAAACACTTGGATGCTGTGGGAATGGTTGGCTTCAGGTTTGAGATCGTGCATGGGGGCTGTGGGTAACCTTCATTAAAAATCCTCATGATGTTCTAATTGTTCAATTGGAGATACATCCTGGTGACCTGTTTCAAGTGTCAGTGGCATAAAGGCTCTACGTACAGTGAGATAAGCCTAAAACTATGGTTAGAACTACTTGGACATTAGATTTTATGTTTGTCATAAACTGTTCAAATGCCCTGTTTGCAAGTAATAAATCATTATAACTTTATCATTGAGATAAATGAAGACAAGTGGTTTGTTTTCTTCACTGTTTTACTTTGATTAATGTTAATGCTTTAATTGATTTAACTGCATGTCACATGACTCAATGTGATTATCAGAGGTATTTAGATATGGTGGAAACTATCTTGTGCCAGCACGCACTGCCAATGTACAGTCCATTGGGTAGTCTGGGGCTTCAGGTTCCATCTTCAGAACCCTATTATTTGTAATGTGTCAGGCTGCTCTGTTTTTACAAATGGATGAGATGAGAGCAATTCCAAGTCATTTTAACTCCATATCCACGTAACCTCTGGGCAGTGGGGTCTTGTGAATGGTTAGGGTCAATGTGTTTGCATATTTTGTTTCCCTTGCATTTCTATTGAGTTTATACACCTTGCTCTTAAATGCTTGATCCCTTTTTTATATGGACTGGTCTGTCCATCTGTGAAGTCTAGCGTGACGTCAATTTTTTTTCTCTATCACTGCCCTTTGGCACATTTGGATTTGACTTTAATTCGTAGCTATTTTCCAACTTACAACCTTCTAAAATTGAGTTTTTTCTGGAACTCTTCTTGTTTCATAACACTTCCTCAAATCATATTCCACCACCTTATTGGTCTGTTGGTTGCTGAATTACCTCAAAACATTACATATAGTTCTGCTATAAAAGAGCCAAAGTGTTAGAGTCATTCAGTGGGTCAGACAACATCTCTGGAGAAAAAGGATGGGTGAGTTTCTGGGCAGGGCCCTTCTTCAGGCTGCCTGACGTGAAATGTCACCTGTCCTTTATCTCTAGAGATGCTGTGTGACTTGCTGAGTTACTCCAGCATTGTGTCTATCTTTGATATAAAGCCAGCATCTACAGTTCCTTGTTTCTACTCGTTCTGCTATAAAGTGTTTCCATAATGTAAATTTGATATGATGTGATTGATTAATTTGGGTGCACCATTTGTATCATGTGGACACAATTGGTTAAAATGCGATTTGGGTTCGTTATAGAACCACATTGAAAATTAAGCAGAAAAAAAGCTGCAACTTTTGTTTTAACCAAAGATATCTTTGCACTGGTCCAAATCATAGCTACCTAAATTTCAGAATGTTTTTTTCACTTATAGCTTATGAACTTGTGTGACTGATGCCAGATACTTGTGTAGCTAAAGGGCATGGAATTGTTTTAGAAACAATTAGACATTGCAATGGGAGAATTGCAAGGTGCTGCCTAATGGGCATCATTTGTTGCTTGGCCTACATGTAACAACCTTGTGTTCAGTCACCGAGCTTCTAGTTGCATTTGCTTTGTTTTGCCAATGCAGTCCCATTCTGACCCACATGCCTGTGGTGTTGCGCTGCAGTAATGAGGTTCAATGTAAGCTTGAAGAAGATCTTGTCCATCTACACTGTACCGTCACTTTATTTAATTCAACAACTTTGGGTAACTTTCACTGTTTTGTATATTGACAAAGACCTGTTTCCATGATGTCTCTAAACTAAATGGATAATTCTCACTAATACATCTGAATTATTAGTTTCAAATTATCAAATGCTTTTGTTTAAAATCATGTTTTCTGTATTCTATTCTATATTTTAAAATGTGAGAATAAAGGAAAGAGTACAGTGATTACAACACTGCTCCCAGAAGGAAACAATGGCATTGCAAATAAGTACCGTTATGTACCGTGTTTGATATGCTGTTTTAATGGTTTATGAATTTGACTGAATAATGTTGGGGCTGTTCAGAGGCTTGACTGCCTTTTTAAATAAAAATCACTTTGATCTATAATAATAATAATAAATTTTATTTATGGGCGCCTTATACCAAAGTCTCAAGGACACCTTACAGAGTTTAACAAGTAAGAAACAAATAATCGGAGTAAAATAAATTATAAAGACATCATCAATACACAAATTTAAAGACAGAATTCGATCCAAAGACACACAAAGAAAAAAAAAATCAGAAACACAATGTGAAGAGAGAGCAGCGGCAGCTAAACCGCGCCAGCGTCCACTCTCCCTTCCGACCACCATCTTGGACACAGACTAAAATAGACACTACATACAAAAATCATCCCCCACAATGGTTACTACTGTGGGGGAAGGCACAATGTCCAGTCCCCATCCCCAGTTCTCCCACAGTCGGGCCTATTGAGGCCTCCGCTATTGCCTCTACGGAGGCCCGATGTTCCTGGCCGTTCTCGCCGGGTGCTGTTGCCCCGGCGTCAGGAGAGCCCTCTCAGCGGCTGGGCCACCTGGAACGGCCGCTTCCATTGCCGTGACCGCGGCTTCCAAAGCCCAAGGCCGCGCCGGTTTGGAGCTCCCAGTCTCCCGATGTTGAAGTCGGCGCCGCCCGCTGCGCTCCGCAACCCGGAGATGTTGAGCTCGGCGGTCACAGCTCACCGGAGCTCCAGCGCGTCGATCCAGCGCGGTGACCCAGGCAAAGCATCGCCCACTCCACTCCGCGATAGCGCTCCAGCGCTGTGCCGCCACCAAAGCTGAAGGTGCTGGGCAGTCCCCGCCAGGAAACGGCGCTCCACGCCCGCTGGTAGGCCACGAGGATGGGTCGACGGGGCAACCCGGAGAAAAAGCTGCCTCACCGACCAGGTAGGGACCTAGAAATAAGGTACCCCTTGCCCCTACAATAAAAATCTAGTTCTCCTACAGACAGCACACAAGACTAACAAAAACTACAAAAAAGTGAATTAAACGGACGGCTGCTGATTAGCAGCCGTTCACCAAGATGGCTCCTCCTCCTTTGATCTATATTAAGAGATATGATCTGTTAATAGTTTGATTCTGCATAGGTAAAATATTCTGATGCATTCTTGTCTAGATCTTTAAAATGAGTAGAAATAGGAGCTGCAAGCTATTTATGTTAGAATTTGACTGTTGGGAATTGAAATCTTTTGCACTTGGCAAAATACTAGTCTCGATAAACAGCGTGAATAGTTTCTCACAGCCTCGAGCAGAAAAGTGACATTGGCTTGGAGGTAATGTTGTGGAGGGCACGCATGTATGTAGGCCTGTATTCGATCTACATCTTTTCCAAGTGGTGCCAATAGATTTTACATTATTAGTATGAAAAAGAGCATGTGTTACAAATGGTTATAATGTAAAGGACGGTGAAATAAAGATCAACTTTATTAAGTTATTTGATCAAGAGAAAAATATTTTCATGACCTTGGATGTCAGTGGCTGTGCTAGCAACCTATTATTCATCTCTTAAATTCCCCAGATGCTCATGGTATTCATCATGGGGTCTTAACATAAATTGGTTTTAAATATTTCCTAGATTGTTGAAGATTCCATTTGTTCATGCAAATGGCCCAAATTGGCCTTGCCGACCAAAATGTCCATCTACGCTGGTCCCTTTTGCCCATATTTGGCCCATATCCCTCTCAACCTTTCTTTTCCATTTCCAGACCAAATGTTGCTTAAATGTTGTATGTTGTTCAAAAAGGAGGGAAAGGAAAGAAACTACAGGTCAGTTAATTTAATATCTGCCACAGAGAAAATGTTAGACGCTATAGTTAAAGGCTTATAGTGTTGGGGGCGGGGGGGACTAGTAATCAGATAAAGGCGTCCTAGATTTGAAATGGCCTCTCAAATGGCCTCTCAAATTGTCTTTATTCAAAAAGATGTGATTGTAACCTCATTTTCACATTCCAGTTTGGCTTTTCATTCTTTATCCACTTCAGCCATAAAACAGTCATAGTCGGAGAGAGATACAGCACAAACCTGGGATTTGACACACCAGATTATGCTGCACTATTTACCATCCATTTACACTAATCAAATGTACAATCACAATTTTCTATTCTCTCCATATTCCCATCAACTCTCCCCAGACTCAACCCTTTGCCTACAAATTATGGATGTTTTACAGTAGCCAATTAAGCTACTAGAGCCCATGTTTTTTAAACATAGGAGAAAAATGCTTCTGCCTTTTTATGAACAAGTTGCACAGTGCTCAACACTTTGAAAGAGTGCCTTACTCCTACTTGATACACTTGTAATTCATCTGGGCTTCTATATGTGCAGTAATGAGTCATGGAATCTGGCCAAGGGTGGAAAAATATTTCCGTGTTGCTATAAATTCTTTTCACTGAAGTGAAGGCTTTGTGTGTGTCTCTTCAGGAAAAGGACGATTAATCATCATCTGTGCAATACAGGTTGAATTTAAATTTGGCTTTAAAATAATTGCATTCTGGCAGATTGCTTTGATTCTTCCAGCTTTCCAATAGATGAATTGCCACTTTTTTTAGATTTCCAACCTTAACTGAATTTTGTTTTTTGTCTGAAATTGCGTATCTAATATTTTGGATTGTAATATAGTACATACAGTCCCTAGGGTATGACAGGGTTCCATTCCCGGGAACTGTTCGTATCCTGAAATGAATAAAGACATCTAGTGGGAGAGGAGAATTAGAAGTGGCTTTGATGGGAGAACAGGTGCACGAAGAGTGGCTGCTGTTGGCTTGTGCTCGGCGCTCCCAGCTCTCCTTGGTTCGATCTAGATCCTAGTTTGTTTTGAGTCTTGGGACGGTGGGGGGAGGTGGTAGAAAAGGCATGTCGATACACCATTCTGGCAAAATCGTCCCACCAGTCTTCCAAATGTTCATTCATGTATCTAGGATATCAATAATTCAGGCGTCAGAGCCCAGGATCAATCTATAATAACTTAAAAAAAAAAAAATAATAATTCTAATAGAGTTTAAACCCACTGCATGCCTATTTGTAAGAATAGTTCCAGCCGACAAGTTATTATTTTGTTACAACGGTATGCCATTGAACTATTTGGCTAAAATGTGGTAAGGATTTTGCTCCGCTGACAAAAAAGACATAAAACTATCTTCAAAAGAGGTTGGTGAGAATAACTGCTGCAAACACACTTAAATACATAAATTAATACTGCTTTGTCTAATGTCAAGAATCCTTTTGCTGATTACAATTAAGATATTTCTGTGAAGTGGTTTGAATGCATTTGGCCCTGTTTTCAGTCCTTGTTTTCTCCTGATGCAGTGTTTGAGAACCTCAAGTTTTGTTTATTCATCATTCTACTTCTAAATCATTTATCTTGGTTGCCTCTTTACCCCGTTGTGTTTTGAGTTTAGTTTTTGGAAAGGCTGTTGCAACACTTAAAATAAAATTAAAATACAAATCTTAATCTGAAATTGGAGCAACTTGTTGCATGAAAATGGATGGATTTAAACTACTAATCTATTTTTATCTTGTTTAACTTATATGCATCATGTTACTGATGGTACACAAAAAAAAAAAAAAAACATTGAACATTGAATTCTCCCAATTCTGCTAGCCCTTGCTGTCCCCCCCCTTCATCAGCCATCTGGTTGTCTCCTCCCCTCCCCCAGCCCTCGGGCTCCTCCTCCGCCTTTTTCCTTTTTTCCTTTCTTCTCCCCACCCCCTATCAGTCTGAAGAAGGGTTTCGGCCCGAAACGTTACCTATTTCCTTCGCTCCATAGATGCTGCTGCACCTGCTGAATTTCTCCAGCTTTTTTTTTTTTGTGTACCTTCGATTTTCCAGCATCTGCAGTTCCTTCTTTAACATATTACTGATGGTTACTGGTTTACCAATAGGGAACGAGTGCCCTGCACTAGATACTTGTATTGGCCTGAAATTACTGTAAAAGGAAAGCCTCTTCATTGGCATTTTCCATGCGTACACAACTATAAATGCTATAGGTTAGTGCTAAAGTTTAAATGTAATAGTTTAGACTATTTTGTTTGTTCTATGTGAAGTGTCACATGTTGGAAAGTAGTTGTATGTCTTGAGCTCCACTTCAGAAATGCTATAAAGTGAATGGTGTTCTTTGTTACTTTGTACGGTTTGCATCCGTGACATATTGGGCCCTTTGGGAAGTGTGGTTTTTGCAATATTTTCATATATAAAATGTTTTATGGGTGATGGGAACATTTAACAATTTATCAACCACTATTTCTTAAAAATTGCAAATTATCTTTCGGTATCTCAATATGGAGTGCTTTTCTCATGAGTGGATTCAAGGATGAAAGTGGTGGCCTTTTTGGTATAATGGATGAGAATTGGATTTGAAAGTGGATGAAATGCAGCTCAACTATGGTTATGTTGAATGGAAGAGCAGGCTGAATGTTTGCATCTAGAATTATCACTGCTCCCTGCCGAATTGCTCTGCAATTACAACACTGGTGTAATGATGCAACACTTAATACTGTTGCCTTGCAGCTCCAGGAATTGTTTTGAGCCTGACCTTTTTATGCTGTTAGTGTGGAGTTTGTACATTGACTTTGAGTGTATAAGTTTCTCCCTTCTGCATTGGTTTCATCCCACATCCCAACGGTGTGAGGTAGGTTAGTTGAATATTGTATATCACCTCATTGGTGTAGTCAAGTGATAATGGGAATTGGCATATTAGCAGATGAAAGTGAATATGCTGCAAGCTCCATGGGAAGCAGCAGAAGATAAATAATTTAGCAGAAAATGTACAATGATGAACTCAAATACAGTCTACCCTTGTTATACGGACCTCTTTAAGAGGTTTTGGTTATAGTGGACACCATGTGTTGTAACCAAGCCGTTGTTTGTATTGGGAACAAAGGACTGAATTTGTTCACGGAGTGACTGCTGGAGGGGTGGAATGATATCGTCTCAATCTGTTTACTGTCGCTCGATGTCGGCCTCATTTTCATTAAAGTTCAGTGTAGATTCTACGTCTAAAACTTCCTCTAGTAGAAGGAAGCGTGAGAATTGTGCAAGATAAAAATCTTGAAGACATCTCCAAGTGGCATACGCAAGAACGTTCCTGGGGTATATACGTCCGTGGTGTAGAAATCCAAAATGCAGCAGGCAAGCCAGCCGGGCATATGGGAATGTTGTAGTTTGAGGCTAGTGATGGGTAACTATGATGAGTAGGTTAACCTGTGAGTGGATTAACCAATGATGAGCGTTTGTTGGCACTGGGCCTGTACTTGCTGGAGTTTAGAAGAATGAAGGGGGGGGGGGCCTCATTGAAACATACAGAATAGTGAAAGGCTTGGACAGAGTGGATGTGGGGAGTATGTTTCCACTAGTGGGAGAGTCTAGGACTAAACCTCAAAATTAAAGAATGTTCTTTTAGGCAGGAGATGAGAAATGTCTTTAGTAAGATGGTGGTGAATCTGGAATTCTTTGCCACAGGCTGTGGAGGCCAAGTCAGTGGATATTTTTAAGGCAGAGATAGATAGATTCTTGATTAGTACAGATGTCAGAGATTATTGGACGAATGGACAAGATGTGAAGGAATAGGCCATTCGGCCCTTCGAGCCAGCACCGCCATTCAATGTGATCATGGCTGATCATCCACAATCAGTACCCCGTTCCTGCCTTCTCCCCATATCCCGGATTCTGCTATTTTTAAGAGCCCTATCTAGCTCTCTCTTGACAGTATCCAGAGAACCGGCCTATCATCGCATAGAATATCAATTGAAATGCATGTTTTGCAGCTATGAGAGAAAGTCAGAAGCCAGGCTTCCTGACCAATATGTGATCAATTTTCCACATGACTCCTCAAACAAGGTACACTTTTCACTTGTCTCTAAGAATGCCAACACAACACAAGTATTTTGACCCATCGGGGCAAAGAATCTGTTGTAATTGATATCCCAACCAACATCACTGTCATCTCCCCTACAAAGCATCAATTGAGGGTCATTGAACATCTATCTGTTCACTCCCCGTCTGATGTACTGGCATGCTATGCTTTCAACATACAAGATGCTCAGTGGCTGCAAAAGAACCTTTCTTCCCCTAATCTCTGATGAGCACAAAAAGAACAAGGGCAATAGACCTACAGGGTCATCGTCCATGGCTTATTCTTGGAAATATATTGCTAGCTCCCTTATCATTGCTGGGCCTAATCCAGGAGCTCCCTTCATAACAGCACAGTGGGAATACCTTCAGCTCGGAACACCAAGATGGGCATTACATCTTGGTCTAGCTGGCAATGTCCCTATTGTTTAAACAAAACATCAACAAATTTGGTAGACAAAAATGCTGGAGAAATTCAGACTGAAGAAGGGTCTCGACCCGAAACGTTGCCTATTTACTTCACTGCATAGATGCCGCCTCACCCGCTGAATTTCTCCAGCATTTTTGTCTACCTTCGATTTTCCAGCATCTGCAGTTCCGTCTTAAACAAATTTGGTGCTCTGTTCCTGTTTGTTCCTTATACTCATAATTTGGAAGTCTCCACTGAATTAATATTCTTGGTTCTTGAAGCTAAGGCATCCAACAAGCAAGCTGTTGAGGTTATTTCAGAAGACAGGTGATTTAAGGCATTCACAATGTTGTATTCTAACAGATTAAGTATTTTGCTTTTGCTGGAGTTAAGAAAATGGAAAGTTTCAATTGCAAATTGGCTCATTTGGCACTGTTTCCATGGTGAGCATATTTTGGATATCTCTAAAGATGTGCTGCAATATCAGTTTTCATTCTGCTCTGTTAAATTTCTACTAGACTTGTTCACATTAAGTTGCTCAAAATAAGACTGTTGAATGAAGAATCTGAATTTGTATCCACTAAATTGGGTCAAACTACGATTTTAAGGTAAAATGTAAACTGCTTATCTCATTTCTGAGCTGCTGTTCCTTAGGGTGTGCTAGAGCCAGTCCAAGAAAAGATTGAGGGGAAAAAAAGTAATACTTGATGTTCTTCCAGACTGGATTATATTTCTTAAGCACAGCTGAAAAAATCTGAGTTCTGTTAATGCATACTTGACAAATTACTGCCAAACCTACATAAAACCTAGTTCTGATGCAGTATTAATTCAGTTCTCGACTCCAAACTTTGTGAGAAACAATGAAGAGTGTGGAAATGACTTGCTGGAATGTTTCTGAAGATGAGGAAAAGCTCTAAGCTCTGCCCAGAAGGGTATTTGTGAAAGTTAATTTTATTCCTGGTCTATTTTGTTACTTTAACTTTCCCAGCCGTAGCGAACAGTCCAAAATAATAGTTGGGCTATTAGATTCTAGTCAAACTTTTTCTACACAAAACTACTGTACCATATTTTATAAAAATATTGTTGAGAAAAATATTTTGGGAGCAGGCACATGTGTTTAAATATCTCAAGAATATCTATAAAAGCATGAAAAATTGCAGGGAAAGACCAGTGTAATTTTACGAGAAATGTATGATGTGAAGTCAACTCATTGAGTTACGGATTTCTGTATGAAAGTGTAAAGGAAACTCAGCACATTTTCAGAAAGAATGTTTCGTTTCTACTGATAATAGTCATATAGCACAGAAATGTGCCCTTTGTCCCTACTCTTCCATGCTGGCCACAATGTTGAATCTAAGATGGTTCCCATTTACCTACATACAGCCCATATTTCTTATCTGTGTACGTGTCTAAATATTCATTGTACCTGACTCAACTACTTCCTCTGGGAGCTTGTTCCATCTGCCAACCTCCCTCTTCTGCAAAAGTTGCCCTTCTATTCTCGATCCAATTTGCAGTTTAATGTATAAAAACATTTAATTAACATGCTACCTTCAAGAATCTGCCAATTTTTCAAAAATTTATGCTTCAGTACTTCAGCAACCAGTGATTAAATAGTATGAACATGAAATAAACTTTAGGGAGTCTAATGTCTGCCTTTTTGCCTATCTTGCCAGTCTTAAATCTTTTATTTGGATGGCTTAAGACTATTGTTTATTTTCATTTGGAACACATAAAAATTAATGGAAAAATAGAGTGTTTCTTGGGTACCTGGCAGTTTTTAATTTCTTCATAGGACCTAACATTGGCACCATTAAATAAAGTGCTGCTGCTCATTCCCTTTGCAAGGAATTTGTGATATGATTTTTGCAGTTGTGTTTCAAAATTGAATTTTCATGATGCGGTCAGTATTTGGGGTGCTTTAATCAGATTTTTATTTGGTCAATATACATTCATAAACCCATGAAAATCTAGCTAACTCGAAAGGATTTGACCTCCATATTTGCAGTATACATGGTATAAAACTCATGGTCTTTTGCCAGCTTTTGGAATATGGCCTTTTGACCTTTTGTACCATACTTCCCCGTAGAAGCAGATTAAATGCAAAGGGACTGAAGTTGTTCCAATTTTTGTGCAAATGTACTTTTTGTAAACATTCTCGTGTTGACATTGGTTTGTTGGGGAGTGTTAACTTTAAATCATTGTTCCATATCATTTTGATTCTGAACAAAATTGCTATGCTTTTTAAATGTAGTGAAACAAAACTAATAAACAGTCTAATATAACTTGGAGGATGCCAAAACCAAATTTTTATAGCCCTTCATCTCCTGTCTTTGGATTTTGTATATGTTCCATGATGAAATCTAATTACATTCTATAAGCATGATTTTACTGGCAGGCATAAGATGTGTTGTCTTGCATTCAAGTACTGGTGAAAGATGGGTGGATACTGTTGTCCTTGCAGATTAATAACTTTTTTTTAAACCTGAAATTTTAACTTTATTTGTCTGATAACGGTATACCATGGAAACTGCAAATAACTTTTCACTAAGTGTTCTAGCATCTTTTCAAAAAGATGATTGGTCACATCCTTTGATTCAGTCATTGGGGTGAGAGATGTCTGTCGGAAAGCATAATGCCAGGGCACGGAAAACTGGAGCACTATTACAGTGAGGGAGGGAAATGTCGAACTCATGGTCTCATAATTTGGTAGTATGTGTCCTGTGGTTTCATGCTGCAGTGGTGTGTAGTGTCATGGATGGGAATCTGCAACAAGACAAGAATAAGGTTGGTGGAAGACAGACACAAAAGGCTGGAGTAACTCAGTGGGACAGGCAGCATCTCTGGAGAGAAGGAATGATCGATCATCTTCCAGCACCATGGGTTGGGCTGGTGTGATGTAACTGGGAGTGATGGTTCATGGCTTGCCTTGGGAAGAGTTCTGTAGTCATTAATGCACAACTTGACAGATCGATGTGGATCTATTACCTGATGATGCATGACCCAGTGGTCCAAAGTGAGACATATGGCACATAGAAGTTTTTTTTTTAGTATTTGTGTTGGTGAGTGGGCACCCGCCCCTACGAGTCTCGGGCAGATGGGGCTCGTCAGCCTGGGAAGGCAGTCCATCTAGGAGAGGGAAAACTCTGATTTAAAACCTCCACTGCCTTGTGGCCATATCCAGTCATGGAAAAGGCTCCAGGAGTAAACCTCAAGAAAATCCAGAGTCGGAGCCCCTAAGGCAGTTCGTCATTGTCTACAACCTCGCTCTGGCAGCTCCTGCGACGGCGCTGGTGCCAAACAGTAACGGCCCTGCTGTTCCTTTGGATCGATCAGCGACATGGAGAGGGGGGACGTCTTCCATATTACATCGCCCAGGCTTGCATCCGACCAGGATTCATCACCCATGGTCAGTCATGACTGAGAGGGGCCTACTACTGTTGGTGATAAGGCAGCATTGTTGCTGCCCCCAATTGTCTTTGAAACTGGAGCTAAGCTATATATTTTAAAAGCAGTTACCCTGGGGAAGATACTCCCACAGGGAGTAGGGAGTGCCTGGATTTAGACCCAGCAGCGATTGAGAAACGGTGATACATTTCCAAGTTAGAATGGTGTGCGTCATTGGCATGTTCTCGTGCACCTGATGGCCTTGACCAATGGGGTAAGAACTCGTGTGTTTTGTTAGGTTTGTTGGAGTAGCCTAGGTGCGAAGTACATTTTTGTCAGAATATAAAGTATTCACCGTCAATTTATTTAAAAAAGAAAACTTGAAGATTGAAATAAAGCAATGTACGAGAAATAATACTTTTGAAATGCAGATGCTGTTTGGAGTTTCCTGAGGTTCTCAAGTCATTGATCTTAATATTTAATTTCTCCACGGATAATGCATGATCTGAATATTTCACCTTGTTTTATTTCAATTCTCTTAATTCTGGTTCGAAGGTTTTTCTAAGCATGCACAATTAAAATGTTAATGTGAATTAATTTGCAACTATTAATTGTGCATAGGGTGCTGATAATTGACAGTTGTAATTAAGCATTCTTTGGGAACCAAGCTACTGATTGTCTAGTGTGTAGGAAGGAACTGCAGATGCTTGTTTAAGCCGAAGATAGACACAAAATGCCGGCGTAACTCAACGGGACAGGCAGCATCTGGAGAGAAGGAATGGGTGACGTTTCGGGTCAAGATAATTTTACCTTCCTCAAAATGGTCTCGACCCAAAAACGTCACCCATTCCTCTCCAGAGATGCTGCCTGTCCTGCTGAGTTACTCTGGCATTTTGTCTATCTACTTACTGATTCCTTGGTTTAAGGACTGTATAACATCAAAGTTCAGTTCTTATTTTGTTGCCATAGAGTTGATTTAACTGAAAATACAATTAATTTATCCTGTGCCATGGTATTTATCGATCCTAGATTGCAGATTACTGTAATCTATTAGAGATACAACAGTTTTTGTACTTAAACCTTACTGTGAACAAATGAAATGTATTTTTAAAGTGTACTTTAAGAAGCTTCACAAAGCTGGATGTGCGGACTTGATTTCTTTTTGTTTTTATCCCCCTCTTTAATTATACCGTAAGGATTTCTAATTAATTTGGGAACTTTAAGCCTTTTTTTCTCTTCTCAGTATGTGCGTGCAAATGTGTACATGTGCATTTCATTACTTGATTGCTCAAGGAGCCTTTTGTTTAAGTTGGCAAAGCTAGTTGTGGAAGCACAGTTTGTCTGCTGGCAGATTAACTACATGGCAGGCAAAAAGAGCCATGTGAACCATAGAAAATTCTGCATATTTTTGCTTGAGAAAGCCATGCATAACATGGGTAGAGCAACTTTGGAGACTGCTGGAGCTTATCCCACCACCATAATTAATCTGACATCAAATATGTAGACTTTTGTGTTCTTGAATACTCGGTAATATACCTTTGTTCCCAGCGTGGATATCTTTCTGGATAAAATTGCTGTGAATTATAATTTGACTTAAGAACATAAATTTGGCTATTTATACTCCCTTCACCCCTTGGATCTGGTCTGTTTTATAAAGTACTAGCTGATCTAGTTTCCCATTGTATAATCCTCAATTTTGCTTGGTATGCACAGTTCCTTTAGAAATTATTCTTTGCTGTTACTCTCATCAGGGATCGAAGCTTGCATGGTAAATTGAATTAAAGCTTCATCGACCACCTGAATATATTTTCCTACTCTTTTGGGAGATCTGGGTCGATCTTTTTACCCAGACCAGTTGCTTATGTCTTGCTCCCAAAATACTTTTAACCAACTATGTGGAAAGTTACTTATTCCATGACTGAAAACTCGGATGGAAGGAGGTTATTCTTGATCTGAGAATCTCATCCAAATAAGATGATTTATAAGATGAAATGTTTTATATTCTTGTGAAAAATTTGTTACTTGCTGATACTTTTTGACTATTTTAAAGAAATTAACCGCATCATCTACATTAGCCTTTTCTGTGTCTTCATATGCTGCGGACTCCCATGCAGTTAAAGCCTCTTACACCTTCATGGGCTCAGTTCCTTCAAAGGAACGCCATTTCTAAAATTGAGCACAGCTGTTCATTGACAATTTAAGAGATCACAATCCCAAAGTTTAGAAGTGAAATAATAAATGGATTGTATCTATATGCTTTTTTCTACTTTGTCTTTCTTTGTTTGACTAATAGAATGCCACACAAATTAGCTTTTAAAGCTCGAGTTGATTAGATCCCATGTTGAGTCTGCAGAAGGGTCTCGACCCGAAACGTCACCCATTCCTTCTTTCCAGGGGTGCTGCCTGTCCCGCTGAGTTACTCCAGCATTTTGTCTGTCTTAATTCTATAAATCTTTTTTAAATCAAGCAATATTTTTGATCCCAGTGAGATAGATAGGGATTGTGAATGTGGAAGGAATGGTTGAAGAGGGTGTTAAACTTAACACAAGTGTTGTTCAACTTTAAAGAAAGGGATCAAAAGTGAAGTCTTTGACAGAATTCTTGAATCTTGATCCACAGGTTCATTTGATTTTTATACCTTATTGTGGTGCAACAAGCAGTGATAGAACAAAATACAAAGTCTTTGTGTGTAGAAGTGTTTCAATCCGAAACGTCGCCTATATCTTTTCTCCTAAGAAGCTGTCTGACCCGTTGAGTTACTCCAGCATTTTGTGTCTAAGTATAGTTTTGGTTGCTTCAGGTATCAAGTTGCTCTAAAACAAGATTAGACCTCTGCCTTGGAATTGGCAGAATGGACATCCTTTTCCATAATTATATTGGAATACCTTTTATTCATACACCAGGTAACTGTCTACACTGCGACATTGCAGATATTTATAAAGTAAACACTTGTATTTAATCAGAAGCCACATTATATGTACAGTATACACAGGTTCATTTGATTTTTATACCTTTAGCAACACAGCGTGGAAGCCCTGTTTGTATCCAAAATGTTTATGAAATTTGTCCATTCAGGCTAGGCTATCTCAGCTCTTCTATCGAGAAACAACCTCCCATTGTTTTTTCTTTAGTCAGTCATTCTACAATTTGTTCTCTCATCCATTATCCCACAGTTTGGTGATCTGTTCATTTTACAATCAAATGTTACGGGGAGAACACAGGACAATGGGATTGGGGGAAAAATAAATCAGCCATCATCAAATGGAGGAGTAGACACAATGGGCCAAATGGTCTAATTCTGCTCTTATGTTTTATGGTCTAAATGCATGGGAAATCCATGTCTAATTCTGCCTTAATGCAGCATGAGTTCTAACAAAAATATTCAGTTGAGATTGGGAATTGCGAAATTATAAATCAACACTTGATCTCTTGAAATTGTCCCTGTTTTTTTCATTATTCAAACATATGATGCAGATTTCACGTGTAAGGTTATTACCAATTGGGAGCAAGAAGATGATTTATCACTCACCTTAAACTTGCAGTCAGTTTGTTGACCGTATTGACATGATGCTATTTAAGTAGAGTTCTAAGATGCTTGGGTCTGATGTGTGGAGGTCTGACGTCATATAGCTCTGCTTGACTATAAAAAGGAAGTATTGGCAACTTAAACAGTTTATGATGGTAAAATAGAAACATGTTAATATTTCTGAATGTAGTTTTATGTGTATATGTGACAGCAAATCCATTCTCCAGAATCCGGACTTTATGGAATAGAAAGCTAGTCATTCAGAAACAATAACAAGGGTATTTTTAATTGCTGCCCTCGAATAAGTCAGTCTTGATATGACTACCTCGGCTTGTCTACGATGTAGGAAGGAACTGCAAATGTTGGTTTACACAGAAGATAGACACAAAATGCTGAATTCAGCGGGGCAGGCAACACCTGAAGTCTGAAGAATGGTCTCGACCTGAAACGTCACCCATTCCTTCTATCCAGAGATGCTGCCTGTCCTGCTGAGTTACTCCAGCATTAGCATTTATTAATGGATCTGTAAAACTGGTAATTGTGGGTTGAAGGGGTGGTTATGGTTCACCTAATGCATTTTAATCGTATTCCACTTTTAAATTCTAATGACAGCTAAAATATTCCGATGCACTTCATAGTTGAAAAAGGAGCTTATGAAATATTTTGGTTTAGATATTTCTGCAAGCCAATTATAATTACTGGCATATTTAGAGAAATATTATAATTATAATATAACTTTGTGAAAATGTTTTCGTTACCTGAACTGATAATTGTCGTTTTAGGCTAGGTGTGTACAGAGAGGCATCTGAGAATATTTTTTATTGGAGGACTTGAATGCAGATTCTGCCATTTACAAGTTAGCATGTTATTGTAGGAGTGGAGGTGAAGGTGGTTGCAATTGTTTTCATAGAATATCAGGTTGATGTTTAGGTGCTAAAAATGCAAAAATATGTAATTCATCATCACTACTTTGTACTAAAGCTCATGTCTAAATTGTACCATAAGGGCACAGAAGGGTCTCCACCTGAAATGTCACCTATTCCTTTTCTCCAAAGATGCTTCCTGGCTCACTGAGTTGCTCCAGCTTTGATGTTGGTGTAAACCAACATCTGCAGTTCCTTCCTAAACATAAGAAACTTGCCTGCCATGGTCATGCTTGATCATCTATCTCGGCGTCAATTTCCTGCACATTCTCCCCTTGCTGTATTTCCTTTAATATCCAGAAATCTATTGACTTTTGCTTTGAATAAATTCAATCACTGAGCTTCCATAGACTGAACACAGATTGGAGTTGCGTATATTTGAATATTCCACAGTTTCGATGTTTCGATGTTTCTTTGGTGCATTACATTATCTGTCCGTTACGAGTTATCAAAATAGAAATACTTTAAGAGGTCTGGAGAGAAACGGATTGGTGATACTGTGGATATCGGGTAGTTTTCTTTTTGACTGCCGGCAGACATCTTGAGTATTTCAAGTGCTTTTTTAACAGTTCTACTTACTGCTTTTCTTCCCTTTATGCAATCATTTGGTATGTGGAAGTCAACTGCAGGTTTTATTGTGTATGGTGTCTCCTAGTGGTCAGATTAATATTTTTGTCAAGGGAGGTTTTCTAACCCAGTGTGTCTTTACAAGGAAAGTATTTGCTAGATTATTTAAAAATAATTAGAATCAATTTGAAATCCATTGTCTAGTTATCTTGAAAACAGAAGTGCTGATAGACACAAAATGCTGGAATAACAGGCAGCACCACTGGAGAGAAGGGATGTCTCGACCTGAAACATCACCCATTCCTTCTCTCCTGAGATGCTGCCTGTCCTGCTAAGTTACTCCAGCATATTGTGTCTATCTTCAGTTTAAACCAGCATCTGCAGTTCCTTCCTATACAAACAGAAGTGAAGTGATGGTTCCTTAAAATATTCAAGTTAGTCTGGATGCATTAAAAACATTCATACAGGTCTTCCTATATTTAGTCATTCAGTCCTTGACTCCTCAAACAGCAGAGTGGCCTAACTTCATACACTTAAATAAGGTCATCCTTTGGTGTGGAACTTGGTGACTAGCACCTCATTTGTTAATTTATCTCCACAAAGTAGTTATTTTGCTGAGGAGCCTATGTCTCGTTGCTCAGTTACTATTCTGAAGAGATTTATGCGGGTAATCGGTGAGCGGTGCTGTCTGCTTATTACAATTTCAACAGAAAACTTAAAGAAAGATCTTGAATGTTGGCGCAAATATAACTTGCTAAGGGCACATGGACAAATTTAGCATTTATTGAGGAAATACTTTGTAGTACAGTAAAACTTTAATAATCCACGATGCAGCTGGACTGAAATCTTGATGATTTGGCATCTTGTTTGCCAGGCATCTTTCCCCTGCTCTCCACCAGCTTGCTGGAGTTCCTGGAGAAATTATTATTCTACTGTGCAACATTTAAAGAAAATGAGTTATACCTGCATTAGAGCATTAAGGGGCTGTCCCACTCCGGCGACCTAATCCGCGAGTTCAGACGAGTTTGCCCTCGACTCATACTCGCAGCATGGTCGACACGAGGTCCTAGGAGGTCTTTGTAACTCTCCTTAATGCTCGACAGTAGTCGCCGTGTACTCGAGGCCTCCGCCTAGTCGCGCCGTGTTTTTCAACATGTTCAAAAATGCCCGCGAGTAAAAAAGGTCGCCATGGATAAAATTGATGCTTTTTTTGCTCGTAGGTTTAGTCAAAGTAGGTCGGCATGTTATTCGTAGGTAATCAAGGGTAGTCGTAGATAGTCTTCAACATAATCAAAGAGGTCGAAGGAGGTCGTCTTCACTCAACACTTTTCGGTATCCAATTTTCCCAAAGCTAGTTGAAGGAGGTCTTCAACATAGTCGAAGGAGGTCTTCAACATGACTATTTTTTTCATACTCGCCAATTAGGTCGCCGCAGTGGGACAGCCCCTTTACAAGAATAACATCAGGTAGTCTGAAAAATCGTCTGGTCCAACATCAACTGAGTCCCAATTGTGACTGATTTGAGGTTTGTATCTTGTTGTTTGGAAGCAGAATATCATCAGCTTATTCTGTGTACATTGGTCAAACGTTTTTTTAAGATGGAAAGCGATGGGAATCCTATACATCATTTAATGATTTCTTGTGAAGTAGATGAGAGAGAACTGGGTGTATGTAAGTGAATGTTGGAGTGCAGCAAAGTGAGTTGAGAGGAAGATTGTTTAGAGAGCAAATACAAGCAGACACTGTTAGTTTTCTGCAATTTTATATGATCAAAATTTTAAATGGTTACATCTGAAGTCTTGAACTCTGCACAGCACATGCATGAATTGGACTTTGATATGTTTGTAGAAACCTCTGTCTTACCCAGGTATAGAAAATTGGTGATAGTCATATTAATTCATGTAAACTGTAGTGTCTAGGTTTCGCTAAAATAGTCCATGGCTAGGGTGTGTGGAAACTTTTTAATGCTTAAGAAGCTACAACATGACCTGGCTATAGAGCACAGCCTAATTTATCATGCTGATGAATCTTTGGCCTGTGATATGGAGCTGCGGTAATTATCAATAGACCTTACAAAAACCATCTGTTGTTATTTATAGCATACTTTTCTTAGAATATATTTGTCGGAATTGGATGGATTACTGGGAGCTCAAAATGTACTTGGTAGGCAGCATATTAACCCATGAAGTTCCATAAAATCTTGTGCTTCAACATTATAGGAGGGGATGTAAAAATAAGATTTTTTTCTATATCTATTTTGCTTTATATTTTAAAATAAACAAATGGAGCAAGTACCTGTTGAGGTGAGCATTAATATGAAGGGCCAACTTCTATCAGCCTTGTTGTGTTCAATGTGTTCTTTGCTCCCAGAAATGTCCAAAAATGAAGATTGTAACGTGTGAATAAAAATTAAAAACGTAATATGCTTCACGTGAGCTTATATTAAAGTACAGATTAAGTTACAGCCTCAGTAAAAATTATGACATTATATATGCCAGGCCAATTTTGTGTACGATGTTCATGTTAGTTTCTCGGTGTATAATACAACATTCGGATGCCTGCCTTGATCAAGAAACGGCTGGAGGAACTGAGCGGGTCAGACAGCATCTGTGGAGGGAAATACACGACGTTTTATGTCAGGTCCTTTCAGATTCTATCAATCTATTCCTTTTCCAATTTAATAGAATTGGGTATATAATAGAATGTTGATTACAAATGAATATTTACACTCTAAGCTTTGAGTGGAATCACAACCTGGAAATGAAAATTCTACTTGAACCTGAACCAGGTAAATAAGCTTGATTACATTTGAATAATGGTTTATGGTGCTTCCTGGTAGAAGTTAGTTGATAAAGTTTGAAATATAGGCTCCATTTTTTCTCCGATAGCAGGGAAAGAAAAAAATTGTAAACATGAGGAATTGCCGCTTGTTAGATAAATTGCCTTGGTTAAGTGCTACAGAAATTTCTTGATCGTTTTATGGCAAATAAAATCTTGACTAATTAATCATATTGGAATGTCATTAGTAAACAATGCAAAGGATTTGTATTAATACAAACAAATGTATCTATGGTAATCTAAAAGGCATTTGTAAATTAACAATGTGGTACACAAATTTCTAGAAGTTGCCACTGCATATCTTTTGAAATGCTAGATGATTTGGACACCATTGCTATATCTGAGTACGTTGTCACGCAAGGCAGTGTTGCCTGTTTCTGATTAAGAGTTTGTTGCCAAGAACTGTAATGTGGATGGGAAGGTTTTCTTGGATTGGATTTGCATGATTGGTTGTTGCTTCGCCTGGTTAAAAAATAGAACCTGTGGAATCTGACAGTTGTGATGTGTCATCAGAAGTCTGACCTTACTGCCATCAAATCCATTGCAAACTGAAAGTGCAGATAGCTGGTTCTGCATATGTGCGCGCTACATCTAGCCAGATTACCAATTTCTTTAAGTACAGCTGTTTAATATCCGGTCCATGATCTGATCTGTCTGAAATCAACAAAGATGATTACGTTAAGTGAGAAGTGGATTAAAAATAGCAGTAAAGGAATCTTCAAAGTTACGCGAATTCTAAAGTGCAAACTTGCTTCTCGATATTCTTGTGCTACATTGCTGATTCCGCGAAAGGAACCTTCTCATCGTAAGCACATTTTTTAAAGTTGTATTTGGATTTAACTGTTGAAATTGTACATAATGCATACGGATAACGTAACTGAGGCTCTTTGTGTCTTTTATAATTTTAAATAGTCAGTAATAAAAATCCATAGTGTCCTTTCCTACCAGACTTGAATATTGTGTTGGCACAGTAGAATAACATAACATTCAAGCCTTTGGTTAAATCATCTACTACTTCAAATAATGAACTTATGAGCCATTACAAAGAATAGGTCGTTAGAGTTTTAGTTGGGGGTAGGGCTGCAATGGGGGAATTAGAAGCTTGCATTTTTGAAACGGAGTAGCTGATATTAGTTTTGATTAACTTTCATGTAATGGTGCACTAATACAAGCTTTTTTTAAATTACTTTAATTTAATGATTTACCATGGTTATTCAGGTTGTCAATCTTTAACTTAAATATGGCTAGTCGGCCTTCCATGGTAGAACTGGTGGACAAAATTTCTACAGATCTATTCTCGCTCTCGTCTTTAACTCCATTGACTTTTTACATTTATCACTCTGTATTTTTCAAGTTACATGAATGTATCTCAATTTTGCTATTGATAAAGGAGCAAGAAGAAGAGGCTATTTTGAATTGCAAGTTGTTAACCAGGATGTTAGACTTGGGTTTGTAGGCACAACAAACTACAGATGCTGGAATCTTGAGCGCAAAACAAAGTGCTGAAGGAACTTTGCAGGTCAAGCAATGTCTGGGGCAGGAATGGACAGGTGACATTTTGGGTCAGGACCCTTTGGACTGAAGTACGGTGGAAAGTTTGTAGTTAGAATTCGTAGAGGTAAAAGATGAAAATGAGAATGTTATCTCAATCGAGAAAGTCTTTGCAATTGTAGAAAATAATGTCTACCCATGGGCTCTATTCTGATTTGAATGTAGTCTAATTTGTCCTCTATACTATACCATGCATAATTCATTAATTTCAAGCTGTGTTTAGTGGGCAGTATTCCAATCAATATTATAATTACATGTGGGGCATAGTAAAATTGGATTTGGCTAATTTATGGTTGAATCAAAAGCACCTCTTCACATTGGGTATTTGAAATCTGGAACTTTCCTTCAAAATAGTGAATGCTGCATTAATTTAAATGTTCTAGGCTACAATGCATAGATTTTGAGTAAGGATAACTACCAAAAAGCCCCGTACAATCTTCAAGGGTGAGGCCGGCAAATGCTGGGGGAATGACTCCACCTGCAGGTTTCCCTTCAAGTTGCATGCCATTCTTGTATGGGAATATATCACTACTTTAGGTTTCAATCTTGGACCCCCCCTACTCAAAATCAGCCGTGGAGACAATTGGAATTGATAGAGATCTACAGCTGTTGAATTGAATGGTAGAGCAGCTGACTAGATTGTTAATAGGCTAGCCGGTCATTAGAAAGGCCAATAGTGCAAAAAAATAAATTATTTGGTTGAGAAGACTGAGTGCTACTGTGGGTTGAGAAGACTGAGTTTAACTTGTTGATTTAAATTCATGTCATCCATATCCAAAACATGTGGTGAAACATAGATGAGGTGAGCAGCCATATTTCTTTCTTTCTCCCCCCCCCCCCCCCCCCCCCCTCCCCAAGGCATGGAAATCTAAAACTAGAGGGCAGAGGCTTAACATTAGATGGGAAAGATTAAAGAGGAACCTGAGGGACAGCTTTTTTACATATTGAATGAGCTGCCAGAAGTAGTAAAATTTGAATTGGCAAATACAACATTTAAAATTGACTTAGTCACTCATGAATTGCCATTTTTTAGCTCTGTAAAACTCCTTTGTTGCTTTAGCAGTATGTTTGGGATCATTGTCTTGCTGTAGAATGAACTGCCGATCAATGGGTTTTGAGGCATTTGTATGAACTTGAGCAGATTGGATGTGTCTATACACTTCAGAATTCGTTATGCTACTACCATCAGCAGTTGTATCATCAATGACGATAAGTTTGCCAGTACCTTCAGCAGCCATACATGCCCAGGCTGTAACACCCCCACCACCGTGTTTCACAGATGAGGTGGTATGCTTTGGATATTGGGCAGTTCCTGCTCTCCTCCATACTTTGCTCTTGATTGATATCAGTTAATCTTTTAAGTACTTCTTTGCAAACTAACCTGGTCATCCTACTTTTGCAGTTAACCAGTGATTTGCATCTTGCAGTGTAGCCTCTGTATTTCTGTTCATGAAGTCTTCTGAGGACAGTGGTCAATGACAAATCCACACCTGGCTCCTGAAGAGTGTTTCTGATCTGTCGGACAGGTGTTTGGGGATTTTTCTTTATTATAGAGAGAATTCTTCTGTCATCAGCTGTGGAGGTCTGCCTTGGCTTGCTGGTCCCCTTTGCGATTAGTAAGCTCACCAGTGCTCTCTTAATGACGTTCCAAACAGTTGATTTTGGTAAGCCTAATGTTTGGCTGATGTCTCTAACAGTTTTATTCTTGTTTCTCAGTCTCATAATGACTTATTTGACTTTCATTGGCACAACTTTGGTCCTCATGTTGATAAACAGCAATAAAAGTTTCCAAAGGTGGAAAGACTGGAGGAAAGACTAGGTGCTGAGAGCTCTCATACCTGCATTAAGGAGGCTATTAAACATACCTGTGCAATTACAAACACCAGTGAAGCCATGTGTCCCAAACATTATGATGCCCTGAAATGGGGGGACTATGTCACAGCTGTCATTTCTACATGGTGAAGCCAAATGTGTAAAAATGGCCTTTATCAAAATCTGACAATGTGCACTTTAACCACATGTGATTTTTTTTTATTACAAATATCAAATTGTGGAGTACCGAAGCAAATAAATAAATGATGGGTCTTTGTCCCAAACATTATGGATGGCACTGTAACTTTCGGGCAACTTGCCAGTGTTAAGTTGCATTGTGGACATTGGATGTTAAAGTGGCTAGTTTGGGGGAAATGGCAGACTTGACCATTTGGGTTCAGTATTGAATGCAACCAGCTGACCTGGACTGTGTCCATTGAATGATATATTAGGATCTATTGCATCGATCTGAACTGCCATTTAAAACTATTCAAATAGATTTAAATGAAATACCAACTGGAAAAATTAGTACAATTATTTACACATTATACACAAGTTTGAAGACCTAATAACAGCCAAGACCTTTATGGATCATAGTTGGCAATTTTCTCCTTTCTCTTAAACCCCTCCCCACCTACCTTGCAATATGGTTGCTTTCTCTGGCACCCATTGTATGCAAGCTACCACCTTTCATGGAATTTTTTTTTGAGATTGGATTTGTTGGGTGTTTGCGGTGAGCATTGGCTGCCACAATGGGTTCAACAGTTAATTTGTGTCCCCCCCCCCTCCCCTTTTAATGTCCTTGCAGCAGTTTTTGATTTGATTAAATAGCATTTGTATTTATATTTTTTGTTTTCTGTTAAACCAAAGAATCTTGGTGAACAATGGTGATTTTATAAAAGTGTTAAAGAAGGAACTGCAGATGCTGGAAAATCGAAGGTACACAAAAATGCTGGAGAAACTCAGCGGGTGCAGCAGCATCTATGGAGCGAAGGAAATAGGTAACGTTTCGGGCCGAAACCCTTCTTCAGACTGATAGGGGGTGGGGAGAAGAAAGGAAAAAAGGAAAAGGAGGAGGAGGAGCCCAGGGCTGGGGGAGGGGAGGAGACAACCAGATGGCTGATGAAGGGTTCTCCCAATTCTGCTAGCCCTGGCTGTCCCCTCCCCTTCATCAGCCATCTGGTTGTCTCCTCCCCTCCCCCAGCCCTCGGGCTCCTCCTCCTCCTTTTCCTTTTTTCCTTTCTTCTCCCCACCCCCTATCAGTCTGAAGAAGGGTTTCGGCCCGAAACGTTACCTATTTCCTTCGCTCCATAGATGCTGCTGCACCCGCTGAGTTTCTCCAGCATTTTTGTGTACCTGTGATTTTATAAAGAATGGTTTAGTGACCTATAGTTTCATCAAATACTAGTAACATAGTAAAGACAAATACCAGCTCAGTAGAAGTATGAAAAGTATCAGTTTTAAATTATAACTATTTATTTTCCTAGGAAACAAGCAAATAAGGAATTAGAATTCTTAAGTCTTTGATTTATAATTACACCAACCTTGCATTTCAGTTTTAGACATTAGGTAGTTGTGAACCTGATACCTGATCACTTGTTTTCTGTAAATCAATAACTGGTCTAAAACAGCTTGCATTGATGTAATATCTTAGTAGTAAAGCATTCCAGTGTGTTTAGCAGAACTAATTGTACAAAAGGGAGAGACAAAGGGAGACGTAATCAAATGTTTAAGCAAGAATAAATTGATAATTTTCTCTCCTTCGAGGAATGAATGATACTTTATTGTCACATGTACCTTGGGTATAGTGACATATTTTCATAGGAATCTTTCCTTTAGTTACTATGATTGAAGACGGATTCAGGAGATAATCGAAACGCACTCACGAGCTCTTCACGGAACATTCAATGCCGTCAAAAGACAAATCTTCCAAACACAGTCTCTTAATTAATAGTTTCTTTATTGTAGTGTAAAAGAGTAAGATATTCATCCAAACTTCTTCTTGTATAAGTACATTTTAATCTTACTCGTGATCACACCCGTGCATGGTCGAAAGCTGTGACCTCACCCCATGCTGCAAACTAAACTTAAAAACTACTAGCGAGTCTGCGCGAGAATCCCAGCCGCAAACACGCCTCAGACTACGTTTAAATGCCACCCACATAATTACAGGCAGATAAAATTTAAAGGTAACTGGTTTAGTTATAACATACCGAGTTAAGCTAAATGGCTACTACATAGGGTACCTAGGTACAGTGAAAAGCTTTGTTTTGCATACAACCTAGGCAATACACAATTGTTGCCACGTGTTGGTGCCGACAAAGTTCTAAAGTTACAAAAGTGATCGGGCAAAGATACCTGATGACGGCACTGCCAATAATATAGCAAAGAAAGTGTACACTATCCAAGAGCCGCTCAATCTTCTGAGCATCTTCTTTCAAAAAGGCTTATCTTTAAGTTGTGCTCTACCTCTTCGCATTGATCAGACATGATAACTTGTATCGGAGGCAAAAGTCACATGGCACCAATTCGTGCCATCCGTTACATTAGATAATCAGTGTTTCAAATGCAGAAATTTGTTAATTGACTGAGATGATATTGAAAGATTGGGAATATCTGTATTCCATGATCTTCTTAGATGACAGAGCAGGCACAAGGAGCCAAATGATCTATTCATGCATCTATTTTTATGTTAACAAAATGGCACATCCTGTGGTAATCTGAAGGCTAACCCTTGAGAATTATGCCAATATAAAGTTTTTGTAGATATCTTGAGGCACAACTATCTTCAATTGGAGATTTGTTTGAACTCGTAGTTTAAATACTGCAAGCTTAAGCTAGTCTGAAAAGGAAAAAAAATCTTCCATTTTCTACGAATGTTAAACATTTTAATGGAATCATTGATCAGTTTCCGAGCATGCTGCATGATACAGGAAAGATAAGATAATTTAATAAGATGGTTGAAGTAAAAGCAATGCCTATACAAGCAGTTATCAGCATGTTTTTCACCAGAGACATCCCAAAATACATTACAGCTGATGTTTAACTAGAGACCCCTGTTTAATATCGCAACCAACGGATGCTAACAGCGGAGTACTCATCCTTGGTACAGCACAGAATGGAATATCCACTTAAGAAAAAATAGTCTAAGAAAGCAAATGATAAACAGCAGCATGTTTTGCAAAAGGCTTCAATCATTTGAATTCCATGATGTGCCAGCGTGGACAAAGGTAATGTAATATATCCAACTTTGCAAAGGGTCTTAAACAGGGTGTCACCCAGTACATTACTGAATGCAATTGGGATATGTAGAAATGAGTTCCCATAGATATCTCTGGTTATTGTCATACTAATTTTGATTTTTGAATCTCATTTCTATATTTGCTAAAAATAGTCAAAAGGGTGTGGCAATATATTACATTAATAATCATCCTGCAGATTATTTCTGATTGATGAAACATTTTGTGAGATTTTATTTTGCTATACGTCTTTAATTATTTGTAAAATAACGAAGGAATACAGTTCGAATATAAGAAGCATTACCATTTTTAACAATGCAAATCTACTTTTCTAATTAATCCCTCTAAATTTGAGTTTGCCAAACTGGTTAGACCACACTTGGTACACTTGTTATAATTCAAATCTTTGTATTTAAAGGGTAGCACTGAAGTTAGAAAATGTATTTACCACGACAATGCCAGAAATTTTGGGGTTTTGCGTTCAAAAAGTTTTTTTGTTTCTTTGGAAAAGCAGCTGGAAGGTTTAACTAAGTGTTCTGATAATTATATATTTTGGGTGGATGGTGTTTCCACCTGTGGGGTATAGCAAAACGATAAGCAATCAACATAGAATTGTCACGAAAAGGACCAATGAGGAATTCGGAGAAACTTGTTTATCCAGAGTGAGATGGATGTGGAAGTTGCTGCAAAAGTTGGAGTAAATGATATTCATAAGGGATGGTGATATAAAGAAAGGGGGATTCTAATAAAGGTATGACACTGGAAGGTGCATAATGTAGGCATTCTGTAAAATTAGTAGTTTTATACACCCCAAGCATCCCCGAAAAGGGCCGGAATTCTCAATTTTCTACATGCATATCTTGGAGCAAGTAATAGCTTTCCCGATTGTGTTGAATTGCTGACTATGTGGAAGATTTTTGCAGGATTTATAAAGCAGATAATCCATGCATTTACCAGTACTTAGTAGAAATCTCATTGTGCTCCAGAGGCAGCGCAACAGTTGAGTTGCTAGAGACCCGGGTTCCACACTGACTATGGATGCTTGTCTGTGCGGAGTTTGTATGTTCTCCCTGTGACCTGCGAGGGTTTTCTCCGGGATCTCTGTTTTTTCCCCACACTTCAAAGACGTGCAGGTTTGTAGGTTAATTGGCTTGATATAATTGCAAATTGTCCCGTATGTTTGATAATGTAAGTGTGCAGGGATTGCTGGTCGGCGTGGACTCAGTGGCCCGAAGGACTTGTTTTCTGCCCTGTATTTTAAAGTTAAAACTAAACATTCAGAACTTTACTTCCACACAAAACCCATGATTCAACTGTCATCTCATATAGAAAACTGATTCAAATAGTTACTGCTGATACTTTTGTACATAGATCATAGAAAAATAGCATAGAAACAACCCTTTCGGCCAACAATGCCAGCGCTGAACATAATGCCAAGATGAACTAATGTCCTCTGCTCCACATGGTCAATATCCCTCTTTTCCTTGCACATTCAGTATTTGTAATTGGGTTTCTTACTGGGATTTTCAATTTCATCTCTGAGCATGCTTTTAATTTTGAACTTTTAACAACTGAACTTTGCTGATCGTTCAAAACTAAATTCAGTGAAATATGGGCCACATCTTCAAATTTGTTTTGATCTTTTGAGGAAGACACTTTCTATGCAGATGAAAAAATTGTATTGAACAAGGCAACAAATTTCCATCCTTGAATACTTATGCATTAGTTTATCTAAAGAAAAGCAATATATATCATGTCACTTATTTACAAATCTGAAGGAATTGGTTCACTGAAGGTCAACACAGTTGGCTACATTCCTTAACGGGTTTTTTTATGTTCAAGGGGTAGAATTCTGCTCTTAATACTGACTTAATTACATTTGTTTTAGAAATCTGAAAATGAATTGAAATCGAAATAAATAGAAATAGAAATAAGCCTCAATGCAAACTATATTTTCCACTTTTAATGCCATGAAAAAGTATCCTTCAGGGTGCAGAAATACAACAACAGTGCCCTCATCTGGTGACTACAATGCTGCACTGCTTTTAAATATGTTTTACAACCACATTGTATTTCAGACCCAATCCAAGTTTCTCTAGTTAGTAATTTAAACATGTACATAACTTAGAGCAGGACTGGAACTAGATAAAAGTGTGTTCAAACCTAATGTTGGTTGAGCAGTTACAGGTCTTTCTAACTTCCAGTAATATTTTGTACTCAAAACTGATGCCCAGAGATTTTGTTTTCATCGTATCCTGTAAAATTACAACCTGGGAATTATTTAAACAGAACATAGCAGCTCTTTTGGTGTTTGAGATATGTTGTAATAAATCACTTCAAGCTGTGCAAAGTTAAACACTAAGCCATAAAACTGCTTGCGATGTTTGGGGAATTGCAATGAAAATCTGGAGAAGGGCCCTGAACTGAGATCTTGTCCTCCACAGATGCTGTCTGGGCCACTGTTCCTCCAGCATTCTTCTTTGCACAATGAGAGTATAAACTGTATGAGTGCCACAGTGATAGAGGGAACTAGACCAAGTGTGACCCGTTGGGTCCCGTTCCCCCAATGCAATATTCCAGCACTCGTCCTTAGCCCCCAACTGCACAGGTGCGGCTGAGGAGTTCCAGTTGTGACGCGAGTCACGCAACACTCCCCCCAACTGCGCCTCGCCATCGCGGCAAGCGTCCTGGAGCCGTGGGAGGGCTTGAGGCGGGGGCTATCGCGGGGGAGGCAAGCGTCCTGAAACAGGGGGAGGGAGAGACCGGGGGCCACCCGGTGCGGTCTTTTCCCACCCCCGGTCCCAGCACCGGCTCCAAGCCCAGCCCAGTGCAGACATTTAAATAGAAGGAAACTTAACCGTGGAGCCGTCGGGTCGCCGTTGTGATGGGAAAAAAAGATGGCCGTCTGAATTTGTGCGAAGGCCGCGCTGAGGATCTGTGGGGTGTCCTTTGTGACGCCTATCAAGGCGTGCTGAGGACCCGTGGGGTGTCCTTTGTAACGCCTGTCAAGTAAAGATGGCAAGTGGGGGTGCTGTTTTTTTAAAAGTTTTAAACGTCAATAACTTGTAAAATACACCATCAATCTGAACAAAACTTGTTTAATTTACATCATAGGACAATGGTGAGTAAAGCGGGCCAGAAATTGTAGCGCTATCGTATACTGTTTTTGTGCATATACAAACCGAGCAAACAAACAAACAAACAAAAAAGATGAGAGTTTTAGTAATATGGAGATGTGCAATACTGAGACTGTCGATGCATTTATTTAAAATTTTTATATAAATATTCATGCAAATTATTTTTAGACTATTGAATGATTATAATGATATTTTTTTAATCTGCAGGTCCAATTATACCAGATTTAATGGAGCAGTTCTCTCCCCCAAGTCCTGCTCCGGCAGTCCTTGTGAAGTTAGTGGAGGCCATCGAAAGGACGGGTAAGATGAACAGAGTTCATAATTTGAGTTTCAGAAATAATATTTTGAATTAAAACAAATGGGATTTGTTTATAAGATGGCTGGAGTTATGGTCATGGCGTCTTATAACTACTTTGCAAGATAAAATGTTGCCAGCAAAATAAAATCGTTGTAATTTGGAGTCAACTAATATTTCAAATTTTAATGGTGCATGATTTTTGCTCAAATGTTTTTAGTTAACATTATTTGCAGTGCTGCAATTTTAGCTGATCTGCAGATCATTATCAAATGGAAAATGATCTTGTAATGTTAATATTTTAAATCCATGAGTTACTGGCTTCAGGAATACGCTATACTTTGATGATAGTGTGGCTCATGGAAATAAAGGAGCAAGTCTACATCTGAAATTCACTGGTAATGCTGTTAAATAATTGTTTGAATATAGAATATATGAATATAGATTTCTCTAACTTCAAGTGACTCCTACTTTCCCTCTCTCCCCGTCCACCCTCCACCCTAGTTCTCCAACTAGTTTCATCGTCATTAATTTTTCTGTATGCCTCCTTGTCACCTTCCCCCTCAGCCAACAATGAACCGTTTTACATTTCCTTGATCACCCTCTGCTTTGATGTCGTTTTCACGCATTACCCGTCTATATCTGTGTTCTCCCTCTCCCCTGACTCTTGTCTCGACACGAAACGTCACCCTTTCTTTCTCTCCAGTGACGCTGCCTGTCCCGCTGAGTTACTCCAGCTGTCAAAATGTCTATCAAAGAATGGTTTATAACTGTCACTGCCCTTCTAAACTGATAGCTTAAACTGGTCACTTAGTTTTATAGTTCCCTAACTTTCCAGTACAACCTAAGCTTGCTGCTCACTTAATGCAAACATTTGATTTATGTTTACCAGGTCTTGAGAGTGCCAATTTATACCGGACTTCTGGTTCATGTGGTGGTGCTGAATTAAAGCAGTTGTTGGATTATGGTAAATACTTGTCTCATTTGGATGCTTTTCAAGTTGTAACACTTAATGCTTGATATAAAGGAACACAGTGTATACATTTATATGTATATATGGTTAGTGTGTATTGCCACAAGTGAACTATTGCTGTCTTTCCCCATCACTTTATTGATAAAGGAGTAGCATTTTTCCCATTTTGTTGGAAGGTGCGAGAAGTGTGGTGGAGAATATTGCTAATTTTGACTTCCTTAAATTTCACAGCTTTTGCTTACCTTCACTGCATTTTTTTTTTTAATCCAAGTTGTTTTGGGTAGCCTCTGCATAACCTTGGTGTGAAGTTCCTGAAACAGTTAATCTAGACAGTTTTCGGTGCCAAAGTACTTTTTGTTTGGATGTACTTTGGGTTACCACTAGGGGGCTGTTTAATACAGTGTTTCAAGTTGATCACGTTACAGAAATGAATTACCAGGGAACCAAAAGATACCAGCTGATTTATCCACAACTAACATCCCATTTATCATTGAAATCAAGATTTTTACTGCCAGTTTTATTGCCATCTAATTTAAGTTTGACCCAGTCCTTTGTAAATGAGCTTGTACAATACGCACACTTCTTTAAAAATAGTGCTTCTTCTTTCGAGCCCATCTTGTTACAAATGTTGACCTCGCTGTCATCGTCCGTCCTGAAAAGGACGCAAGCTTCCGGCGACAATCAGTGAGAGCCATCACTTGTCGCAATAGATGATGGTGGTGGCAAGCATTCCACATGCTGAAGAAGGCATGTGGAATGCTTGGTTTCATGGGTCAGAGCATTGCGTAAGAGTCAGGAAGTCACAATGCCGCTTTTTAGAACTTTCGTTGGGCTGCATTTGAATTATTGCATGCAGTTCTGGTCATCCCATTACAGGAAGGATATGGAGGCTTTAGAAAGGATTCAGAGGAGGTTTACCAGATTGATGCCTGGAGTAGAGGGTATTAGCCTCCAGGAGAGGTTGTACGGATTTGAAATTGTTTTTTCTGGAACCCCGGAGTTTGCAGGGAGACCTGATAGAAGTGTATTAAATTATGAAGTCATAGATAGGGTAAACAGTCACTCTTTTTCCCTGGATGGAAAATCAAATACTGTAGGGCATATCGTTATGGTGAGAGGTGAAAAGTTTAGAGGAGATGTTTTTTAGAGGGTGGCCAGTGCCTAGAACATGCTATCGGGGGTGTTGGTTGAAGCAGGTACATTAGTGTAATTTAATAAAAAAGACTTTTGGATAGTCAATAGAGGGATATGGGTTATGCACAGGTTGCTAATTGACGGCATCATGTTCCACACGGACATTGTGGGCCGAAAGGCCCGTTCTTGTGCTATACTGTGCTGTGTTCTATGAAAGGTAAAACATGTAAAGCACCATTTTTTATTTATATGTCAGCTGCCTTAGAGATCCAAGTTGAGGTCTATGCTACATTGAACATAAGCATACTGGTTGACCATTGAGTTTAACTTATTTATGTGACCCTGTGTTACAAAGTACATTTCAGTGTCATCTGACCCATGGCTGCTTTTTGTCTCCTGCCTAGGGGCAATATTAATGCCCTCAATGCTAGTGCTCTGGTTGTGGTTGGTAACTAGGTCTAGGCTACAGCAAGAAACTTTGGCTCCCACTGACTAGCAATATACACACCCTCACTTCATCCAATCCAACCACTGGGGACTCCTAATATGGCTATTTGTGGAAGTTTGTGTTTTTTCTTGTTGTGCTGAAAATCTGCCCGGCACAGGCTTCTCAGAAGGTATATCTCACAACAATGCCACTGCTTTTTGTAAACAGATTTCTGCATGCTTATTGCTGTGCCTTCTCTATAAAGTTAACAGTTCAGTGAAACTCACAACAGCCAAATTGTTTTGAAAATATTTCTATGTAGTCACGTGTATTTCTCAATACACTAGATGCAGCTTCGGTGGACATGGAACAGTTTGATCTGCAGTCGCTGACTGAGGCATTGAAACTATATCTTCAGGAATTACCAAATCCTGTCATCCCTTCATCTATCCACAGTGATATGGTTTATATAGCTCAAGGTAAGAAAGAAATATCTTGAATTTGTAATAAACCTCTAACAGTCTCAGAATATAAAAATCTTTAGTTGGTATTGAAATACTTTGGAAGAAAGTTTGGAAGAAACGTGGAAATTCTGAAAGATATTCAGGAATCAAGGTTGCATTTGTGGGGGGGGGGGAATAGTTTATGTATTGCAAAATTCTATAAATTACAAATGAGAAGGACATATTAAATTGTTTTAGCTAATGGTAATTGTGCTTTTGAAAGATAATTGGATTTAAAAAAAACAAATTCTCGGGTAAAACACAAGACCAAGTTACCTGGAGTTCAACAAATGGACTTGTTGAAAAATTTGAAATGGTTTATTTTTCTAACAATCTCTTATCCCCAACTGCTTTATTGTTTTGCTCAGCTCCTAGCCTGTGGTTTACTTCTAAATTTGCTTTCATTGTAAACTTCACATTTTTATGCACCTCGTGCAAAACTAATGGTTCCGTTCATTTTATGTCAAATTGATGTGTCATTGAGGGTCAGAATAAAATGTTTGCTTCATTCATTGAACTGTTCTCAATTGCAAACAAGAATAAATGTTAATCCTTTGCCTGTAGTTTGCCCACAAATTTAAGTAGTTTGTTTTAAAGCAAGAGCTGTGTGCAGAAGTATGAACCTCTAACTGTGAGCTTGATTTGGCACGCACAGTACTGAGGGACCTAACCACTGTTTGTACTATGTGGTATATAAAGCTTGGGTGTGGTTATATAACAAAAATTAAAATGCAGAAGACCTGTTGCTCAGTATGTAGCACTGGTTAGCCTGAAGTGTGTAGACTTTTTATATTGGTGCAGAATGCAATGAAAGGATGTGGTTTCTCCTTCTACTCGATCTATAAATTGTCCAATCATTTGCATCAGAGAAATAGCAGGCCTATAGTACAGCGCGTACTGAGTGTTTGTGGTCAGTATCACAATGCATGCAGTTTTCCACTAGCTACCCACAGTACTCTAAAGGTTTTCTTTTAAACCAGACGTGGATTATTAACTCCCTAGACTAGATTAGTCTAAATGTTATCGTAACAAATTTTGGATACAGTGAATTTTGTTCATCACTGCTGCATGTTAATAGATCTTTTATCTAGCTGTTGACGAGCCATGATATTTAAATTTCTTAAATGCAGAGGTGCTCAATACAGAGGAGTGTGCACAGTTGCTGAGAAGAGCTATCCGGTCCCAGAATGTGCCTCAGCAGTATTGGCTTACACTTCATTATTTGATCAAGCATTTCTGCAAACTTTGTCAAAACTCTGGAAAGAACAACCTGAGTGCAAGAACTTTGGCGGAAATTTTCAGTCCTCTGCTTTTTAGACAACAGGCGGCAAGGTACGTATGCTCCCAGAGAGTCTGGTTCTGAAACATTTGAGAAACATCAAAATATTAACTTTTCTTGTATGGTTTTAATGTTATACCAGTTTAAAATTAAATTTGCCATTGTATTTTTTAAATAACATTTTTTGGTTTCAGATTTTCATTATTTGAGATTTTAAATGTTATATCTTTGCTTATCTAGTTCGGATACAAATCCTGAATATCTCACAAAAATTGTGGAAGTACTTATAACTAGTGAATGCCACGAAACTCAGACCGCTCCAGCGCCAGCACCAGGTAAGATTCTGTCTCTTGCTTAAATGTTTAAAACATATGTAAACCCCATTGGTGGTATGACTCCAGAAGGATCACTTTTGTTTTGTATAAAGAACTAACGTGGTTTTATACTTCAGTTCAGAACAAAATTAGTTTGTTTAAAAAGTAATTATTCTTTGTATTAAACCATTTGTTCCAGTAAGGTATCTTTTCACTTAGGCTTGTACTCATTTACAGAGATGGCTTGGTATAGCTTTTTCTCAAAGTTCATCTTATGATAGAAGTTTTAGATTTGAAGCTCCTGTAGCAAATAATTGACCTGGTATTAGATACTTTTGTGTTATCCAGACATGTGTAACAGAACCGTGCATAAAATTGATGGTTGTGGTAAAGAACTACGCGATTTAGTTGCTTTCATTTTGAACGTTTTTCAGTTTTTGTAAATGGATATGAAACTTGTTAGCAAGAATGTCAAGTTTTTAGAGCAGTGTGCCTAGCATGTACTGCCAGAGGTGGTGATGGAGGCCGATACAATAGTCGTGTTTAAAAGGCTTTTAGATAGGCACATGATATGCAAGGAATGAAGGGATATGGATCATGTGCAGGCAGAGGAGATTAATTTAACTGTACATTTTTGGCATGTACATTATGGGATGAATGACTTGGTCTGGTTCTGTTCTCGTCGTTTGAGCTTGCATATTAATCTTTAAAAATAAAACATTCTGTCGTTTTTTTAGAACTAAATGGTATCTGTGGAATATAGGATATTCTTGGATTTCCTTTTTATATCATAGATGCAAAATCTCTAATTTTGCATTGCATTCTCTGCATATTTCATTATTTGTCATCTGAGTAAAGGGGAGAAATGATTTAATGTTCTTCCACTGATTATCAGAAGTGTTTTAATTGACCAGTTGCTCAACTAGAACTTCGGATATGCTACATGGACTATTCCTAAAGGTTGCACCATGGTTTTCCTTGCCTGAATTTCATTTTTGGTGGGGTGAAGAGGAAGCCCATTGACCTCGGAGATTAAATTAGAGCCCACTAGCATGATTGAGACTTAAGTTTTCATCTTTAATTATTTTTAATCTGTTTAGTTATTTGTCACGTATACTGAGGTGCAGTGAAAAGCTTTTGTTGTGGTGGGAGTTGATGACAGCTATGAATTTTGTTCCACGTGAATCTGAAGAAGGGTCCCGACCAGAAATGTCATCTATCTGTGTTCCCTAGAGATGTTGTCTGACCTGTTGAGTTCGTCCAGCCCTGTCTTTTTTTATAAACCAGAATCTGCCATTCTTTGTATCCACAATCTAGTTTTGCTTCCTTGTTAGGCCTAGGAATCTACGTGGCTGAGTATTGAAGGCCCATATGTATTCTCAATAATGATTAATTTAAATTACAATTAACCTGATATTATTTGAGTGTTGGATTCGTCAATATCCGCATTAACATTTCTGTGTTGTAGTCAACTCCTCCAACTGCAATTATCCTGTCTTTAATTTTGAATCATCTGAATCATCTGTTGATAGCATACCACCGGTCTTAATGAAACAACTTTAATCACTTCACCTCGGGCAGCTATGCTAAAGACCTTGTCTGCTTTGGAATTCTTCACTCAACTTTGTTTCTTTCGGTCTTTCCCAAGACCAATATTTATCAAAACCTTTCATCATTAACACCACGTCATTTGTTCATTATCAACTTTAGTTTGAAAATCCTCCTGTGAGTGGGTTTCTGAATTGTACCAATAACGGCCTTTTGCAGATGGTTGTTTCTTGTATAACCGAGGTTAGTTGTCTGAACCAAGCAAAGCAGGAAGTCCACAGTTTGACAACTGTTCTGTAATGAATTGACCAACTTCTATTTGGTCAGTGATGGCCTACTGAACTCACGTTTAGGGAAAGAAGATTTTAACTCTTGATTGCCACAGCGACAAATTTACTTAAGAGTTAAGTAAAAAGAATACTTGAAATTTCCTCGTCATTTTGAACATAATTTTATCTTCAGCTTTTCTTAGAGACATAAGGCATGCTGCACAATGCTGTATGACTATCTAAGTTGGTTACATTTGCCTGTGTTTGGCTTCTTTCACTCTAATCTTCTACCTTTTGGCTCCATATGTCATTTATATTCCTACATTTTATTTGTCGGGAAGGGATGGGTGCTATGTGTTACCGACAAACTGCATTTTCCAAGCCCAAGGAAATTTTAAGTGATAATAAATCTAAAAAAATCTGCACAGCGCCCCTCTCCCTCTCTCTCTTGCTCTCTAAATTATGCCCATGCCACAAATCGTCCACAGCACAGTTTTATTGTTATAGGTATGAATGCATATTTGCAAATTTTCAAAAATGGAGTGGCATTTTTTAGTAATGGTGTGCTGAATAATTGATAGCCATGGGAGCAAAGGTGGACATGGTTGCCTGGAGGTCCACTTTGGTAGCATTGACACATGAGTTGCTCTGGACTGCGCTTTCTGAGGGTGTTGGTTTGAGGCATCTTAGGGGAGTGTGCTGAATGAGCAGATCATTATGCCCATTAGTGTCCTATGCTGATTTGATGCCAAGGCTGCCATTTTGAATTTGTGTACAGTGAACATGCACTATTGCACGTTATTGAATATCCATTCAGAGCCAAAAGGACTCCTATCTACATGGCTCCACCTCGGTGTTATTTAAAACTTCATGGATTATTTACAGCTCGGTTGATTTATTTCTCCATTGTTATATTGCTGCAAGTATTTTGTGGTTTTGAGGGGTGGTTCAAATTGCTGTTGTATGCAAGCAATAATGTAGCTGTGCAGTGTTCCCAAACTTGATTCCATTGTTAGCTTCTTTCCAACAAAGCATTACTGGAAGAACATGTACATCTGTATTAGGTGTTCAAGGAGAAATTCTCATTGAAATTCTGAAGAGAAATGTGAAATATGTTTTCAATAGGGATATTGTTGTCTCTCGTTGACTAGTATGAACGTTGTGTATCTGGCTACTTCCAGACTGGACTTGGAAATACCTGTATTTTGTCATATGTTTCTGCATGAAGGATATCACAGATGTTCTATTCAGCAAGAGCTTGCTCGGTTATCTTCTGTCCTGCGAGAGCCTTGCAGGGCGGTTAGAGAAGAAAAAGCAACAAGGGTTTGCAAGAGTAGCAGTCTTTCCAATGGGATAAGTGAATGATCTGCCTTATGCCAGACCAAAAGCGATCAAACTCTTGTATTCAGCTGGTGTAGATCATGCAACGTGGGCAGCACACCTTTGTCATGGCTTCAGTCATCATGCCTTCACGCCATGACCACCATAGCAAACTAAAGAGCAACAATTGTTATCCAATGGCTGCATAAGTTTCTGATGCTCGGTACAGATGTAGCTGGACAACTCGCATACAGTGAAAGCCCTGTTGCTTCTCACTGTGATGCAGCACTGCTGTGAAAAAAGGGTCTTTCCTTTTACAAAGTAGTTATCAACGTTTGTATGCTCAACTGCCTTGTTGCTGAGAGGAAGCTAGGTATGCCTTGATCTTCTGAGAAGTAGAACGAGGAAGTGCAACCTCGACAACTCCCTTCCCGTATGTCTCTGCAGTTTCAGTTCTGGGGATCTCAAGTGCCCATTCAATATCACACACCTTGCCTTCCTTTCTGTCATTACTAATCATGCTGCCTGCTCGGCACCTATGCAATGATGAGTTGCCACAAATGTAATGACGCAAACCAAATTTGTAAATTTATTGATAGTGTTCAATACAAAAGAATCACGTGTTCCTTCCTGCCTGCAGTGCATCCTTGCTTGATAGTGCTTAGCTAGTGATTGGCTTTTTATGGAGAGGAAGACTACTGGTTATAAAGCGGTGAGCTACCATATGCTAGGCTCCAAGCCCTTTGTTAAAGTCTGAGCCAAATTTGTGCTGAACCTCTCTGTACTCCATGACCTTGCACATGGGATTTCTTGTCAACACTCCAATGGTACGTGTATTAATTGTGTAAACCAATAAGCCTTTCTTCGCTTTGAATTTCATTGAAGGCCTCTTCAGAGCCTACTGAGGGTAGAGTGCAATCTTGGCCTTGCATTTGTACATCTTTATCACTGCTTCCCCTGCAATGAACCACCAAGGCCAAATGTCTCAATCCCTTGTAAATCCCTTGTACACAACTACAGGAGTGGCAATGTTGATTACTGAGCTTGTGGATAAACAAATGAAGCTGAGTAACATTCTGGCCTGGTCACATTTTCTTGATGCATTGCTAGAGCATGTGCTTTTTGGGTACCTTGGGAACAAGGCAAAGGGGTAGAAGTTGTAGTGGATAAAAGGTTGGGAGGAGGGAAGGAATATGTCATTGCAGTATATCTACGATTTTATTATTGTAAATGTACTTGAGTGAGGAAGGGGTTTTTGTTTCACATCGGTGTCTGAGATTTCCAGTCCTTGTGCTAGCCATGGTCCAATGATGGCCAACTAACTCCCATGCAGGCAATTTAGGAGATGCATCAATGCCCATGAATGACTGTTTGGGGCTAATTGCGGTTAAGTTTGGTTATGTCACCTTATCCCTGGGGGAATAGGTGTGTGCAGTGTTTGAGTTCTGGTATCGTGAAGAGCTGGCACAATAAATGCAAGGCTTGTAGCATTGTGAGAATGTTTGGGATGAGTACTTAGAAAACTTTGGTAGTGAGTAATATAACACAATACTATGCAAGGTAGGTGAGCTTTGGGCATCACAAGCCACTTAAAATGTTCACCTCGCACACTGAAGAACTCGGCAGTGATTCTCAATTAGCTCAACTGGATTGTATAATCCTTTGGCACAAAATGCTGGAGTAACTCAGCAGGTCAGGCGGCATTTCTGGAGAAAAGAATAGGCGATGTTTCGGGTTGGAACCTTTCCTCTGACTCTTTCTAGTCCTTGCTTTGCAGCCATCTGCAATGGGGCAGCACAACTTATGTATTATGTAGTCTTCAAATGTAAACTTTACAGATTCATACTGCCTTTGTTAATTACAGATTCAGTACTATTTACTATTACTAATACCCCACACTGAACTGACAAATTGAAATCTAGTTCTGAGTTCATGTGCGTCCAAGAGTCAAGAGTGTTTTATTGTCATGTGTCCCAGATAGAACAATGAAATTCTTATTTGCTGCAGCACAACAGCATATGTAAACATGGTCCACTGCAAACAATATGATAAATGTGAGAGAAAAAAAAGTACAGTGTGTGTGTATATATACACATACCCACAAATACACACGTACATATATACAGTGCCCTCCATAATGTTTGGGACAAAGACCCGTTTATTTATTTCATTGTGTACTCCACAATTTGAGATTTGTAATAGAAAACAACATATGTGGTTAAAGTGCACATTGTCAGATTTTAATAAAGACCATTTTTATACATTTTGGTTTCGCCATGTAGAAATTACAACAGTGTTTATACATAGTCTCCCAATTTCAGGGCACCATAATGTTTGGGACACAGCAATGTCATGTAAATGGAAATAATCATATTTAGTATTTTGTTGCATACAATGAAGGCTTGAAGTCTGCGACATCGCCAGTTGCTGGGTGTCTTCTCTGGTGATGCTCTGCCAGGCCTGTATTGCAGCCATCTTTAGCTTATGCTTATTTTGGGGGCTAGTCCCCTTCAGTTTTCTCTTCAGCATATAAAAGGCATGCTCAATTGGGTTCAGATCGGGTGATTGACTTGGCCACTCAAGAATTTTCTTCATTTTTTCACTTTGAAAAATTCCTTTAATGCTTTAGCAGTATGTTTGGGATCATTGTCTTGCTGTAGAATGAACTGCCAGCCAATGAGTTTTGAGGCATTTGTTTGAACTTGGGCAGATAGGATGTGTCCATACACTTCAGAATTCATTATGCTATAACCATCAGCAGTTGTATCATCAATGAAGATAAGGGAGCCAGTACCTTCAGCAGCTATACATGCCCAGGCCATAACACCCCCACCACCGTGTTTCACAGATGAGGTGGTATGCTTTGGATCTTGGGCAGTTCCTTCTCTCCTTCATACTTTTTCTTGCCGTCACTCTGACATAAATTAATCTTCGTTTCATCTGTCCACAAGGCCTTTTTCCAGAACTGTGGTTGCTTTTTTAAGTACTTCTTGGCAAACTGTAACCCGGCCATTCTATTTATGCGGCTAACCTGTGGTTTGCATCTTGCAGTGTAGCCTCTGTATTTCTGTTCATGAAGTCTTCCGTGGACAGTGGTCATTGACAAATCCACACCTGACTCCTGAAGAGTATTTCTGATCTGTCGGACAGGTGTTTGGTGATTTTTGTTTATTATAGAGAGAATTCTTCTGTCATCAGCTGTGGAGGTCTGCCTTGGCCTGCCAGTCCCTTTGTGATTAGTAAGCTCACCAGTGCTCTCTTTCTTCTTAATGATGTTTCAAACAGTTGATTTTGGTAAGCCTAAGGTTTGGCTGATGTCTCTAACAGTTTTATTCTTGTTTCTGTCTCATAATGGCTTATTTGACTTTCATTGACACAACTTTGGTTCTCATGTTGATAAACAGCAATAAAAGTTTCCAAAGGTGATGGAAGGACTGGAGGAAAGACTAGATGCTGAGAGCTCTCTTATACCTGCAATAAGGAGGCTATTAAACACATCTGTGCAATTACAAACATCCGAGGCCATGTGTCCCAAACATTATGGTGCCCTGAAATGGGGGGACTATATATAAACATAGCTGTAATTTCTACATGGTGAAACCAAAATGTATAAAAACACAAGAAATAAAATCTGACCATGTGCACTTTAACCACATGTGATTTTTTTTCGTCTGTTACAAATCTCAAATTGTGGTAAATAAATAAATGATGGATCTTTGTCCCAAACATTATGGAGGGCACTAACTCTTGGGCAGCTTGCCAGTGTTAACGTGCATTGTGGTCATGGGTGTTAAAGTGGCTGGTTTGGAGGGGGGGGGGATGGGGGGGGAAGAAAATGGCAGACTTGGCCATTCAGAGCTTTTTTGAAGTGTTTAATAGTCTGATGGCTGTAGGGCTGAACTTGGCATTACAGTTCTCAGGCTCCTGTACCACCTTCCCGATGGCAGGAGTGAATGAATGTGTGGCCAGGATGGTGTATGTCTCTGATGCTGGCTGCCTTTTTGAGGCTGCAACTCTGATAAATCCCTTTGATAGTGAGGAGGTCAGAGCCGATGATGGACTGGGCAGTATTCACAACTTTTTGCAGTCTTTTCCGCTCACGGGTTTTCAAGTTGCCGAACCAGGCCATGATGCAACCAGTCGGTATGCTCTCTGCTGTGCACCTGTAGATGTTCACTAGAATCCTCTCTGACATACTGAATCTCTGCAATCTTCTCAGGAACTAGAGGCGTTGATGTGCTTTATTTATAATTGCATCAATGTGCTGGGTCCAGGAAAGATCTTTGAAATATGCATGCCCAGGAATTTGAAGTTTTTGACTTTCTCCACCAATCCTGTTGATATAAACAGGATTGTGGGTCCTCATCTTTCCTCTTCCAAAATCCACAATCAGGTCATTGGTTTTACTGACATTGAGAGCCAGGTTGTTGTGCTGGCACCATTTGGTCAATCTTACTTCTATACTCTGATTCATCACCATCTGTAATTCGTCCAACAACGGTGGTGTCGTCAGCGAACTTGAAGATGGAGTTCGCACTGTGTCCGGCTACACTGTCATGAGTATAGAGTGAGTAGTGCAGGGGGCTGAGCACGTAGCCTTGAGGTGCTCCCGTACTGATTGTTACTGAGGAAGAAGTGTTTCTGCCAATTCGAACAGACAGTGGTCTGTGGATGAGGAAGTCGAGGATTCAATTGCAGAGGGATGCGCAGAGATCCAGTTCCGTGAGCTTGGTGACCAACTTGGAGGGGATGGTGGTATTGAACGACGAGCTGTAGTCTATAAACAACAGCCTGATTTTGATAACCACAATTTTAGTTGGAAATTTGAAGTTACAGGGTTAGTATTAGGAGGAACTAATGAGCTGGAGACTAGTTCACAGCCTGTCGCAGCAACCAGGGAATTTAAGTTCAAGTAATTTGAGTCTGGAATAGGAAGCTAGTGTGAGTAATGTCGATAATAAAACTAATTTTGTTGTATAAACTCTGTTCACTATTGCCTATCAGGTAAGGAGTTCTGCCATCTTTATCCAATCTGACCTATATTTTATTACAAACACACTTACAGTTGACTCTCAACCACCTCAATGGGGACTAGGCATGCACAATAAATTCTGGCTTTACCCATATCCCATGAATGAATTAAATTGTTAGTTTGAATCTGCTTGGATTACAAATGGTCAGGCGCTTTATTTTTAGTGCATGGTGTTTGGTCTTTTCGTGTCCATCTTGTTACAAATGTCGACCTCGCTACCATCATCCGTCCTGAGAAGGACGCAAGCTTCCGGAAACAATCAGTGGGAGCCATCACTTGTCGCAATAGATGATGGTGGGTGCAGAATTAGCTCAGGATACTTCCAGTTTCCAGCCCCGCGACGTGGACACTTCTGCTATGGGGGCCATGGTGTTCGGTAGCTATCGGTAAGCCAATATATGGGGTCAATCTCGTATTCTGTTACCCTTTGCGCTAAACCAGTGCCTCGTTTCATAGGGAGGCAGTTTGAGACTTGGTCAAAGCAGTCAATTTAGGATGTGGTGTTATGTGGAGGTCACACTTAGCTTGTCTTAAATGGTACTTTGATCCTGATGTGTGTGAGCATGGCTTTTCTTTATCTAATGAGCTGTGAATGTAATGGAATAAAGTGCAACATGCACTAAACATGATATTTCTCACACTGAAGGAATGTTACTAAATAAGCCTAGAAGCTCTGAACTTAT
Source organism: Malacoraja senta (assembly GCA_038087875.1). NCBI lineage: Eukaryota > Metazoa > Chordata > Chondrichthyes > Rajiformes > Rajidae > Malacoraja > Malacoraja senta. The sequence continues at coordinate 218,642,902 of CM075977.1, read as the reverse complement.
GATTTCTTTACAGTAACCATCCTACTTCTCTAACTTCAGGTACCCAGCTGTATGAACATTGACTTCTCTAACTTCAGGTAGCCCCTGCTTTCTCTCTCCATCCCCTCCCCCTTCCCAGTTCTCCAACTAGTCTTATTGTCTCCGCCTACATTCTTTCTCTGTCCTGCCCTCTCCCCTGACATCAGTCTGAAGAAAGGTCTCGACCCGAAACGTTGCCAATTCCTTCTCTCCATAGATGCTGCCTCACCCGCTGAGTTACTCCAGCATTTTGTGTCTACCTTACTTTTTTCAAGACATGTTGCTAACTAATGGAATTTACCCCCAACTTCTCATCGACTTGAATTTCAACTGAGCTCTTTAATATCACATTTGGTGAAATGCTAATTTGACGTTTAAGATGGACACCTTCAACCTGCCCTTGGAATGGATTAGCTTTTTTTGTATCCAAAGCTGAATTGAGTTCTGAACCCAATGACCTGATGAAAAACAAACTTGGCATCAGTGAGCATTTTCTTGGAACGATAAATTCCTGTTTGCAATCCATTCTAATATTTTGCAGCTGGCATTAAATGGTCTGATTTGGTTTTGAGTGTGGACAAGACACGTCCTAACCAATTTACTGTGTTGTGCTTGAATCTAATGGCTTGACTAGAAGTGCAGATGATTCTTGAACGTCGTTTATTCAAGTATTTTTGTAACCCCTCGTGTACTATATTCACTCAGCTGTTTGTTAATATCATGAAGGGCAGGACCGTGGAACAGCTGATAGAGCTCCTGCCTCACAGCTCCAGAGACCTGGGTTCAATCCTGATCTCGGAGACTGTCTGTGTGAAATTTGCACAATCTCCTTGTGACCGTGTCAGTTTCCTCCAGGTGCTCCGGCTTCCTCCCACATCCCAAAGATGTATGGGTTTGAGGGATAATTGACCTCTGTAAAATTGCCCCAGTGTGTCGGAATGGATGAGAAAATGGGATAACGCAGAACTAGTGTGAACGGGTGATCGGTGGGGACATGGAGTCAGTGGACTGATCAGCTTGTTTCCATGCTGGATTTAAACTAAACTAGAAAATCAAACTGATTGAAAACTAGCGACCTCGGGAATACTTATAAATCATTCACTCAGTACTTGGAATTGGTAGTCCTGCCATTTGCTGTTATGATAGGCCTAAGCATTGCTGAGTATACAAATATTGTATTACTGTTTTTGTTGGTTTAACCATTCCCATTGTAGCAGGATACATAGAAATGTCAGGGGTTGTGTTTTGGGAAGTCTAATGTGGGCAGGACCTACACAGTGAATGGTAGAGCTCTGGGGAGTGTGTTGCACAGCGGAGGGATCTAGGAGTACAGGTAACATAGTTCATTGAAGGTCGAGTCGCAGGTAGATAGGATGGTCAAAAAGGCTTTTGGCGCATTGGCCTTTGTCAGTCAGAGTATTGATTATTAGAAGTTGGGAGGTTATGCTGCAGTTATATAAGGCCACATTTAGAGTGTTGTGTTCAGTTTTGGTCACAATGTTATAGGAAAGGTCTTGTCAAGGAAAAGATGCAGAGAAGATGTACAAGTATGTTGACAGGACTTGAGGGCTTTAGCTATAGGGACTTTATTCCTTGGAGCGCAGGAGGATGAGGGGTGATCTTGGAGGTGTACAAAATCGTGAGAGAAATAGATTGCATAAACACAGAGCCTTTTGCCCAGAGTTATGGAATTGAGAACCATAGGTTTATGGTGGGGAGGGGGGGGTGGATTTAATAGGAACCCGAGTGGTAATTATTCACACAAAGGGTGGTGGGTGTATGGAACAAGCTGCGGGAGGAGGTAGGTGAGGCAGGGACTATCGCAATGTTTAAGGTACATGGATAGGCCAGGTTTAGAGGGATCTGAACCAAACGGAGGCAGGTGAGACTAGTGTAGCTGGGACGTGTTGGTCGGCGTGGGCAAGTTGGGCCGAAGGACCTATTTCTAAGCTGTATGACTATGACTAATAATTTGTTTTGGGGGTGAATTGAGAAGATTTGTAGGGCAAAAATTTGCAATTTAAGCTAACTTTATGCTGGTGTTGATGATTAACTTCCTTGGAACAGTTTGAAATCTTTATCGGGAGTATTCTTAAAATCTGTACTGAGTTGCCTGCCACGTGGGCATTTCCATTGAAATGCACTGAGGGCTGAAATATGAGCTGTCTAAACTAATGCAGTCATTTTTGTTCTGCACCTGTAGCCTGACCTGAGGGGATTCATAGTCTGATTCCAAGTTGGATTGCTTGCAAAAGAAAGCTTGAGGAAGGCTTTGATTGTATTTTTGCTGAACAAGCTTAGCTTGCTTCTTGCATGTAGCTGCTTGAGATCGTTTGCTTTTCTGCAGGGACTATTTAAGAAAGTTTGCAGTGTTTCTGAATGGGATCTGGTATTTTCTGTATTGGAGAAACTTGTACTTTTGTTTATGAGAGGTTATTCACATTTCTAACTTGCAGCCTTCTCTTCCTCCTTCCCACCAAGAATACCCCTCCTCCCCCTTCATGTATTCATACCAGATACAAATCCCAAACTCAGCAAATATTTGAGCTTGCTTGGGTTAATGTTTAATGAGAGATCTTTATCGTTAGTTAAATGCAGACCACTGGCAGTGCTGGAAGTACAGAACTTGGGTTCATTTTTTAATTATTAACTTTGTGCTCTGCAGAGGTACCTGCACCCTCATTGCAAAGAGTTCATAGACAAGTTGCATGCATTTTTTAGGACAGACCCGTTGTTTTTTGTTTTTAACAGACAGCAAGCTGTTTCTGCAACTCTAAACATGCATTTGGAAAGGCAAAAGGTGGTTGGCTTTAAGTTTTTCTACATTTGTCCAGAATGTTGTAGAGACTGTCTTTAAAAATTTTTTTTAAATAAAAATAATGTTTATCATAAACAAACCACAAATGGCGATAATACACTGCGAAATATAAGCTTATCTATAAGTGCATTATTTTTAATCTAATTTTATTTCTTAAGTTTTGCAGCACCATTTTTATTTCTTTATCCTCCTTCCCGAGTTCAGCAACTACATTGTACCTATTACCTAGTACCTATTCAGTCAGACCAAGTGGAGGCAGTGGAAAATCACCTGTCTGTTCCACCTATGCTGGCTTAGCATATGCTGCGCAGTAAGATAGATTGGTTTGAGTTGTGCATTAACCTGATTATACAAGTTTATGCAACCAGGGCTTGGCTCTTTCAGTAAAGGCCTGGAGGTTTAAAATGTTCATGTTCTGGTTTCATAACTACAAATTACTATTTCAATTTTTTTTTTAACCACCCCCTGTAAAAGTGATTTTACCTTTGTGCATATACTTAATCGGAGAGTATCGTAGTTTTTAATGTTAATTGTTTAAAGAAAAAGGTGGTCCCATTACAGGTTTAATGGAAGCACTTCAGTGTTGGATTTTGTATGAAAACCCTATTGCAAACTTTCTCCAGCAGATAAGACAAATAGAAAGTTCATCAGACTTGTAAATCGGTAAAGTGCTGTACCATAAATGGCTCATTAAAAGCTACTGCAGTTTTACAGGGATCTTGAATAGGTTTTTAAGTGTATCAGGTTGATTTTTTTGGCTGTTAATCCCGTTGTGATTTTTGATTGCCAAGTGGCAACTTTACAGTGAAGTCTCAAAGTCAGCTTTTGAGTAGAATAGAGGAATGTCTCATTGTGCCTCCCTTTTGATTTAGCCCTACTTTGATCTTGTAGAATTAAGAGAAAGTGGGATGCTTCAACAAGTGCTGAGGTATTTCAAGAGCAAAGCTCTGTGTAGGTAAACCCACTTGTGCAGTGCCTTGTCCTCTGGTGTATATGTGCATGTTCTTCCTGTTGGACTTTGCACTATTCCCTCCTTGCCTGTGTCATTTTTTTTCTTCATGTCAGTTGATGTATATTTAAAAACTTCAGACCGATAATTTAACTGGATTTTATGTATTACCTTTTTAATGGCTTGTAGCTATTTTGAAATGTGCTGTTATTTGTTCACCTTAGACTTGCTATTTCAGGTTTGCAATCGGTTTAAAATAGTGTAAATCCTTCTCAATGTTAACACTTCTTGGAATGAACTGGCTGTGTCTGTTGCCAAATGCTGTGAGAAGCCTACGTGCTGCAGTTAGGGTTTTGTCAGCTTGCCAAAAGTGGGATGTGCCAAGCTCGAACCCTTGGATATGAAGCTGAAAATTCCAAGGGTTAATTTTTTCTGTTATCTATTTCTGTTCTAATGTAATTTTTCCATGTACTCAATTTTGGAATTGAAATATAAAATGATACTGAAAGCCACTGCATATAGGAAATGAGCAGGAGTGGTCTGGTGACATTATCTGGATTGGATTGGCTGTGCAGTATGATGTAAGAGGTTACAGTGCAGCCCTTCATAGGTTTTAAAATGAATTCCAAGACACCATTATAAAAAGACTGCATTTGTTCTTATGACTGACCCTGAGAGGCAGTGTTTGAATCTTATTGTGCAATACTGTTCGGAATATGGAAGAACTAGAATTAGACTATCATAGAACAGAACTTCACTGTGCCACAGATTTGATGTTTTACATAGAAATGGATCCACCAGGTAATGCTGCAATAAAATCAAACCAGCACTGGTTTTAATGTATGTGTGTACAATTTTTCAATGTTAGAAACTTGGATGTTATTCTTGGTAAAAAGTGAGCAATGTACAATGTTTGTAATGTTTCAGAAAAAGCACGTCATGTTTATTGTGAATGAGGAAGATTTCCCACGACCCCCATTTCTCCCCTCCTCCCCAAAACCCTCCCCCATCACCACTTTGTACCGGACTCATTAACTTCAGAACTGTCGGGGGGGGTGGGGGTTCTTTAGTTATTGCTTGTAACACTAGTTAACAACTGATAAGAGCAACTATATTTATCCTTTTTAAGAATGTTGAATGATAAAAGGAAATTCCCCCAAAATATTGTTTTACCCTCTGCTGTGAGGTTCGTAAATAAGCTGATGTTTAGCAAGATGCATCACGGTAAATTTTTCTCAGATCTAACTAGTGATGTAAAAGGAGTGCATTTAGACAAACAAATGATTACAAGGTAAGTAATTAGCTAAGAATGACTTTACGGATGCCTCTGAATCTGCACAGACAAATTGAACTTGTATGTGATGAGCATCACAGCGATGGTTTATTTTGTGCAGGATTCATTGACATTAAAATGATGTGCAATGTTAAATTCTAGTTTCATGATACAAGAGCTGAATTTTGAGAGGAAAGTTGCGCATTCCAGGATTGCTTTTGCAGTAAAAACTGAGGGAAAAAATGTCTATTTTTAAGCAGGCAAATTGATGAAATGCAGCTTCACTTCAAACTCTAAAGTTGACCTAATATCAGTGCTGAATTTTCTGATCTTAATTTGAACTATTTTATTTTGTATATAGTTCCACAATCTTTAGTCCAATTTGTATCCTATGCAAATTTGGAATAACGGAGTTAAATCTGCAGGTTTTAGTCAGTAATCTGTTATGTTAAGTTGTATTGAAATGTGTGGGGAAAATACAGTGGGTCTATGAACAATTGCAAGCTAGTATTTTTTTTTTTGTAGATTAAATTGGCTGACATGTCGTAGGTTTTTAATTTGCATTTTAGATACCAGCATTATATGATAGTGGCTGGTTCATATTCTTTCCAATGGCATATTTAATGTGCAGCTCAAAACCTATAAAGAGCCTGACTGTGTTCAGTGTCCCTATATTAATGACTAATCTTTGACGATTTAATGTCCACTGGAGCTGAAAAAAATTCTGCAGTATTGTTTTTATTGGCTGTAGAATTTGTTTCTGTATGGTTCATTTAAAGAGCTCTGAGCAGGGTTTCAGTGCAGTATCTTAACTCTTCCATGGCCATCTCTTCCTCCACCAGCCAAACAGATGAAGTACTTAAAGTGGACCTGGAAAAATATTTGGATTTTTTTTTTTTGGAAACTTAAAAATGAGTAGGAGAATATTTGAAAATTGTTACACAGAAAGTGCTGTAATGTCGGATTTAATCTGACAGGTGTGCTCATGTCTGGTAGTGTACTGAATACATCATTGGACATTTCCTGATGCTACATAATATTATTGGTGATTATTTGAACAGGTTTTAGCTCTGGGAAGCTCCTTAAATTCAGGTGTGCTCATAATTTGTTGTTTGTTTCAAAAAAGTAATATCTAATTTGGTGCATATTTTTTAAATTGCTTTCGAATTTAGTACTGTAGAATTGTCCTATAGAAAATAAGTCACGGTATTTCCGTATAGAGCTAGACGCACAATCAAGTTCCAAATCTGCCCTGCTGATTATCAGTTAAAGGCATCAAGCATCTTTTGGTCTGTCCTTGCCTATATGCAGAATTTCTGGAGAGGAAGCTGAATTGGAGGGATGTGTTCATTCTTATTGCAGTTGGGTAATTGCCCATATTGTGGAATTACTTATTTCCTTATGATACATTTCCCTAGAATATGATACTTGGTGTATTCAACCACTGCATTTTCATTCATTCACTAAATCGACTTCCTTAATTAAATAACAGTTGATTTCTGGTGTGTTGCTGAAGGATGCTGTTAATACAAAATGATTCATTCTTGTGAGGCTAAGCAGCATCCATTTTAACCACAGCCAACTGCAATGCACTAAAAGTTTAATACAGTCGCATTTAACGCACAGCGTTAGTAATTAAACATTTGAGTACTGTTAAAATGTGTTGTTTTTGTTTGTGGGAACTTTTGAAAACGTCCCTATTATTCATACGACTGGCATGTTTATCTAAAACAAATCTGATATATTAGACATGATTTAAAAAAAACAAGTATTTTGGAAATGTTCCTAAGTTTTTATTTTTAATTCACACAGCTTTGCCTCCGAAACCACCAAAAGTACCTCCTGTAACCAATAACGGGATAAATAGCACCATGACTCTACAAGATGCTGAATGGTACTGGGGAGACATTTCCAGGTAAGTCTATGAGCTTAGAAGTTCCAAGTATTAAAAGAAAACAGTAAGTACTATAGTTCAGCCTTAAGATGGAGCTAAATGATCAGCCAGATATAGACACGAGCAGGAAATGCGATTAAATATAAACACCGAACCCCCCAAAACTATCTTTGTTATTTGAATAGCTAAAGTGGAGTCCTTGTGCTTGTCAACAGGGGTAGTATTAAGGATATTAATTAAATTGGAGAAGAAACATTCACCGAGTCAAAGTTGGCCTTGATTATAAAGACATTTTTCCTGCTGCATGCAGGTTAGAAGATAACTGGACTATGCAAACCTAGGAAAAGTATTTGGCTGGGGTGGTTTGCAGCTACAGCGCCCTTCACAATGTTTGCGACAAAGACCCATCATTTATTTATTTGCCTCTGTACTCCACAATTTGAGATTTGTAATCCAAAAAAGCACATGTGGTTAAAGTGCACATTGTCAGATTTTAATAAAGGCCATTTTTATAAATTTTGATTTCACCGTGTAGAAATTACAGCAGTGTTTATACATAGTCGTCGTCTCCCCCCCCCCCCCCCCCCCCCATTTCAGGGCAACATAATGTTTGGGACACAGCAATTTCATGTAAATGAAAGTATGTTAAGTATTTTGTTGCATATCCTTTGCATGCAATGACGGCTTGAAGTCTGCAAGTCATGGACATCACTAGTTGCTATGTGTTTTATCTGGTGGTGCTCTGCCAGGCCTGTTTTGTAGCCATCTTTAGCTTATGCCTGTTTTGGGGGCTAGTCCCCTTCAGTTATCTCTTCAGCATATTAAAGGCATGCTCAATTAGGTTCAGATCGGGTGATTGACTTGGCCACTCAAGAATTTACCATTTTTTCGCTTTGAAAAACTCCTTTGTTGCTTTAACAGTATGTTTGGGATCATTGTCTTGCTGTAGAATGAACCGCCGGCCAATGAGTTTTGAGGCAGTTGTTTGAACTTGAGCAGATAGGATGTGTCTATACACTTCAGAATTCATTATGCTACTACCATCAGCAGTTGTATCATCATTGAAGATAAGTGAGCCAGTACCTTCAGCAGCCATACATGCCCTGGCCATAACACCCCCACCACTGTTTCACAGATGAGGAGGTATGCTTTGGATCTTGGGTAGTTCCTTCTCTCCTCCATACTTCGCTCTTGCCATCATTCTGATATAAGTTAATCTTCACCTCATCTGTCCCCAAGACCTTTTCCAGAACTGTGGTTGCTCTTTTAAGTACGTCTTGGCAAACTAACCTGGCCAACCTATTTTTGCGGCTAACCAGTGGTTTGCACCTTGCAGTGTAGCCTCTGTATTTCTGTTCATGAAGTCTTCTGTGGCAGTGGTCATTGACAAATCCACTTCCGAAGACTGTTTTTGATCTGTCGGATAGGTGTTTGGGGATTTTTCTTTATTATAAAGAGAATTCTTCTGTCATCAGCTGTTGAGGTCTTCCTTGGCCTGCCAGTCCCTTTGCGATTAGTAAGCTCGCCAGTGCTCTCTTTCTTCTTAATGATGTTCCAAACCGTTGATTTTGGTAAGCCTAAGGTTTGGCTGATGTCTCTAACAGTTTTATTCTTGTTTCTCAGTCTCATAATGGCTTATTTGACTTTCATTGACACAACTTTGGTCCTCATGTTGATAATAAGCAATAAAAGTTTCCAAAGATGATGGAAAGACTGGAGGAAAGACTAGATGCTGAGACCTCTCTTATACCTGCATCAAGGAGGCATTTAAACACACCTGAGCAATTACAAACACATGTGAAGCCACGAGTCCCAAACATTATGGTGCCCTGAAATGCATAAACCCATGTGATTTCTTTACATATGCATAAACATAAGATGAAACCAAAATGTATAAAAATACCCTTTAATAAAATCTGGTAATGTGCACTTAAACCACATGTGACTTATTCTATTACAAATCTCAAATTGTGGAGTACAGAGGCAAATAAATAAATGATGGGTCTTTGTCCCAAACATTATGGAGGGCACTGTATATATAACGTGCGCACAGTTTTCGAATGTAAATTGGATTCAAACTTGTTCCCAAAGGAAGAGTATCTGCTAAAATGAAGTTAACATTTCCAAAACAGTGTCTCTGTACTCTATAGCAGTATTTATCTAAGTTGCACCATGCTAAATTTATTTAAATTTTTTTCTCTCTGCTTAATCCTTAAGCTGCATTCTGCCACAGAGTACTGGTATAACGGAACATTCATTTTGGTTTCAGGGAGGAAGTCAATGAAAAACTGCGCGATACCGCTGATGGTACCTTCTTGGTCCGGGATGCATCTACGAAAATGCATGGTGACTACACTCTTACCTTGAGGTGAATTTTCCCAATATTCAGAACTTTTTTTTTTTTGTGCTGAGTCATGAAATACGGTCTTGCCAAACTTAAACTGGAAAATGCGATTTCTTTACAGGAAAGGCGGCAACAATAAATTAATCAAAATTTTTCATCGAGATGGCAAATATGGTTTTTCTGACCCATTGACTTTCAATTCGGTGGTGGAGCTTATAAATCACTATCGCCATGAATCATTGGCACAATACAACCCAAAGCTAGATGTTAAACTGTTGTATCCTGTGTCCAAGTTCCAACAGGTATGATTTGTTTGCAAGCGGTCCTTTATACTTTCTTTAAATGTAATGCAAGCCTGTTATGACTTGAACTGTCTGGAGAAGGGTTCCGTCCCGAAACATCACCTACACCTTTTCTCCAGTGATGCTGCCTGTTCCGCTGAGTTACTCCAGCATTTTGTGTCTCTTCGGTATAAACTAGCATCTGCAGTTCCTTCCGACACACATAATTACATAATTAGAAGGAAACTTAATGATATTGAACCAGATCATGCTGACACATTCCACTGCCTACCATCCTATCATCACCATCCATGATCACCACAATACACAGATATAGAAGGCCCACCTTTCTGGCCCAGCGTATCCAGCAGTGTGATCTCACTAGCAGTGGCGTCTCCAATGGCAATTGATAACCCTAATACCTGAAACCCTCCATAAAAAGCTTTTAACAGCTGGCTTCTAACAGCTGTGGTTCATTGTCCTTAATTCTGGAATAAGTTTGCCTTGACTCCCCTGCTGCCAGAGGAAAATGACAAATTTGATGTTCTGAATTTGTCGGTGAGCTTTGGTACTTGCACGGAAATCTTCGACTTCCATTTAAGTGGATGAGAAAAGAGAATAATATCTCTTCTAATATGGACCAGCATGATTTGATTCGTCAGCGATTTTGTATAATGTTGATTGCTGTTGTGTGGTGCTGGTTATTTATCAGTCCATGTTCTTGTGTTGTCTTCAGGATCAGGTGGTAAAAGAGGATAACATTGATGCAGTAGGCAAGAAACTCCATGAGTATCATACTCAATACCAAGAGAAAAGCAGGGAATACGACCGACTTTATGAAGAATGTACAAGGACATCTCAAGTGAGTTTTGCTGCAAATAGAATGTATAAAAATTGATACTTTTTTGTGCAACAAAATGTTTGAGGTTGACTAGATTTTCTTTAGAGTTGAATTGTTAATCATTCATTTAATAAAATTGATTTTAGGTTTTTGAAATGGGACTATTTGTGTTCAAATTTCTTTAACTTTTTGTTTTCAATTAGGAAATACAAATGAAAAGGACAGCAATTGAAGCATTTAATGAAACAATCAAAATATTCGAGGAACAGTGTCAAACACAGGAAAGGTACAGCAAGGAGTACATTGAAAAATTCAGGCGAGAAGGAAATGAAAAAGAGATCCAAAGGTTCGTATTTACTCATCTTTGGTCTTTCATTGTTAATTTAATTTCCAGTTGTGATATAGTTAGTATGTAATTGCACTAACTTTGAAAGGAACACCTATGTTAAGCAGTGGTGACAGTGCAGAAATCTGTACTGCAGGAAATGGTATAAACACAGACAATGGAAGGCTACATAAACTTCCGAGAGACGAAAATACATGTCATGGGAGATGGTTCAAATGGAGCATGAACGATGAGGACTGATCTGGGTCTGAATAGTCCTTCAATACTGTTGATTTTATGTATTTAAAACAAATTACAACTCCGTAACAGGCCGCCTGATCTAACTGGTCTACACCCATATTTATATTCCTAATGAACCTTATTGTTTGTTTTCAAACATCTCTTATGTCCCCCTTTTCCCATCACCGACACGTCTGCATTGAGCCCATTTCCATCAATCATAGCTGTTTCAAATACCACATGCAACAGTAAGTTCTGCATTAGTGAAACATAAACGAATGCGAAATTCTTGTGATGGCTATCATTGTCTCAGACTTAAACTGTGTCACAATCGGAAACTGGTTTTTGCATGTCTGCCTCTATTATTTTGAAGAACCATCCTGGCTCTCAATCTATTTTTTCCCTCCCAAGAGAAAGATAATCAATTGTCAATCTGCTTTATCATTTCCGATAGTTTTATCCTCTCGAGTTAACCTTTTCTGCATTTAATTTAGTGTTGCACTGCACTTTTATAAAGTTCAGAGTTACATATGCTACTCTGAAGGTTATGCACTCATGATGTATGTAAATTTAAATTTCCCATATATTGGATTCTATTCCTCTGGAATCTATTTACATTTGCACTTGTTATGATTTTCTTGTCCATTTTGTAAATTATGTGCTGCATTCCCATACGTCTTTACTCCAACACCCATGGCATCCTACCCAAGAAATAATTGGACTGGGAGAGAGGAGGAAAAAGTCAGTTTTAAGTTGCACTTGGTGGAGGAAGGGTTGGCTAATGCAAAGGACATAATCTGCTATGGGGCACAGCCAGGTTGCATGGGATAGATTATGGAGGTCTTCTGGTCAGTGGTTAAATTGGGGCATTTAGGAGATAATGCAAATAAAGAAACATAACGTGTCATGTAATGAATGTCAGGCTGCGCTTGAGGGGGGGGGGGGGAACTAAGCCAATACACTTAACAGCATGGATGGATTATTTAACAGCAGAAATGGCCAGTTACTTAAAGTTATAAATATCCAATCCAGGTGTAGGATGAGGTGTTGTTCCTCAAGCTTGTTACAAACAATGCAGGAAGCCACTGATTTCAGATTGGTGAGATGAAAAGTTAAAGTGGCAGGCAAAAGGAAATTCTCTGTCATCTCTGCAGACTAAACCCAGTTCTTTCGTAAAGTACTCTAAATGTTTAGTTTTCTAATTAATGTAGAGCACTTATCTACTTGTCCTGGTAATTCTTAGAATGAAGGTTGCACATAATCGACCCGTCTCTCCCCGGTCGCTCCCACTTCTCCCCTCTCCCATCATGCAAGAGGTACAGAAGTTTGAAAACTTATACCTTCAGACCGTTCCCAACTGTTCAGGCAACTGAATGGTCCTTTCACCAGCTAGAGTGCGGTCTTGACCTGCCATCTACCTCATTGGAGACCTTTAAACTGACCTTTAATTGGACTTGACCTTGCACTAAATAATATACCCTTTAAATTCGACGGCTTGATTGTAATATGATTGTAATGTGATTGATTGTTATATTTAAGAGGAAGTTAGATGTGGCCCTTGTGGCTAAAGGGATCAGGGGGTATGGAGAGAAAGCAGGTACAGGACACTGAGTTGGATGATCAGCCATGATCATATCGAATGGCGGTGCAGGCTCGAAGGGCCGTATGGCCTACTCCTGCCCCTATTTTCTATGTATTCATGTGTAATCTTGCCAGGATAGCATGCAACAGCAAAGCTTTTCAGTGTACCTCAGTATACATGACACTAATAAACTAAACAATAACTGTTTTAGGGATCTATGTAAAGTATCTTTTTTCATTCTGTCTCCTAGATATCTTGTCCTTTTTTTTCTAGTACTTTTCTACTTTTTCTGTAAAAGCCATGATGGCACATGGTCTGTGGTGGGAATGAATCTAGGAATCCACCTTTTATTTGAATTACACTCCTGTCCATTTTTTCACCCCATGAATTATTGTATGTGAAAAATTATAATAATATTCCAGCTTGTACCTGAATATCCAGTGGTGTAATTTTTTTGAACCAAGGGCATTTTTCCTCTGGCTTTTCACACACAAAAAAGTCCCCTATTGCTCCAACTCTGTTTTACTCAAGATCCCAGCATCTGCAGTTCCTCGTGTCACCTTCCTCTTATTCTTGTAATCTTGCCTCCTACGATTTTCATTGTTTTTGTTGGTTTCTTTAGTGAAAGTTCGGGGGGAAATGTCTACATTTTCTTGGTGTTGTTTTGACTTGAGTTATCTATCTTATTTTTGCTTATTTTATCGTACAATATTTGTGTTTAATTCTACAATATTTTCCAGTTCCTCTGCTTTCCTATGTCCTTAAGTCATCTATACTATTTTCCCCAGGTTTAATTTTTATCTTCCTAGCAGTATCAGATTTTTAATTAATCTATTGGAGAAGGCATGTTTTTGAAAATTTTCAAAAGGACAATTTTCTGTGGTTGCTTAAGTCAACTAACCCTTAACCTAAAACTGGGAGTTCCTACTTTAAGTATCATGTTCCGATTTAATGTTCATAATGTACTTTTCTTTAGGATTATGGTAAATTATGATAAGCTGAAGTCTCGCATCAGTGAAATTGTCGACAGCAAGCGGAGGTTAGAAGAAGATTTGAAGAAACAAGCAGCTGACTACAGGGAGATTGACAAACGGATGAACAGCATCAAACCTGACCTCATTCAACTAAGAAAAACGAGAGACCAGTACCTCACGTAAGCAAAATGATTCAAGGTCATTCAAACCTGGAATACTTGGGACGTGAGGCAAATGTCGGCATGGACGCTCCCTGACCTGCTGGCAATTTCAGATTTCCATCATAAGTTATAGGAGCAGAATTAGGTCATTTGGCCCATCGGGACTACTCTGCCATTCAATCTTTGCTGATCTATCTTTCCCTCTCAACCCCATTCTCCTGCCTTCGCCCCATAACCCTTGACGCCCGTACTAATCAAGAATCTATCTATCTCTGCCTGAAAAAATATCCTCTGACTTGGCCTCCACAGCCTTCTGTGACAAAGAATTCCACAGCTTCACCACTCTCTGACTGAAGAAATTCCCCCTCATCTCCTTTCCAAAGGTACATCCTTTTATTCTGAGGTGGCTATGGCCCCTGGTCCTAGACTCTCCCACTAGTGGAAACATCCTCTGCTGTATTTTTGTTTGCTGTTTTGAAATTATCAGAATGCATGTGTGGCAGCTATATGAAAACAGCATAATAAGAAACTTAACCAGAAAATTAACTCCTTCAATATGACTGGACCACCTGGGCAGAGATTTGGTTGCGATACCAAAAGCATTGGAAGCTATGACTAGTTTGGGTAAAGGCACAATATTGGGTAAAGTGGATTATAAATAGTGACTTGGGTATCTTATCATCTGTATGCTCAATAATATTCACTCCTGTCAATTTTATTTTTCTGTTCAAGGTGGTTGACGCAAAAGGGAGTTCGACAAAAGAAGATTAACGAGTGGCTTGGCATTAAGAACGAGAACGCTGAAGAGTAAGTGACTTTTTAACTTTTAACTACTTTTACATGGATACTATTTTCCTGGGTTTTGACGCTTTGATAACCGAAAATGTTTTATTTATTTTAGCCAATACTCTATGGTAGAGGATGATGAAGATCTACCTCATCACGATGATCGGTCTTGGAACGTGGGGAGTCTTAACCGGACTCGGGCGGAGAGCCTTCTAAGAGGAAAACTGGATGGGACGTTCTTGGTCCGGGAAAGCAGCAAGCCAGGCTGTTACGCGTGTTCAGTCGTGTACGTGATCTCTGCCTTTGCTGCAGATGCTCTATAAAACACTCCTTTGCCTCTCCGAAACTATTTTAAGATCATAGTCAGGGCACTATAGAGATTTTCCTGCATGATTAATAACCTTTTGAAGTAATTTAGAGATGCATCGGGGAGACAGGCCCTCCGAGTCCGGGCCGACCAGCAATCCCTGTACATTAACTCAATCCTACACAAGCTAGGGACAACTTATACCATGTCTACCATGTATACAAACCCAAGCCAATTAACCTTCAAACCGGTACGTCTTTGGAATGTGGGAGGAGGCTGGAGATCTTGGAGAAACACGCAGAGCAACTAAGTCGCAGGGTTACATACATGAGCATTGTTGTTGACTTGAGGAATATCCGAGGGCAACGCATGTAGTCCATACTTCTCAGCAGTCAGATATGGCCTTGGTTCAATATTTTATCAGTGGGTACATCACCTCCAGCTGTGAAGCATAATTTAAGTACTCTCCTGAAGTGGCAGTCTAGATTTGAATATGGTGAATGGATCAGCTCCTCAATTTTTACAAAATGTTGGGAATGCAAGCTGAAGTGATTTTTCAGCCAATGCTTTGGAACAATTCCTTAATTTATATCACATTTTCGTTCCCTTTTATTAACTGTTCTCGTTCAAAAGTATTCAAGGGGAGAGTTAGATATAGCTCTTGGGGCTTACGGAATCGGGGGATATGGGGAGAAAGCAGGAACGGGGTACTGATTTTGGATGATCACCCCTGATTATATTAAATGGCAGTGTTGGCTCAAAGGGCCGAATGGCCTACTCCTGTACCTATTTTCTATGTTTCCACCTTTTTTTTTCTGACCTGTCTCTGTTAAAGAGCTTTTTTTTTCTGCTACACTCGCCATCTGCATTTCAGACAAGTTTATCCAACAATAGTCCAACATGATGTTTAAAATTGGAGACCTCGTTGGAATATTACTGTTGTGTCTGCTGGAAGATATCACTACTTGGTGTGTCAAGCATTAATGCTGATAGAAGTATATAAAATTCCGAGAGGCATAGAAAGGCAAGGTAGTCAGAACCTTTTTTTTTTTTCCCCCCTAGGATGGAATTATCAAAGACATGGGGACATATCTGCAATGTGAGTGGGGAAAAGTTTATAGGAGATGTGAGGGGCGTTTTTTTTAGGGTGGCACATGCCTGGAACACGCTGCCAGAGATGATGGTGGAGGCAGTTATGTTAGTGGCCCTTGAGAGGTTTTCAGAGAGGTACATGGATATGGAGGTATATGGATCCTGTGCAGACAGAGATATAGATTGCTGATTAGCATGGATGTCGGGGGTTATGGGGAGAAGGCAGAAGAATGGGCTTAAGGGCGAAGAGAGGGATCAGCCATGATTGAATGGCGGAGTAGACGATGGGCTGAATGGCCTAAATCTGTTCAGCTCACTTATGAACTTAGTTTAACATAGCATTATGTTCAGCATGAACATTGTGGACCTGTTCCTCTGCTATACCATTCTATGTTTAATACTTGATAGGTAATATTATCCAAACTTAATTACAAGTTGATATTTTCTACCTAAAGATAATCGGAAGGGTTTTAAACTATAATTATTGATGTACTATTTCCAATTCATTTCAATTTTTCTTTTCCTCCTTTTAGTGTGGATGGCGATGTGAAACATTGTGTCATAAATAAAACTCCCACGGGATATGGATTTGCGGAGCCATACAACTTGTACAACTCCCTTCGAGAACTGGTGCTTCATTATCAACATACGTCACTCGTACAGCACAATGACTCCCTTAATGTCACACTAGCTTATCCAGTATATGGCAATCAGAGAAGATGAGAGCTGAAGACTTGGCTTTTGACTGCTGGACTTGGTCATTGAAATGGCTTCTACTACTCTGCCCTGATTCAGTTTGATTCCTGTTCAGGCGACGGTGTGCGAACTTGACTTGAGCTTTCCAGAGACGAGAGAAGCAACCGCGTTAGAGCTCTAAATATAAACTCGTAGCGTGCTTTTTTGTTGTTGTAGGGAAGCACATATTAATTGAGCACTGCTATAAACTGTCTCCTCCTTGAGGGATGTAGGGGCAGGTTTTATTGGTGCTTGTTTACATTCTTCGAAAGGATTTACCAGTTGGAATGTTGGATCCTGCAAATCCATGGAAATTTAAAAAAAAAAAAAAAACTGAAGGAAGAACAATGTTCATTAAAAACAAAAAGCCAGTGAAATGTTTCTCTTTGGTCCAGATCGTGAAAATGAATCAAAAATGGAACGGCTCATTAGAGAAATGAGTGAGGACTTCACATGTAGCAAGCTGGCACCTTGGAAAATTTGTACCAGGTTTATCATGAGAAAGGGAAAGTTTTTTTTGTTCAGACGTGGGGGGGGGGGTGCTCGGATGGGACACTGTCAAAAGTGCCGGATTTCTAGACTTGAGGCTATGCAAGCCTGTTTTATAGACTGTTTTAAAAAAAACCTGAAGGAAAAGACTTCTACAAAAGTGGCACACAGTATAATGTATATAATATGTATATGCATCATCCCCACTCTGGGATAGTTGGATCAAGTAAAAATGCTATCAGCCTAATCATAGCAGCTTTTACATTGTTTCCTATTTTACAGCTCTTTTTCAGATATGGAATATGCAGGCCTGCATAGCAATATCACATTTTCAACACACAAAAAAAAGAGTACCCATGATATAAGCTTTGTTTTGTTGCCTAAAAGTGTTGTCAGTTTTCACATCGTTGCGTTGGGTGTTTCCAAAACACAAAGGGTGCCTGTGAATGTAGCGTTGAAAATTTGAGGGGAGGAGAGGGTGGAGAATCTGATGGATTCTATGTAAATCACTGGCTCAACAGCATTTTGACGATTTTAAGACAAAATTTATAAATCAAAAAACTTCAAGACGTATTTCAGAAATTTCTTGTATAGCTGTGGTTTTTCACTGGTTTAACCGTGCTTAAACCACGTTGTTTTCGCCTAACAAGCAGCCATATTTTATATATCCAGAAAACACTAAACTTTCTTTTTCCACAACAAAAGCATCAAGGCCCTGACCTAATGTTCACAAGTTTCTTGCTCCGGTTTGAAATCTGGAACTCTTTGTGTCCCCACAGTTTTCCATCCCTACACTCTTTAAGCTTTTTTAAAATCAAGCTTAATATACTCCTTGTTTTCTGACTTGCTTCACCTTTATCTTCAATTAAACCATGGTCCTGCAGTTGTGGGCCTTGGCACT
The DNA here is from genome assembly GCA_038087875.1 of Malacoraja senta. Lineage (NCBI taxonomy): Eukaryota > Metazoa > Chordata > Chondrichthyes > Rajiformes > Rajidae > Malacoraja > Malacoraja senta. Next base: position 218,624,892 of record CM075977.1, on the reverse strand, counting down.
TTTAACTTATTACCTCAGTTGTTTTTAAAACAAAATTAGCCATCTAATGGGCATAATTGTAACCCTGTACCTGAACCCACAGTGGTCGTGTTAGTGGGAAAACAACATGTTTGATATCAAATCACTTTATCTTGCTCGGTGCATTGCTATAATTCAACTTCTTGTTTCACACAACACAAAAGCAGAAGCGTTTTGGAACTTCAACAGTGTAATGGTGCACCTTTTGAGACTCCAGGGAAGACACGGTACCCTCGTAGCGCATTTAACTTTTCAGCTGTATAGTGTGGTCCTCTAGCATAACTAGTCTTCTGAACTAAATTGTCAGTGCAACAGTACTACAGATTTTTTTTAATTCCCATCTGAGGACTTTTTTCATAATTTCACCCCCACATTTTAAAGTAAACCTTCTCGAAGAACGCTGGATCATACAGCTACAGAATAATTGAGTCATTATAACCTTGCAATTGGTCACTAGAGACTCGTGAACCATTTTTGTAGTCTACATTAACGGAGGTCACCATGATAGAGATGGGGTCGGGGTAAAAAAAAATGGAAACGTTTCTTTCAGCTGAACTTTCTCCAAACTAAGTGATCTATTGTACAGTTTTAAGATTTAGATTATTTCTGCACATTACATAGCCAAGCATTGATGACTATGCAGCTTGAGTTGTCACAGAACATAATGTTCAAACCTGCTAAAAGACAATCGAGTAAAGTTTAATATTAATTTAATTCCACAAGTAAACCAATGTTTCTAAAACATTTTTCTACAAATAGAAACTTGGTAGCAGAGGGCTTGCTTATTTTACAATCCAATGTGCAAGTCACCTTAAGACGCAACGTGCTGGAGTAACTCAGCGGGTCAAGCGGCATCCCTGTAGAAATTGGATAGGTGACTTTTTGGGTCGAGCCCCTTCAGACCTTTCTTCAAGTCAACTTCATTCGCTTGTGAGGAAAAGTTGGCTTTGTCTGCTTCTCCCTGATGTGTGATGAAGATACTAAACCTAAACTATTAGACTACAAAGATGTGCTAGGCTGTGGCATTATTCACATTATTACCCTTTTGAGTGCACCGCTCACTCTCTTGCAAATTTTGAATATTCTCCATCCTGAGAATACTTGTGCTCTTGGTAGTGTGAAACAACCTGGTCCCGTGTCTGCATCAAAGTAATTATGGTTCCATGAGCATGCTTTAAGCTCTTCCAAAGGTACCACGTGCGATGAGCTTTACAAAACTTAAATCAAACTGTTAAGTGTTTGGGTGTTGAACTGGTTGTGCGCACAGAATTTTCTTTCTGTATTGGAAATTCATTTCGTTTTCTGTGTCTCGACGGTGTACGTTCTTTGTATTTTTGCTGTAGCTGTGTTTTTTGAAGAAGCTTTGCTCCTTTTTAAATGTGTGTGTAATGCTTTGTTTTAATGGTACTACTGCTGATGAGCTTTTTTTTTAAAGAAAAAAAAATTTGCATTGTGTGCCATTTTGTTTGATGTTGCATTTCTGTGAAACTTCCTTCGTTGTGGAACTTTGTGTTTTCACATGGTGATGCATATCTTAACAAAACTGATCTGAGAGGATATTAATCTTGTAATTATTCATGAGCCATTTTATTTCTTGAAGTAATAAATGTAGTTGCAGAATTTTGTCCTGATGTTGGGCGTTTTAAAAGAAAAAAAGTCCCGTCACCCCCATCCCAGAACTATTCTACATTCCGTTGAGTAAATTCAAAGTGGGGAAAGGGTGGAATCTTGCAGCTAATCTCGTGAGGAATTAATTCTGTTTTTCCAAGTTTTTTTTCTTCTCATTTTTGACTAGCTACTTTCCAAAAGAGAAATCAGATACGACTTTAGTTCTGCTAGCCCTTTGGTGGGATCATCACCATGAGACTGCAGTTGATGCCTGATGTGCTGCTATTTCTTTTCAGTCTTTAAAAAAAAAACTTAACCTCCATTAGTTGAAATAATGTTTGTACATTAGTTAAGATTGCTTTGTTTAAAAAGCCTTTTCCATTTTAAAAAAAAATTTAAAAAAATCAAGGTAGCAGAATAGGCGGTATTGCCTGAGAAGTCTCTACTATCACTGAAGTACAGCCTCTTAAAGCTATGCTTGTTCTAGATTTACTAGGGTTTTTTTTTTCATTTTAATTTGCTATTATTCATGTATATGGCTATCATAAGGAATAAAGTTTTGTTTGGAAAAAAGTGCTTTGTGTGGAGCTGAGGAGGAAGCTATATGTAGAATTTTTAATAGCTTCCATGGCCTGTTAGCTGGTGTTTCTCACGTGACAACATAATGTGGTTGTAGATTTTTTGTTGCAAGGAGCTGTTTTAAACAGCCATGAAGACGGGAGGTGTGTAGTTGCCATGGATATTGACATCAAGAATGTGTTAAATTCAAAGATCCTTGGTAACTGCACACCTATGAATTCATTAATGGCATTAGAGCTAAAAATCCCCTTTTCTATAAGAAGGCCCTATTGTTCAGGGACTACATAACCATGAAATTACCATTTCTTTCATTATAGGACATATTTGAATTATGGCTGACAGGTACCTCTCCATGCATTACTTAAAACTGCACAGATCTTTAGGTAAAAGTACTATTTGCAGTCATTTAAGCAATTTTGCGAGAAATGAATATAAAATGTGCACTTAAGCAAGTAGGAAGTTTGTACAATTTATCACGGTACAGAAGACCAAACTAATGGTACTTATGACTGAATGGGGCGGAAAACATTGGTATATCTTCACGAAAGTCTACGGTTTTTAACCCAATTTTGCATAACAATTCTACAATATGTATTGATCATCAGTGCATGATTTACTATTCGGAAATGATGAGATTACCTAGTTGATAGACCACAAAATGCTGGAGTAACTCAGTGGGTCAGGCAGCATCTCACGAGGAATAGGTGACGTTTCGGGTCAGGTCTGAAGAAAGGTTCCGACCCAAAACGTCACCTATTTAGTCCAGAGATATAGCCTGATCTGCTGAGTTACTCCAGCATTTTGTGTCTCTCTTCGTGTTAATCAGCATAGAAACATAGAAAATAGGTGCAGGAGTAGGCCATTCGGCCCTTCGAGCCTGCACCGCCATTCAATATGATCATGGCTGATCATCCAACTCAGTATCCTGTATCTGCTTTCTCTCTATACCCCCTGATCCCTTTAGCCACAAGGGTCACATCTAACTCCCTCTTAAATATAGCCAATGAACTGGCCTCAACTACATTCTGTGGCAGAGAATTCCAGACATTCACCACTCTCTGTGTAAAAAATGTTTTTCTCATCTCAGTCCTAAAAGATTTCCCCTTTATCCTTAAACTGTGATCTCTTGTTCTGGACTTCCCCAACATCGGGAACAATCTTCCTGCATCTAGCCTGTCCAACCCCTTAAGAATTTTGTAAGTTTCTATAAGATCCCCCCTCAATCTTCTGAATTCTAGCGAGTACAAGCCGAGTCTATCCAGTCTTTCTTCATATGAAAGTCCTGACATCCCAGGAATCAGTCTGGTGAACCTTCTCTGTACTCCCTCTATGGCAAGAATGTCCTTCCTCAGATTAGGAGACCAAAACTGTACGCAATACTCCAGGTGTGGTCTCACCAAGACCCTGTACAACTGCAGTAGAACCTCCCTGCTCCTATACTCAAATCCTTTTGCTATGAATGCTAACATACCATTCGCTTTCTTCACTGCCTGCTGCACCTGCATGCCTACTTTCAATGACTGGTGTACCATGACACCCAGGTCTCGTTGCATCTCCCCTTTTCCTAATCGGCCACCATTCAGGTAATAGTCTACTTTCCTGTTTTTGCCACCAAAGTGGATAACAGCATGTACATGATAACTGCATCTGCAGTTCCTTCCTACACAGATTACCTAATTGATTTGAACTGCTTTTAACATGAAATGTCTATTTAGTGATGGGTTTCTAATCTGGAGCGGTTAGCCTTGTCGGGAGCACTGCTGAGAGAAATGGGGTTTTTAGCAACCCCATTTTTAGCGTGCACATTGGCTGTATAACTTACAGGTGAGGCCATTGGATATTTGAAATGCACAGAGCACACAGCTAACTCCTATTTCCATTACGTTGATGACTGCACCAATGCAGAGCTCATACACTTCATCAACTTCACCAATTTCCATCCTGCATTCAAATTGACTTGGACCATCTCTGACACTTCACTCCCCTTTCTTGATTTCATTCTTCATCACAGGAAATAAACTATCGACTGACATCTATTACAAGCCCACTGACTCCTTCAACTATCACGACAACACTTCTTCCCACCCTGCTTCCTGCAAATTCTCTATCCCCCCCCCTACTCCCAATTCCTCTGTCTCTGTCGCATCCACGCCCAAGATGACGTGTTCCATACCAGGACATCCGAGGTGTCCTCGTTCTTTAGGGAGCAGGGGTTCCCCACACATAGATACATAGAAAATAGGTGCAGGAGTAGGCCATTCGGCCCTTCGAGCCTGCACCGCCATTCAATATGATCATGGCTGATCATCTAACTCAGTATCCCGTACCTGCCTTCTCTCCATACCCCCTGATCCCTTTAGCCACAAGGGCCACATCTAACTCCCTCTTAAATATAGCCAATGAACTGGCCTCAACTACCCTCTGTGGCAGAGAGTTCCAGAGATTCACCGCTCTGTGTGAAAAAGTTTTTCCTCATCTCGATCTTAAAGGATTTCCCCCTTATCCTTAAGCTGTGACCCCTTGTCCTGGACTTCCCCAACATCGGGAACAATCTTCCTGCATCTAGCCTGTCCAACCCCATAAGAATTTTGTACGTTTCTATAAGATCCCCTCTCAATCTCCTAAATTCTAGCGAGTATAAGCCAAGTCTATCCAGTCTTTCTTCATATGAAAGTCCTGACATCCCAGGAATCAGTCTGGTGAACCTCTGCACTCCCTCTATGGCCCACTGACTCCTTCAACTATCACAACTTCAACTATCACTAGGGTCTCCTCGATATCCCGCATCTCCGCGCTTGCTCCCCCTCCCCCTAGTCCTTGCCTTTCACCCCATCAGCTATCGCATACAACACATAATCCTCTTGACATTTTCGCCACCTCCAACGGGATCCCACCATGAATCGTACCTTCCCATCTCCACCGCTTTCCACATAGACCGTTCCCTCCACAACTCCTTGGTTAACTCATCCCTTCCCACCTGAACCACCCCCTCCCCAGGTACCTTCCTCTGCAACCGCAGAAGATGCAACACCTGTCCCTATACCTCCTCCCTCGACTCTATCCAAAGACCCCGACAGTCCTTTCAGGTTAGGTAGAGGCTCACTGCACCTCCTCCAACCTCATCTACTGTATCTGTTGTTCAAGATGTGGACTCTTGTACATCGGCAAGACTAAGCGTAGACTTGGCGATCATTTCACTGAACACCTTCGCTCAGTCTGCCTGAACCTACCTAATCTCCCAGTTGCGAAGCACTTTAATTTTCCTCCCCATTCCCACACAAACCTTTCTGTCCCAGGTCTCCATTATCAGAGTGAGGCTAAACATAAATTGGAGGAACAGCATCTCATATTTCACTTGGGCAGCTTACAGCCCAGTGGTATGATTTGTGATTTCTCAAACTTCAGATCGCACCAGCTTCTCGTTTTCATCCAACAAACAGCTAACAATGGTCTGTTTCCATTATCATTGTCACGTTTTCATATCTTTCATTCATTGTTCTTTATCTCTCTTCATCATATTTCTATATTTCTCTTTTCCCTAACTAGTCTGAAGAAGGGTCGAAACATCACACATTCCTTCTCTCCAGAGATGCTGCCTGTCCCGCTGAGTTACTCTAGCTTTTTGTGTGTATCTTCGGTTTAAACCTGCATCTGCAGTTTCTTTCTTCCTTAGTTTTGCGTTTGAGGCAGCAGAAGTCCGCAGCAGGGTAATGCCATACGGTTCAACATCCGTAGGTGCCTGCCCTAAAAAGGGCACATTCTCCGGGTTGGTGCTAAGCTGCGGCGCTGCTGCTGTCTCTGTTGTCGTTCGCCTGACTCGGGTCAGTCGACAGGGCTCACCACAGGGAGGTCGACAACATGAGCCCCCAGTTTCTTCCTACACACAGCTGTCAATGTCACCCTGCTCAGGCGGTTCTGGTCGGTGGCAGTGTGGGCCAGTGGTAGAGTTGCTGCCTTACAGCACCAGAGACCCGGGTTCAATCCTGCCTACGGGTGCTGTCCATGGAATTTGTACATTCTCCCCATGAACGGCGTGGGTTTTCTCCAGGTGCTCGGGTTTCCTCCTACACTCTGACGTGCAGGTTTGTAGGCTAATTGACCTGGTAAGATTGTAAATTGTCCCTTTGTGTGTGTGTGTAGGCTAATGTTAGTGTATGGGGACTGCTGGTCGGCATGGACTCAGTGGGCCGAAAGGCCTGTTTCTGCGCTGTATCACTAAACTAGAGAGACGATCTTGAAGCTCCATATTACAACCAGTATTCACTTTTCACCTTGCACGATTTAATACCTATTGAACTATTAATGAAATGATAACCGGGTACTTGAAAAATAATAGGAATGGGCAGAAAATGAAAGGGAAATTAGGTTTAGCAAACCAATTGGATTGGTGAAGTGAGTAGCAGGGGGGAGTTTAAATTTGGATTTCAATAGGGAGACATGTAAAATCTAAGATTGTGGATTTATTTATTGGCATAAGCTGAGAATTAGTTAAGAGACAGGAAACAGTAGGGGGAAAAATGGAGCATTTTCAGGCTGGAAGATGAGCTAATGTGGTATGGATGACTGCTGGGTACCTAGCTGTTCACAATCCATATCAATGATTTGGAGGAGTTATGCTACTTCCAGGCTTTGCTTCTGATGCAAACTGAGTGTCAATGTGTGTTCAAGGGAATTAACACTGGGTAAGTGAAATGAGGAAACGGAATATGTGGATTGTGCAAGCTCGGAGGAATGGGGTTCTTACCCTCCAAGCGACAATGGGCCATTGTGGAAGCACATCTTTCCCCAGCCAACAATGGGCCAAATGGACTCCACCCTTCCTGAGGTCCCCTGTTTTGTTCTGGCCTTCTCTACCTTTCAATCGAAAGAAAGATTCCAACCCGAAGCATCACCCATTCCTTCTCTCCAGAGATGCTGCCTTGACCCGCTGAGTTACTCCAGCATTTTTTGCCTCTGGTGTAAGAATTCCTTCCGACACATCTTGTCTGCTCCACTGCCAAAGCTCCTCAATGTATGCCTACTTGGAAGAAGTTCTTTTCCTTCTGGGTGCCCTGTCTCACTCCTCCCCTTTCTGTGACCTACTTCCCTCTCTGTGATTCCTACTGCTCTCTGGCACCCTGTCATTAACACATCCTCCCCACCTAACAATGGACCTTCCTACACAAGAATTAAAATGTTGACATGGAAGTACAGCATGAAATTAGAAATACAAATGCTTCTGGCCTTTCGAGCAAGAGGATTAAAGTGCATGAAAAAAGATGTCATTGTAAAAAAGTCCTTGCGAAATCTCCCATGGAAGGAAAAATGAAAATGGCCTCCCCATGTAAGGCCAGCAGCATAATCAAGGACGAGTCGCACCCCGGCCCCTCCCTTTTCTCCCCTCTCCCATCAGGCAAAAGGTATGGAAATGTGAAAACACATGACTCCAGATTCAGGGACAGTTTCTTCCCGGCTGTTATCAGGCAACTGAACCATCCTACCAACACCTAGAGAGAGGTCCTGAGCTGCTATCAACCTCACTGGAGACCCTCCAACTATTTTTGATCGGTCTTTACTGGCTTTATCTTGCACTAAACGTTATTCCCATTATCGTATATCTGTACGCTGTGGATGGCTCGATTGTAATCATGTATTGTCTTTCCGCTGGCTGGTTAGCACGCAACAAAAGCTTTTCACTGTCCCTCGGTACACGTGACAATAAACTCAACTCAAATTCATACTTGTAAAGCAGGTTCGATGCGATAGATAGAACTTTATTTATCCCAGGATGGAAATTGGTCTGCCAATAGTCATAAAACATAAGATATATGAAACGTGAAATTAAAGTGACGAGTGGAAAGTCCAGGTTTGGGGATGTGCAAAGATTGGGTAGAGGGAGGGTGGAAAGGAAGTCTGTCTACCCCCACGACAAGGGGTTGTATGGTTTGATACAGTTGAAGAGATTTATTCCTATGGTAGGTATGATTATCCCACAAATACAGTGGCTTGCAAAAGTATTCATACCCCTTGAACTTTTCCACATTTTGTCACGTTACAACCACAAACGTAAATGTATTTTATTGGGATTTTATGTGATAGACCAACACAAAGTGGCGCATAATTGTGAAGTGGAAGGAAAATGATACATGGTTTTCAAATTTTTTTACAAATAAAAAACTGAAAATGTCGCGTGCAAAAGTATTCAGCCCCCTTTACTCTGATACCCCTAAATAAAATCCAGTGCAACCAATTGCCTTCAGAAGTCACCTAATTAGTAAATAGAGTCCACTTGTGTGTAATCTAATCTCAGTATAAATACAGCTGTTCTGTGAAGGCCTCAGAGGTTTGTTAGAGAACATTAGTGAACAAACAGCATCATGAAGCCCAAGGAACACACCAGACAGGTCAGGGATAAAGCTGTGGAGAAGCTTAAAGCAGGGTTAGGTTATAAACAAATATCCCACGCTTTGAACATCTCACGGAGCACTGTTCAATCCATCATCCGAAAATGGAAAGAGTATGGCACAACTGCAAACCTACCAAGACATGGCTGTCCACCTAAACTGACAGGCCGGGCAAGGAGAGCATTGATCAGAGAAGCAGCCAAGAGGCCCATGGTAACTCTTGAGGAGCTGCAGAGATCCACAGCTCAGGTGGGAGAATCTGTCCACAGGACAACTATTAGTCGTGCACTCCACAAATCGGGCCTTTATGGAAGAGTGGCAAGAAGAAAGCCATTGTTGAAAAAAAGCCATAAGAAGTCCCATTTGCAGTTTGCCACAAGCCATGTGGGGGACACAGCAAACATGTGGAGGAAGGTGCTCTGGTCAGATGAGACCAAAATTGAAGTTTTGGGCCTAAATGCAAAACGCTATGTGTGGCGGAAACCTAACCCTGAACACACCATCCCCACTGTGAAACATGGTGGTGGCAGCATCATGCTGTGGGGATGCTTTTCTTCAGCAGGAACATGGAAGCTGGTCAGAGTTGATGGGAAGATGGATGGAGTCAAATACAGGGCAATCTTGGAAGAAAACCTGTTAGAGTCTGCAAAAGACTTGAGACTGGGGCGGAGGTTCACCTTCCAGCAGGACAACGACCCTAAACATACAGCCAGAGCTACAATGGAATGGTTTAGATCAAAGCATATTCATGTGTTAGAATGGCCCAGTCAAAGTCCAGACCTATATCCAATTGAGAATCTCTGGCAAGACTTGAAAATTGTTGTTCACAGACGCTCTCCATCCAATCTGACTGAGCTTGAGCTATTTTGCAAAGAAGAATGGGCAAAAATTTCAGTCTCTAGATGTGCAAAGCTGGTAGAGACATACCCCCAAAAGACTTGCAGCTGTAATTGCAGCGAAAGGTGGTTCTACAAAGTATTGACTCAGGGGGGCTGAATACTTTTGCACGCGACACTTTTCAGTTTTTTATTTGTAAACAAATTTGAAAACCATGTATCATTTTCCTTCCACTTCACAATTATGCACCACTTTGTGTTGGTCTATCACATAAAATTCCAATAAAATACATTTACGTTTGTGGTTGTAATGTGAAAAATGTGGAAATGTTCAAGGGGTATGAAAACTTTTGCAAGCCACTGTATATCATGATAACCAGGTATTTGTTCCACAAGATGTGATCTCATTGAAATATACTAGAATATTTCCTAAGCTTGACAATAGATGCAAGGGTTATTTCCCCAGCCAACATGTCTAAAACTGGGGGTCTGACAAAAATGCTAGAGAAACTCAGCGGGTGAGGCAGCATCTATGGAGCGAAGGAAATGGGCAATGTTTTGGGTTGAAACCTTTCTTCATACCTAAAACTAGGGGTTATAGTTTTGATAAGAATGTAACTTACAAAATCGAGATGGAATGAAGTATTTTTGCCCAGAGGGGCGATCAAGTCAAGTCAAGTCACTTTTATTTCTATAGCACATTTACAAAACAACTCTCGTTGACCAAAGTGATTTACATTGGTGGAGGTACTAACGTTATACAACAGTGGTTCATACATTAAGTACATACCTAAAAACATACATGTAGCCCTCACTCAGAGGACGTCAAGAAAGGCTTGAGAGTAAAAATGAGTTTTTAGTCTCGACTTAAAGGAGTTGACAGAGGGGGCAGTTCTGATGGGAAGAGGGATGCTGTTCCACAGTCTAGGAGCTGCAACCGCAAAGGCGCGGTCGCCCCTGAGCTTATGCCTAGACCGCGGGATGTTCAGTAACCCCAGGTCAGCCGATCTGAGGGACCTGGAGGTGGTGTGGTGGATAAGCAGACTTTAATGTAGGTGGGGGCAAGCCCGTTAAGGGCTTCGTAGACATAGAGGAGGATCTTGAAATTTATTCGGAAACCGCACAGGGAGCCAGTGGAGAGAGGCCAGGATCGGGGTGATGTGGTCCCTTTTTCGGGTGCCCGTCAGGAGTCTCGCTGCGGCGTTTTGGGCCAGTTGCAGATGGTCTTTGGCACGCACTTCCTCAAAGGGCTGTGGAGGCCCGGTCACTGAATATGCTCAAACTAATGCTTCATATATATTTGAATGTTGAGGAACTGAGAGGTAGTGGGTTTAGTGCAGAGAAGCAGCTCGAATAAAGGATCAGCCGGTATCTTATTGAATACAATACGATAGAACTTTATTTATCCCAGGAGGGATATTGAACTGCCAACAGCCGTAAAAACACAAAATTAAAGTGACGAGTGGAATGGATTGGGGATGTGCAAAGATTCGGGGGGGATGGGGATCGGTCTACCCCATGAGTATAGGAGCAGGGAGGTTCTACTGCAGTTGTACAGGGTCTTGGTGAGACCACACCTGGAGTATTGCGTACAGTTTTGGTCTCCAAATCTGAGGAAGGACATTATAGCCATAGAGGGAGTGCAGAGAAGGTTCACCAGACTGATTCCTGGGATGTCAGGACTTTCATATGAAGAAAGACTGGATAGACTTGGCTTATACTCGCTAGAATTTAGGAGATTGAGAGGGGATCTTATAGAAACGTACAAAATTCTTGTGGGGTTGGACAGGCTAGATGCAGGAAGATTGTTCCCAATGTTGGGGAAGTCCAGGACAAGGGGTCACAGTTTAAGGATAAGGGGTAAATCCTTTAAGACCGAGATGAGGAAAAACTTTTTCACAGAGAGTGGTGAATCTCTGGAACTCTCTGCCACAGAGGGTAGTTGAGGCCAGTTCATTGGCTATATTTAAGAGGGAGTTAGATGTGGCCCTTGTGGCTAAAGGGATCAGGGGGTATGGAGAGAAGGCAGGTACGGGATACTGAGTTGGATGATCAGCCATGATCATATTGAATGGCGGTGCAGGCTCGAAGGGCCGAATGGCCTACTCCTGCACCTATTTTCTATGTATCTATGTATCTATGTATGCCAGAAGGGGGAGGAGTTGTACAGTTTGATAGCCACAGGGAAGAAGGATCTCCTGTGGCGTTCTGTCCTGCATCTTGGTGGAACCAGTCTGTTGGTGAAGGTGCTCCTCAGGTTCACCAGTGTGTCATGGAGGGGGTGAGCTGTATTGTGCAGGATGCTCTGCAGTTTGAGGAGCATCCTCCCCTCCAAGACCCCCTCACCATGAATCCAACTCCACCCCCAGGACGGAGCCAGCCTTCCTGATGAGTTTGTTGATCCTATTGGAGTCCGCGGCCTTCGCCCTGCTGCCGCAGCACACGGCAGCGAAAACTGGCTACCACTGAATGATGAAGTAGGCGTGAGGGGCTGAATATGACCCGCCTCCTATGATCTAATTCAACAGATGCAAGCAACTTTCCCACAGTAGCCTTATTTAAAGGAACAGTCAAACAAGATAAACAGAAAATGCTGGAGTCAGAGGGACAGGCAGCATCTCTGGAGAAAAGGAATGGGTGGTGTTTCGGGTCGAGACCCTTCTTCCGGCACAGTCGGGAGAGGGAGTACAGAGAAGGTTCACCAGACTGATTCCTGGGATGGCAGGTCTTTCATATGATGAAAGACTGGATAGACTCGGCTTGTACTCGCTGGAATTTAGAAGACTGAGGGGGGATCTTATAGAAACTTACAAAATTCTTAAGGGGTTGGACAGGCTAGATGCAGGAAGATTGTTCCCGATGTTGGGGGAGTCCAGAACAAGGGGGTCACAGTTTAAGGATAAAGGGGAAATCTTTTAGGACTGAGATGAGAAAAACATTTTTCACACAGAGAGTGGTGAATCTGTGGAACTCTCTGCCACAGAATGTAGTTGAGGCCAGTTTATTGGCTATATTTAAGAGGGAGTTAGATGTGGCCCTTGTGGCTAAAGGGATCAGGGGGTATGGAGAGAAAGCAGGTACAGGATACTGAGTTGGATGATCAGCCATGATCATATTGAATGGTGGTGCAGGCTCGAAGGGCCGAATGGCCTACTCCTGCCCCTATTTTCTGTGTCTATGTCTATGAAAACTAAAGGTTTGAAAAGGTACGGAACAAATCAGAGCTGGCACCAACGAAGAGGTGGAGCAATGAAGGGATACGAACAGTTGAAACTAGCAGAGGTGACTAGGGTGGGGCAGGGATGGGGAGAGGGAATGTAAGGGAAACGGCACTAAAGACCTGCAACTCTCACCAACTTCTACAGATGCGCCGTAGAACGCTTTTCACGGGGAAGCATCACAGCGTGGTTTGGGAGCAACTCCGTCCATTGATTGTAATCATGTATTGTCTTTCCGCTGTCTGGTTGGCACGCACCAAATACTTCGCACTGCACCTCATACAGTGCACGTGGCAATATACGAAACAATAAACCTAGCATAGGCTGATGTGGGAGGAAGCCTACATAGTTACTGGGAAAACATGCAAACTCCAAACAATAGTCAATAGGTGCAGGAGTAGGCCATTCGGCCCTTCGAGCCAGCACCGCCATTCAATGTGATCATGGCTGATCATCCCCAATCAGTACCCCGTTCCTGCCTTCTCCCCATATCCCCTGACTCCGCTGTTTTTAAGAGCCCTATCTAGCTCTCTCTTGAAAGTGTCCTGAGAACCGGCCTCCAACGCCCTCTGAGGCAGAGAATTCCACAGACTCACCACTCTCTGTGAGAAAAAGTGTTTCCTTGTCTCCGTTCTAAATGGCTTACTCCTTATTCTTAAACTGTGGCCCCTGGTTCTGGACTCCCCCAACATCGGGAACATGTTTCCTGCCTCTAGCGTGTCCAAGCCCTTAACAATCTTATATGTTTCAATGAGATTCCCTCTCATCCTTCTAAACTCCAGAGTGTACAAGCCCAGCTGCTCCATTCTCTCAGCATATGACAGTCCCGTCATCCCGGGAATTAACCTTGTAAACCTACGCTGCACTCCCTCAATAGCAAGAATGTCCTTCCTCAAATTAGGGGACCAAATCTGCACAC
>CM075977.1:218569473-218611131 GCA_038087875.1 Malacoraja senta | reverse complement strand
GGACTAGAGGTCATAACCTCAGAATTAAAGGATGTTCTTTTAGGAAGAATATGAGGAGAAAATTCTTTATCTGTGGATTTTTTTTGCCACAGAAGGTTGTAGAGGCCATGTCAGTGGACATTTTCAAGGCAGAGATAGGTAGATTTTTGATTGGTACAGGTGTCAGAGGTTATAGGGAGAAGGCAGGAGAATGGGGTTAGGAGGGAGAGATAGATCAGCCATGATTGAATGGAGTAGACTTGATGGGCCGAATGGCCAAATTCTACTCCTATCACTTATGACCTTATGTATCCAAAGCTTTTCACTGCACGTGACAATAAATTAAACTGCGTAGACTTGTCTCTGTGGTTTCCTGTTGCAAAACCTCTTGTTCAGTAATCTTCTTGCGTCAGGCGTACACAGCCTAGAGTTGTAGATCAAGGGTAGCCATCCAGGCCAGGGCAGCATCAGTTACTGGGTGGATGGGCTTTGATGCCCCCAGGGAAAAGCCTCAGTGGGCAGTCATTCACGATGTGTGGGACGGTCTGGTCTGGATGTCCGCAGTCGCAAGCAGGGCTGTCTGTCATCCCCCACTCCTCATGCAGGTGAAGGGCTGTTCTGGCATGGAGGGTGCGGATTCTGTTCAGGGTTAGCCATTGCTTACGATGGTGGTCAAAACCCGGTGGTTTCACTGTGGGGTCTGTGATGACCTCTCCGTTGTTGGTGTTGGCATCTTTCCAGGCTTTGCGTCACTCAGTCTTGGAGTTAAAGTCTTCCAGGGATTTAACGGAAGACCAGAAGGGTTTGCGGGACTTCAGGCGCATGTTGGGCAGGTTGTTCAAGTCAGCATGGATGGGAAGGTCAAGGTTAGCTTCGATAATGCACCAATCTTTCAACATCCTCTCCGTTCTGCGTGTGCTGGGAGGGGCGATATGAGAGAGGACTGGGAACCACTGCAAAGGTGTTGACTTAAGCGTCCCTGTGATGACCCGCATTGCAGTTCAGTAATGAAAGCACCTTTGTGTAGGAAGGAACGGCAGAAGCTGGTTTACACCGAAGATAGACACAAAATGCTGGAGTAACAGCGGGAAGGGCAGCATCTCTGGAGAGAAGAAATGGGTGACATTCAGTCGCAACCTGAAACGTCATCTATTCCTTCTATCCAGAGATGCTGCTTGTCCCGCTGACTTACACTAATTCCTTTGACTACCCTGCCTTTTAACTTGCTCAGGTTATATACCACTTCTGACACTCAAAGCATTTTGAATCTACAGTTGCAATAGATGGCCGACTTTAGACTTCAGAGATACAGCATGGAAACAGGCCCTTCGGCCCACCGAGTCTATGCCGACCACCAATCACTAGCACTGGAGTTTAGAAGGATGAGAGGATATCTCATTGAAACATATAAGATTGTTAAGGGCTTGGATACGCTAGAGGCAGGAAACATGTTCCCGATGTTGGGGGAGTCCAGAACCAGGGGCCACAGTTTAAGAATAAGGAGTAAGGAGAAAAATGGTGCAGGGGAGAGAAAAGACTTTGCCTTCCATCACAGTGAGGAGGAGATTCACTGTGATGGATGTTTTTCTGTAAATTGAATTGTTTGTGTGTCGTGTAGGAATTGTTTTGTTTGTATGGCTGTGGAAACGGAGTTTCGTTTGAGCCTCTTTGAGGTTCAAATGACAAGAATAAAATCTAATCTAATTTAGAACGGAGATGAGGAAACATTTTTTCTCACAGAGAGTGGTGAGTCTGGAATTATCTGCCTCAGAGGGCGGTGGAGGCAGGTTCTCTGGAGGCTTTCAAGAGAGAGCTAGATAGGGCTCTTAAAAATAGCGGAGTCAGGGGATATGGGGAGAAGGCAGGAACGGGGTACTGATTGGGGATGATCAGCCATGATCACATTGAATGGCGGTGCTGGCTCGAAGGGCCGAATGGCCTACTCCTGCGTCTATTGTCTATTGTCTATCCCGCACATTACAGTCAATTTACAATCTTCAGAAACCAATGAACCTACAAACCTGTACGTCTTTGGAGTGTGGGAGGAACCGGGAGCACCCGGAGAAAAGCCACGCGGTCACAGGGAGAACGTATAAACTCCGCACAGACAGCATCCGTAGTCAGGATTGAACCCAGTTGTCTGGCGCTGTGAGGCAGCAACTCTACCGCTGCGCCACCGTGCCGCCCTAACATTGCATTTAACGTAGCTGTTTGTTGCATTCTCACCTGCTTTGAATTCCGCTTTTGGAACGCTAAGCGTCTCCCATCTCTTTCGAAAGTGCAGTCATATTTGGACATGGTCAAAACCATGTAGCAAAACTCGACGTCACTCAGCATTCACAATCAATCACAATTTTATGCACAAGATCAAATAGCAGATTCTGTGTGTTTAATGAATTTAATTGGATTTGCTGATTGATTAAACCCACAAACTGATCTGTCAGGTAGTTTGTGGTGAAAAAAAGATATCGGTTACATTGTTGGGACCGGTCTTTCAATGAGGCAATGTATTTGTTGTCAGTCGCGACTGATTTATAATTCCTAGTTCCAAATACATAGCCTTTCAAAACTTCGGGTAGTTTTGGACTGAAATCCATTTCTGTGTCATGAAAGGGAAATAGACAATAGACAATAGGTGCAGAGTAGGCCATTCGGCCCTTCTAGCCAGCACTGCCATTCAATGTGATCATGGCTGATCATCCCCAATCAGTACCCCGTTCCTGCCTTTTCCCCACATCCCCTGACTCCGCTATTTTTAAGAGCCCTATCTAGCTCTCTCTTCAAAGTATCCAGCGAACCGGCCTCCACCGCCCTCTGAGGCAGAGAATTCCACAGACTCACCACTCTCTGTGAGAAAAAGTGTTTCCTCGTCTCCATTCTAAATGGCTTACTCCTTTTTCTTAAACTGTGGCCCCTGGTTCTGGACTCCCCCAATATCTGGAACATGTTTCCTGCCTCTTGCGTGTCCAAACCCGTAACAATCTTATATGTTTCAATGAGATCTCCTCTCATCCTTCTAAACTCCAGAGTGTACAAGCCCAGCTGCTCCATTCTCTCAGCATATGACAGTCCCGCCATCCTGGGAATTAACCTTGTAAACCTACGCTGCACTCCCTCAATAGCAAGAATGTCTTTCCTCAAATTTGGGGACCAAAACTGCACACAATACAAATAGACATGGTGAATGCTCAGAGTACTTTTCCCTAGGTAGGGGAATCGAGAACCAGAGGACATAGGTTTAAGGGGAAAGATTTAAAAGGAACCAGAGGGGTATCAGGTGGATGTATCGAACTAGCTGCCAGAGGATTCAGTTTGGTTTAGTTTAGAGATGCAACATGGAAAAGGCCCTTCGGCCCACCGAGTCCGCGCCGACCAGCGATCCCCGCACACTAAGACTATCCTACACACACTAAGGACAATTTACATTTATACCAAAGAAAATTATCCTCCAAACCCGTACATCTTTGGAGTGTTGGAGGAAACCGGAGCACCTGGAGAAAACCCACGCAGGTCACGGGGAGAATAGACAATAAACAATAGACAATAGGTGCAGGAGTAGGCCATTCGGCCCTTCGAGCCAGCACCGCCATTCAATGTGATCATGGCTGATCATCCCCAATCAGTACCCCGTTCCTGCCATCTCCCCATATCCCCTGACTCCGCTATTTGTAAGAGCCCTATCTAGCTCTCTCTTGAAAGCATCCAGAGAACCTGCCTCCGCCGCCCTCTGAGGCAGAGAATTCCACAGGGAAATCTGGTAAACTCGTGACGTTTTTTCAACTCTGTGAAAAATGTCCACGAGTAAAGAAATACTCGTGATGAAATGTTTTTAAACTTTTTACTCGTACGAGCCGCTACAAGACATCCACGAACTCCTACGGACCCGCTTCGGACATTCTCCGAGTTCGAATCAGGGGAAAACTCGGGAGAACTCTTGAATTACCTCGTACAGTGGGACAGGCCCTTAAATGGTTTGCCAATGAGAACTACATTTCAGAAGCCATTTCATTTCAAAGGATGACTTTGTTTCACTTGTTATGTTATTGTTTTGTACAGACCTATGTTCCCCATGGCCACTTTCTACTGTTATTTAGTCCAAAAATGTACTGACTGAAAGACTAGACACACATTGCTGGAGTAACTCAGCGGGACAGGCAGCATCTCTGGACAGAAGGAATGGGTGACGATTTGGGTCGAGACCCTTCATCGGATTGAGGGGAGAGGGGAAATTACAGATATGGAAGGGTAAGGTGTGAAAACTGGAGATCAAAGGGGACGAAGCTCAAGGAAAATGTAGAATAGATCATTGTTAGCGCGGGGAAGGTGACAACGAGGCGTACAATGTAAAATATAATCAGGAGGACTGTCAAGCTGGTTGGAGAACTGGGATGGGGTGTGATGGAGAGAGAGGGAAAGCAAGGGTTACTTAGAAACGTCAATGTTAGAAAAGTCAATGTTTATACCGTTGGGGTATAAGCTGCCCAAGCGAAATATCCACCAATTTGCGCCAGGCCTCACTCTGACAGTGGAGGAGGCCCAGGACAGAAAGGTCAATGTGGGAATGGGGGGGGGGGGGAGTTAAAGTGTTTAGCAACTGGGAGATCAGGTAGGTTTAGGCTTAGTTTTCTCCAGAGATGGTGCCTGACCCGCTGAGTTACTCCAGCATCCTGTGTCTATCTTCGGCAGATATTTACAGTTGTGAGAAAAGCAGGAATTGTTGGTCAGGTAGCATTGCTGGAGAGAGGGACCGTGTCAATGCTCTAGGTCAGGGGTGGGGAACCTGCGGCCTTAAGGCTGCATGTGGCCTTCTATGCCATTAAGTGCGGCCTTTTGAATGAATCCAGATTTTGTAGAACAAATCCTTTTATTTTTATTAATGTTTTTTATTCGTCTTTGATTATTTTTTATTTTAATCTTAAAATGAACCTATTTTAAATACCAAAGAATTATAAGAAGATTCAACGATATAATCCTCCCCGACTGACAGCCACAATTAAAACATTAGTAAGTCATGAGGGCTATTTTAACACCTGTTAACACTCATGATTTAGTTCTAATGCTACTCTAGACTCTAGAAAGCAGTCATTAAAAGGTTAGTTAACTTTAGAATTAACAACATAGAAACATAGAAACATAGAAATTAGGTGCAGGAGTAGGCCATTCGGCCCTTCGAGCCTGCACCGCCATTCAATATGATCATGGCTGATCATCCAACTCAGTATCCCGTACCTGCCTTCTCTCCATACCCTCTGATCCCTTTAGCCACAAGGGCCACATCTAGCTCCCTCTTAAATATAGCCAATGAACTGGCCTCGACTACCCTCTGTGGCAGAGAGTTCCAGAGATTCACCACTCTCTGTGTGAAAAAAGTCCTTCTCATCTCGGTTTTAAAGGATTTCCCCCTTATCCTTAAGCTGTGACCCCTTGTCCTGGACTTCCCCAACATCGGGAGCAATCTTCCTGCATCTAGCCTGTCCAACCCCTTAAGAATTTTGTAAGTTTCTATAAGATCCCCTCTCAATCTCCTAAATTCTAGAGAGTATAAACCAAGTCTATCCAGTCTTTCTTCATAAGACAGTCCTGACATCCCAGGAATCTCCCTCTATGGCAATAATGTCCTTCCTCAGATTTGGAGACCAAAACTGTACGCAATACTCCAGGTGTGGTCTCACCAAGACCCTGTACAACTGCAGTAGAACCTCCCTGCTCCTATACTCAAATCCTTTTGCTATGAAAGCTAACATACCATTCGCTTTCTTCACTGCCTGCTGCACCTGCATGCCTACTTTCAATGACTGGTGTACCATGACACCCAGGTCTCGCTGCATCTCCCCTTTTCCTAGTCGGCCACCATTTAGAAAATAGTCAGCTTTCCTGTTTTTGCCACCAAAATGGATAACCTCACATTTATCCACATTATACTGCATCTGCCAAACATTTGCCCACTCACCCAGCCTATCCAAGTCACCTTGCAGTCTCCTAGCATCCTCCTCACAGCTAACACTGCCCCCCAGCTTAGTGTCATCTGCAAACTTGGAGATATTGCCTTCAATTCCCTCATCCAGGTCATTAATATATATTGTAAATAGCTGGGGTCCCAGCACTGAGCCTTGCGGTACCCCACTAGTCACTGCCTGCCATTGTGAAAAGGACCCGTTTACTCCTACTCTTTGCTTCCTGTTTGCCAGCCAGTTCTCTATCCACATCAATACTGAACCCCCAATGCCATGTGCTTTAAGTTTGTATACTAATCTCTTATGTGGGACCTTGTCGAAAGCCTTCTGGAAGTCCAGATACACCACATCCACTGGTTCTCCCCTATCCACGCTACTAGTTACATCCTCGAAAAATTCTATAAGATTCGTCAGACATGATTTACCTTTCGTAAATCCATGCTGACTTTGTCCAATGATTTCACCACTTTCCAAATGTGCTGCTATCCCATCTTTAATAACTGACTCTAGCAGTTTCCCCACTACCGATGTTAGACTAACTGGTCTGTAATTCCCCGTTTTCTCTCTCCCTCCCTTCTTAAAAAGTGGGGTTACGTTTGCTACCTGCCAATCCTCAGGAACTACTCCAGAATCTAAAGAATTTTGAAAGATTATTACTAATGCATCCACTATTTCTGGAGCTACTTCCTTAAGTACTCTGGGATGCAGCCTATCTGGCCCTGGGGATTTATCGGCCTTTAATCCATTCAATTTACCCAAAACCACTTCCCGACTAACCTGGATTTCACTCAATTCCTCCAACTCCTTTGACCCGCGGTCCCCTGCTATTTCCGGCAGATTATTTATGTCTTCCTTAGTGAAGACGGAACCAAAGTAGTTATTCAATTGGTCCGCCATATCCTTGTTCCCCATGATCAACTCACCTGTTTCTGACTGCAAGGGACCTACATTTGTTTTAACTAATCTCTTTCTTTTTACATATTTATAAAAACTTTTGCAGTCAGTTTTTATGTTCCCTGCCAGTTTTCTTTCATAATCTATTTTTCCTTTCCTAATTAAGCCCTTTGTCCTCCTCTGCTGGTCTCTGAATTTCTCCCAGTCCTCTGGTATGCTGCTTTTTCTGGCTAATTTGTACGCATCATCTTTCGCTTTGATACCATCCCTGATTTCCCTTGTTATCCATGGATGCACTACCTTCCCTGATTTATTCTTTTGCCAAACTGGGATGAACAATTTTTGTAGTTCATCCATGCAGTCTTTAAATGTCTTCCATTGCATGTCCACCGTCAACCCTTTTAGAATTAATTGCCAGTCAATCATGGCCAATTCATGTCTCATACCCTCAAAGTTACCTTTCTTTAAGTTCAGAACCATTGTTTCTGAATTAACAATGTCACTCTCCATCCTAATGAAGAACTCAACCATATTATGGTCACTCTTGCCCAAGGGGGCACGTACAACAAGACTGCTAACTAACCCTTCCTCATTACTCAATACCCAGTCTAGAATAGCCTGCTCTCTCGTTGGTTCCTCTACATGTTGATTTAGATAACTATCCCGCATACATTCCAAGAAATCCTCTTCCTCAGCACCCCTGCCAATTTGATTCACCCAATCTATATGTAGATTGAAGTCACCCATTATAACTGTTTTGCCTTTGTCGCACGCATTTCTAATTTCCTGTTTGATGCCATCCCCAACTTCACTACTACTGCTAGGTGGCCTGTACACAACACCCACCAGCGTTTTCTGCCCCTTAGTGTTTCGCAGCTCTACCCATACCGATTCCACATCCTCCAAGCTAATGTCCTTCCTTTCCACTGCGTTAATCTCCTCTCTAACCAGCAACGCTACCCCACCTCCTTTTCCTTTCTCTCTATCCCTCCTGAATATTGAATATCCCTGGATGTTCAGCTCCCAGCCTTGGTCACCCTGGAGCCATGTCTCCGTGATCCCAACTATATCATAGTCATTAATAGCTATCTGCACATTCAACTCATCCACCTTATTACGAATGCTCCTTGCATTGAGACATAAAGCCTTCAGGCTTGTTTTTACAACACTCTTACCCCTTATACAATTATGTTGAAAAGTGGCCCTTTTTGATTTTTGCCCTGGTTTTGTCTGTCTTCCACTTTTACTTTTCACCTTGCTACCTATTGCTTCTACCCTCATTTTACACTCCTCTGTCTCTACGCTCACACATTTAAGAAACCCTTTCCCTTTAACTCCATCCTCCACTATCCCATTCGACACCCCACCCCCCTTATTCAGTTTAAAACCACCCGTGTAGCAGTGGCAAACCTGCCTGCCAGAATGCTGGTCCCACACCTGTTAAGATGCAATCCGTCCCTTTTGTACAGTTCCCCCTTACCCCAAAACAGATCCCAGTGATCTAAGAATCTAAATCCCTGCCCCGTGCACCAGTTCCTGAGCCACACGTTCAGGTCCCGTATCTGCCTGTTCCTGCTCTCGCCAGCACGAGGAACTGGAAGCAAACCGGAGATAACAACCCTGGAGGTCCTGCTTTTCAGCATTTTTCCGAGCTCTCTAAAGTCACGCTGCAGAATATTCATCCCCTTCTTTCCGACATCGTTTGTGCCGACATGCACTACCACTTCCGGATGTTCACCTTCGCCCTTGAGGATTTTCTGCACTCTGTCCGTGACATCCTGGATCCTGGCACCAGGAAGGCAGCACACCATCCTCGAATCCCGTCTGTTGCCACAGAAACCCCTGTCCGTACCTCTCACAATGGAGTCTCCCACTACAATGGCGTTGCCTGACTTAGGCCTTTTTGGTTTTGGCTCAACAGCCCTATTCGCATCGCAAGCCAGTCTGCCGCTCAGTGTAAACACGTCTTCTGTCCCAACAGCTTCTAAGCGGGTGAACCTGTTCACAAGAGGTACAACACCCGGGGACGTTGGCATTCCATGCTTCCCTCCCTTTCTCACCGTCTCCCACCTTCTCTCTTCCAGTACCTTAGGTGTAACAATCGTACTGTAGGACTTGTCGAGGAACGACTCCGTTTCTCGGACGAACCGGAGGTCATCCACTTGCTTCTCCAGTTCCCCAACACGGCCCTTCAGGAGCTCTACCTGGATGCACTTCTCGCATTTGTAGCAGCCAGAGGCACCAGCGGTGTCCTTGACCTCCCACCTACTGCAAGCATCACACTGAATCAGCTTGCCTGACATCTCCTTCTTTTGTCTCTAGAAACATAGAAACATAGAAAGTAGGTGCGAGAGTAGACCACCAGGCCCATCGAGCCCGCACCACCATTCGCTCATGGCTGAACACCAAACAGACACCCTTACCCACAAACAGTAGACACAAGACACAGAACACAAGACACTACCCTCCCCTTTATATCGCTATCACCCCTCTCCACCCCAAGAACCGCGTGATCTCCTGGGGGAGGCAAAAAAACGGATAAAAACCCAGGTCCAATTCGGGAAAAAAATCCGGGAAATTCCTCTCCGACCCCAATCCAGGCGATCGACACTTGTCCAGGAGATCACTCAGGTCTTACTATACTAACCATACCAAGGTCCATATCCCTGCCCTCTCCCCGTAGCCCCTTATCCCCTTGGCAGCTAAAAAACCATCTATTTTAGACTTAAATATATTTAATGTTTCTGCTTCCACTGCTCCCTGGGGCAGTGAATTCCATAAATTAACCACCCTCTGGGTGAAGAAGTTCTTCCTCATCTCAGTTTTAAAAGAGCCCCCTCTTATTCTACAACTATGTCCCCTAGTTCTAGTTTCCCCGATCATTGGGAACATCCTCGGTGCATCCACCCGATCAAGGCCCCTCACGATCTTATATGTTTCAATGAGATCGCCTCTCATTCTTCTAAACTCCAAAGAGTAGAGTTCCAGCCTACTTAACCTTTCCTCATATGTCAATCCCCTCATTGCAGGAATTAATCTTGTAAACCTTCGCTGCACTGCCTCCAGGGCCAGTACATCCTTTCTTAAGTATGGACCCCAGAACTGTACACAGTATTCCAAATGTGGTCTCACTAATACTGTGTACAGCTGCAGCAAGACCTCCGTGTTTTTATACTCAATCCCCCTAGCAATAAAGGCCAAACCTCCATTGGCCTTCCTGATTGCTTGCTGCACCTGCATACTAACTTTTAGTGATTCATGTACTACTACCCCTAGATCCCTTTGCGTTGCATTACAACGCAGCTCCACCTCATTTAGAAAATAACTTGCCCTATCATTTTTTTTCCCAAAGTGAATGACTTCACATTTATTAGTATTAAATTTCATCTGCCAAGCGTATTGCGTGGTGTCCTCTCCGAAGACTCTCGAGCCAAAGACTCACACTTTTCTCACAGGGCCGCTCAATCACTAGGCCGCTCACTCACTGCCGCTCGCTAAGAGCCGTCTTGCTTAAATTGACGGATAAATTGCCTGATTTACCAATTTACAAACAAAATTCCTCGGTTTTCAACTGTTTTCCCGGCACTGACTCACTTCTCTCCTCCCACTCGGGCTAGAGCCAATCAGTCGTATCTCTTGCTAATCTCCTGCTGCTGTTGCTCCCAAATCTACAGCAGTTCTGAATAAAGTCTGCCTGTGCTTGGCTTCTACTTTTCAACTGTTTTTCCCCCCTCTGACTCACTTCTCTCCTCCCACTCGGGCTAGAGCCAATCAGTCGTATCTCTTGCTAATCTCCTGCTGCTGTTGCTCCCAAATCTACAGCAGTTCTGAATAAAATCAACATTTTTTCATTTTCTAGAAATTAGTACATAGTAGTTAGATTTTTACAAGATAATGCACATTTTGAAGTATATCTAATTGACGTTTCTTCAATGCGGCCTTATTAGATTACAGCTAACTTAATGCAGCATTCCAACATGGAAAGGTTCCCCACCCCTGCTCTAAGTTGTCAACTTCTATCAGAACTAGAAAGAGTTAGCAATGAAACGGACTTTCAAGTTAGAGCAGTAAAAGGGATATAGAGACCATTGATGCTGATTATTACAAGGGGTGGTAGCTCAACCCATTGAGTTAAGGGCCGGTCCCACTTTCACGACCTAATTCACGACCTCTGCCGAGTTTGCCCTTGACTCATACTCGCAGCATGGTCGTCATGAGGTCGTAGGTAGGTCGTAGGTAGGCCGTGATGCTAGTCGTAGGTACCCGTGGCATCAAGTAGGTCGGGGCGTTTTTTTCTAGCCTGATGAAAAATGTCCACGAGTAAAAAAAGGTTGTGAATTAGGTCGTGGAAGTGGGACAGGCCCTTTACTCCAGCTTTTCGTGCCTATTTTCGGTAAAAACCAGCATCTGTAGTTCCTTCCCACTCAAACTAAGGTGTTGCCCATTCAGGATCATAGTCATAATCATACTTTATTAGCCTTGTATGTTTTGCAACATACGAGGAATTTGATTGCGAGGATAGAGATTGAATGAAATTTCTTCCCCGGAGAACATTGAATCGTTGGATATTTCAACCCAAGATGACTGTCAAGGCTCGTTCACCGTCGGTATTCAGGAAATAAGTGAAATCTAGTCGAATGTAGAAGGGAAATCTACGTTGAGGTGATATGAAGTTAGTGCAAGAAAGACCAGGTGAGGTATAAGATCAGGATAGATATAGACCTGAACGTGCACGCGAGAGGCGGCAGAGACCGCGGCTGGGGCCTGGGGCCACGGAACACGCAGCAGGGGCCCGCCTCGAACGGAGCCAGAGAACGCACGGCCAGGAACAAAGGAGGGAAGAGGGGGGAGGGGAACAAACATGGACCCGGCGTGGGGGGGGGAGAGATGGCGTGGGATACTTTGTAACTTTGTAAACATCCTTTACGTTGCGAATCTTTGGGTAGGCAAGCAGAGAATTTCACTGTGACTTGTCTCAGGTGACAATAAAGTATTCCATTCAATTCAATAGGCAATGGTTCACGTTGGGCTGAAGAAGGGTCCTGACTCAAAACGTCACCTATCCATGTTCTCCACAGATGCTGCCTGACCCGCTGAGTTACTCCAGCACTCTGTGAAACGTCACCTATCCATGTTCTCCAGAGATGCTGCCTGACCCGCTGAGTTACTCCAGCACTCTGTGAAACGTCACCTATCCATGTTCCGGCAGCATCTATAGAGCGAAGGAAATAGGCAACGTTTCGGCCCGAAACCCTTCCGGGTTTCGGCCCAAAACATTGCCTATTTCCTTCAGGGTTTCGGACCGAAAGGTTGCCCATTTCCTTCGCTCCACAGATGCTGCCTGACCCGCTGAGTTACTCCAGCACTCTGTGAAACGTCACCTATCCATGTTCTCCACAGATGCTGCCTGACCCGCTGAGTTACTCCAGCACTCTGTGAAACGTCACCTATCCATGTTCTCCAGAGATGGATTCGTATTCGTCAATTCTATTTAGATTAAGGGCATATACAGTGTTGGTGAAATGGTGACCTACCTCCGAGTTAAAGGGGGAGGAGTGTTAGGTATGTGATATAATTAGCATATATAATTAGTATATGTGATGTCTTGTGGAAGTATGCATGTGCGGAGGAGACTCAAGGGGAGATTCAAGGTGGCGTCCTGGAATAAAGAAGCTTGTTAGTTTACTCCCGTGTCCGAGCCTTATTAAAGTCTGTTCCAAGCATCCAAATACACAACACTGTCTGACTCGCTGAGTTACTCCAGCACTCTGGGTTTTTTTTAACCTGCTTATCGTTCCATTTACTGTGACCGTTTTTTCAATCGGATATGTTATCACACTGCTTTCAATCTACTTGAGTGAGGAAGAAGAAACAGTTCATTATTCTGGCCTTTCCAATTTCATCAGGATATTAGTTGAGCCATACAAAGTAAGTTCTAACTACAGATAGACACCTAGTTTATCTGAGATTTCTTGTCTGAAGAAGGATCTCAACCTGAAACGTCACCCATTCCTTCTTTCCAGAGATCCCGCCAAGTTACTCCGGCTTTTTGTGTCTATCTTCAGTTTAAAACAGCATCTGCAGTTCCTTCCTACACAATAGACAATAGACAGTACACAATAGGTGCAGGAGTAGGCCATTCGGCCCTTCGAGTCAGCACCGCTATTCACTGTGATACATAGAAACATAGAAAATAGGTGCAGGAGGAGGCCATTCGGCCCTTCGAGCCAGCACCGCCATTCATTGCGATCATGGCTGATCGTCACCTATCAATAACCCGTGCCTGCCTTCTCCCCATATCACTTAATTCCACTCGCCCCAAGAGCTCTATCTAACTCTCTCTTAAATCCATCCAGTGACTTGGCCTCCACTGCCCTCTGTGGCAGGGAATTCCACAAATTCACAACTCTCTGGGTGAAAACGTTTTTTCTCACCTCAGTCTTAAATGGCCTCCCCTTTATTGTAAGACTGTGGCCCCTGGTTCTGGACTTGCCCAACATTGGGAACATTTTTCCTGCATCTAGCTTGTCCAGTCCTTGTATAATTTTATATGTTTCTATAAGATCTCCCCTCATCCTTCTAAACTCCAGTGAATACAAGCCTAGTCTTTTCAATCTTTCATCATATGACAGTCCCACCATCCCAGGGATCAATCTCGTGAACCTACGCTGCACTGCCTCAATCACAAGGATGCCCTTCCTCAAATTAGGAGACCAAAACTGTACGCAATACTCCAGATGTGGTCTTACCAGAGCCCTATACAACTGCAGAAGAACCTCTCTACTCCTATACTGAAATCCTCTTGTTATGAAGGCCAACATTCCATTAGCTTTCTTCACTGCCTGCTGTACCTGCACGCCAACTTTCAGTGACCGGTGTACAAGGACACCCAGGTCTCGCTGTAGCCCCCTTACCTAACCTAACCCCATTGAGATAATAATCTGCCCCCTTGTTTTTGCCACCAAAGTGGATAACCTCACATTTATCTATATTATACTGCATCTGCCACGCATCTGCCCACTCACTCAACCTGTCCAGGTCACCCTGCAACCTCCTAACATCCTCTTCACAGTTCACACTGCCACCCAGCTTTGTGTCATCCGCAAACTTGCTAGTGTTGCTCCTAATTCCCTCTTCCAAATCATTAATATATATGGTAAACAGTTGCGGCCCCAACACCGAGCCTTGCGGCACTCCACTCGCCACTGCCTGCCATTCTGAAAAGGACCCGTTCACTCTTACTCTTTGCTTCCGGTCTGCCAACCAATTTTCTATCCATGTCAACACCCTACCCCCAATACCATGTGCTCTAATTTTAGTCACCAGTCTCCTGTGCGGGACCTTATCAAAGGCTTTCTGAAAGTCTAGATACACTACATCCACTGGCTCCCCTTCATCCATTTTACTTGTCACATCCTCATAAAATTCCAGAAGATTAGTCAAGCATGATTTCCCTTTCATAAATCCATGTTGACTTGGACTAATCCTTTTACTGCTATCCAAATACCCCATTATTACATCTTTAATAATTGACTCCAGCATCTTTCCCACCACCGAAGTCAGGCTAACTGGTCTATAATTCCCCGTTTTCTCTCTCGCTCCTTTCTTGAAAAGTGGGATAACATTAGCTATCCTCCAATCCTTGGAACTGACCCTGAATCTATTGAACATTGGAAAATGATCACCAATGCATCCACTATTTCTCGAGCCACCTCTCTGAGGACCCTGGGATGCAGACCATCAGTCCCAGGGGATTTATCATCCTTCAGTCCCATTAGCCTACCCAATACTATTTCTCGCATAATGAACATTTCTTACAGTTCCTCGACCCCCTTAGATCCTCTGTCTTCCAGTACTTCTGGGAAATTGTTTGTGTCTTCCTTAGTGAAGACAGATCCGAAGTACCTATTCAACTCTTCTGCCATTTCCTTGTTCCCCATAATAATTTCACCCGTGTTTGCCTTCAAGGGACCCACATTTGACTTTTCTACTCTTTTTCCCTTAACATATCTAAAGAAGCTTTTACTGTCCTTCTTTATATTCCTGGCCAGCTTCCCCTCGTACTTCATCTTTTCAGCCCGTATTGCCCATTTTGTTTCCTTCTGTTGTCCTATGAAAGTTTCCCAATCCTCTGGCTTCCGGCTACTCTTTGCTGTGTTATACATCTTTTCCTTTAGTTTTATTCTAACCCTAACTTCTCTTGTCAGCCACGGTTGCCTCCTACTCCCCTTAGAATCTTTCTCCCTTTTTGGAATGAAATGATCCTGCGTCTTCCGGATTATGCCCAGAAATTCCTGCCATTGCTGTTCCACCGTCATTCCTGCTAGGATCCCTTTCCAATCTACCTTGGCCAGCTCCTCTCTCATGCCTTCATAATCCCCTTTGTTCAGCTGCATCACTGACACTTCCGATTTAACCTTCTCCTTATCAAATTGCAGATTAAAACTAATATTATGATCACTACCTCCTTTACCTCGAGTTCTCTTATCATATCTGGTTCATTGGACAACACTAAATCCAGAATTGCCTTTTCTCAGGTCGGCTCCATTACAAGCTGCTCTAAGAATCCATCTCGGAGGCATTCTACAAACTCTCTTTCTTCAGGCCCTGAACCAACCTGATTTTCCCAGTCTACCTGCATATTGAAATCCCCCATCACCACAGTGGCATTACCTTTGTTACATGCCAGGTTTAACTCCTGCTGCAACTTACACCCTACATCCAGGCTACTATTTGGGGGTCTGTAGATAACACCAATTAGTGTCTTCTTGCCTTTGCAATTCCTCAACTCAATCCACAGTGACTCTACCTCGTCAGTCCCTATGTCTGCCCTCGCAAGGGACTGAATTCCATTCCTCACCAGAAGAGCTACCCCCCCTCCTCTGCCCACCTGCCTGTCCTTTCTATAGGATGTATAACCCTGAATATTAAGTTCCCAGACCCGATCCTCCTGCAGCCACGTCTCGGTAATCCCCACAATGTCATGGCTGATCATCCACAATCAGTACCCCGTTTCATTCTTCTCACCATATCCCTTCGCTATCTTTAGGAGCTCTATCTAATTCTCTCATGAAAGCATCCAGAGAATTGGCCTTCACTGTCTTCTGAGGCAGAGAATTCCACAGACTCTCAACTCTCTGTGTGGAAAAACTTTCTCCTCATCTCCGTTCTAAATGGCCTACCCCTTATTCTTAAACTGTGGCCCCTGGTTCTGGACTCCCCCAACATCGGGAACATGTTTCCTGTCTCCAGCGTGTCCAAATCCTTAATAATCTTATATGTTTCAATAAGATTCCCTCTCATCCTTCTAAATTCCAGTGTATATGTTCTAACTTCAGTTGTTTCAGATTGCAATCTTCATGTTCGTTTTTTTTAGTTTAGTTTAGTTTAGAGATAGAGCGCGGAAACAGAACCCTTTGGCCCACCGAGTCCGCACCGACCTGCGATCCCCACACATTAACACTATCCAACACACACTAGGGGCAATTTCACATTTATACCAAGCCAATTAACCTACAAACCTGTACGTCTTTGGAGTGTGGGTGGAAACCGAAGATCTCGGAGAAAGCCCACGTGGTCACGGGGAGAACGTACAAACTCCGCACAGACAGCACCCGTGGTCAGGATGGAACCCGGGTCTCTGGCGCTGTGAGGCAGCAACTCTACCGCTGCGCCACCGTGCCGTCGTTCACCAGGTTTAAGACCCCAGCTGTCAGGGCAGTGATTTTGCAAATAGACAGGTAGACGAGGTAGACAGTCAGAACCTTTTCCCTAGGATGGAAATATCAAAGACTAGAGGGCATAGCTTTAAGGTGGGAGGGGCAAAGTGTAAAGGAGATGTGCGGGTAGGTTTTTTCTCCACAGAGGGTGACGAGCGCCTGAAACACATTGCCAGGAGTGCTGGTGGAGGCAGATACAACAGTGGTGTATAGGAGGCGTTTGGATAGGTGCGTGGATATATTGAAATGGAGGGATATGGATAAAAATGACACAAAGTGCTGGTGTAATTCAACAGGTCAGGCAGCAACTCTGGAGAACATAGATAGACAACGCTTCAGGTTGGGACACTTCTTCAGACTATGGATCATGTGCAAGCAGGCACCTTGTTCAGCGTAGACGTGGGCCGAAGGGCCTGTTCCTGTGCTGAACTGTTTAGTCTAGCTTAGGGATGCAGCACGGAACATGCCCTTTGGCCCACCACGTCCACGCTGACTATTGATCACCCGTTCACACTGATTCTCTGTTATCCTGTTCACTACAAACCAGAAAGCACAATTAACCTACAAACCTGTACGCCCCTGGGATGTGGGAGGAAACCGGATCACCCGGAGAAAACCCACGCGGTCACAGGGAGAAGGCACAAACTCCGTACAGGCAGCACCCGTAGTCAGGATCGAACCCGGGTCTCTGGCGCTGTGAGGCAGCAACTCTACCGCTGCCCCACCGTGCCTCAAGAGTGTTTTATTGTCATATGTCCCGGACAGGACAATGAAATTCTTACTTGCGTGAATATGTTCTTTGAAAATATATGTGAATATGTTCTTTGAACTAAACTAAAATTAAAGCATATTAAAATGTTAAACAATAATTAAAAAAACATTAGAATAAAATAAATAGCTTTAGTTTCGTTTTATAGAGCTTTGTTTATTATTCTGACCCATACTGAGGTGCAGTGAAAAGCTTTTTGTTTGCATGCTATCCAGTCAAAGGGAAGACTATATATTTTTTTAGAGATGCAGCGTGGAAACAGGCCTCTCGGCCCAACGAGTCCACGCCGACCAGCAACCATCCAGTACACTGGTTCATTCCAATACACTAGGGGCAGCTCACACAAGCTAACTAACCGACAAACCTGCCCGCCATTGGAGTGTGGGAGGAAACCGGAGATCCTGGAGAAAACCCACGCGGTCACATGGAGAACGTACAGACACGATTGAACCCGGGTCTCGGGTTCTGTGACGCAGCAACTCTATTGCTGCGCCACTGTGCCGCCCCCTACATTAATACAATCAAGCCATCTCCCATGCACAGATAGAGGGTTTAACATTTAGTGCAAAAATATAGCACTGAGGTGTGATAACGTCTGGTCAATGGTAAACCTGAAACATCGCCTATCTATGTTCTCCAGTGGTGCTGCCTGGCCTGTTGAATTACTCCAGCACTTTGTTTCATCGTTATCTATATCTCTCCATTTCAATATATCCACCCTCCTATCCAAACGCATCTTAAACACCACTATTGTATCTGCCTCCACCACCATAGAGTGATACAGTGTGGAAACAGGCCCGTGCCCACACCGGCCAACATGCCCCAGCTACACTAGTTCCACCTGCCTGCGTTTGGCCCATATCCCTCCAAACTTGTCCTATCCATGTACCCGTCTAAACGTTGGGATAGTCCCAGCCTCAACTACCTCCTCTGGCAGCTTGTTCCATACACCCACCGCCCTTTGTGTGAGAAAGTTACCCCTCAGATTCCTATTAAATCTTTTCCCCTTCACTTTGAGCCTATGTCTTCTGGTTCTCGATTCCCCTACTCTGGGCAAGAGACTCTGTGCATCTACCCGATCTATTCCTCTCATGATTTTGTACACCTCTATAAGATCACCCCTCATCCTCCTGCGCTCCAGGGAATAGAGTCCCAGCCTACTCAACCTCTGCCTGTAGCTCAGACTCTCTAGTCCTGGCAACATCCTCGTAAATATTCTCCGAACCCTTTCAAACTTGACAATATCTTTCTTATAACATGGTGCCCAGAACTGAACACAATATTCTAAATGCGGTCTCACCAACATCTTATACAACTGCAACCTCCCAACTTCTATACTCACTATACAACTCCTGACAGTGCATTCCAGGCCCAAACCCTCTGTGTAATAAACCTACCCGCACATCTCCTTTAAACTTTGCCCCTCTCACCTTAAAGCTATGCCCTCTTGTCTTTGATATTTCCATCCAGAGGAAAAGGTTCTGACTGTCTACCCTGTCCTTGAGCCTGGTGGTCACAGGGTCATACAGCATAGAAACAGGCCCTTCGGCCCATCTCGTCCATGTTGACAAAGAAGTCCAATCTAAGCTGGTAGATAGGAGGTCAGGAAAACACATATACGGTGATAGCTCAAGACAGACACAAAAAGCTGAAGCAACTCAGCGGGTCAGGCAGCATCTCTGGAGAAAAGGAATAGGTGACGTTTTGGGTCAAGATCAGGGGTGGGGAACCTGCGGCCTTCTAGGCCATTAAGTGCGGCCTTTTGAATGAATCCAAATTTTGTAGAACAAATCCTTTTATTTTTATTTAAATGTTTTTGTTCATCTTTTATTATTTTTATTTTTATCTTAAAATGAACGTATTAAAAATACCAAAGAGTAAAAGAAGATTCAACAAAATACGTGCATTTCAACTACGTATTGATGCGATGCTACATTCTCCTACCTAACCCAAATCAAGAAGGCCTTAAGGTCACAAATGACGGATAGCCACCTGGAAGATCAGCTGAAACTGCGTACCTCCATGTTGCAACCAAATATCCAAATGCTTTCCCACAAAAAACAATCACAACAAAGTCATTAAAAGATTAGTTAACTTTAGAATTAACAAAATGTTTTCATTTTCTTGAAGTTAGTACATAGTGGTTAGATTTTTACAAAATAATGTACATTTTGAAGTATATCTAATTGAAGTTTCTTGGGTGCGGCCTTATTAGATTACAGCCAACTTAATGCGGCATTCCAACATGAAAAGGTTCCTCACCCCTGGTCAAGACCCTTCTTCAGAAGAAGTGTCTCGATCCGAAACATCACCTATTCCTTCTCTCCAGAGCTGCTGTCTGTCCCGCTGAGTTACTCCACTATTTTGTGTCTATCTCCGGTTTAAACCAGCATCAGCAGTTCCTTCGCACACCAAGTATTTTTTACATCTGAAGAAAGGTCCCAACCCAAAATGTCACGTATCCATGTTCTCCAGAGATGACGCAGGACTTATTGAGTTACTCCAGTACTTTGCCCCTTGCTTTTTGCAAACCAACATCTGTGATTCCTCGTCTCTCTATTGTAACATTACGATAGGCCTGGCCTCTCAATATCAGGGGTGGGGAACCTGCGGCCTTCTAGGCCATTAAGTGCGGCCTTTTGAATGAATCCAAATTTTGTAGCACAAATCCTTTTATTTTTATTTAAATGTTTTTGTTCATCTTTTATTATTTTTATTTTAATCTTAAAATGAACGTATTAAAAATACCAAAGAGTAAAAGAAGATTCAACTCAATATACAGCTGAAGTGGTAGCAATCACAAAGTGAAATTCTGATCAAATCATCGTTTTTTTCTCATTTAATCCTCACATGGGCACAGTTCTTTCCCACAGGCGGTGATAGATTCACTTACGTTACTTTTCCTAGGTTCTCCAGATGAGAAATCCCCAATTTAGTTTAGTTTAGTTGAGAGATACAGCTCGGAAACAGGCCCTTCGGCCCACCAGGTCCGCGCCGACCAGCGATCCCCGCACATTAACACTATCCTACGCCCACTAGGGACAATTTTTTTTACATTTACCAAGCCAATCCACCTACAAACCTGTATGTCTTTGGAGTGTGGGAGGAAACTGAAGATCTCGGAGAAAACTCACGGGGAGAACGTGCAAACTCCGTACAGACAGCGCCCGTAGTCGAGGTCGAACCCGGGTCTCCGGCGCTGCATACGCTGTGAGGCAGCAACTCTACCGCTGCGCCACCGTGACCGCCCAAATTAAATGAATAGGAATGACCATCTTATGATACCCCTGCAGTATCAGCGGTTCCCCACATAATGCAGGGGAATGGCGACATGGTAGATCACCACCATCTTCCACTCAGTACATCTCAGACGTAAGCTAGGTGTGTATCAGACTGGCATAGCAGCAGTGGTGTGACATGTTACAGTTGGAGTCATAGAGTCACAGAGTGATACAGTGTGGAAACAGGCCCTTCGGCCCAACTCGCCCACACCGGCCAACAATGTCCCAGCTACACTAGTCCCACCTGCCTGCGTCTGGTCCATATCTCCCCAAACAGTCATATAAGACGTCGGCGAGGCCGAATTTGGAGTCTGCTGTTCATTTCTGCTCACCATGTTATAGGAAAGATGTTGTCAAGTCGGAACAGGTGCAGAGAAGGTTTACAAGGATTTTTCAGTTGAGTTTATTGTCACGTGGTACAGTGACAATAGGTACAGTGAAAAGCTTTTGTTGCGTGCTAACCAGTCAGCAGAAAGACAATACATGATTACAATCGCCATTTACAGTGTGCAGATACATGATAAGGGAATAACGTTTAGTGCAAGGTAAAGCCAGTAAAGTCTGATCAAGGATAGGCCGAGGGACATCAAAGAGATAGATAGCAGTTCAGCACTGCTCTCTGGTTGTGGTAGGATGATTGATTCAGTTGCCTGATAACAGCCGGGAAGAAACTGTTCCTGGATCTGGAGATGTGCGTTTTCACACTTTTGTACCTCTTGCCCGATGGGAGAGGGGAGAAGAGGGAGCGGCCAGGGTTTGAGGGGGGGGGGGGGGGGGGATTGAGCAAGCTAGGACTCTATTGCTTCATATGTTCATAATTGATAGGAGCAGAATTAGGCCCTTCGGCCCATCCAGTCTACTCCACCATTCAATCATGGCTGATCTATCTCTCCCTCCTTAATTCCCAGGTTAATTCCTGAGATGGCGGGAATGTCATATGCTGAGAAAATGGAGCAGCTGGGCTTGTACACTCTGGAGTTTAGAAGGATGAGAGGGGATCTCAATGAAACATATAAGATTGTCAAGGGGTTGGACACGCTAGAGGCAGGAAACATGTTCCCGATGTTGGGGGAATCCAGAACCAGGGGCCACAGTTTAAGAATAAGGAGTAAGCCATTTAGAACGGAGACGAGGAATCACTTTTTCTCACAGAGAGTTGTGAGTGTGTGGGATTCTCTGCCTCAGAGGGCGGTGGAGGCAGGTTCTCTGGATGCTTTCAAGAGAGAGCTAGATAGGGCTCTTAAAAATAGCGGAGTCAGGGGATATGGGGAGAAGGCAGGAACGGGGTACTGATTGGGGATGATCAGCCATGATCACATTGAATGGCGGTGCTGGCTCGAAGGGCCAAATGGCCTACTCCTGCACCTATTGTCTATAAACCCCATTCTCTTGCCTTCTCCCCATAACCCCTGACAGCCGTACTAAACAAGAATCTATCTATCACAGCCTTCTGGGGCAATGATTCACCACCCTTTGAGCCAAGAGGATGAGGGCTGATCTTATAGAGGTGTACAAAACCATGTGAGAAATAGATCAGGTAGACACACAGAATCTTTAGCCCAGAGAAAAGGAATCATAAAAGTTTAAGGTGAGAGGGGAAGTTTAATAGGAACCTGAGGGGTAACTATTTTTACACAGAGGGTGGTGGTTATATTGAACGAGCTGCCAGAAGAGGTAGTTGAGGCAGATATTATCACAATGTTTAATAAAAACAATTAGACAGGTACATAGATAGGGCAGCTTTAGAGGGATATGGCCAAATGCAGCATGTGGGACTGGTGCAGATGGGACATGTTCCACACCATCCTGGCCACACACTCATCTCCCCGCTACCTTCAGGTAGAAGGTACAGGAGCCTGAAGACTGCAAGGTCCAGGTTCAGGAATAGCTACTTCCCCACAGCCATCAGGCTATTAAACTCGGCTTGGACAAAACTTTGAACATTAATAGCCCATTATCTGTTTATTTGCACTTTATCAGTTTATTTATTCATGTGTGTATATATTTATAGAATAGTATATGGACACACTGATCTGTTTTGTAGTCAATGCCTACTATGTTCTGTTGTGCTGAAGCAAAGCAAGAATTTCATTGTCCTATCTGGGACACATGACAATAAACTCTCTTGAATCTGGAATCTTGGATCTTGGTCAGTGTGGGCAAGTTGGGCCGAAGGGCCTGTTTGCACATTTGTGATTCTATGTCTCTCTATGACTCTGTTTTCATATGTTCATTGTGGACTTGCTTTGTAAGTTTACTCCATTCCCCTACAGATGAATTGTTTATTTTATGATTGATAAGCAGTCACGGTGGCCCAGCGGTAGAGTTGCTGCCTTACAGCAGAAATGCAGCGCCAGAGACCCGGGTTCGATCCCGACTGCGGGTGCTGGTCTGAATGGAGTTTGTACGTTCTCCCCGTGATCTGCGTGGGTTTTCTCCGAGATCTCCAGGTTTCCTTCAACACTCCAAAGACGTACAGGTTTGTAGGTTCACAAAAATGCTGGAGAAACTCAGCGGGTGCAGCAGCATCTATGGAGCAAAGGAAATAGGCAACGTTTCAGGCCGAAACCCTTCTTCAGGCCCGAAACGTTGCCTATTTCCTTCACTCCATAGATGCTGCTGCACCCGCTGAGTTTCTCCAGCATTTTTGTGTACCTTCGATTTTCCAGCATCTGCAGTTCCTTCTTTAACAGGTTTGTAGGTTAATTGGCTTGGTAAATTGGGCTGGTAAAAATGTAAAAATTGTCCAAGTTGGCAATATGCAGAGTACTGCCCTGCCGACTACAAATTTCAGAAGGTTCAGAAGGATTGTGAAGCATGATATTTTCTGAGGTTGAAAATAGCCTGTAACTCTGGCATCCGACCTGCATGGACCTTGCGTTTTAGGTAACAACATCACCTGGCAGTTTTACAAAGGAGGCTTGATGTCTGAGGCGCTGCTGATGTGACATTTCAAATGGACATTTTGCACTAGTTTAGTTTATATACTAGAGGCAGGAAACATGTTCCCGATGTTGGGGGGAGTCCAGAACCAGGGGCCACAGTTTAACAATAAGGGTAAGCTATTTAGAACGGAATGAGGAAACACTTTTTCACACAGAGAGTGGTGAGTCTGTGGAATTCTCTGCCTCAGGGGGCGGTGGAGGCCGGTTCTCTGGATACTTTCAAGAGAGAGCTAGATAGGGCTCTTAAAAATAGCGGAGTCAGGGGATATGGGGAGAAGGCAGGAACGGGGTACTGATTGGGGATGATCAGCCATGATCACATTGAATGGCTGTGCTGGCTCGAAGGGTCGAATGGGCTACTCCTGCACCTATTGTCTATTGTCTGTTGTCTATTGATATACTGCGTAGAAACAGGCCCCTCGGCCCATCGAATCCATGCTGACCAACGATCACCCGCACACTAATTCTACCACACTCAACTGGAACAATTTACAGAAGCCAATCGACCGACAATCACCCGTACACTAGTTCTATCCTCCAGGCACTGGACAATTTACAGAAGCCAATTCACCAGCAAACCTCTAGATACAAAGAAGTGCAAATGCCAGCTTATATCAAAGATAGACACAAAGTGCTGGAGTAACTCAGCGGGTCAGGCAGCATCTCTGGAGAACATGGATAGGTGACCTTAGACTTTACTGTAGAGATTCAATATGGTAACAGGCCCTTCGGCCCACCGACCAGTGATCACTCGTACGCACACTATCCTACACACTAGGGCCAATTTACAATTTTGCTGAAGCCAATTAACCTGCACACCTGTACGTCTTTGAGGTGTAGGAGGAAACCAGAGCACCCGGAGAAAACCCACGTGGTCACAGGTAGAACGTACAAAGTCCGTACAAACGGCACCCGTAGTCAGGATCGAACTCGGGTCTCTGGCGCTGTAAGGCAGAAACTCTACCGCTGTGCCACCTGTAAGGTTTCAGACAGAGTCCTTTCCTCAGACTGAGAACAGTACAACCTGGTGACAGGCACTTTGGCCCACAATGTCTGCGTCAAACATAATGTCAAGATAAACTAATCCCTCTTACTGCACGTGATCCATATTCCAGCATTCCCTGCATATCCATGTGCCTATATAACAGCCACTTAAATGCCACTGTGTCCCTATCAACTCTCACCAACCTCGACAGAAAGCATTTTGCCAGAATGCATCACAGCACGGTTTGGGAACAGCTCCATCCAATAGCAGCGAAATGTGGACGCAGCCCAGACCATCACACAAACTTCCATCGACTCCATCTACACCTCACGCTGCCTTGGCTATGCCACCCTGGCCATATTACCTCTTCTCCCCTCTCCCATCGGGCAAAAGGTATAGAAGTGTGAAAACGCACACACCTCCAGATTCAGAGACAGTTTCTTCCCAGCTGTTATCAGGCAACTGAACCATCCTACCAACAACTAGAGAGCAATGCTGAACTACTATCTACCTCATTGGTGACCCTCGGACTATCTTTGATCGGACTTTACTGGCTTTGTCTTGCACTAAATGTTATTCCCTTATCATGTATCTGTTCACTGTGGATGGTTCGATTGTAATCGTGTTGTTGTCTTCCCGCTGACTGGATAGCACGCAACAAAAGCTTTTCACTGTACCTCGGTACACGTGACGATCAACCAAACTCAAACGCCACTGCCTCCACCACCACCCCTTGGCACCGCGTTCATGAGATGGAATTTTTTGGCAGTTCTGTTGAAAGTTTACCGTTCATTTTTAATATTTTCAAATTACCAACCGTGCTGCGAATTGCCGTCGTCTTTAACAATCCTTTAACCACCTTGTCCAGCTGAGCTTGCCTCTGGCATGCCATGACGTAACTCCGATTTGGTTACCAAGCCTTTTAAAGAGAATGCTAATAATCAGAGAGACTTGGATGGGGAAACTTCACAAGCCAACACTATTGACTAAATTCTTGACTTTGCCGCTCACAAAACTGAAGATAGTAGACAATTTGTCATTCTGATTCTATTTATAGCTTCCAGCTGTGATCGGGTTTGTGTTTATCTTTCACTGGAGGGATTGAAGGAGTGCGCGGGGGACATGTCATTAGAAGAAAAAAAAAACCCATCACCACTGGTGACAACAATCAGGATGTTGATAAAGTGGAGGAACCAAGTGGAACCCAATGCAATTTTGTGTGGGTGTCAAGATAAGAAAGCAAATATCAATTTATCTCTTCTCACTGTTTATTTCCAGGGAGGGAGGTCACAAATCCAATTCAGTAACGTGCCAGATATGCCACGATGTGTGACCTTCAGAACCGACACCAGATCCCACACGCCGACGCTAACTAATGTAGAACATTTACAATTTCTTGTCCATGCAGGAAAAATAGAAATGCCATAAAATGGCGTTTTGTTTTTGTTCTCTGTGTACAGATCCGTGATAAGGGAATAAGGCGCAACGTAAAGCCAGTGGTCCGATCAACGCTAGTCTGATGGTAGTTCAGGTCTGCTCTCTGGTCATAGAGTCGCACCACCTAAAAGGAATGGAGACTGCAGGAACTGCAGATGCTGATTAACAAAAAGAAAGACACAACGTGCTGGAGTAATTCAGCGAGTCGGGCCAACATCTCAAGATTAATAGAGTCATAGAGTGATACAGCGTGGAAACAGGCCCTTCGACCCAACTTGCCCACACTGACCAACATGTCCCATCTACACTAGTCCCACCTGCCTGCCTTTGGCCCATATCCATCTAAACCTGTCCTATCCATGTACCTGTCTAAATGGTTCTTAAATGATGCGATACTACCCACCTCAACTACCTCCTCTGGCAACTCGTTACATACACCCACCACCCTCTGTGTGAATTCCATATACCCGCCACCCTCTGTTTGTGTGGAGTTTGCACGTTCTCTGGGTGCTCCGGTTTCCTCTGACACTCGAAAGATTTGCGGGTTTGTAGATTAATTGGCTTCTGTTAATTGTCCCTAGTGTGTAGGGAGAGGACGAGAAAGTGGGATAACATAGAACTGGT
The DNA here is from genome assembly GCA_038087875.1 of Malacoraja senta. Taxonomy (NCBI): domain Eukaryota; kingdom Metazoa; phylum Chordata; class Chondrichthyes; order Rajiformes; family Rajidae; genus Malacoraja; species Malacoraja senta. The sequence continues at coordinate 218,584,544 of CM075977.1, read as the reverse complement.
GTAAATGGGTCAGCAGGGACTTGGTGGGCAGAATGGCCTATCTCCACACTGTATCTTTCAATTCAATTTCAATTCAAGCAGATTATTTCTGATGGATTTGAATTGGATTTTATGAGCCTTGTTGAAAGTTGCCAGGATTACACTGGGAAGCAATTGAATCATAATACTAGGTAGACAAAAATGCTGGAGAAACTCAGCGGGTGAGGCAGCATCTATGGGGCGAAGGAATAGGCGACGTTTCGAGTCGTGACCCTTCTTCAGACGATCATAATGCTAGTTGCTTTCTCTTAAAATGGGATAACCTGAGGGCAGATGAGCATTTATTCTCCAAGGTTTGGGAATTCAAGTTGTTTTTCCAATATATTTTTCCATGATCTGCATTTGGAAGTTAATTTTCCTGTTCCCGATCTGGACATTGAAATTAGCACTCACAATCCCGCATCTCCTTTCCCCTTCCTCCCCGACCCCTTTCCCCTTCCTCCCCGCCCCCTTTCCCCTTCCCCTTTCCCCTTTCCCCTTCCTCCCCGTCCCCTTCCCCTTCCCCTTCCTCCCCATCCCCTCTTCCTTTCCCATCCCCTTTCCCCTTCCTTTCTGTCCCCTTCCTCTTTCCTCCTTCTTTCCCCTTCCCCCCCTTTCCCCCTTCCTCTTTTGCCTTCATCTCCCCCTTTTCCATTTCCACCCCTTTCCCCTTACTCCTCCCCCCCACCCCTTATCTTCCACCTCTATCCCTTCCCCTGACTTCACTTGTAGACTTTAAAGCTACAGCACGGAAACAGGCCCTTCGGCCCACCGAGCCCACGCTGACCAGCGTTCACCCTGTACTCACGCTAAGGACAATTTTGCAATTTTACCAAAGCCAATTAACCTACAAACCTGCACATCTTGGAAGTGTGGGAGGAAACCGGAGCACCCGGTCAAAACCCACGCAGTCACAGGGAGAACGTACAAACTCCGTACAGACAGCACCCGTAGTCAGGATCGAACCTGGGTCTCTGGCGCTGTGAGGCAGCAACTCTAACTTCATTTTGCACCTCTTCTCTCCTTATCTTACACCGTTTTGTCTACTTTTTGTCTCTATCCTTTGTCCAGTCAAATACCCTCCCCTCCTCACCTGCATCCACCTATCACTTGCCCACATCACTCCTCCAGCTTTCTCCCCCTTTACTGCAATCAGTCTGATGAAGGGGCCCCAACACGAAATGTCGTCTCACCCTAACCTTAACTAAGGGTCCCAGGCCAAAACTGGCTCAAAACTGGCTCGATGGGCTGAACGGCCTACTCCTGCACCTATTGTCTATTGTCCAAAACAGTTAGGATTATGTTCACTATTCTCACAAGTACTGAGGTACCAGCAAAAGCTTTGTTTCACATGCTATCTGAACAGATCAGATGTATCCTACATAGATAGATACAATCAGTTCAAACTCAAGTACAACAGGCAGAGCAAAGGGGAAGACACAGAGTGCACACCTCCGCTCGGTCCGCATTAACCAACCTGATCTCCCTGTGGCTCAGCACTTCAACTCCCCCTCCCATTCCGAATACCACCTTTCTGTCCTGGGCCTCCTCCATGGCCAGAGTGAGCACCACCGGAAACTGGAGGAGCAGCCCCTCATATTCCGCTTGGGCAGTCTGCACCCCAGCGGCATAAACATTGACTTCTCCAATTTCTGGGAGCCCTTATTGTCTCCTCCCCTTCTCAGCTCTCCCTCAGCCCTCTGGCTCCTCCTCTTCCTTTCTTCTTCCCCCCCCCCCCCCCCACCCTGCATCAGTCTGAAGAAAGGTTTCGGCCCGAAACGTTGCCTATTTCCTTCGCTCCATGGATGCTGCCGCACCCGCTGAGTTTCTCCAGCATTTTTGTCAACCTTTGATTTTCCAGCATCTGCAGTTCCTTCTTGAACACAGAGTGCAGACTCTAGTTCTCAGCATTGTAGCGCATCAGTTCCAGAGACAAAGTCCAATGTCCACAATGGGGTAGAGGACAGTACCCGAGCTTAAGGAAGGACCATTAACAGAGGGGAAGAAGCTGTTCCTGAGTCTGGTGATGCGCGCATTCAAGCTTCTGTATCTTCTGCCGGACGGGAGCAGGGAGAAGAAGGGATCACGGGGGTGGAACAAGTCTTTGAGTTATGTTGGCTGCTTTTCCAAAGCAACATGAAGTGTAGACGGAGCAGTCAATGGCGGGGAGTCTGGTCTGTGTGATGAACAGGGCTACATCTTTAACAATCTGCAATTTCTATCAGTCTTGGGCAGTGCTGCTCTCAAACCAAGCTGTGATGCAACCCGAATGTTTGCCTTCTACGGTCCACCTGTAGAAGTTTGTAAGTTTGTAAAGGATGAGAGGGCACCTTATTGAAACATATAAGATTGTTAAGGGCTTGGACACGCTAGAGGCAGGAAACATGTTCCCGATGTTGGGGGAGTCCAGAACCAGGGGCCACAGTTTAAGAATAAGGGGTAAGCCATTTAGAACGGAGACGAGGAAACACTTTTTCTCACAGAGAGTTGTGAGTCTGTGGAATTCTCTGCCTCAGAGGGCAGTGGAGGCAGGTTCGCTGGATGCTTTCAAGCGAGAGCTAGATAGGGCTCTTAAAGATAGCGGAGTCAGGGGATATGGGGAGTGGGCAGGAACGGGGTACTGATTGGGGATGATCAGCCATGATCACATTGAATGGCGGTGCTGGCTCGAAGGGCCGAATGGCCTTCTCCTGCACCTATTGTCTATTGTCTAAAGGGCCTGTCCCACTTAGGCATTTTTTTCGTAGACTGCCGGCGACTGTCACAGTCGTTGCAGGTCGCCGAAAAAACGGCGATTGGACCCCCCCTACGACAATGTCTACGGCAATGTTTACAACAACCTACCGCCTAGTCTACGTCAAGCTACGGCAAACTACCGACAACCGGCGACCCATTGGGACGTCCACCTACGACCACACCTACGGCAACCTACGTCCACCTGCGACAAGCTACGAGAAGGTAAGACAATTCAGTCGCCGGTACCTGTCGCCGGTTGACGTAGGTAGTTGCCAATGGAATTCACCGAAGTCAGCACCAGGGACAACCTACGTCATCCTGGCGACAACCTACGACAGCACCTACGTCAGGAGAAGTCAAGCTACACTCATGGGCGTCAAATCAACAGTTGCCGACTGTCGCCGAAAATGTTTAAACTTTTCAAAATCCAGCAGCGACCAGAAAGACGCTACGACTCTTTGGGCGACTGAGGAGACGACTCACGACCGTACAGGCGACACCCTGGCGACCATGTGGCGACAGCCTAGTCGCCTGCAGTCGCCTAGAAAATCGCCTAAGTGGGACAGGCCCTTAAGATTGCCAAATTTCTCAGTCTGCTGAGGAAGTAGAGGCGTAGGTGTGCCTTCTTAGGCATTAATGTGGTTGGTTCATGACAGATTATTGGTGACGTCAATGCCAAGTCTATTCACGCCTACTCCAGTCTGAAGAAGGGTTTCGACCCGAAACGTCACCCATTCCTTCTCTCCAAAGATGCTCCCTGTCCCGCTGAGTTACTCCAGCGTTTTGTGTCTATCTGTCGTGCTTCTCTCAAGGAAAGGCCTTACAGTGTAAATTATCTCCCACAACTGGGCTGAGAATTGATTTCCTTGATATAACTGTTGATAGTCTGTGATCTGGTAATACAATTATTATGCATCGCTGTTAAGCGGAAATTGCAGCAGATAAATGGGCAATATGCCTCAGTAACAGCACATATCTCGTCTTAGTCATAGAGTGATACAGTGTGGAAACAGGCCCTTCGGCACAACTTGCCCACGCCGGCCAACATGTCCAACCTGCCTGCGCTTGGTCCATATCCCTCCAAAATTATCCTATCCATGTACCTGTCCAACTGTTTCTTAAACATTATGATAGTCCCAGCCTCAACTACCTCCTCTGGCAGCTTGTTCCACACACCCACCACCCTTTGTGTGAAAAAGTTACCCCTAAGTTTCCTATTAAATCTTTTCCCCTTCACCTTGAACCTATGTCCTCTGGTCCTCGATTCCCCTACTCTGGGCAAGAGATTCTGTGCATCTACCCGATCTATTCCTCTCATGATTTTATACACCTCTATAAGATCACCCTTCATCCTCCTAGGCTCCAAGGAATAGAGACCCAGCCTACTCAACCTCTCCCTATAGCTCACACCCTCTAGTCCTGGCAACATTCTCGTAAATCTTCTCTGAACCCTTTCAAGCTTGACAATATCTTTCCTATAACATGGTGCCCAGAACTGAACACAATACTCTAAATGCGGTCTCACCAACGTCTTATACAACTGTAACATGACCTCCCAACTTCTATACTCAATACTCCGACAGATGAAGGCCAATGTGCCAAAAGCCTTTTTGACCACTTTAGACTTTAGAGATACAAGGCAGAAACGGGCCCTTCGGCCCACCGAGTCCGCGCCACCCCATACACTAACACTATCCTACACACACGAGGGACAATTTACAACTTTACAGAAGCCAATTAGCCTACAAACCTGCACGTCTTTGGAGTGTGGGAGGAAGCCGGAGCACCCGGAGAAAACCCGTGTGGTCACGGGGAGAAGGTACAAACTCCATCCAGACGGCACCCGTAGTCAGGATCGAACCGGGGTCTCTGGCGCTGTAAGGCAGCAACTCTACCGCTGCGCCACCGTGCCGCCCATCGTTGTATACATACAGGAAAGCAGGAAATTATGAGGGCACCATGAAGAGATGTCATCAAAAGTGGGGTTTGACGGACAAGTCTTGAGGAGAAAACTAAAATAGTTGAGAAGGAGATGGCAAACCACCAAGGTAATGGTACCAAAGCCAAAACCTGTCAGCCTCTCCCTCCATCCATGAAGCATGCACCTTCCTGCTCCGATTACTTAGCAGCGTACAATTTCTAAACAATAAAACAATCCACAAAAGATTGCAATCTTTGTTACATCTTGTAACCGATGCAGAGATAATCTACCAGGATAATAAATGGCCAGAGATTTTCTCATCACTATGGACTTCTTGCTGGGGGTTTCCAGTGCTCAATCTAATCACAAGACCAAGCAGTTAAATGACCTTGCATTAAATAAGTTCAATGTCTGAAGAAGAGTCATAGAGCGATACAGTGTGGAAACTGGCCCTTTGTCCCACCTTGCCCACACTGACCAACATGCCGCAGCTACACTAGTCCCACCTGCCTGAGTTTGGCCCATATCCCTCCAAACCCCTCCTATCCATGTACCTGTCTAAATGTTTCTCCAACATTGCGATAGTCCATGCTTCAACTACCTCCTCCGGCTGCTGGTTCCATACACCCACCACCCTCTGTGTGAAAAACCCGTGGAGAAGGGTCTTCACCCGAAACGTCACCCATTCCTTCTCTCCAGAGGTCCCAGATGATTGGAAAATTGCCCATATTACCCCTCTGCACAAGAAGGGAGCAAAGCAGAATAGTGGGAACTATAGGCTGGTTAGTCTGACATCGGTGGTTGGTAAGATTGTAGTCCATTATAGAGAATAGACAATAGGTGCAGGAGTAGGCCATTCAGCCCTTCGAGCCAGCACCGCCATTCAATGTGATCATGGCTGATCATCCCCAATCAGTACCCCGTTCCTGCCTTCTCCCCATATCCCCTGATTCCTCTAGCCTTAAGAGCTCTATCGAACTCTCTTTTGAATGCATCCAGTGAATCGGCCTCCACTGCCTTCTGAGGCAGAGAATTCCACAAATTCACAACTCTCTGTGTGAAAAAGTTTTTCCTCATCTCAGTTCTAAATGGCCTCCCCCTTATTCTTAAACTGTGGCCGCTGGTTCTGGACTCCCCCAACATCGGGAACATGTTTCCTGTATCTAGCATGTCCACTCCTTAATAATTTTATATGTTTCTCTAAGATGCCCTCTCATCCTTCTAAATTCCAGTGAATACAAGCCCAGTCGCTCCATTCTTTCATCATATGACAGTCCCGCCATCCCGGGAATTAACCTTGTGAACCTACGCTGCACTCCCTCAATTGCAAGAATGTCCTTCCTCAAATTTGGAGACCAAAACTGCACACAATACTCCAGGTGTGGTCTCACCAGGGCCTTGTACAACTGCAGAAGGACCTCTTTGCTCCTATACTCAACTCCTCTTGTTATGAAGGCCAACGTGCCATTAGCTTTCTTCACTGCCTGCTGTACCCGCATGCTTACTTTCAGTGACTGATGTACAAGGACACCCAGATCTCGTTGTACTTCCCCTTTTCCTAATCTGACACCATTCAGACAATAATCTGTCTTCCTGTTCTTGCCTCCAAAGTGGATAACCTCACATTTATACACATTATACTGCATCTGCCATGCATCTGCCCACTCACCCAAGGGTCGGTGTTGTGGCCGCTACTCTTCACGTTGTATATTAATGATTTGGACGAGGGGATTGAAGGCTTTGTGGCCAAGTTTGCGGATGATACGAAAATAGGTGGAGGGGCAGGTAGTGTCGAGAAAGCAGGGACTCTGCAGAAGGACTTGGACAGGTTGGGAGAGTGGGCAGAGAAGTGGCAGATGGAATATAGTGTAGCAAAGAGTGGTGTCATGCATTTTGGTGGCAGGAATAAAGGCGTAGACTATTTTCTAAATGGGGTGAGAATCCAGAAATCGGAGGTGCAAAGGGACTTGGGAGTGCTGGTGCAGGATTCCCAAAAAGTTAATCTGCAAGTCGAATCGGTAGTAAAGAAAGCAAACTCAATGCTAGCATTTATTTCAAGAGGGCTTGTATACATAAAGAGGAATGTAATGCTGAGACTCTATAAGGCGTTGGTAAGGCCGCAGTTGGAATATTGTGAGCAATTTTGGGCATCATATCTGAGGAAGGATGTGCTGGCTCTGGAGAGGGTCCAGAGGAGGTTTACAGGAATGATCCCAGGAATGAGCGGGTTAACCTATGATGAGCGTTTGTCGGCACTGGGCCTGTACTGGCTGGAGTTTAGAAGAATGAGGGGGGACCTCATTGAAACAGACAGAACAGTGAAAGGCTTGGATTGAGTGGATGTGGAGAGGATGTTTCCACTAGTGGGAGAGTCTAGAACCATAGCCTCAGAATTAAAGGACGTTTTATTAGGAAGGAGATGAGGAGAAATTTCTTTAGTCAGAGGGTGGTGAATCTGTGGAATTCTTTGCCACAGAAGGTTGTGGAGGCCAGTGGATATTTTTAAGGCAGAGATAGATAGACTTTAATTAGTTCAGGTGTCAAAGGTTATGGGGAGAAGGCAGGAGAATGGGGTTAGGAGGGAGAGGTAGATCAGCCATGATTGAATGGCGGAGTAGACTGGATGGGCCGAATGGCCTAATTCTACTCCTATCACTTATGACCTTATGAGCTTATGCCGCCTGTCCTGCTGAGTTTCTCCAGCATTTTGTGTCTATCTTCGGTTTAAACCAGCATCTGCAAACCTGAGTGTATGGGTAGTGTATGGCAGTGTCCACCATCAATCTGCACTCCTGCCCTGTTTCAGAGCTGGATATAAGTTCTGCACCATATTTTTGTATGAAAAGATAACCTCTCACGCCTTAGGAAACCACGTAGAGATTACGGAGCAGACATATAATAAAGATAAGGTGGCAGAGACTATGAGGGCATTGTACAAAATGGCTTTCCAAACAACTACTACACTTGTTACAAAGGTCTTGAGAAATTCCCCACACTTTGTCCCACAATACAATGATGTCAGCTCTAATGTTATTGGGGAATGACATGTGCCGACTGCAGGTATATGGTGCAAATGGATATTATTTGATTAGACATTTCACAATAGCTGGTTAATGGATAATAGTTGGCAAGCAACATAGTGACAGAGTGGACTGAATATTCTTCTCAAAGTGTTGCAACCAGTAACAATGCAATTCAAACCTAGAATTCCCGGAGGAGATTGTAACATTTATCCGAAAAAAATAACCATAGAAACATAGAAACATAGACAATAGGTACAGGAGTAGGCCATGGCTGATCATCCAACTCAGTATCCTGTACCTGCCTTCTCTCCATACCCCCTGATCCCTTTAGCCACAAGGGCCACATCTAACTCCCTCTTAAATATAGCCAATGAACTGGCCTCGACTACCTTCTGTGTCAGAGAATTCCACAGATTCACCACTCTCAGTGCAAAAAATGATTTTCTCATCTCGATCCTAAAAGACTTCCCCCTTATCCTTAAACTGTGACCCCTTGTTCTGGACTTCCCCAACATCGGGAACAATCTTCCTGCATCTAGCCTGTCCAACCCCTTAAAAATGTTGTACGTTTCTATAAGATCCCCCCTCAATCTTCTAAATTCTAGCGAGTACAAGCCGAGTCTATCCAGTCTTTCTTCATACGAAAGTCCTGCCATCCCAGGAATCAGTCTGGTGAACCTTCTCTGTACTCCCTCTATGGCAAGAATGTCTTTCAACCAACATCAATAACGGGCGCAGCGGCAGAGTTGCTGCCTTGCAGCACCAGAGACCCGTGTTCGATCCTGACTACGGGCGCTGTGTGTACGGAGGTTTTAACGTTCTCCCCGTGACCTGCGTGGTTTTTCCCCGGGTGCTCCGGTTTCCTCCCACACTCCAAAGACTTACAGGTTTGAGGGTTAATTGGCTTTGGTAAAAATTGTAACTTGTCCCTAGTGGGTGGAGGGCAGTGCTAGTGTATGGGGATCACTGGTCGGCACGGACTCAATGGGCCGAAGGGCCTGTTTCCGCGCTGTATCACTAAACTAAACTAAACAACACTGTGTTCAGTCTGGATGGGAGGTCATGGTTAGAGTCCCAGAGTCATTGAGTCAAAAGGCGTGGAAACAGGCCCTTTGGCCCAACTTGCCCACACTGACAAACATGTCCCATCTACATGTCCCACCTGCCTGCATTTGGCCCACATCCCTCTGAACCTGTCCTATCCATGTCTAAATGTTTCTTAAATGTTGCAATAGTACCTGCCTCAACTACCCTCTCCGGCAGCTCGTTCCATAACATTTTAGTTCCAAGAGGGCGGGAGCATTGGTGTTTGATATTTTTGTCAATAGTATTTCTGCTTTGTCTTGACATCAATGGAGTCAAAGTATGGAATCAATTGTCCTCCCTCATGTAATCGATACTAATGGAAGGAACTGACCAGACTTGGACTGTGCAGGAAAGAACTGCAGATGCTGGTTTACACTGAAGATAGACACAAAATGCTGGAGTAACTCAGCGGGACAGGCAGCATCTCTGGAGAGAAGGAATGGGCGACGTTTCGGGTCGAGACCCTTCTTCAGACTGGATTGTTTTCTCTGGAAGGTCAGAGGTTCAGAGGAGACCTGATAGAAGCATGTAAGGTTATGAGAGGCACAGATAGGGTAGACAGTCGGAACCTTTTTACCCTGGGTGGAAATGTCAAAGACGAGAGGGCATTGCTTTAAGGTGAGAGGGGCTGAGTTTAAAGGGGACAAGTGTATGGGGCAACTTCTATATGCAAAGAGCGGTGGGGGGCTGCAACACGTTGCCAGGGGTGGTGGTGGAGGCAGATACGATATTGGTGCTTAAGAACCTTTTAGATAGTTACATGTGCAGGCAGGGAATGGGGGGGGTATTGATCATGTGCAGGAAGATGAGATTTTGATTATCTTGGTCACATCTTCGGCATGGACATTGTGGGCTGAAGGGCCTGTTTGCGTGCTTTTTTAAATTTGGTTTAGAGACCCTTCAGCCCACCGGGTCCGCGCCGACCAGCGATCCCCGCACATTAACACTATCCCACACCCACTAGGGACAATTTTTACATTTACACCAAGCCAATTCACCTACAAACCTGCACGTCTTTGGAGTGTGGGAGGAAACCGAAGATCTCGGAGAAAACCCACGCAGGTCACGGGGAGAACGTGCAAACTCCGTACAGACAAGCGCCCGTAGTCGGGATCGAACCCGGGTCTCCGGCGCTGCATTCGCTGCAAGGCAGCAACTCTACCGCTGCGCCACCGTGACCGCCCCTACTGTACTGGTCCATCTTCTATGTTCTATCAATGGAATGGAGGTGTGAAATCAATAGTCCTCGCCACTTCAACCCATATCTCAACGGGTTAAACGGAACAGAGGGACTCTTTATAAACCACAATTAATGATTTTAATTGCTGGAACACTCAGAGATCAGCAGGTCAGACAGCGTCTGTAGAAATAAAAATAGTTATGCTGGGATGGAGTGACATGGATTATGGGCAGGCAGCTAAGAGTTGGTCTTGGCATCATGTTCGGCACAGACATCAATACACAATAGGTGCAGGAGCAGGCCATTCGGCCCTTCAAGCCAGCACCGCCATTCAATGTGATCATGGCTGATTGTGGGTCAAAGGGCCTGTTCCTGTGCTATACTGTGTTATATGTCCCGGGGGAGCCACGCATGTGGCGGGAGTGTCCCGGGGGAGCCACGCCGGCCCGATCCCCCCGCCGAACAACCGCGCCGGAACGACGACCGACAGCTGGAACGCGCCTCGGTAGGCCCGACTCCTTCCAGGGGACTGCGGAGAAGCCGGTAGGGGTGGCCAGCCTGGGCCGAAGGAGACTCAGCGGCGGCGGCAATGGGGGCCTCGGCAGCAGAGTGAGCCTCGGCAGCAGAGTGAGCCTCGGCAGCAGCGTGAGCCTCGGTGGTGGTGGAGCCTCGGCGGCAGCGTGAGCCTCGGTGGTGGTGGAGCCTCGGTGGTGTTGGAGCCTCGGTGGTGGTGGAGCCTCGGTGGTGGTGGAGCCTTGGTGGTGGTGGAGCCTCGGTGGCGGTGGAGCCTCGGTGGTGGTGGAGCCTCGGTGGTGTTGGAGCCTCGGTGGTGGTGGAGCCTCGGTGGTGGTGGAGCCTTGGTGGTGGTGGAGCCTCGGTGGCGGTGGAGCCTCGGTGGTGGTGGAGCCTCGGTGGCGGTGGAGCCTCGGTGGCGGTGGAGCCTCGGTGGTGGTGGAGCCTTGGTGGTGGTGGAGCCTCTGCGGCAGCGTGAGCCTCGGTGGCGGTGGAGCCTCGGTGGTGGTGGAGCCTCAGTGGCGGTGGAGCCTCGGTGGTGGTGGAGCCTCGGCGGCAGCGTGAGCCTCGGTGGTGGTGGAACCTCGGTGGTGGTGGAGCCTCGGCGGCAGCGTGAGCCTCGGTGGTGGTGGAGCCTCGGTGGTGGTGGAGCCTCGGTGGCAGCGTGAGCCTCGGTGGTGGTGGAGCCTCGGTGGTGGTGGAGCCTCGGTGGTGGTGGAGCCTCGGCGGCAGCATGAGCCTCAGTGGTGGTGGAGCCTCGGTGGCAGCGTGAGCCTCGGTGGTGGTGGAGCCTCGGCGGCGGTGGGGCCTCGACGGTGGTGGGGCCTTGGCGATGGCGGGAGCCTTGGCGGCGGGGAGGGGAAGACAATGGGGACCCGGCGTGGGGGGACCGCCGTGAAGGACGGTGGGAGAACAAAGGGGGACCCAGTGTGGGGGAGGGGGGGTAGAAATCTAGTTTAGAATCCTCTGCCCAGGGATAGGCCTGTGTCTGTTTGTTTGTTTGTTCGTTCGCTCGTTCCAGTGAAGACTCTGTGCACACGGCAACCAGCCCACAGTCGCTTGTCTATTTCTTTTTTTTCACTTTCAATTTTTTTTTTGTATACCTTGTTGTCTGTTGTGACTGTTTGCAGAACAATTTCCCTCTAGGGATGAATAAAGTATTATCGTATTGTATCGTATTGTATCATATATAGGAAGGGACAGCAGATGTTGGTTTATATTGAAGATAGACTCAAGATATCTACCTCATTGGTAATCCTCGGACTATCCTTAATCGGACTCTGCTGGATTTACCTTGCACTAAATGTTGTTCCCTTATCATGTATCTATACACTGTAAATGGCTCGATTGTAAACATGTATTGTCTTTCCGCTGACTGGATAGCACGCAACAGATGCTTTTCACTGTACCTCGGTACACGTGACAATAAACTCAACTGAACTGAATTAGAAACATAGAAACATAGAAAATAGGTGCAGGAGTAGGCCATTCGGCCCTTCGAGCCTGCACCGCCATTCAATATGATCATGGCTGATCATCCAACTCAGTATCCTGTACCTGCCTTCTCTCCATACCCCCTGATCCCTTTAGCCACAAGGGCCACATCTAACTCCCTCTTAAATATAGCCAATGAACTGGCCTCAACTACCTTCTGTGGCAGAGATTGAATTGCAGGAGTAACTCGGCGGGACAGGCGACAGAGCAGGAATGGGTGACGTTTTGGGTTGACAGTCAGGGGAGAGGGGAACTAGAGATATGGAGAGGTACAAAGAACAGGTGAATGAAAGGGATGAAAAGGACAAATCAAAACCAGCAACGATGATCAAGGAAAGGTGGAGAAGGGGGTAATGAGTTATGGCAACCTCCTGGAGATCTGGGAAACAGGGAGAACCCATACATTTCTCAAGAGTCAAGAGAGTTTTATTGCCATGTGTCCCAGATAGAACAATAACATTCGTACTTGCAGCAGCACAACAGCAGATGTAAACATGGTACATTGTAAACAATATCATAAACGAGAGGAAAAAAGCTCAGTGTGTATATATATACACACCCGTGTATACACATATATATATTATATGTACACACATGCGCACACACACACGCATATAGATATGATACACACACACACACACACACACACACACACACATATATATATATACACACACACACACACACACACACACACACATATATATATATACACACACACACACACACACACACACACACACACACACACACACACACACACACATATATATATGATACACACATGGCACATATGACACACACATATATGCACACACACACACACATATATATATGTGATATACACACACATGCATATATATATATATGATACACACACACACACATATATATATACACACACACACACAAACATACACACACACATACATATATACGATACATACACACACACACACACACACACACACACACACACACATACATATATATATATATATATACGATACATATACATATATACAATACACACACACACACACACACACACACACACACATATATATATATATATATATATATACTCGTTGTGGCCAGGGTGACCCCTCTCCGCGTGGCCACAAACTCTTTGATCACTTCCCTCGGGAAGGCGACTCCGGACTGTCAAAGCTGCCACAGCCAGACATAAAAACAGCTTTTTTTCCCACGAGTAGTAGCTCTATTCAATAACCAAAAATCTGTAGCCTCCTTTTGCTCTGGTATTTTATTTAATTCAAATGTTTAATCGATAATGTTTTATTATTAATGTTTTATGTGTCATCCCTAACTGTCACTGTATGTCGTTGTCACTAGCGGGCGGAGCACCAAGGCAAATTCCTTGTATGTGAATACTTGGCCAATAAACTTATTCATTCATTCATTCATTCATTCATATATATATATACACACACATGCACATGTATGTACACATAAAACAAACGAACAATATTAATGCCATAATAACAATAATGGTCTATGCAGTTCAGAGCTTATTTGAGGTTTTCGTGTTTAATAGCCTGATGACTGTAGGGAAGTAGCTGTTCCTGAACCTGGACGTTACAGTTTTCAAGCTCCTGTACCTTCTTCCCAATGGTGAAAAGAGTGTGTGGCCTGGGTGGCGTGTGCCTAGAATGAATCTAGATAGAATGGAAGGTAGACAAAAGTGCTGGAGAAACTCAGCGGGTGCGGCAGCATCTATGGAGCGAAGGAAATAGGCAACGTTTCTGGCCGAAACCTTTCTTCAGACTCAAGAAGGGAGAAGAAGAGCTTCAGCCCGAAACGTTGCCTATTTCCTTCGCTCCATAGATGCTGCCGCACCCGCTGAGTTTCTCCAGCACTTTTGTCTACCTTCAATTTTCCAGCATCTGCAGTTCCTTCTTAAACACTAGATAGAATGCAGTCAGAGAGAAAAACGGCCCTTCAGCCCACTAAGTGGGTACTGGCCATCGGCGACCCATTTTCAGGGACAGTTTCTTCCCAGCTGTTATCAGGCAACTAAATCATCCCACCACAAGTAAAGATCAGTGCTGATCTATTATCTACCTCTTTGGTGACCCTCGGACTCTCCTTGATCAGACTTTGCTGGGTTTACCTTGCACTAAACGTCATTCCCTTATCGTATCTATACACTGTAAATGGCTCGATTGTAATCATGTATTGTCTTTCTGCTGACTGGTTAGCGCACAACAAAAGCCTCGGTACATGTGACAATAAACGAAACTAAATTATTATTTTTTTAAATTTTCACATTAATCCTACTCGAACACATTCAGTGTTCCCCATATTTACCTTTTCCCTCCAGATTATCCATATACCATAAAACATAGGAGCAGAATTAAACCATTTTGCCCATCAAGTCTACTCTGCCATTCAATCACGGCTGATCTATCTCTCCCTCCCGACCCCATGCTCCTGCCTTCTCCCCATAACCGCTGACACCAGTACTGATCAACAACCCGCCAATCTCCGCTTTAAAGATATCCACTGACTTGGCCTCCAGAGCCTTTTGTGGCGACGAATTCCACAGATTCACCACCCTGTGACTGAAGAAACTCCTCCTCATCACCATTCTAAAGGTAGGTCCTTTTATTCGGAGGCTGTGAACTCTGGTCCTGGACTCTCCCACCAGTGGAAACATCCTCTCCACATCCACCCTCAATCCAGGCCTTTCATAATTTTATGGTTAAGGTTTTAGTGAGATGGGGTTAGGAGGGTGAGAGGGGTGGGAGATTGCAACCTTCACGAGGTCCGCCCTGTTTCGACGAATGCAATCAACCTGCCGTGCACAATCAAATAAGATCAAATAGAACAGGTTGTCCTACAACTTTAGGCACGCAAGAAGAAGAAGAAGGAGGGTGAGATAGATCGGCCATGATTGAATGGCGGATTAGACTTGGTGGGCCGAATGGCCTGATTCTACTCCTATACCTTATGACCTTTTGACCTTACGACCTCATGACTTTATGAGATCCTCCCCCCCCCCCCCCCATTCTCCACAACTCCAGCAACTACAGACTCAGAGCCATCATATACTCCTCATAAAGAATTCTAGAGGTGTACA
>CM075977.1:218494562-218569273 GCA_038087875.1 Malacoraja senta | reverse complement strand
GAGGAGAGGAGAGGAGAGGAGAGGGAGGGGAGATGGGAGAGGAGAGGAGAGGGGAGATGGGAGAGGAGAGGAGAGGAGAGGGAGGGGAGATGGGAGAGGGGAGGGGAGGGGAGGGGAGGGCAGAGGAGGAGAGGAGAGGTGAGGAGAGGAGGAGAGAGGAGAGGAGAGGAGAGGAGAGGGAGGGGAGAGGAGAGGAGAGGAGAGGAGAGGAGAGGAGAGGAGAGGAGCAGAGCGGAAGGGAGAGGAAGGGAGGGGAGGGGAGGGGAGGGGAGGGGAGGGGAGGGGAGGGGAGGGGAGGGGAGGGAGGGGAGGGGAGGGGAGGGGAGGGGAGAGGAAGAGAGGAGGAGAGGAGAGGAGAGGGAGGGGAGGGGAGAGGAGGAGAGGAGGAGAGGAGAGGAGAGGAGAGGGAGGGGAGATGGGAGAGGAGAGGAGGGGAGGGGAGAGGAGAGGGGGGAGAGGAGAGGAGAGTAGCGGAGAGGAAGGGAGAGGAAGGGAGGGGAGGGGAGGGGAGGGGAGGGGAGGGGAGGGGAGGGGAGGGAGAGGGAGGAGGAGAGGTGAGGAGAGGAGAGGAGAGGAGAGGAGAGGAGAGGAGAGGAGAGGAGAGGAGAGGAGAGGAGAGGAGAGGAGAGGAGAGGAGAGGAGAGGAGAGGAGAGGAGAGGAGAGGAGAGGAGAGGGGAGGGGAGGAGATGAGAGGGGAGGAGAGGAGAGGGACGTCGGTTTGCGGGCCGATCTGGTCAAGGGTGACGGAGGAAGGCCGTACAGGAGCCTGGGGCTCGCCTAGATCAGGAACCGTTCCTGTAGACCGAGCGCACGGGCCGACCGGACTTTGGAAATGTCCCCAAAACATGGCGGCGCCCACATGTGTAAATATGCAGAGAGAACCTGACTGTGCAGTTGCACCTGTGACAAATAAAGCTTCACTGAAACATTGTCTTTGTCATCCTTCACACATTTTCTCAGAATGTCACTACTAGGCATAATTTCCATGTTTATATTGAGAACCTTGAGGACCCTGATACAAGAATTATAATTTACCTTGATGTGAGCACCGGCATTAATTGCTCTTTGACAGATAGTGAGATACAGATAGAAAGATCTGTAATAGCATTGTTAGTCATTTCTGCATTATAATAGGGGGGCACGGTGGTGCAGCGGTAGACCCGCGTTCGATCCTGACCTCGGGTGCTGTCTGTACGGAGTTCGCACGTTCTCCCCGTGATTGCAAAGACGTACAGGTGTGTGTAGGAAAGAACTGCAGAAGCTGGTTTTAATCGAAGGCAGACACTCTGGACTGTCAAAGCTGCCACAGCCAGACATAAAAACAGTTTTTATCCACGAGTAGTTGCTCTTGAAGATTAGTGTACAAACTTAAAGCACACGGTATTGGGGGTTCAGTATTGATGTGGATAGAGAACTGGCTGGCAGACAGGAAGCAAAGAGTAGGAGTAAACGGGTCCTTTTCAGAATGGCAGGCAGTGACTAGTGGGGTACCGCAAGGCTCAGTGCTGGGACCCCAGCTATTTACAATATATATTAATGATCTGGAGGAGGGAATTGAATGCAACATCTTTAAGTTTGCAGATGACACGAAACTGGAGGGCAGTGTTAGCTGTGAGGAGGATGCTAGGAGGCTGCAAGGTGACGGATAGGTTGGGTGAGTGGGAAGATGCAGTATAATGTGGATAAATGTGAGGTTATCCACTTTGGTGGCAAAAACAGGAAAGTAGACTATTATCTGAATGGTGGCCGATTAGGAAAAGAGGAGATGCAACGAGACCTGGGTGTCATGGTACACCAGTCATTGAAAGTAGGCATGCAGGTGCAGCAGGCAGTGAAGAAAGCGAATAGTATGTTAGCATTCATAGCAAAAGGATTTGAGTATAGGAGCAGGGAGGTTCTACTGCAGTTGTACAGGGTCTTGGTGAGACCACACCTGGAGTATTGCGTACAGTTTTGGTCGCCTAATCTGAGGAAAGACATTCTTGCCATAGAGGGAGTACAGAGAAGGTTCACCAGACTGATTCCTGGGATGTCAGGACTTTCATATGAAGAAAGACTGGATAGACTCGGCTTGTACTCGCTAGAATTTAGAAGATTGAGGGGGGATCTTATAGAAACTTACAAAATTCTCAAGGGGTTGGACAGGCTAGATGCAGGAAGATTGTTCCCGATGTTGGGGAAGTCCAGAACAAGGGGTCACAGTTTAAGGATAAGGGGGAAGTCTTTTAGGACCGAGATGAGAAAAACATTTTTCACACAGAGAGTGGTGAATCTCTGGAACTCTCTGCCACAGAATGTAGTTGAGGCCAGTTCATTGGCTATATTTAAGAGGGAGTTAGATGTGGCCCTTGTGGCTAAAGGGATCAGGGGGTATGGAGAGAAGGCAGGTACGGGATCATATTAAATGGCGGTGCAGGCTCGAAGGGCCGAATGGCCTACTCCTGCACCTATTTTCTATGTTTCTATGTTTCTACTCAACAGCCAAAAATCTGTAGCCTCCCTTTGATCTGGTATTTTGTTGGTTCACATGCTTGATCAATGGTGTTTTATCATGAATGTTTTATTATTATTAATGTTTAGTGTTTTCTGCGTCATTCGTAACTGTCACTGTATGTCATGTTGTTACTTGTGGGCGGAGCACCAAGGCAAATTCCTTGTATGTGAATACTTGGCCAATAAACCTACTTACTTACTTACTTACAGTAAATGCTGGATTAACTCAGCGGGACCGGCAGCATCTCTGGAGAGAAGGAATGGGGGAACGTTTCGGGTCGAGACCCTTCTTCAGTCTGCATTTTGTGTCTACCAGGTTTATAGGTTAATTGGCTTGATATAAAAATTTAATTGTCCCTCGAGTGTGTAGGATAGTGTCAGTGTGTTGGGTCGCTGGTCAGCGCGGACCCGGTGGGCCGGAGGGCCTGTTTCCGCATTGTATCCTTAAACTAAACTAAACTAAATTAAACTAAAATAAATATCTCATTGCACAATAAACATTTTGGATTTTAATTTGTTTTACCCTGCTACAATGATACTCTTTCCCTGCTCAATCGTTTGCGCCATTATTTATCCAGCATCTAGAATCTAAAACTGTCAGAAATTGTCACAGCAGGCAGTTCATGCTTCAGTTATAGGAACCATGTTTACTCAGTATTTCCTTACCACAAACCTCTGATCAGTTAAAGCGCCCATGCCTCGTCCTTCTAACGCAGGGCGGGGCACGTGTTTACTTAACCTAACCCACATATCGCTGTGTAAGGTTTCTCATTCTCACTCGCCTCGGGATGCAATAGACAATAGACAATAGGCAATAGGTGCAGGAGTAGGCCATTCGGCTCCGAGCCAGCACCGCCATTCAATGTGATCATGGCTGATCGTCCCCAATCAGTACCCCGTTCCTGCCTTCTCCACATATCCCCTGACTCCGCTATCTCTAAGAGCCCTATCTAGCTCTCTCTTGAGGGTATCCAGAGAACCGGCCTCCACCGCCCTCTGAGGCAGAGAATTCCACAGACTCACAACTCTCTGTGAGAAAAAGTGTTTCCTCGTCTCCGTTCTAAATGGCTTACCCCTTATTCTTAAACTGTGGCCCCTGGTTCTGGATTCCCCCAACATCGGGAACATGTTTCCTGCCTCTAGCGTGTCCAAACCCTTTATAATCTTATATGTTTCAATGAGATTCCCTCTCATCCTTCTAAACTCCAGAGTGTACAAGCCCAGCCGCTCCATTCTCTCAGCATATGACAGTCCAGCCATCCCGGGAATTAACCTTGTAAACCTCCGCTGCACTGGTATCGCCGCCTGGTTCGGGAAGTGCTGAGATGCTCCAGCATTTTGTGTCCACCTTCAGTAGTTCAGGACTGTTCTCTGGTTGTGGTTGGATGATTCAGTTGCCTGATAACAGCTGGGAACAGCTCCATCCAAGACTGCAAGGAATTGCAGAGAGTGGTGGACGCAGCCCAGACCATCGCACAAACCAATCTCCCTTCCATTGATTGATCCCATCCATGTTACTCCAGCATTTTATGTCAAACCACCCCCTCCCCAGGTACTTTCCCCTGCAACCGCAGGAGATGCAACACCTGTCCCTATACCTCCCCCCCTCGACTCCGTCCAAGGACACCGACAGTCTTTTCAGGTGAGGCAGAGGCTCACTTGCACCTCCTCCGACCTCATCTACTGTATCCACTGTTCCAGGTGTGGACTCCTGTATCTCGGCGAGACCAAGCGCAGGCTCGGCGATCGTCGCGCTGAGTACCTACGCTCAGTCCGTCTCCCGGTGGCTCAACACTTTAACTCCCCCTCCCATTCCCACACTGACCTTTCTGTCCTGGGCCTCCTCCATTGTCAGAGTGAGGGCCTTGGGCAGCTTACACCCCAGCGGTATGAACATTGACTTCACTAACTTCAAGTAACCCTTGCTTTCCCTCTCTCTTCATCCCCTCCCCCTTCCCAGTTCTCCCACCAGTCTTACTGTCTCCGACTACATTCTATACCTGTCCCGCCCACTCCCCTGACATCGGTCTGAAGAAGGGTCTCGACCCGAAGTGTCACCCGTTCCTTCTCTCCAGAGATGCTGCCTGTCCCACTGAGTTACTCCAGCATTTTGTATCTCCCTTCCATTGACTCCAAATGCACCTCATGCTGCCTCAGCAGCATAATCAAGGATCAGTCTCTCCCCGGTCACTCCTGCTTCTCCCCTCTCCCATCAGGTAAAAGGTACCGAAGTTTGAAAATGCACATACCAGATTCAGGGACAGTTTCTTCCCAGCTGTCATCAGACAACTGAACCATCCTCTCACCAGCTAGAGTCCGGTCCTGTCCTTCCATCCACCTCATTGGAGATCTTTGAGCTATCTTTAATCAGAATGTATCTATCTTTATCTTAGACAATAGACAGCAGACAATAGGGGCAGGAGTAGGCCATTCGGCCCTTCATAGATACATAGATACATAGAAAATAGGTGCAGGAGTAGGCCATTCGGCCCTTCGAGCCTGCACCGCCATTCAATATGATCATGGCTGATCATCCAACTCAGTATCCCGTACCTGCCTTCTCTCCATACCCCCTGATCCCTTTAGCCACAAGGGCCACATCTAACTCCCTCTTAAATATAGCCAATGAACTGGCCTCAACTACCCTCTGTGGCAGAGAGTTCCAGAGATTCACCACTCTCTGTGTGAAAAAGTTTTTCCTCATCTCGGTCTTAAAGGATTTCCCCCTTATCCTTAAGCTGTGACCCCTTGTCCTGGACTTCCCCAACATCGGGAACAATCTTCCTGCATCTAGCCTGTCCAACCCCATAAGAATTTTGTACGTTTCTATAAGATCCCCTCTCAATCTCCTAAATTCTAGCGAGTATAAACCAAGTCTATCCAGTCTTTCTTCATATGAAAGTCCTGACATCCCAGGAATCAGTCTGGTGAACCTTCTCTGCACTCCCTCTATGGCTATAATGTCCTTCCTCAGATTTGGAGACCAAAACTGTACGCAATACTCCAGGTGTGGTCTCACCAAGACCCTGTACAACTGCAGTAGAACCTCCCTGCTCCTATACTCAAATCCTCTTGCTATGAAGGCCAACATACCATTCGCTTTCTTCACTGCCTGCTGCACCTGCATGCCTACTTTCAATGACTGGTGTACCATGACACCCAGGTCTCGCTGCACCTCCCCATTTCCTAATCGGCCACCATTTAGATAATAGTCTGCCTTCCCGTTTTTGCCACCAAAGTGGATAACCTCACATTTATCCACATTATACTGCATCTGCCAAACATTTGCCCACTCACCCAGCCTATCCAAGTCACCTTGCAGTCTCCTAGCATCCTCCTCACAGCTAACACTGCCCCCCAGCTTAGTGTCATCCGCAAACTTGGAGATGTTGCATTCAATTCCCTCGTCCAGATCATTAATATAAATTGTAAATAGCTGGGGTCCCAGCACTGAGCCTTGCGGTACCCCACTAGTCACTGCCTGCCATTGTGAAAAGGACCCGTTTACTCCTACTCTTTGCTTCCTGTTTGCCAGCCAGTTCTCTATCCACATCAATACTGAACCCCCAATACCGTGTGATTTAAGTTTTCGAGCCAGCACTGCCATTCAATGTGATCATGACTGATCATCCATAATCAGTACCCCGTTCCTGCCTTCTCCCCATATCCCTTGACTCCGCTATCTTTAAGAGCCCTATCTAACTCTCTCTTGAAAGCATCCAGAGAATTGGCCTCCACTGCATTCTGAGGCAGGGAATTCCATAGACTCACAACTCTCTGGGTGAAAAAGTTTTTCCTCATCTCTGTTCTAAATGGCCTAACCCTTATTCTGAAACTAAACTTGCACTAAACTTTATTCCCTTTATCCTTTATCTGTACTTTATGGACAGCTTGTTTATAATCATGTCTAGTCTTTTCTTTGACTGGATAGCACACACAAAAACAAGCTTTACACAGTACCTCAGTGCACATGACAATAATAAACTAACCTAAACTAACAGTATCACCCTTAATAAACTTAGGGCAACTGTAGTAGTGACATCTGAACACAAAGAGATCCATTTAACACAGTCACGGTGGAGCAGCGGTAGAGTTGCTGCCTTACAGCGAATGCAGCGCCAGAGACCCGGGTTCGATCCCGACTACGGGTGCTGTCTGTACGGAGTTTGTACCTTCTCCCCGCGATCTGCGTGGGTTTTCACCGAGATCTTCCGTTTCCTCCCACAGTCCAAAGACGTGCAGGTTTGTAGGTTAATTGGCTTGGTAAATGTAAAAATTGTCCCTTGTGGGTGTAGGAATGTGTTAGTTAATGTGCGGTGATTGCTAGTCGGCGTGGACCCGGTGGGCCGAAGGGCATGTTTCCGCGCTGTAGAGTCTGAAGAAGGGTTTCGGCCCGAAACGTTGCCTATTTCCTTCGCTCCATAGATGCTGCTGCACCCGCTGAGTTTCTCCAGCACTTTTGTCTACCTTCGATTTTCCAGCATCTGCAGTTCCTTCTTAAACACGAGGAGAATTAGCCCATTTGGCCCATCGAGTCTACTCTGACATTCGTTCATAAGTTCATAAGTTATAGGAGCAGAATTAGCCCATTCGGCCCGTCAAGTCTACTCTGCCATTCAATCATGGCTGATCTATCTCTCTCTCTTTCTCAACCCCATTCTCCTGCCTTCTCCCCGTAATGCCTTAGAAATCCCCACTGACTTGGCCTCCACTGTCGTCTGTGGCAATGAATTCCACAGATTCACCACCCTAAGGTCCAATGCCAAGATTACACATTACCTTCACGTGTTCTTGAAGCAGCTATGTTTCCCCTTGAGTCTGAAGAAGGGTCTTGACCCGAAACGTCTCCTATCCATGTCCTTCACAGATGCTGCCTGACCCGCTGAGTTACTCCAGCACTCTGCGAAACGTCACCTATCCATGCTCTCCAGAGATGCTGCCTGACCCGCTGAGTTACTCCAGCACTCCGTGAAACGTCACCTATCCATGTTCTCCACAGATGCTGCCTGACTCCAGCATTGTCACGTTCACCGAGGTACAGTAAAAAGCTTTGTTTTGTATGCTATCCAATCAAATGAGATAGTACTATACATAAATCCAATCAAGCCAGACTCAGGTACTATAGGTAGAGCAAAGGGGCAGATACAGAGTGCAGAATATAGTTCTCAGCATTGTAGCACATCAGTTCCAGAGACAAAGTCCAGTGTCCACAATCGGCTAGAGATGAATCGTACAGTACCCTAGCTTATGGAAGGACCATTCAGAAGCCTAGTTTATGGAGGGTCTTAGCTTAACCAATAGACAATAGGTGCAGGAGTAGGCCATTCAGCCCTTCGAGCCAGCACCGCCATTCAATGTGATCATGGCTGATCATCCCCAATCAGTACCCCGTTCCTGCCTTCTCCCCATATCCCCTGACTCCGCTATCTTTAAGAGCCCTATCAAGCTCTCTCATGAAAGTATCCAGAGAACCGGCCTCCACCGCCCTCTGAGGCAGAGAATTCCACAGACTCACAACTCTCTGTGTGAAAAAGTGTTTCCTCGTCTCCGTTCATCTCCAACCATAGAGTCATACAGCGTGGAAACAGGCCCTTCAGCCCAAATTGCCCACACCAACCAACACATCCGAATCTACACTAGCCCCACCTGCCTGCGTTTGGTCCATATCCCTCTAAACCTGCCCTATCCATGAACTTGTCCAAATCTTTCTTAAACGTTGCAATAATACCTGCCTCAACTACCCTCTCTGGCAGCTCATTGCATAACTGTTTTGTTGCAAGATGGCAGGAGTATTGGTGTTTGGTTTGGTAGCTCGTTCCATGCACCCACCACCCTCTGTGTGTAAAGGTTCACAAGCCTGACTACAGCGGGGAAGAAGCCTGGCCGTTGCGCGCTTTCAAGCTTCTCCATGACGGAAGCGGGGAGTAGAAGGACTGACCGGGGTGGGACAAGACTTGAACTTATCCCTGGGGAGATCCAAGGATACTGGGAAGCATCTCAACATCAAACAAACCATTCCTTCTATTGTCAGCCAGGGTGACTTGTTCTCAGGATGAGTGATTAATGCCAGACGTCTCATCAGTGGAGACTTGGTTATCCAGGTAGGTGACAACTTGTTGGTCGGCAAGGTGAGCAGAAGGGTCTGTTTCTAGGATGGATGCATCTGTGCCTTCAAGAGGGTAGATTGACTATTACCAGTGGTAAGTAGTTGAAGCTTTACAACACGGTGTAAAGGGGTATCCTGTATCTTCCCCTTTGCACATCACGGTGGAGCAGCGGTACAGTTGCTGCCTTACAGCGAATGCAGCGCCAGAGACCCGGGTTCGATCCCGACTATGGGTGCTGTCTGTACGGAGTTGCCCCGTGATCTGCGTGGGTTTTCACCGAGATCTTCGGTTTCCTCCCACACTCGAAAGACGTACAGGTTTGTAAGTTAATTAGCTTGGTGTAAATGTAAAAATTGTCCCGAGTGGGTGTAGGAGAGTGTTAGTTGGTCGGCGCGGACCCGGTGGGCCGAAGGGCCTGTTTCCGCGCTGTATCTCTAAACTAAACTAAACTTGGAAATACTCTGCAGGACGGGCAGCACCTTTAATTTAGTTTAGTTTAGTTTGGAGATACAGCGTGGAAACAGGCCCTTCGGCCCACCGAATCCGCACCGACCAGCGATCCCCGCACGCTAACACTACCCTACACACACACCAGGGACAATTTTCAATTTATACCAAGCCAATTAACCCTACAAACCTGTACGTCTTTGGAGCGTGGGAGGAAACCGGAGCACCCGGAAAAAACCCACGCGGTTCACGGGGAGAACGTGCAAACTCCGAACAGACAGCACAGTTTAAGAATAAGGGGTAAGCCATTTAGAACGGAGACGAGGAAACACTTTTTCTCACAGAGAGTTGTGAGTCTCTGGAATTCTCTGCCTCAGAGGGCGGTGGAGGCAGGTTCTCTGGATACTTTCAAGAGAGAGCTAGATAGGGCTCTTAAAGATAGCGGAGTCAGGAGATATGGGGAGAAGGCAGGATCACCCGCTGAGTTTCTCCAGCATTTTTGTCTACCTTCGATTCTCCAGCATCTGCAGTTCCTTCTTAAACAGTAAGATTGCAAGTGTAGGGTGGCACAGTGGGACACTGGTAGAGATGCTTGCTCACAGCGCCAGAGAACCAGGTTGGATCCTGACCTCTGGTGCTGCCTGCTTGACATTTACACATTCTCCCTGTGATCACGTGGGTTTCCTCCAGGTGCTCTGGTTTCATCTCATGTGGGAGCCGCCATCTTGGAGGAACGGCTGCTAAACAGCAGCCGTCCGTCAAATTCACTGTTTCTTTAGTTTTAGTGTTTTTTATTTCTTTGTTTGTTTGGGGGGTTTTGACTTTTAATGTGGGGGGGTAAGGGGGAAACTATTTCTAGGTCCCTACCTGGTCGGTGAGGCAGCTTTTTCTCCAGGCTGCCTCGTCGACCCGTCCTCGTGGCCTACCAGCGGGCATGGAGCGCCGTTTCCTGACGGGGACCGCCCAGCACCTTCAGCTTCGGTGGCGGCACAGCGCTGGAGCGCTATCGGAGAGCGTAGCGGGCGATGCCTTGCCTGGGTCGCCGCGCTGGAACGACGCGTTGGAGCTCCGGTATGCGGTGACCACCGAGATCAACACCTCCGGGCTGCGGGACTGCGGAGCGACCAGCCGCGGGCGGCGGCGCCGACTTTTACATCGGGAGCCTCGTGGCTCCAAATCGGCGCGGCCCTGTCGGCTTCAGGTGCCATCGACTCCGCTGGGTAACCGGCCGTTCCAGCCGCTGCGAGGACTCTCCCGACGGCCAGGAACATCGGGCCTCCGTTGAGGCAACTGTGGTGGCCTCGATGGGCCTGACTCTGGGGAGAACTGGGTTGGGGACTGGACATTGTGCCTTCCCCCACAGTGGTGGTCATTGTGGGGGGATGATTTTTGTGTGCTGTGCCTGTCAGTCCGTGTGCAAGATGGCGGTCGGAGGGGAGAGTGGACGCTGGCGCGAATTGGTCGCCGCTGCTCTCTCCTCAAATTGTGTTTCTTATTTTCTTTTGGTGCTCTTGAAATTGAATTCTGTCCTTGATTTGTGTACTGTGGTGTTTTTATATTTAATTTATTCCGATTATGTGTTTTGTATTTTTTTTGTGATTCTATGCCTTTTAAGGTGTCCTTGGGTTTTAGAAAGGCGCCAGTAAATAAAATGATTATTATTATTATTATTATTATCCCACATCCCAAAGACGTGAGGGTTTGTTGTTTGGTTTAATTTTAGTTCAGTTTAGTTTAGTTTAGTTTAGAGATTCAGCATGGAAACAGGCCCTTCGGCCCTCCGAGTCCATGCCGTCCAATGATCAACCCGTGAACAACAGTGTTCTATCCTACACACTGGGGAACATTTTACAGTATTTAATTAACCTACAAACCCGCACGTCTTTGGGATGTTGGTGGTAACAGGAGCACCCGGAGCAAACCCACGCGGTCACGGGGAGAACGTGCAAACACCACACAGGCAGCAACCAGGTCAGGATCAAACCCGGGTCTCTGGCGCTGTAAGGCAGCATCTGTGTTACTGTAAGTTAATTGGCCTCTATAAATTGTCAAAATGTGGTGGGAATGGATATGAAAGTGTGATAACTGGTGCGAAGAGGTGATCGATGGTCGGCATGGACTCGGTGGGCCGAGGGATTAGGGTTAGGATTATATCCCATCAATTAATCTGGTCTTGTGGATTCCAGGAGTGTGCCTGCTTATCCTGACTTCGAGAAAAAGACATTGAACATTTAACAGCACTTGGTAGCTTCACGGGGCAGTCGTGAAACATGAGCCGACTTGATCCCAATCTCTCTGCTGGACGGACATCAATTTCTCTTCGTGATCCTTCAATTGGCATTTGTTTTTTGTTGAAGATTGCCGAACATCTCCTGCTAAATTTAGATGTTGTTCTATGAAGCCTGGATAGTTTCAGAAAGTTAACAAAATAGAAGTTGGGGTGGTCATGTAGCAGTTTGTATCAGACGTCGGTGAGGCCACATTTAGAGTATTGTGTTCCGTTCTGGGCACCATGTTACAGGAAAGAGGTTGTCAAGCTGGAAAGGGTGCAGATAAGATTTACGAGGATGTTGCCAGGACTAGGGGTTCTGAGCTACAGTGAGCGGTTGAGTAGGCTGGGACTCTATTCCTTGGAGCGCAGGAGTATGAGGAAAGATCTTATATAGGTGTACAAATATATGAGAGGAATAGTTCGCACAGTCTCTTGCCCAGATTAGGTGAACCGAGGACCAGAGGACATAGGTTTAAGTTGAAGGGGTAAAGATTTATTAGGAATCTGAGGGGTAACATTTTCACACAAAGAGTGGTGGGTGTATGGAACAAGCTGTCAGAGGAGGTAGTTGAGGCAGGGACTATTGTAACATTTAAGAAACCATTCGACAGTTACATGGATAGGACAGGTTTAGAGGGATATGAGCCAAACGCAGGCAGATGCGACTAGTATAGATGGGACATGTTGGTCAGTGTGGACAAGTTGGGCCAAAGGGCTTGTTTCCACGCTGTATGACTCTATGAGTCTATGACTGACATGTTCTATGATAACAGGCTATCAAACTGCTGAAGCAGCATCCTTAAGCCCCTGTCCCACTTTCACGACCTAATTGGAGACCTCTGCCGAGTTTGCCCTTGACTCATACTCGCAGCCTGGTCGCCACGAGGTTGTCGGAGGTCGTAGGAGGTCTTCGTAACTCTTCCTCATGCTCGTGAGTGCTCTCCACGTACTCGTGGCCTCAAGTACGTCGCGGCATTTTTCCAGCCTGATAAAAAATGTCCACGAGTTTAAAAAAAGGTCGGCATGGAATTTGTTTTTACTTTTTACTTGTAGGTAGGCCGTGATGGTAGTCGTAGGTCGGTAACTGGCCCGAGAAAAAAAATGCAAACATGACATAATTTGATCATGTGATCATTTTCCACTGGTAGCTAGTCGTAGTTGGTCTTAGGTGTGGAAGACTGAGGTCGAGGGGGGTCGTAGGAGGTCGTAGACATAGTCGTAGGAGGTTGTAGACATAGTCATAGGAGGTCGTAGGAGGTCTTTTACTTCGGCGAGTCAACATGACCTTGACATTTTTTTCACCTCGTCTCGGGTCTTCTAAACTCGTGGATTAGGTCGTCCAAGTGGGACAGGCCCTTTGGCCATCTTTATTCCCAGTGCAACACCAAACGATTTATATAATTCTACCACTGAAGGTGTGGACCAAATGCACAAGCATGAAAACTTGTACGTAATAGGCATCAAGCATTGGGAAATCCAGTATCCCCTTGGAAAATGTGCCCAGCGCCGGGAGTGCGCTGGAGCAGAGGTAAAGTTGCTGCCTTACAGCGCCAGAGACCCAGGTTCGATCCCGACTACGGGTGCTGTCTATGTACGGAATTTGTACGTTCTCCCTGTGACCACGTGGGTTTTCTCCGGGTGCTCCGGTCTCCACCCACAGCCCAAAGACATACAGGTTTGTAGGTTAATTGGCTCGGTATAATTGTAAATTGTCACTAGTTTAGTTTAGACAGCGTGGAAACAGGCCCTTCGGCCCACCGAGTCCACGCCGACCAGCGATCCCCACACGCTATCACGCTGCTACACACATTAGGGACAATTTACAATTATATCAAGCAAATTGACCTACAAACCTGTACGTCTTTTGGAGTGTTGGAGGAAACCGAAGCATCCTGTGAAAACCCACGCAGGTCACGGGGAGAACGTAAAAACTCCGTACAGACAGCACCCGTAGTCAGGATCAAACCCGGGTCTCTGGCGCTGTAAGGCAGCAACTCTACCACTGCGCCACCGTGCCATCCTTGTGTATAGGATAGTGCTAGTGTACTGGGTGATCGCTGGTTGGCATGGACTTGATGGGCCAAAGGGTCAGTTTGGCCCATCACTAAAAGAAAAAAAAGGGTCTCGACACGAAACGTCGCCTATTCCTTCTCTCCATCGAACGATCAGTCTGAAGAAGCGTCTCGACTCGAAACATCGCCTGGTCCTTCTCTCCATAGAACAAGATCAGTCTGAAGAAGGGTCTCGACACGAAATGTCGCCATTCCTTCTCTCCATAGAACGATCAGTCTGAAGAAGCGTCTCGACTCGAAACATCGCCTGGTCCTTCTCTCCATAGATGCTGCCTCACCCGCTGAGCTTCTCCAGCAATTTTTGTCTAAACTGAAAATGGTGACCTTGTCATTTTGAACGTGATCCCATGTCATAAAAAGCAGCAGAAATATATCAAACTGGAGCGCTTTATGTATAAAGCTCTGAGTGCAAGCGCTTGCTTATATTAGCCGTGATAGAGTTGTACTATTGATCTTCATCCCCATTATCAACACGATCATGATTGATTAATCAGGTATCTGTCCCTAAGAGTTCGAGACATCCCTTTTCACCCGCCGAGCGACAGCGTTTGCGCCAAATTTTCCAACCTATCAAGGGAATAACCTTGAAGAAATTATGGACAAGAAGTACTTAAAATGAGCAAGGTCATTATGGAAATATTTTCAACGCGATCCCATCAAGAGAGTTGTGAAAACCTTCATTACCAAAGAGCCTTCCTCTGACGAAAAAAAGAAAAGGATTATAAATGGTTTCTATCTTTGCTGTGGCTTTTTGTGTTTCTAATTCCCTCTGTGTTATTTACTGGTGAGAATACTATTGTTGTACCAGAGGAAGAATAAGAGGATGCATTTTTAAATGTCAGCTCTGCAGGTGAGGCTGGGAGGATGGAAATCCATTTATCATTGTGTAAAGCAATATAATATAACTAGAGTTGACACCATAATGCAGCTGTTTTATCTCGACTGTCAAAGCTTTGTCAGTTAGTTATACATCACATCTGATACAAGTACTGTATTCCTGATTAGAAATTGCTTGAATGTTGCTGGGTTATCTATCAGCATGGGTCACACATCACCTGGCTGGAGGGGAAAGAAACGGAAGACCATTAACCCTTTAAACGCGCTTTCCCGGGATATTTTTTAACGGTGATTCATCTCCTCGGCTTAGCACTGGGCCTGTTTTTCAAGGTGCAACAGTTAGTTCACAGCATGTCGTCATGGAACGGCAGAGGATGGTTCAGACAATTGACAATGGACAGTAGACAATATACGCAGGAGTAGGCCATTCGGCCCTTCGAGCCAGCACTGCCATTCACTGGATGATCATGGCTGATCATCCACACTCAGTACCCCGTTCCTGCCTTTTCCCCATATTCCCTGACTCCGCTATCTTCAAGAGCTCTATCTAACTCTCTCTTGAAAGTACCCAGAGAACCGGCCTCCACCGCCCTCTGAGGCAGAGAATTCCACAGATTCACAACCCTCTTTCAAGAGAGAGCTAGATAGGGCTCTTAAAAATAGCGGAATCAGGGGATATGGGGAGAAGGCAGGAACGGGGTACTGATTGGGGATGATCAGCCATGATCACATTGAATGCCGGTGCTGGCTCGAAGGGCCGAATGGCCTACTCCTGCACCTATTGTCTATTGTCTATTGTCTATTGTCCTCTGTGTGAAAAAGTTTTTCCTCGTCTCCATTCTAAATGGCTTACCCCTTTCTTAAACTGTGGCCCCCGGTTCTGGACTCCCCCAACATCGGGAACATGTTTCCTGCCTCTAGCGTGTCCAAACCCTTAATAATCTTATATGTTTCAAGAAGATCCCCTCTCATTCTTCTAAATTCCAGCTTATACAAGTCCAGCCGCTCCATTCTATCAGCATATGACCGTCCCGCCATCCCGGGAATTAACCGCGTGAACCTACACTGCACTCTCTGAATAGCAAGAATTACACCGAAGATAGACACAAAATGCTGGAGTAACTCAGCGGGTCAGGCTGCAATCACTGAAGAGAAGGAATGGGTGATGATTCAACACCTTAACAACACCTCATAGAGTCATAGAGTCACACAGTGTGGAAACAGGCCCTTCAGCCCAACTTGCTCATGCTGGCACAGGAGAATGATATCGAGGGGGAAAGATAGATCAGCCATGATTGAATGACTTGATGGGCTGAATGGCCTAATTCTGTTCCTATAACTTATGAACATATGAACTTATGTATGCAGAACAAAGAACTAAGAGTTACAGCGCCAGAGACCCGGGTTCGATCCTGACCTCGGGTGCTGTCTGTACGGAGTTTGTACGTTCTCCCCGTGACCGCGTGGGTTTTCTCTGAACGCTCTGGTTTCCTCCCACCCTCCAAGTAGGTACAGGTTTGTGGATTAATTGGCTTCTGTTAAATTGTAAATTTGTAAATTGTAAACATTTGTATAAAATATTATAATTTGTATTAAATTGTAAATTCTCAGTACAATTGTAAATTGTCCCTGGTGTATGGGATAATGCTAGTGTACGGGGTGATCGCTGGTCGGCGCGGACTCGGTGGGCTGAAGGACCTGTTTCCGCACTGTATCTTTAAAGTCTTAAGCAAACTGCAGATGCTGGTATATACTAAAGATAGACACAAAATGGTGGTCAGCCGGGATCTCTGGAGAAAAAGGATGGGTGACGTTTCGGGTCAGGACTGCCTATACTTTGGGTACTCAGTACTATGAACAGCGCTGTGGAAGTACAAGAGCATTTACTGCCTATTGTAAACCTGAAGCCTTCGCCTTACACAGGATGTACTAGTTGTAACGTCACCAAAATCACCCACGACTTGCACATTGAACAGTTAGGCCCAACTTCTGCCGAACAGTGTGGTTATGTCTTTCCGGTTCTGTGAAAATCTGGACTTGATCGAGAGTGGGGGGAGGAGCGATGATCAGTAATTGTTCCTGCCCTGTTAGAGTCTCAACTCCGAGAGCGAAACTAGGCCAGATTTGCCAACACATTTAAAACAAAAACACTGTGGCCTAAGGGAAGAATAATTTGTGTTCTAAATCGCCTCCAAAGCTTCCACTTCCTCAGAAGACTTAGGAAGTTAGGCATGTCGCCACCAACTCTCACCAACTTCTACAGATGCGCCGTAGAAAGCATTTTATCGGGATGCATCACAGCACGGTTTGGGAACAGCTCCATCCAAGACCGCAAGAAATTGCAGAGAATTGTGGACGCAGCCCAGACCGTCACACAAACCAACTTCCCTTCCATTGACTCATTTATACCTCACGTTGCCTCCGGCAAGGCCAGCAGCATCATCAAGGACCAGTCTCACCCTGGCCACTCCCTCTTCTCCCCTCTCCCATCAGTCAAGGGGTACAGAAGTGTGAAAACGCACACACCTCCAGATTCAGGGACAGTTTCTTCCCAGCTGTTATCAGGCAACCGAACCATCCTACCACCAACTTGTCTTGAGCTACTATCTACCTCATTGGGGACCCTCAGACTATCTTTAATCAGACTTTTACTAAACTTTCACTAAATGTTATTCCCTTTATCATGTATGTGTACACTGTGGACGTCTTGATTGTAATCATAAGGTCATAAGTGGTAGGAGTGATAGGAGAAGAATTAGGCCATTCGGCACATCAAGTCTACTCCGCCATTCAATCATGGCTGATTTATCTTTCCCTCTTAACCCCATTCTCCTGCCTACTCCCCATAACCTCTGACACCCGTACTAATCGAGAATCATGTACCATCTGTTCACCGACTGGATATCACACGACAAAAATGCTCTTCACGGTACCTCAGTACACGTGGCAATAAACTAAATT
This sequence comes from Malacoraja senta, assembly GCA_038087875.1. Taxonomy (NCBI): domain Eukaryota; kingdom Metazoa; phylum Chordata; class Chondrichthyes; order Rajiformes; family Rajidae; genus Malacoraja; species Malacoraja senta. The sequence continues at coordinate 218,552,083 of CM075977.1, read as the reverse complement.
AAACCCAACTATTTAGATAGAAGCAGGCCTTGTCATCGCAAAGGAACAATTCCCTTCTCCCACAAGAGTTGGATCGACTAGTTAGTAGATATGGCCACGATTTTCTCAGTGACACGTAACACAAGCATCGTTCGACACGTTCAGCCCAATGAACTAAAGAAGTTTTTCTACAGAAGTGTATCTACAGAAAGTGCCTGCCTGCTGCGGTTAGAGCGGCACAGATGTAACGTGAGACGATGCTGCACCGCATGAAAGGGGAATGATAACCGAGTATACTGTTGGCTTTTAACATTTTTTCCTTTGTAATTTTACCGCTTTCTGAGCCTCCCCTGACACCCGGCACGGTGGCGCAGCGGTAGAGTTGCTGCCTTCCAGCGGTTGCAGCGCCAGAGAGCCGGGTTCCATCCCGACTACGGGCGCTGTCTGTACGGAGTTTGTGCGGAGTCTCCCAGTGACCTGCGTGGGCTTTCTCCGCGATCTACGGTTTCCTACCACGCTCCAAAGGCTTGTAGGTTAACTGGCTTGGTATAATTGTAAATCGCCCCTAGTGTGCGTGTAGGTGGCGTTAGTGTGCGGGGATCGCTGGTCGGCACGGACTCGGTGGGCCGAAGGGCCAGTTTCCACGCTGTATCTCTAAACGAAACTAAACCAAACCTCTACTGTTGCTTTGGTCCAGCAGAATCCTATGCTCCACATATCCCTCCCTTACTTATCCAACATTCCCTTCTTCCTTCAATCCTTCCTGACTTCATCTACTTCCTTAGAAGAGTTAGAAGATTCGGCATGTCCACGAATACTCTCTTGGACTTCGACACGTATAACGTAGGCTGGTTGCATCACGGCCTGGTTTGACATCAAGCGGAACGATGAGGACCCACAAACCTGTCCATATCGACGGGGCGATGGTGGGGAGAGTCAAGGGCTTCAAATACCCGGGCGCGCACATCTCTGAAGATCTTTCCTGGACCCGGCACACTAACGCAATTCCTGAGAAGATTGAGGAGATTCGATATGTCACAAGAGGACTCTCTTGACCTTATACAGGTGTGCAGTAGAGAGTATATTGACGGATTTGCATCTCGGCCTAGTTCGGCATCGCAAACGTCCAGGAACAAAAGAGACTGCCCGGTCCACTACAGCTACTGACCTCCCCACCATCAAAGGGATTTATAGGGGCTCATAGGAGTCATAGAATGATACAGTGTGGAAGCAGGCCCTTCAGCCCAACTTGCCCACACCGGCCAACAATGTCCCAGCTACACTAGTCCCACCTGCCTGCGCCTGGTCCATATCCCTCCAAACCTGTCCTATCCATGTACCCGTCTAACTGTTTCTTAAATGATGGATTAGTCCCAGCCTCAACTATCTCCTCTGGCAGCTTGTTCCATACACCCACCACCCTCTGTGTGAAAAAGTTACCTCTCAGATTCCTAATAAATCCTTTCCCCTTCATCTTGAACCTATGCCCTCTGGTCCTCGATTCCCCTACTCTGGGCAAGAAGAGGTGCTGCAGCATCATCAGAGACGACTGTTGTAGAGTGGATGTGGAGAGGATGTTTTCCACTAGTGGGAGAGTCTCAGAATTAAAGGACGTACCTCTAGGAAGGAGGTGAGGAGGAATTTCTTTAGTCAGAGGGTGGTGAATCTGTGGAATTCATTTGCACAGACGGCTGTGGAGGCCAGGTCAATGGGTATTTTTAAGGCGGAGTTAGACAGATTCTTGATTTATACGGGTGTCAGGGACTAGGATAGTCATTATCGTAATTGTAGGATCTTGCTTTTGTGCAAATTGGTTAATAAATGTTATGCATCGACGATTAGGCAAAGACGATATCTGAAAAATACAGCATTTGCTGCAGAGTTCATAAGGCTGTAAGGCAGAGGAGCAGAATTAGGCCCATCCAGTCTGCTCCGCCATTCAATCTCCCTCTCAACCCCATTCTCCTGCCTTCTCCCCATAATCTTTGTTGCCCTGTCAATATCCTGTGTGGGAAGAAACTGCAGATGCTGGTTTATGCTGAAGATAGTTCCTCTGGAGGAAAGGATCCTGCCTGACCCGCTGAGTTACTCCAGCATTTTGTGTCTACCTACCAATCCCCGCTTTATAAATACCCAATGCCGTCCGTGGCATTGACTCCAGAGATGCTGCCTGACCTGCTGAGTTACTCCAGCGTTTTGTGTCCCGTCTTTGGTTATAAACCAGCATCTGCAGTTCTTTTTTTTCTACGGAAACTATGGAATAGTTGCCCCTGGAGGTCATCCTAAAAAAACAAACAATATCTCTCCAATAATTTGGTCCCGTATCAAATGAAATTGCGAGAGTAAATCCAAGTAGAGGGAGAATCTGCACAGCATCCAGTCTTTGGCATGGAGCCACTTAGTCCGATTCCATTATTCTATTAGATCGCAGCTGTTCAGTGCTTCAATTCCATTTACCTACTTTTGGCCATTATCTCCTGATACTGCAGCAAATATCTATCAATCTTTGAGTGGGGAAATCTCCGTTTACCTGGCCTACACCGGCTTTTGGCAGAGGAGATTCCCGAAATCCACTACCGCTTCTGGGGAACAAATGTGCCTCTGGTTCAACTAATTTAAGTGGGCACTACTCTAAGGTAGTTTAATGTTGCCTGGGTTTCAGCAACTAAGTTACAGAGAAAGGTTGAACAAGTTAGGTCTTTATTCTTTGGAGCACAGAAGGTTAAGGGGGACTTGATAGAGGTCTTTAAAATGATGAGAGGGATAGACAGAGTTGACGTGGATAAGCTTTTTCCATTGAGAGTAGGGAAGATTCAAACAAGAGGACATGATTTGAGAATTAAGGGACAGAAGTTTAGGGGCAACATGAGGGGGAACTTCTTTACTCAGAGAGTGGTAGCTGTGTGGAATGAGCTTCCAGTGGAAATGGTGGAGGCAGGTTCGATTTTATCATTTAAAAATAAATTGGATAGGTATATGGACGGGAAATGAATGGAGGGTTATGGTTTGAGTGCAGGTAGATGGGACTAGGTGAGAGTAAGTGTTCGGCACGGACTAGAAGGGCTGAGATGGCCGGTTTCCGTGCTGTAATTGTTATATGGTTATATGGTTATAAGTGTGGCACTACCATAAGGCAGTTGAAGTGTGCTAAGGTCGTTTAGACGTTTAGAAGGCTAGCCGGCTGCATGGCTGATCATAAGGTCATAAGGTCATAAGTGGTAGGAGTAGAATTAGGCCATTCAGCCCATCACGTCGACTCTGCCATTCAATCATGGCTGATCTATCTCTCCCTCCTAGCCCCCATTCTCCTGCCTTCTCCCCATAGCCCCTGACACCCGTACTGAGCAAGAAGCTGGCTGGCAAGCTGGCTAGACGTCTAGCTGGCTTGGTGGCTGGGTGGCTAGTTGTCTGCATTACGACATGGCTAGCTGGTTGGACAGCCGGTCAGCTGGTTGATCAGGAAGCAAGTTAATTGCCGGGATGGCGGGACTGTCATATGCTGAGAGAATGGAGCAGCTGGGCTTGTACACTCTGGAGTTTAGAAGGATGAGAGGCTATCTCGTTGAAACATATAAGATTGTTAAGGGCTTGGACACGCTAGAGGCAGGAAACATGTTCCCAATGTTGGGGGAGTCCAGAACCAGGGGTCACTGTTTAAGAATAAGGGGTAAGCCATTTAGAACGGAGACGAGGAAACACTTTTTCTCACAGAGAGTGGTGAGTCTGTGGAATTCTCTGCCTCAGAGGGCGGTAGAGGCCTGTTCTCTGGATACTTTCAAGAGCTAGAGCTAGATAGGGCTCTTAAAGATAGCGGAGTCAGGGGATATGGGTAGAAGGCAGGAACGGGGTACTGATTGGGGATGATCAGCCTTGATCACATTGAATGGCGGTGCTGGATCGAAGGGCTGAATGGCCTACTCCTGCACCTATTGTCTATTGTCTATTGTCTAAGTTAGATAGATAGCTAGACAGCTAATGAGCCAGACAGCTGGAGAGCTGTAGTGGACTGCCAGATAGCTAAACAGCCAGATAGCTTGTAGCTGGTAACTGGATAGGTGGGTAGCTAGATAGTTAGTTAGCTAGATCGACAGCTCTGTGGGGGTGCGCTCTCTCTTTCACTCGAGAGAGTAAAGCTAGATAGATGTACCTAACTATGTAGCTAGATAGCCTTAGGTAGATTGGTAGATAGCTAGATAACCAGTTAGCCTTGTGCAGTACTCGAGGGAGTTGAAGTGTAATTTAAATATGCATCTTTAGGTTAAGGTTTATTAATGTCAGGTGACCCGAGGTACAGTAAGAGGCTTTGTTATACATGCTATCTAGTCAAATCAGATAATAATATATGTAAATGCATTCTGAAGAACAAAGAGACAATGGCCTTGAACACCATACTTGTGACTTATATTCCAAATATACTTTGATAGTCAGTCATAGAGTCACACAGTGTGATAACAGGCCCACAACATGTCCCATTTACACTAGTCCCACCTGCCTGCATTTTGTGCATTTACCCCTAGAAACCAGTCCTATCAATAGACAATAGTCAATAGGTGCAAGAGAAGGCCATTCGGCCCTTCGAGCCAGCACCTCCATTCAATGTGATCATGGCTGATCATCCACAATCACTACCCCATATCCATGAACCTGGTGCGATGGCACCTGCCTCAACATGATTATATACACGATGATATGATGTATTGGAGGGGAGAGTGGACGCTGGCGCGAATTGTTCACCGCTGCTCTCTCCTCAAATTGTGTTTCTTATTTTCTTTTTGTGCTTTTGAAATTGAATTCTGTCCTTGATTTGTGTACTGTGGTGTTTTTATATTTAATTTTTTCCGATTATGTGTTTTGTATTTTTTTGTGATTCTATGCATTGTAAGGTGTCCTTGGGTTTTAGAAAGGCGCCAGTAAATAAAATGAATTATTATTATTAATTATATGATCAACCCTCATCCTCCTGAGCTCCAAAGAATAAAGCCTTCAGGGCCTGTCCCACTTGGCCGTCATTTGCGCGCCATTTACGCGACCTCGTCGTCGCGCTGAGATGCACGGGTGGCGTGTGGGCGGCGCGGGGGCGGTCGCATGGAGAAGCGCGGAGTGGTATGGAGTTGCGCGCGGTATCGCGCGGCGCTCCACGATTTTGTAGTGCACAAAATCTTCGCGCGCCTCCGGCGTGACGTATCGCGTACGCACGCGGACGTATTGCGGTCTCACGCTGACGTCCTGACCTCGTACGCGCAGTACTGTAGTATACGAATCAAATATAACGAATATCTTGATTGTACATGCTTTTGATGGTGGAATGTCGATGCATTTTGCGATGGAGTTTGGAATCAGAAAGTCCCCAGAGAATAAGTCATCTCCATCGAGTCATTTGCCTGTATACATGTAGGTGACATATTGCGGTCGGCAGTTCTGCCACGTTTGATGCTGATGAGGATTCATTAAAAATTGCGAATATTCAGACACTTGACACTCTTTCATAGAGTTTAAAACATTTTGTTCAACGGGCAGCTGCACCGATAATTGAGTTCTCGGCGCAAGGTTCAATGTTAATGCAAGGTCAGGGAGTCAAAGAACAATATTCGGTATCTTGCTTGTACGCTGAGTCGCCTCTGATTATTTTACCTGTTTATTTATTTTTTGTTCCAGCTTCACTCACAACGTGTCAAGTTCTCGTCATTTTGAACCCCCAACCCACACCCCCATGGGAACGCGCAAAAGTCCCTTAATTAATAGGTGTTTCGCCATTTCCTCAGTGCAGGGTATCATCCGCAATACAGCGATTGGAACCAACACCATTTGTACTGAGCATGGAGCAAACATGTCTATTCCGTGGGGGGAAAGCGACCAATTTTCTGAATTACGCCATAATTCGAAAGAAAATACAGTATTATGCACTAAACAACTTTCCACTGGGTATTCAAATGACGTCACGCGCTCCAGACGGCTGTGCTGACGGATGATGACGCTCGCGGCAGTCGAGCGACCGTCGCGCATCAGTCACTACCGGCCTGTCACGTAAATGACGGCCAAGTGGGACAGGCCCTTTCGCCTGCTCAACCTCTCCCTGTAGCTCAGACCCTCTAGTCCTGGTAACATCCTCGTAAATCTTCCCTGCACCCTTTCCAGTTTGTCAGCATCTTTCCTATAAAATGGTTCCCAAAACTGAACGCAATACTCTAAATGCGGCCTCACCGATGTCTTATACAACTGCAACGTGACCTCCCAACTTCTATACTCAATACTCCGACTGCTAAAGGCCAATGTGTCGAAAGCAAAAGGAATTATGGCAGAAGTTATTTACTCAAAATATTAATTCAGTGTCAATTTTCAAATTTTCAAATTGGAGTGAGCATAGTCTGAACTCAGATCTTATTGGCACTAGAGAATGTTCTTTTTTTTTAAACTCTTAAACTGAGTGATGTATTTACTTTGAAACACAGGTCTGTCTTTGACATTTGTGACTGTAATCTGTCTGCAAAGGATTAAATCGATTAACTATGAAAGGGGGGGAAAAAACTATGAGCAAAAGCTTGAAAAGTGGTTGCCTCAAAAATTGATTTTAACGCTATTTGTAAGCAAAGGATAGATAATTTAACTATTGATCCAGACCTTTTTTCACCCAATATCTCACGGACCACTATTTTTTGGTTTGCTCGTGATTGTTACTGACCTTGGGTACGACCAGACTTCTCATTGGAGTTCAGACAAAATTCCCCTCAGTCCAGGTGTAGGTATTCACTGTAATTTACTTCAGAGATACAGCATGGAAACAGGCCATTCGGCCCACCGAGTCTGTACTGACCAGTGATCCCCGCACATTAACACTATCCTACACACACTCGGGACAATTTACAATTTTACCCGAGCCAATTAACCTACAAACCTGTACGTCTTTGGAGTGTGGGGGGAATCCGAAGCACCTGGAGAAAACCCACTGTGGTCACGGGGAGAAGGTACAAACTCTGTACTGACAGCACCCGTGGACAGGATCGAACCCGGGTCTCTGGCGCTGCAAGGCAGCAACTCTACCACTGCGCCACCGTACCGACATGTTACTTTTCCAATTGAACTGCAAAATATATTTAGCAATCGTCATCATTTTTTTCAGTTCTGCAAAATTGCTGAAGAATATCAGAGTACAGTACGAAAATACAAATAAAAATAACAGGTTTTTCAAAACACCGCAAAATGTGTTTCACTTTATACTCGAGTAAGACATCAAATTTGTAATGCAAAGTATTTGTGTCTAAACTTGAGGCAAAGTTTAAAGGAGACATGCGAGGCAAGTTTTTTACACAGAGGGTGCCTGGAACATGCTGCCAGGGTTGGTGGTGGAGGCAGATAAAATGGTGGCGTTTAAGAAGATTTTAGATAGTCATATGTAGGGAATGGAGGGATATGCATCATGTACAGGCAGGAAAGAGTTGCTCCTGGAATCATGTACGACACAGACATTGTGGGTCGAAGAGCCCGTTCCTGTGCTATACTGTCCTATGTTGATTTATTTTGTATGAATTATCTCGCTAGAATTTAGAAGATTGAGGGGGGATCTTATAGAAACGTACAAAATTCTTAAGGGGTTGGACAGGCTAGATGCAGGAAGATTGTTCCCGATGTTGGGGAAGTCCAGGACAAGGGGTCACAGTTTAAGGATAAAGGGGAAGTCTTTTAAGACCGAGATGAGAAAAACATTTTTTCACACAGAGAGTGGTGAGTCTCTGGAACTCTCTGCCACAGAATGTAGTTGAGGCCAGTTCATTGGCTATATTTAAGAGGGAGTTAGACGTGGCCCTTGTGGCGAAAGGTATCAGGGGGTATGGAGAGAAAGGCAGGTACAGGATACTGAGTTGGATGATCAGCCATGATCATATTGAATGGCGGTGCAGGCTCAAAGGGCCGAATGGCCTACTCCTGCACCTGTTTTCTATGTTTCTATCACTATAATCGAAACAGAATTACGAAACAGATTGGAGGTAGTGAATTCTGTAAAGTATCAACAAGAACCAACTCGATTTACACAAAGGATTAACCTATTTTTTATTAGTTATTATGGTAAGTTATAAGTTCACAAGTGATAGGAGCAGAATTAGGCCATTCAGCCCATCAAGTCTACTCTGCCGTTCAATCATGGCCGATCTATCTCTCGCTCTCAACCCCATTGCCCTGCCTTCTCCCCATAACCCCTGGCACCTGTACATATCTGGACTATAAAGTTCAACTTGACATTTAAGTATTCTTACAAATTCCTGTAGGGAGAGATGTCACAGAGTCATACAGCGTGGAATCAGGCCCGTACATGATCTAAATCCCTCTATTTCCTGCTCTTCCATGTGCCTATCTAAAAGCCTCTTAAACACCACTATTGAATTTGCCTCCTCCCCCACCACCCCTGGCAACGCTCTCTGTGGCAAAACATGCCCTGAACATCTCCATTCAACTTTTCCTCTCTCACCTGGTAGTTATGCCCTCTAGTGATGGGCATTTGACCCACCTGTGCCGACCAGCAATCACCCCATACACTAATGCTGTCCAACACACACTAGGGACAATTTACAATTTTACCCAAGCCAATTAACCTAAAAACCTGCATGTCTTTGGAGTGTGGGAGGAATCGAAAGTACCCGGAGAAAACCCATGCGGTCACAGGGAGAGCGTACAAACTCTGTACAGACAGCACCCGAGGTCAGGATCGAACCTACTGTTGCGCCACTATGCAACATGTTCTATGTTCTTGTTCTATATAAATCTTTTCTCCACTGTTTCCAGCTGAATTACATCCGTCCTGCAGCAGGGCGACCAAAATTGAACACAATACTCCATATGCAGCCTCACCGACATCTTGTACCACTGTACCATACCATACCAACTTCTATACTTCTACCCTGACTAGAGTTGCCAACTGTCCCGTATTAGCCAGGACATCCCGTACATTGGGCCAAATTGGTTTGTCCCATACGGGACTGTTCTTGTCCCGTATTTGACTGCTACTGCTCGGGTCGAGGGGACTGTCGGGTCGGAGCGCCGCGTCCAGCCCCGCCTCACCCGTCCCGACGTAGTGCAGCCCATGGAGTGCAGCAGCAGCAGCAGCAGCGCCTCGCCCGTGGCCCCGTCGGTCGGCAGCCCGGCCAGCTGTCCGACCTTCGGACCTCCGCTCACCGCCGACACCACCACCACCCCTCCTTCTCATGGCCGATCATCGGTTCATGAGTTGGATGGGGCGCTGGATTTTGCACAAGGCCCGGGCCAAAACTCCTCAGCTGGCCCGCCGGCTGGGCTTTGTGTGCAGTCCAGCACCCGGGCCAACTCATCATTCACCCAGCCACGGGCGAGTCGGTCAATGAATTGCCGTCGGGAATTTACATAGATACATAGATACATAGAAAATAGGTGCAGGAGTAGGCCATTCGGCCCTTCGAGCCTGCACCGCCATTCAATATGATCATGGCTGATCATCCAACTCAGTATCCCGTACCTGCCTTCTCTCCATACCCCCTGATCCCTTTAGCCACAAAGGCCACATCTAACTCCCTCTTAAATATAGCCAATGAACTGGCCTCAACTACCCTCTGTGGCAGAGAGTTCCACAGATTCACCACTCTCTGTGTGAAAAAGTTTTTCCTCATCTCGGTCTTAAAGGATTTCCCCCTTATCCTTAAGCTGTGACCCCTTGTCCTGGACTTCCCCAACATCGGGAACAATCTTCCTGCATCTAGCCTGTCCAACCCCATAAGAATTTTGTACGTTTCTATAAGATCCCCCCTCAATCTCCTAAATTCTAGCGAGTACAAGCCGAGTCTATCCAGTCTTTCTTCATATGAAAGTCCTGACATTGTCCCGTATTTTGACCTTTTGATCCTTATTTGGGAATGAGAAAGTTGGCAACCCTAACCCTGACTGATGAAGGCCAATGAACCAAAAGCCTTCTTCACCAGTAAATGCCAGGAGTTTACCTACATTTTTAGCAGCTGTGATTGACTAGGACATAAGCAGTAAGAAAGGATTAATATTGTAGAAGCCTATTTATAGAGATCAACAGTGAGCTTTCACTAATATAACCATTTGGGCTGATTACCTTATCATCTAATACAGAATACCAATGACCATTCGATAAGCATTGAAAAATGCCATTACAAATAAATTGTGTGTTGAGAATTATAGCCAATACAAATACAAGTCATTTTTCAACATTATCTTGACATATTGTTTAGCTTTAAACAATATCATTCTGTGTGCAGCAGATCGATTTTATTCCAGGTGAGACATTTTTGCAACTTACTGAAGCCAATTAACCTACAAACCCGCACGTCTTTGGAGTGTGGGAGGAAACCGAACAGCGCAGGAGACCCGGGTTCCATCCTGACCACGGGTGCTGTCTGTACAGAGTTTGTACCTTCTCCCCGTGACCCACGTGGGTTTTCTCCGGGTGGGCTCCGGTTTCCTCCCACACTCCGAAGACGTGCAGGTTTGTCAGTCAATTGGCTTCTGTAAATGTCCCACGCGGGTCACGGGGAGAACGTACAAGCTCCGTACAGACAGCACCCATAGTCAGGATTGAACCGGGTCTCTGGCGCTGCACGGCAGCTATTCTACCGACGCGCCACCGTGCCGCCCCAAGCTTTGACTTCAAGAAGGTGGAGATGTAGGACTACTTTATGAGTCTGTATCACTAGTGGTATCAATATCTGTGGAATTCTCTGCCTCAGAGGGCGGTGGAGGCAGGTTCTCTGGATGCTTTCAAGAGAGAGCTAGATCGGGCTCTTAAAAATAGCGGAGTCAGGGAATATGGGGAGAAGGCAGGAATGGGGTACTGATTGGGGATGATCAGCCATGATCACATTGAATGGCGGTGCTGGCCCAAAGGGCCAAATGGCCTACTCCTGCATCTATATCAGCTCGATACATGCGAGTATCATAGAAACATAGAAAACAGGTGCAGGAGGAGGCCATTCGGCCCTTTGAGCCAGCACCGCCATTCATTGTGATCATGGCTGATCGTCCCCAATCAATAACCCGTGCCTGCCTTCTCCCCATATCCCTTGATTCCACTAGCCCCCAGAGCTCTATCTATAGAAACATCAAAAAATATCACAACCTGTGCGCTTTAGATTCTTCGACTAAGTAAACCCTCTGTAAAATCAAAAGTGTGGGACAAAGGAAACTATTGTTTCCTCAGCAAAAGTGAGAGGGGACTTTGGACTTTTAATTGCGGTGCACTGAGTCGCCCGATCAGATATGGTATCCGTCTCGATAAAGCCTGAATGAGGACAAAAGTTCAAAGCTTCTTAAAGTAGCTCTCCATGTGGTTAATTGGTTAGTTATGTGAGTTTTTATGAGTAGTTATTTAACATAGTTCTCACCAGGGTTGGCTTAATGACACTTAAATTGGAATGAATGCACCCGGGGCTAAACTCAGTGTTCCTAATACCAACCTAAACTGCTATTAATATTGCAGCAGAGTGGTGGAATGCTAAGCACTCTTATAAATATTTGACGGGCCGCACAGCTAATTTAACATGGAGTCTATTAACAGCCACTAATATAACACAGCTGAACACCTCTGAGTCACGTATGGACATACAGGTTAAACAATGTACTTGGAACATTTGTATAGGTCTCTGTTCTGCAAATAGACTCAGAGAGTCGTAATGAAACAGGCCCTTCCGCCCATCACACCCATGCTAACCAAGATGCCCCATCTACGCGAGTCCCACCTGTCCACGTTTATCCCTCTAAACCCATGTGCCCGTCCAAATGCCTTTTAAATGTTATTTAGTTTAGTTTAGTTTAGTTTAGTTTAGAGATACAGAGCAGAAGCAGGTCCTTCGGCCCACCAGGTCCGCGACGACCAGAAATCCCCGCACACTAACGATAGACAATAGACAATAGGTGCAGTAGTAGGCCGTTCGGCCCTTCGAGCCAGCACCACTATTCAATGTGATCATGCCTGATCATCCACATTCCAGAACCAGGGGCCACAGTTTAAGAATAAGGAGTAAGCCATTTAGAATGGAGACGAGGAAACACTTTTTCTCACAGAGAGTGTGAGTCTGTGGAATTCTCTGCCTCAGAGGGCGGTGGAGGCAGGTTCTCTGGATACCTTCAAGAGAGAGCTAGATAGGGCTCTTAAAAATAGCGGAGTCAGGGGATATGGGGAGAGGGCAGGAACGGGGTACTGATTGTGGATGATCAGCCATGATCACATTGAATGGCGGTGCTGGCTCAAAGGGCTGAATGGCCTACTCCTGCACCTATTGTCTATTGTCTATTGTCTAATCAGTACCTCGTTCCTGCCTTCTCCCCATATCCCCTGACTCCGCTATCTTTAAGATATCTATCTAGCTCTCTCTTGAAAGTATCCAGAGAAACGGCCTCCACCGCCCTCTGAGGCAGTGGATAACACTATCCTACACAAGCTAGTGTGGGCAAATTGGGCTGAAGGGCCTGTTTCCACGCTGTATCACTCTGTGACCTTACAAAGTCTAACTATTATAGAAAACCCTACCCTCATCTCCTAATAATGTTTAATTTGAATATATTTAATAGTAGCGAAATGTAGCAGTCTGAATAATATGGGTCTCCACCGGCAGGAGGCTGGGGGTCATTTTCTCACACAAGCCATAGGTGACTGGGCAATCTGAACCCAAGCACCAAGTTGTAAGCGGCCAAAGGTGCGCATCCCTCTGGACAGCCCCCACTCTCCCACGGCCACCCTCCGCTGGCTGTGGGTCAGGTGGAGCGGAGGTGTGGGACAATGTTCATCCCTCCACAGTGATGTGATGGACGCGGAGGTCTGGACCAATCGCTGACAACACCCGCCCCCCGGCAACGTCATGTCCGTTATATCTGTTGAGCGCCATTCGGTCCGTTGGCTTGTGGGCAACGCCGCCTTTCGGGTAGGTGGCGTTTCGGAAGAGCGGCCATTCGGTGAGTTTGCTTTTAGGCGACGCAGCCTTTAGGTTAGTTGTTTTTTAGGGGTCCCATCCTTTCGGTTAGTTGGCATTTCGGCTTAGTTTCCATTCAGTTAGTTGGCGTTTCGGCTTCGTTTCCATTCGGTTAGTTGGCGTTTCGGCTTAGTTTCCATTCGGTTACTTGGCTTCCACTTCTTTGCTTCGGCTTCTCGTCCGTCGGCGCCACGTCCCCCCATGGTACAGACAGCACCTGGGTTTCTGCCGCTGTAAGGCAGCAACTCTACCGCTGCACCTTGCAGCTAAACAGAACAAAGCATTTAGAGCAAGCTAGCAACATAGTCGCAGAGTCATAGAGCGATACATTGTGAAAACAGGCCCTTCGGCCCAACTTGCCCACACCGGCCAACAATGTCTCAGCTACACTAGTCCCACTTGCCTGTGTTTGGTCCATATCCCTCCATACCTGTCCTATCCATGTACCTGCCTAACTGTTTCTTAAATGATGGGATAGTCCCAGCCTCAACTACCTCCTCTGGCAGCTTGTTCCATACGCCCACCACCCTTTGTGTGAAAAAGTTACCCCTCAGATTCCTATTAAATCTTTTCCCTTTCACCTTGAACTTATTTCCTGTGGTCCTCGATTCCCCTACTCTGGGCAAAAGACTGTGCATCTACCCGATCTATACCTCTCATGATTTTGTACACCTCTATAAGATCCCCCCTCATCCTCCTGTGCTCCATGGAATAGAGACCTAGCCTACTCAACCTCTCCCTAAAGCTCACACCCTCTAGTCCTGGCAACATCCTCGTAAATCTTTTCTGAACCCTTTCAAGCTTGACAATATCTTTCCTATAACATGGTGCCCAGAACTGAACACAATATTCTAAATGCGATCTCACCAACATCTTATACAACTGCAACATGACCTCCCAACTTCTATACTCAATACTCTGACTGATGAAGGCCAAAGTGCCAAAAGCCTTTTTGACCGCCTTATCTACCTGCGACTCGACCTTCAAGGAACCATGCACCTGTACTCCTAGATCCCACTGCACTACAACACTGCCCAGAGGCCTACCATTTACAGTGTAGGTCCTGCCCTTGTTCGACGTCCCAAAATGCAACACCTCACACTTCTCTTTATTACATTCCATCAACCATTCCTCCGCCCACCTGGCCAATCGATCCAGATCCTGCTGCAATCGTTCACAACCATCTTCACTATCTGCAAAAACCACTCACTTTTGTATCATCAGCAAACTTGTTTATCTTGCCCTGTATGTTCTCATCCGAATCATTGATGTAGATGACAAACAGTAACGGGCCCAGCACCGAACCCTGAGGCACACCACTAGTCTTGATCTCATCTTCCATTCCATTGACAAGCAAAGAGATAGATAAGGAATTTTGCAACAGTAATATGTGACTTTACCAGTCAATGGTGATGGCTTCGCTTTATAGATAATATTCCTTCTGGTTTTGGAAATCTATTTTGACCTTGCTGGAGGGAAATAAATTCAAAGAGCAGGGGGAAATTCTCCGGTCGCTGAGATTGTGCGTATTTCCATTTTATTTGTGAATCATTAGTTTACTTTAGAGATACAGCACGCAAACAGGCCCTTCGGCCCACCGAGTCCGCGCCGACCAGAGACCCCCCAGCACTATCCCACACACACTCGGAACAATTTACAATTTTACAGAAGCCAATTAACCTACAAACCTGTACTTCTTTTTAAGTGTGGGAGGAAACCGGAGCGCCCGGAGAAAACCCACGCAGGTCACGGGGAGAAGGTACAAACTCCGCACCGACAGCACCCGTAGTCAGGATCGAATCGGGGTCTCTGGTGCTGTGAGGCAGCAACTCCACCGCTGCGCCACCGTGCTGCCCAATCTGTTGATAATAAATCTCGTTCAGGGGCAAGAACATGTTCCTTTTTAAATTGTCTCCCCGTTCCTCACCCATTCTAATTCTTTGACTCTTTTTTTGAATGTCTTGTTCTCACACTGCCACCATTGTGTTCCTATCTTCCATTTATTTTACTGGATAAGCTTTGAACCATGACATGGTGTAAGGCAGGTGGCAGCAAATTGATGGCCTGTTTTTATCCTTCTGCAATTAACTTCAATTGAAATATACACAATACAATACAATACCGTTTATTGTCACTTGAACCTCAAATGAAGTTCAAACGAAATTTGGTTTCTGCAGTCATACAACAAGAAAAGAACCAAGACACACAACCAACACAATTTACACAAACATCCATCACAGTGAATCTCCTCCTCACTGTGATGGAAGGCAAAGTCTTGTCCCCTGTTCTCCATTATTCTCCCGATGTTAAAGCCCCCGGCGGGCGATGGCAAGTCCCGCGGCCGTTAAAGCCACGCCGGGCGATGTAAGGCCCTGCTCCGGGTCTTGATGTTGGAGCCCCCGGCAGGCGATGGCAAGTCCCGCGGCCGTTAAAGCCGCGCTGGGCGATGTGAGGCCCCGCTCCGGGTCGTTTTCAACCTCGCAATTCAGTCGGGAGAAGTTGCCATTGCGTGAGCTCCGAAAAGCGGTCTCCCACCCAGGGACCCGCAAGCTCCCGATGTCACCATCCACCGGGCCTGCGGCTGGAGCCTCCGAAGCTCCGAAGTCGGGTCGCAGCCTCGTGCCACCACAGCTCTCCACGCTCCGAAGCCGGCCAGCTCCACGATGGTAAGTCCGCAGGCTCCGCGACTGGAGCCCCCAGGTCGCTCCGGTTGGAGGCCGCTCCACGGTGCTAGGCCCCAACGACAACGGAGACCCGACAGGGAAAAGGTCGGGTCCCCCGTATAGGGAAGAGATTTTAAAGTGTCCCCCACACATGCACATTTAAAAACAATTTAAAAAAACACTACAAACTATACACTCAGCTGGACAAAAAAAAAGACAGACGGACTGCAGAGGCCGCTGCAAAGTCGGTCGTGCCGCCCTTACTCAAAATGGTGAAAGGCCTGTCCCACTTACGCGGTTTTTTTCGGCGACTTGCCGACAATCGTCATAGTCGCAGCAGGTCGCTGAAAATTTTCAGAATGTTGAAAATCTAGCGGCAACCAGAAAAATGTACGACTCTTTGGGCGACTACTCACCACCACACAGGTGTCACGTGTCGACATGTCGCGGGGTGCCGGCAAGTTGCCGAAAAAAATCGCGTAAGTGGGACAGGCGGCCCTTAAGTGTGCATAGAATAGATAGATTGATTTTTCATTACTGCATTTTTAATTCCTTCACACAGAGTCAAAACCTACCTCTGTGTTATTCTGTCTGTGGCACAAGCAGTAACAGTTAATGTGTGGGAAAGAACTGCAGATGCTGGTTGAAATCGAAGGTAGACACAAAATGCTGGAGTAACTCAGCGGGACAGGCAGCATCTCTGGAGAGAATGAACGTGGGACGTTTCGGCTCGGACCCTTCTTCACACTACTTAGGGAAAAGGGAAATGAGAGATATAGACGATGATGTAGAGAGATAAAGAACAATGATAAAGAAGGGTCTTTTGCCCAGAGTAGGGAAATCAAGGACCACAGGACATAGGTTCAAGGTGAAGGGGAAAAGATTTAATAGGAATCCAAGGGGTAATATTTTCACACAGAGGGTGGTGGGTGTATGGAACAAGCTGCCAGAGGAGGTGGTTGAGGCTGGGACTATCCCATCGTTTAAGAAACAGTGGGGCAGGTACATGGGTAGGACAGGTTTGGAGGGATATGGACCAAGTGCAGGCAAGTGGGACTAGTGTAGCTGGGTCTGAAGAAGGGTTTCGGCCCGAAACGTTGCCTATTTCCTTCGCTCCATAGATGCTGCTGCACCCGCTGAGTTTCTCCAGCATTTTTGTGTACCGTAGCTGGGACATTGTTGGCCGGTGTGGGCGAGCTGGGCCAGAGGGCCTGTTTCCACACTGTATCACTCTGTGACTCTATCTCTAAACTAAACTAAGCCAGATCTTTACAATACAACTCTCTCATTGCTGGGTTTTTTTTTCTCTCTCAGAATTTCACTCTGTCCTTTCCTTCACATGAAATTTACAACGTTAAGAGTTATCGGGTCACAAGGTGGTGCTTAGTACGTGACACATTGTACTTTTCCTTTCAGCCAAGAGGCGCAGGGCAGCACACAGAGTGTGCTTTTTTACTGTAGCTCACGCCCTTATCTTGAATCGCATTGTGTACACATACACTGGGCGCGAGGACAGGCAGCCGAGCGTAATCAGCAGTGTATGAGGTTCACCGCATCTCATGTGCTGGCTGCTGTCGCTCCATGTGTGAGCAATCACACTGCAGGAACGATAGAGAGATTACACCAACCTTAGCAAAGGTCACTCGGGTCTTGACGAGCGGGCCTCGCGCTTTCACAAAACCCTCCCCATTCACGGGGTAGGAAGGAGCTGCGGATGCTGGGTTGAACCCTGGGATGGCGGGACTGTCGTATGAGGAAAGATTGAAAAGACTAGGCTTGTATTCACTGGAGTTTAGAAGGATGAGGGGGGGGTTCTTATAGAAACATATAAAATTATAAAAGGACTGGACAAGCTAGATGCAGAAAAAATGTTCCCAATGTTGGGCGAGTCCAGACCCAGGGGCCACAGTCTTAGAATAAAGGGGAGGTCATTTAAGACTGAGGTGAGAAAAAATGTTTTCACCCAGAGAGTTGTGAGTTTATGGAATTCCCTGCCACAGAGGGCAGTGGGGGCCAAGTCACTGGATGGATTTAAGAGAGAGTTAGATAGAGCTCTAGGGGCTAGTGGAGTCAAGGGATATGGGGAGAAGGCAGGCACGGGTTATTGATTGGGGACGATCAGCCATGATCACAATGAATGGCGGTGCTGGCTCGAAGGGCCGAATGGCCTCCTCCTGCACCTATTTTCTATGTTTCTATGTTTCTATGAACCGAAGATGGACGCAAAAAAGCCAGAGTAACTCAGCGGGACAGGCAGCATCTCTGGGGAGAAGGACTGGGAGAGGTTTTGGGTCGAGACCCTTGCTTCAGACTGCTAATTGGGAGTTGGGGGGACAGAGTCTTTGCAGGAAACAGGGTGGAAAGAAATGTAGTCGAGGTAGTTGTGGGAGTCAGTGGGTTAGTAATAGACGTCAGTCTGTGGTCTATTTCCTGTGATGGAGACGGTGAGGTCAAGAAAGGGGAGGGAGGTGTCGGAGATGGTCCAAGTGCATTTGAGTGCAGGTTGGAAATTGGTGGTGAACGCGATGAAATCTGAAGCAGTCTGAAGAAGGGTCTCGACCCCAAAAGTCACCCATTCCTTCTCTCCGGAGATGCTGCCTGAGTTACTCCAGCATTTTTTGTCTAACCTCATCATTCATAGTAATCAAGAGTGAATTACAAGGATGCTGCCGGGACTCATGTTCATGTTCATAAGGTTGAGTGAGTGGGCAGATGCGTGGCGGATGCAGTATAATATAGATAAATGTGAGGTTATCCACTTTGGCGGCAAAAACAAGGGGGCAGATTATTATCTCAATGGGGTTAAGTTAGGTAAGGGGGAGGTACAGCGAGACCTGGGTGTCCTTGTACACCAGTCACTGAAAGTTGGCTTACAGGTACAGCAGGCAGTGAAGAAAGCTAATGGAATGTTGGCCTTCATAACAAGAGGATTTCAGTATAGGAGTAGAGAGGTTCTTCTGCAGTTGTATAGGGCTCTGGTGAGACCACATCTGGAGTATTGTGTACAGTTTTGGTCTCCTAATTTGAGGAAGGACATCCTTGTGATTGAGGCAGTGCAGCGTAGGTTCACCAGATTGATCCCTGGGATGGCGGGACTGTCATATGAGGAAAGATTGAAAAGACTCGGCTTGTATTCACTGGAGTTTAGAAGGATCAGGAGGGATCTTATAGAAACATATAAAATTATAGAAGGACTGGACAAGCTAGATGCAGGAAAAACTTTCCCAATGTTGGGCGAGTCCAGAACCAGGGGCCACAGTCTTAGAATAAAGGGGAGGCCATTTAAGACTGAGGTGAGAAAAAACGTTTTCACCCAGGGAGTTGTGAATTAGTGGAATTCCCTGCCAAGGAGGGCAGTGGAGGCCAGATCACTGGATGGATTTAAGAGAGAGTTAGATGGAGCTCTAGGGGCTGGTGGAATCAAGGGATATGGGGAGAAGGCAGGCACGGGTTATTGATTGGGGACGATCAGCCATGATCACAAAGAATGGCGGTGCTGGCTCGAAGGGCCGAATGGCCTCCTCCTGCACCTATCTTCTATGTTTCTATGTTTCTATAAATGAAGCAAAATGAGTCAATTTCGCTTCCTGTGCAGCAAAATGAGGCCATTCGGCCCATCAAGTCTACTCCGCCATTCAATCATGGCTGATCTATCTCTTCCTCCTAACCCCATTCTGCCTTCTCCTTGACACCCGTACTAATCAAGAATCTGTCTATTTCTCCCTTAAAAATATCCATTGACTGCCTCCACAGCCCTCTGTGGCAATGAATTCCACAGATTCACCACCCTCTGACTAAATAAATTCCTCCTCTCCTTCCTAAAGGAACGTCCTTTAATTCTGAGGTCATGATCTCTGGTCCTAGACTCTCCCACCAGTGGAAACATCCTCTCTACGTCCACTCTATCCAGACCTTTCACTATTCGAGGGCCCGTGCTATAGGGAGAGGTTGGGCAGTTTAGGACTTGATTGAATGAATGAATATTTTATTGTCACATGTGACAAGTTCTTTCCTTGCATACCTAAGGTATGCAAAAGTCACAACATACGAACCTTAAATAACCATATAACAATTACAGCACGGAAACAGGCCATCTCGGCCCTTCTAGTCCGTGCCGAACACTTACTCTCACCTAGTCCCATCTACCTGCACTCAGACCATAACCCTCCATTCCTTTCCCGTCCATATACCTATCCAATTTATTTTTAAATGATAAAATCGAACCTGCCTCCACCACTTCCACTGGAAGCTCATTCCACACAGCTACCACTCTCTGAGTAAAGAAGTTCCCCCTCATGTTATCCTTAATTCTCAAATCATGTCCTCTTCAATGCTCCTAGCATTAAAATATACACATTTAAGAAACCCACCACCTCTTATTCTCTGTTTATTGTCTTTTTCTTTCTCCCCGACATGTTGGGTCTGAGTGCTTCCCTTCTCTGCCTCCTGCCTCACACACTGTCTACTAGTTTTCTCTATTCGAGTCCCTCCCCCCAACCGTTCTAGTTTAAAGGTATCCACGCCAGGTCTCCCCCACCCCCACCCCACCCTCCCTCATGGCAGCCGCGGGCCGCCACCCAGGGTCCCCATTGTCCATTGTTCTACCCTGATTCCTTGGAGCGCAGGAGGTTGAGGCACGGTGATCTTATAGAGAGGTCATTGTCATAGAGTCATCGGGTCATACAGCACGGAAACAGGCTCTTCGGCCCGACTTGCCCATGCCGGCCATCTACACTACTCCCACCTGCCTGCGTTTGGCCCACATCCCTCTGAACCTGCCCTATCCATGTACCTGTCTAAATGTTTCTTAAACGTTGCGATAGTTCCTGCCTCAACTACCTCCTCCGGCAGCTCGTTTCATGCTACTACCAACCTTTATGCAAAAAAGTTACGCCTCAGATTCCCATTTAAATCTTTCCAACGTCACCTTAAACCTATCTCCTCTGGTTCACGATTCGACCACGCTGGGCAAGAGACTCAGTGCGTTTACCTGATCTATTCCTCTCAAGATTTTGTACACCTCTATAAGATCACCCCTCACCCTCCTGCGCTCCAAGGAATAGGGTCAATAGACAATAGACAATAGACAATAGGTGCAGGAGTAGGCCATGCGGCCCTTCGAGCCAGCACCACCATTCAATGTGAACTTGGCTGATCATCCCCAATCAGTACCCCGTTCCCGCCTTCTCCCCATATCCCCTGACTCCGCTATTTTTAAGAGCCCTATCTAGCTCTCTCTTGAAAGCCGACGTCTCTTGAAAACTAGGGTCCTAGTTGTATTTATGTATTGTATATACGTTTGGATAGCATGTAAAACTAAGCTTTTCACTGCACCTAGACAATGATAAACCCTAACCCGAGGTACAGCATGGAAACAGGCCCTTCGACCCACCGAGTCCATGCCGACCATCGATCACCCGTTCATACCAGCTCTGTGTTATCCCACTTTCTCATCCAGGCCCTGCACACCAAGGGCAATTTACAAAGAGGCCAATTAACCTACACGGTCGCACCTCTTTGGGATGTGGGGGGGGAGTACGGAGCACTAGGAGAAAACCCACCCGGACACAGGGAGAACGCTGCAAACTCCACACTGACAGCGCCCGTAGTCAGGTCTCTGGCGCTGTGAGGGAGCAACTCCACCTGGTGCGCCACCGTGCCGCCCCCTCAGCATTGTGTTCACTGCCAGGACTCAGAGGAAGAAAGCACCATCTGATATACAATATGACCAAGGTATAGCGTTAGATTCAAGTCCAAGTCGATATATTTAAGGCAGAGATAGATAGATTCTAGATCAGTACGGGTGTCAAGGGTTATGGGGAGAAGGCAGGAGAATGGGGTTGAGAGGGAAAGATAGATAGACAATAGACAATAGGTGCAGGAGGAGGCCATTTGGCCCTTCGAGCCATGATTGAATGGTGGAGATCAGCCATGATTGGATGGTGGAGACGACTTGATGGGCCGAATGGCCTAATTCTGCTCCTACCACTTATCAACTTAGTATTGTCGGCTATTTATACAGGTTTGCCTGTTTTGCCGCCTGGAAGGAAGGACAATTCTTACCAATTTTTATCCTCTCAACGTTTAGTTCAGTTTAATTTAGAGATACAGCATGGAGACAGGTATTGTCTTTCTGCGGCCCGGATAGCACGCAACAAAAGCTTTTCGCTGTACCTCCTCGGTACACGTGACCATAAACTCAACTCAACTGGCCCTTCGGCCCATTGTGTCCGTGCCGACCCACAATCACCAGTGCACCAGCACTATCCTACACACCAGGGACAATTTACAGAGGCCAATTAACCTACAATGCCGTACGTCGTTGGGATGTGGGAGGAAACCGGAGCACCCGGAGAAAACCCAGGCAAGTCATGGGGAGAAGGTACACAAACTCCGTGCAGACGGCACCGGTGGCCAGGATCGAACCGGGGTCTCTGGCGCTGTAAGGCAGCAACTCTACCGCTGGGCCAAAGCTTACCAAAGAACCGACTTACTTTCCCCCTCAACACTCTGCTAAATGACAATGTTTCACCTGGACAGCCCCTGCAGTGCAACTCGTTTCACCGGAGTCTAACTTCACCAGTAAAGGCCAGCTTGCTAGATTTGCCAACCTGCCAAATTTCCTGTTATTAATTTTGACAGCTGGAAAATCAGGAAATACATGTATCTGACCGACAACCTTGCTGTCAAGCACTAAACCTTGCTTATAATTATCAACAATAAAAGTGCAAATACACATTTGGGGCAACACGGTGGCGCAGCGGTAGAGTTGCTGCCTCACAGCGCCAGAGACCCAGGTTCGATCCCGACTACGGGTGCTGTCCGTACGGAGTTTGTACGTTCTCCCCGTGACCTGCGTGGGTTTTCTCCGAGATATTCGGCTTCCTCCCACACTCCAAAGACGTACAGGTTTGTAGGTTAATTGGCTTGGTGTAAATGTAAAATTGTCCCCAGTGTGTGTAGGACAGTGTTAATGTGCGGGGATCGCTGGTCAGCGCGGACTCGGTGGGCCAAAGGGCCTGTTTCCACGCTGTATCTCTAAACTAAACTAAACTATACCTTGACAATAGACAATACACAATAGACAATAGACAATAGGTGCAGGAGTAGGCCATTCGGCCCTTCAAGCCAGCACCGCCATTCAATGTGATCATGGCTGATCATCCACAATCAGTACCCCGTTCCTGCCTTCTCCCCATATCCCCTGAAATTATTGATGCTTGTCTGTCAGATCATAGCGCAATCATATTTGATGCATCTCTGTCTTTCTCTCCCTCAAAATCTCATCTCCCTGTTCGTTACTCCCGCTGCATAAACTCTTCGGTTGCCAGTAAGTTCTCTGAGGCTCTCATAGCTGCTCCCGTCATCTGCACCATCGAGGCTTCTCCCCCCCATCTCTGCACTGACGATCTCATTCTTCTATTCAATACCACTTGCTCTTCCATCCTGGATTCTGTTGCTCCTCTTAAAATAAAAAAGCCTAAGCCTAAAGGTTGGCCTTGGCTCAATGACACCACCAGAGCCCTAAGAAGAGAGTGCAGAAAATCAGAACGGAAGTAGAAATGTGATAAGCTTCAAATTTCCTTCCAATTTCTGAGAAACAATCTCCTCAAATAGTAAAGTCTGTGAGAACACAATACTTTTCCGACCTTATTTCCAAAAAGGCTCATAATTCCAAGGTCCTATTTAGTAGTATTACCTCTGTCATATGTCAGTACCAGCTTAGCTGGGTCCCCTGCTAAGTGCGAAGAATTCTCTACATTTTTCACCAGCAAAGGTGAGAACATTAGAACGAATATTTCCCCTCCCACCCAACTGTCTCATTGGTCTGTTCTTCTAAATTAGACTGTTTCCAACCCGTTACTCTATCCTCCCTTGTTAAGCTGGTCTCCACTATGAAACCTGCCCCCTTGGCGTTGTCCCCACTGCCCTTCTGAAGGATGTCATTGCAATAGCCGGTCCCAGCATCCTCTCTATCATCAACAGTTCTCTGGCTACTGGCACTGTTCCAACCTGTTTCAAGCACGCGGTGGTCCAGCCCCTCCTGAAAAAACCTAACCTAGACCCCACCTTGCCTAGTAACTACAGACCTATTTCCAAACTGCCTTTCCTCTCAAAAGTCCTTGAAAAGGTAATTCTAAATCAACTAATGCCATACCTACACCAAAATACCATGCTGGAAAGTTTCCAATCAGGTTTCTGGACCCACCACAGCACAGAGTCTGCCTTGTTGAAGGTACACAACGACCTGCTTCTCGCCATCGACTCCGGCGACTGGGCAATCCTGCTCCTTCTCTCGACCTCAGCGCAGCGTTTGATACAGTGGACCACACCATCCGAATTGACCGTCTCCGGTATGGGGTTGGTGTTGATGGCACTGCCCTGAGCTGGTTCATCTCCTACCTCAAAAATAGGAGTTTCTCTACCAACAGAGGCAATTCTTTCTCTTCCCCAGCTAGCCTTTGCTGCAGGGTGCCACAAAGCTCCATCCTCGGCCCCATTCTCTTCTCTCTGTACATGCTCCCCCTTGGCCAAGTTATTCAAAGGCACGGCATTTCTTTCCACTTATGCAGATGACACACAGCTCAATCTCCCCCTGAAACCCTACAACCGGTCAAATTCAATCAGCCTCATGCACTGCCTCGAGGACATAAAATGTTGGATGGCACAGAACTTCCTGCAACTAAACGAGAGCAAGTCTGAGGTCATCCTACTCGGCCCCTCCGACTCCATCAAAACAATAACAGGCAGCCTTGGAAGCCTAACCTCCTTAGTCAAACCGCACGTCAAAAGCCTTGGCGTGATATTTGACTCCGCATTAAAGTTTGACAAGCAAGTAAACTGTGGTAAAAGCTGGTTTCTTCCAGCTTCGTACCATAGCTAAAATCAAACCATTCCTCCAATTCGACGACCTTGAAAAAATCATCTACGCATTCATCTCCTCCCGCCTTGACTACTGCAACTCCCTATACACTGGCATCAGCCCTGTCCCGCCTGCAATTGGTTCAAAACGCCGCAGCGAGACTTCTGACAGGTACCCGTAAAAGGGACCACATCACCCCGATTCTGGCCTCTCTCCACTGGCTCCCAATACGGTACAGAATCAACTTCGAGCTCCTCTTATATGTATACAAAGCCCTTAACGGGCTTGCCTCCACCTACATCAAAAATCTTTTAACCCACCATTCTACCTCCAGGTCCCTCAGGTCGGCCGACTTGGGGCTACTGACTATCCCGCGGTCTAGGTTTAAGCTCAGGGGTGCCCGCGCTTTTGCGGTTGCAGCACCTAGACTGTGGAACAGCATCCCATCGCCTCATCAGAACTGCCCCCTCCATCGACTCCTTTAAGTCGAGGTTCAAAACCTATTTCTACTCCCTAGCGTTTTTGAGGCCCTCTGAGGGGGCGCTGTAAACAGTTTATGTATGTATTGTTAGGTCTGTGTACCATTGTATGTAGCACATTAGTACCTGCACTGATGTACAGCACTTTGGTCAACGTGGGCTGTTTTTAAATGTGCTATACAAATAAAATTGACTGACTGACTGACTGACTCCGCTATCTCAAGTACAAGTTCAAGTTCAAGTGAGTTTATTGTCATGTGTCCCTGATAGGACATTGAAATTCTTGCTTTATCTTCAACCCTATCTAGCTCTCTCTTGAAAGTATTGAAAGTCTGTGGAATTCTCTGCCTCCACCGCCCTCTGAGGCAGAGAATTCCACACTCACAACTCCCTGTGTGAAAAAGCGTTTCCTCGTCTCCGTTCTAAATGGCTTACCCCTTATTCTTAAACTGTGGCCCCTGGTTCTGGACTCCCCCAACATGGGGAACATGTTTCCTGCCTCTAGCGTGTCCAAACCCTTAATAATCTTATATGTTTCAATAAGATCCCGTCTCATCCTTCTAAATCCCAGAGTGTACAAGCCCAGCCGCTCCATTCTCTCAGCATATTCAATGTCGTCCCTGATTATCTTTGCCAATTACAAATTTGCGTTGAATATAAAATTATCAGAATTTTACTGAAGATCTAAGAAGTCACATTGTCCACCAAATGAGACAGAATGTGTACGCCACGATAGAACTTTATTTATCCCAGGAGGGGAATTGGTCTGCTAACAATCATAAAAACACAAGATCAGTATCAGTATCAGTATCAGTTTTATTCATCACATACACAATAAAGTGCAAGTGAAATGAACTTGCCAGCAGCGATACAATGATAAAGAACACACAAAAACACAATAACAATTTAACACATACATCCACCACAGCATTCATCGCTGTGGTGGAAGGCACAATATTTGGCCAGTCCTCCTCCATTTCCCCCCGTGGTCGGGACCTCAACCCTCCGCAGTCGCCGCTGCGGCCGTCCGGATGTACAGACAAGGTAAGTCCAGCTAAGTCCTGAATCGTTGCCTCCCCCACCGGAGACCGCGGCTTCAGGTTGGTGTAGGCTTCAGGCCGGCGGTCGAAGATTTAAAGTCCCCTTCGCGCCGCAGCAAGAAGCACCGCAGACCGCAGGGCCGGCGGTCGGAGCTCCCCTCCAGGGGTCCCCGGCGAGGGACCCCGCTCCTGATGGTAAGTCCCCGCCGCGCCCGCGGTAGAAGTAGGCCGCGGACCGGCGGTCGGAGCTTCTGCTCCTCCCGGTGTCCCCAACGAGGGATCCCAGGCTGCGAACGCCGCGCCTGCCGGAGCTCCGCAGACCGCGGGCCAGCGAACGGAGCGCTCCCCTCCGGCGACCCCCGACGAGGGCTCGCCCGCTCCGCGACGAGAGTCCACGCTGCGCCCGCCGCTGAAGCCCCGGGCGCGTCTCCGGGAAAGGCCGCACCGATCCTCGATGTTAGCCCACGGGAGAGGCGACCTGGAAAAAGTCGCCTCTCCGTGGAGGATACATGAATAATTAAAGTGACAAGTGGATAGTCCATGATTGGAGATGTGCAAAGATTGGGGAGGGGAGTCAGTCTACGTACCCCATGACAGAAGGGGGAGGAGTTGTACAGTTTGATAGCCACAGGGAAGAAGGATCTCCTGTGGCGTTCTGTCCTGCATCTTGGAGGAAAGAACTGCAGATGCTGGTTTACACCGAAGATAGACAAAAATTGCTGGAGTGGGTCAGGCAGCATCTAGGGAGAAAAGGAATAGGTGACATTTCGGGTTGAGAGACTTCACCATGAGAGGAATAGATCGGGTAGATGCACAGAAGCTTTTGCCCAGAGTAGGGGAATCGAGGACCAGAGGACGTAGGTTCAAGGTGAAGGGGAAAAGATTGAATAGAAATCTGAGGGGGGAACTTTTTCACACAAAGGGTGGTGGGTGTATGGAATGAGCTGTTTGAGGAGGTAGTTGAGGCAGCAACTGGATGATCAGCCATGATCACATCGAATGGCGGTGCTGGCTTGAAGGGCCGAATGGCCTACTCCTGCACCTATTGTCTATTGCCTATTGTCTATTGACTACACCAAAGTTTAAGAAACATTGAGACAGCTACATGGATAGGACAGGTTTAGAGGAATATGGGCCAAACGCGGGCTGGTGGGACTAGTATAGATGGGGCATATTGGCCGGTGTGGGCAGGTTGGGCTGAAGGGCCTGTTTCCACACTGGATCACTATAATTCTATCAGACACCTGGTCTGATGAAGAGTCTCGACCGAAGCGTCACCTATTTCTTCTCTCCAGAGATGCTGCCTGACCCGCTGAGTTACTCCAGCGTTTTGTGCCTATCTCTTTGAGACAGATCTCGCTGTACAAATCTATCCACATTGAGATGTGCCAGGGGCCACAGTTTAAGAATAAGGGGTAAGCCATTTAGAACGGAGACGAGGAAACACTTTTTCTCACAGAGAGTGGTGAGTCTGTGGAATTCTCTGCCTCAGAGGGCGGTGGAGGCAGGTTCTCTGGATGCTTTCAAGAGAGAGCTAGATAGGGCTCTTAAGAATAGCGGAGTCAGGGGATATGGGGAGAAGGCAGGAACGGGGTACTGATTGGGGATGATCAGCCATGATCACATTGAATGGCGGTGCTGGCTCGAAGGGCCGAATGACCTACTCCTGCACCTATTGTCTATTGTCTATTGTCTATTGAGATCAATGAGGTTTAACTGGCTATAATCAATGAGTTCTGCTTTAAGTCGAGTTAAATGCTTTCCCCAGGAACACCTTTGAAATCTTTTATCTTTGCAGGTCGTAAAACTTTACAGCTTTCCCTCTAATTTCTCACAGTATCCAGTAATCTCTTCTCTCAGGAGCGACCCACATCCCCTACTGCACTATTGACCACATGCTTCCACAACACAAAGGGGATTTACACACTCACTTCCTATGAATTCGCTGGCAATTTTTTTTTTTGGTCTCCATGCCTGTAACTTCCCAGTAAGAGACTTTCCCCTCACGGGCAATGTAGTCCCAGATAGTTCCACTTCCCACAATCTCATTTATAACATTTGCTTCAATATTTCTTGATTAGGGCCGCACGGTGGCGCAGCGGTAGAGTTGCTGCCTTAAGGGCCTGTCCCACCTGGGCGTCATTTGCACGTCACGCAGATGGCGCACGAAGATTTTGTACATCCCAAAATCCTGGGGCGCCGCGCGCGGCCGCACGTCACTGCCTACGTCACCACGCACCGTGGGCATGTAATGTCGTGACGCGTAAATTATGTCGCGTAAATTACGCGCAAATGCCGCCCAAGTGGGACAGGCCCTTTACAGCGCTTGCAGCGCCGGAGACCCGGGTTCAATCCCGACTACGGGTGCTGTCTGTACGCCGTTTGTACGTTCTCCCCGTGACCTGCGTGGGTTTTCTCCAGGTGCTCCGGTTTCCTCCCACATTCCAAAGATGTACAGGTTGTAAGCTAATTGGCGTGGTATAAATGTAAATTGTTCCATAGTGTGCGTAGGATAGTGTTAATGCGCAGGGATCGCTGGTCGGTGCGGAATCGGTGGGCCGAAGGGCCTGTTTCCGCGTTGTATCTCTAAACTAAACTAGTTCATAACATTAAACCACAAAGTGCGCGCACCAGCTCAGCTGGTGAGGACGGACATTTCACACATTAAATGGAGGCACATCTAGATAAGGGAACAGTGCCATGGCTGGAACTCTCATGATGTTGTTGCTTCTATGCGCCCTCCCAATGTTCTCGCACCAGTGGTTGTTGCTGATGTCGCAAACCATCAGATCTTCGGAGGAGAAGTAATTCCATCGGCGCAAGGCTGAGGAGAGATAGATCAGCCATGATTGAATAACAGAGTAGACTTGATGGGCCGAATGACCGAATTCTGTTCCTATTACTTATGACTTTATGACCTTCTTTTTTTTTTTATTTAATTTTTTATTTATTAGAAGTACATTACATTACAACCACATACATTAGTACTCGTCACTTATGTCTTCTTACAATTAATGTACTCCATTTGTTTTTTACACTAGTAAAAGAAAAGGATAAGATTGAAAGAAAGAAGAAAGTGAAGGAAAAAGTGAGAGTGTAGAAAATGTGACAACAAAAAAGGACAAAGACCCTATAAGAACAAAATTAAAAACAAAAGAAAAAGAGTTAAGAAATAGACCCTAGAAAAGAAGGAGAAAGAGAAAGAGGAAAAAGAGAGAAACAAATATTTTTTATGAGCATTACGCAAATGGGACATCAAGTCAAGTCAAGTGAGTTTATTGTCATGTGTCCCTGGTAGGACAATGAAATTCTTGCTTTGCTTGAGCACAACAGAACATAGTAGGCATTGACTACAAGGCATTCTATAAATATATACACAATGGTCAATATACTGATAAAGTGCAAATAACAGTATTGGCTAGTAAAGTTCAGTGTTATGTCCGAGCCAGGTTTAATAGCCTGATGGCTGTGGGGAAGTAGCTGTTCCTGAACCTGGTCGTTGCAGTCTTCAGGCTCCTGTACCTTCTACCAGAAGGTAGTAGGGAGATGAGAAGGTAGTAGGGAGACATACCAACTCTTCAACTATCATCCCCCATTACCTGACCTCAATTTTTTTTAAGGTACCTTTGCACCCTATATTTGTAATAATTCTATAAATGCAGACCACGTCAGGTGGAAGTGATCTGGTTTACCTGCCAGGAGGAGTCTTATCTCTTCTAGGTGTAATGTTTCGAACATATTTGAAATCCACATGTTTATAGATGGTATTGGAGCCTTCTTCCAAAATTTAAGATTAGCTTTTTTCCAGTTATTAACCCGTAGTCTATTAGTTTCTTTTGAAACACATTTAGTTCTGGACCATCTTCCGTTATTCCGAAGATAATCCATTCTGCTTTGGGTATCAGTTTTATTTTAAATAATTTTGTAAAGATTTCGAAAATTTCATTCCAAAATTTTTGAATTTTTGTACAGAAAACAAATGAGTGCGCTATAGTTGCTTCTTGGGATTGACATTTATCACAAATAGATGATACATTTGGGAAAATTTTATGAATTTTAGTTTTCGAATAATATAATCTATGTAAAATTTTAAATTGTATTAAAGTGTGTCTTACATTAATCGAACATTTATGCACGTTTAATAAGTGTTCATTCCAACTTTCCTTTGAAATTTTAATAGCTAACTCTTGTTCCCAGTCTCTTCTGATACCCTCCGTAGATGGTATTTCTACATTTAAGATAATATTATACAAATATGATATTAAGTTTGCTGATTCAGCTTTTATCTGCATTGCCTCATCCAATACATCTGCTGGGTTATTATAATGATCTTTTGTAAATTTTTTCAAATAGTCGCATATTTGAAAATATTTAAAATATTGATTATTTCCGAGTTTATATTTTATTTGTAATTGTTGAAATGAAAGTAATTTTCCAGTTTCATACAAGTCACCAACGTTTTAATTCCTAGTCTATCCCAATGTGTAAAAGCTTTATCTATAATAGGATTAAACGAAGGGTTATTGACTATAGGTAATAAAAGTGATAAATTTCTTAATTTTAAATTTTGTTTTATTTGTTTCCAAATTCGGATTGTACTATGGATAATTGGGTTCTTATTATAATTTATATTATTCAGTTTCATTGGAGAGAGGAGGATCGCTCCAATGTTTCCAGAGGACTTGCTGGGCGGAGTTATCCATCAGTTGAATCTTATTTTTAATATTTACTGACCAATAATAATACATAAAGTTAGGTAGTGCTAAACCCCCTAATACTTTAGGTTTATTCAGATGAGTTTTTTGTATTCTATGTGATTTATAGTCCCATATAAAATTAGTGATATCTGAGTCGAGTTTTTTTTTAAACTTCTTTGGTAAGTATATAGGAATCGATTGAAATAGGTATAAAATTTGTGGTAGAAAGATCATTTTTATTGCATTTATTCGGCCTATTAAAGACATCGGAAGCGTTTTCCAGAATTTAATTAGTGTGTGTAAATTTTTCTGTCGCTATTTTAAAAGGGAATTTTAAAAGATGTGTTGAATCTTTCGGTTTTATTGACATAATTTCACTTTTATTCCAATTTATTCTGTATCCAGAAAAAGATCCAAAGTCTTCAATTAAATTTAATATATTTGGTATAGTGATTTGAGGTTTTGTAATGTACAGTAATATATCATCCGCGTATAAAGATATTTTATTATATGAATCTTTAGTATTATATCCAAGGATATCAGGGTGTATTCCAATTTTTTCTGCTAGCGGTTCAATAATGAGAGCAAACAGCTGTGGTGATAATGAGCATCCTTGTCTATTTCCCCTTGATAGTTGGAATTTCGAGGATAATATGTTATTCGTTAGTATTCTAGCTGTAGGTTTGTTATATAGTAACTTGATCCATAGAATAAAATTCTCTCCCAGTTGGAATTTTTGTAATACTTTATCCATATAATTCCATTCTACTGACTTTATGACCTTATGATCTAATCAAATTGCCTTCATCAGTCAGAGTATTGAGTATAGAAGTTGGGAGATCATGTTGCAGTTTAGTTTAGTTTAGTTTAGAGATACAGCACAGAAACAGGCCCTTCGGCCCACCGAGTCCGCGCCGACCAGCAAACCTCGTACATTAACACTATCCTACAGACACTAGGGACAATTTTTACGTCTATACCAAGCCAATTGACCTACAAACCTGCACGTCTTTGGAGTGTGGGAGGAAACTTAAGTTCTCGGTGAAAACCCACGCAGGTCACGGGGAGAACGTACATACTCCGTACGGACAGCACCCGTACTCGGGATCAAACCGGAGTCTCTGGCGCTGTACACGCTGAAAGACAGCAAATGCACTGCTGCCGCACCGTATAAGACGTTGGTGAGGCTGCATTTAGTGTTCTGTGTTCATTCTAGGCATCATATTATAGGAAAGATGTTGTCAAGCTGGAAAGGGTGCAGAGAAGATTTACGAGGATGTTGCCAGGATTCATAGAAACATAGAAAATAGGTGCAGGAGTAGGCCATTCGGCCCTTCGAGCCTGCACCGCCATTCAATATGATCATGGCTGATCATCCAACTCAGTATCCTGTACCTGCCTTCTCTCCATACCCCCTGATCCCTTTAGCCACAAGGGCCACATCTAACTCCCTCTTAAATATAGCCAATGACTGGCCTCAACTACCTTCTGTGGCAGAGAGTTCCAGAGATTCACCACTCTCTGTGTGAAAAATGTTTTTCTCATCTCGGTCCTAAAGGATTTCCCCTTAATCCTTAAACTGTGACCCCTTGTCCTGGACTTCCCCAACATCGGGAACAATCTTCCTGCATCTAGCCTGTCCAACCCCTTAAGAATTTTGTAAGTTTCTATAAGATCCCCCCTCAATCTTCTAAATTCTAGCGAGTACAAGCCGAGTCTATCCATTCTTTCTTCACATGAAAGTCCTGACATCCCAGGAATCAGTCTGGTGAACCTTCTCTGTACTCCCTCTATGGCAAGAATGTCTTTCCTCAGATTTGGAGACCAAAACTGTACGCAATACTCCAGGTGTGGTCTCACCAAGACCCTGTACAACTGCAGTAGAACCTCCCTGCTCCTATACTCAAATCCTTTTGCTATGAAGGATATCGAGGCTCTGCGTTATAGGCAGTGGTTGAGCAGGCTGGGACTCTATTCCTCAGAGCGCAGAAGGATGAGGGGTGATCTTATAGAGGTGTACAAAATCATGAGAGGAATAGATCGGGTAGATGGACAGAGTCTCTTGCCCAGAGTAGGTGAATCGAGGACCAGAGGACATAGGTTTAAGGTGAAGGGGGAAAGATTTAATAGGAATCAGAGGGGTAACTTTTTCACACAAAGGGTGGTGGGTATATGGAACAAGCTGCCGGAGGAGGTAGTTGAGGCAGGGATGATTACAACGTTTAAGAAACAGTTAGACAGGTACATGGATAGGACAGGCCCTTTAGAGAGATTTGTGCCAAACATAGCAGGTGGGACCATTGTAGATGGAACTTCTATCTGCCTTTGATATTTCCACCCTGGGAGAAAGGATCTGACTGTCTGCCATATCTATGCCACTTACTTATAATTTTATCTTCTACCAGGTTTGCCCTTGACCTCTGACATTCCCAAGAAAATTATTAAATCCCTAGTCTCACTCCCCCAGGGTTATCACACATACCTTGTCTACCCACAATCATCAACAGATAGGTAACATATAATAGTGGCATGGACTCATACAGCATTGAAACAGGCCCTTTGGCCTAACTTGCCCATGCTGAACAAGATGCCCCATCTACACTAGTCCACCTGCCTGCGTTTGACCCATATCCCTCTAAAACGGTCCTATCCATGCACCAGTCTACCTGCCCCAACTACCTCCACTAGCAGCTTGTTCCATACATCTACCAACCTTTGTGTAAAAAAAGTTACTCCTCAGGTTCGTATTAAATATTTCCTCCCCTCATCTTAAACCTATGTCCTCTGGTCCTCCATTCCCATACTCTGGGCAAGAGACTCTTTGCGCCTACCCGATCTATTCCTCTCATGATTTTGTACACCTCTATAAGATCAGCCCTCATCCTCCTGAGCTCCAAGGAATAGAGTCCCAGCCTACTCAACCTCTCCCTATAGCTCAGGCCCTCGAGTACTGGCAACATCCTCGTAAATCTTGGCTGCACCCTTTCCATCTTAAAACCCACGCAGGTCACAGGGAGAACGTACAAACTCCGTACATACAGCACCCGTGGTCAGGATAGAACCCGGGTCTCTGGCGCTGTAAGGCAGTGACACTCTACATTTGTACCTATACCCGGCCACGGCCATTGCAACCTATACCCAGCCACTGACGCCCTCCTCCGCTTAGCGGAGCTGGTGCTTACCCTCAATAACTTCTCATTTGACTCCTCCCATTTCCTCCAAATACAAGGCGTAGCTATGGGCACATGCATGGGCCCCAGCTATGCCTGCCTCTTTGTCTGGTACGTCGAACAATCCTTGTTCAATACGTACCAGGGCCCCATCCCCGACCTCTACCTCCGCTACATCGATGACTGTTTTGGTGCCACCTCCTGCACCCACACACAACTGACTGACTTCATCCGCTTCACCACCAACTTCCATCCGGCACTCAAATACACCTGGACCATTTCCGACACTTCCCTACCATTCCTTGACCTCACTATCTCCATCGCAGGTGATAGACTCCTTACCGACATCCACTGCAAACCTACCGACTCCCATGGCTATCTGAACTACACTTCTTCCCACCCTGCTTCCTGTAAGGACTCCATCCCCCACTCCCAATTCCTCCGTCTACACCGCATCTGCTCCCAGGATGAGGCGTTCCACACCAGGGCATCCGAAATGTCCTCATTCTTCAGGGAACGGGGGTTCCCCTCCTCCACCATAGATAAGGCTCGCACCAGGGTCTCTACCATACCCCGCAACACTGCTCTCTCTCCCCATCCCCCCACTCACAACAAGGGCAGAGTCCCCCTAGTCCTCACCTTTCACCCCACCAGCCGTCACATACAACAAGTGATCCTCCGTCAGTTTCGCCACCTCCAACGTGACCCCACCACTCGCCACATCTTCCCATCTCCCCCCATGTCTGCCTTCCGCAAAGACCGCTCCCTCCGTAACTCCCTTATCAATTCTTCCCTTCCCTCCCGTACCACCCCCTCCCCGGGTACTTTCCCTTGCAACCGCAAGAGATGCAACACTTGTCCCTTCACCTCCCCCCTCGACTCCATTCAAGGACCTAAGCAGTCGTGCCAGGTGCGACAGAGGTTCACCTGCATCTCCTCCAACCTCATCTATTGCATCCGCTGCTCTAGATGTCAGCTGATCTACATCGGTGAGACCAAGCGGAGGCTCGGCGATCGTTTCGCCGAACACCTCCGGTCGGTCCGCAATAACCAACCTGACCTCCCGGTGGCTCAGCACTTCTACTCCCCCTCCCATTCCGTATCTGACCTCTCTGTCCTGGGTCTCCTCCATGGCCACAGCGAGCAACACCGGAAATTAGAGGAAATGCACCTCATATTCCGCTTGGGCAGTCTACATCCTGGGGGGCATGAACATTGAATTCTCCCAGCTCTGCTAGCCCTTGCTGTCCCCTCCCCTTCATCAGCCCTCTGGTTGTCTCCTCCCATCCCCCAGCCCTCGGGCTCCTCCTCCGCCTTTTTTCCTTTTTTCCTTTTTTCCTTTCTTCTCCCCCACCCCCTATCAGTCTGAAGAAGGGTTTCGGCCCGAAACGTTGCCTATTTCCTTCGCTCCATAGATGCTGCTGCACCCGCTGAGTTTCTCCAGCATTTTTGTGTACCTCTACGTTTGTACGTTCTCCCCGTGACCTGCGTGGGTTTTCTTTGAGACCTTCGGTTTCCTCCCACACTCCAAAGACGTGCGGGTTTGTAGGTTAATTGGCTTGGTGATAAAATGTCAAATTGTCCCGAGTGTGTGCGGGAGAGTGTTAGTGTGCGGGGATCGCTGGTCGGTGCGGACTCGGTGGGCTGAAGGGCCTGTTTCCGCACCGTATCTCTAAACTGCACTAAGCAGTGTGCTTCATTGATCTCGATTTCTGAGAATGCTCAACAATGATCTCACTTGTAACAGAGTGCAACAGTTGCCCTGTGGTTCTCCACAGAACAACAATGCAATGCCAAGAAGTGTTGTCAAATTTCCAGTGTGACAATGGGCCAGAAATCCATTTCAATTCCTTAGTTAAACTAAGTGGCACAGCCGGTCGAGCCGCTGCTGCACGGCGCCAGAGACACCGGATCGATGGCGACGACGGGTGCTGTCTGAGCGCAGTTTGCACGTTGTCCCTGGGACCGGGTGGGTTTCCTCCAGGTGCCCCTGTATTCCCACCGCATCCCAAAGTCGTGTGGGTTTGCAGGTTAATTGGCCTATTTTTTAGTTCAGTTTAGTTTAGAGATACAGCGAGGAAACCGGCGGCTTCGGCCCACTGGGTCCGCGCCGACCAGCGATCCCCACACGTTAACACTATCCTACACCCACTGGGGACAATTTTTACATTTACCAAAAATATATATAACCTACATACATACGTCTTTGGAGTGTGGGGGAGGAAACCGAAGATCCCGGGCAAAAAACCCACGCAGGTCACGGGGAGAACGTGCAAACTCCGCGCAGACAGCACCCGTAGTCGGGATCGAACCCGGGTCTCCGGCGCAGCAAGCGCTGTAAGGCAGCAACTCTACCGCAGTGGCCGCCTCTGTAAATTGCCCCTTGTGTGCAGGGAGTGGATGAGGAAGTGGGGGGTGACATAGATAGAACCTGTGTGAACGAGCGGTTGCAATGGTCGCAATGGACTCGGTGGGCTGAATGGCCTGTTCCCACGCTGTATCTCTGCACTAAACTAATTGCAATCACACAGCATTGAAACCGATCAGTGCTCCCTGATCAGTGTGATGAAGGGTCTCGACCCGAAACGTCACCCACTCCTTCCCTCCGGAGATGCTGCCTGTCCCGCTGAGTTACTCCGGCATTTTTGCTTCTAACTCCCTGATCTAATGTCTGGTCTGTGGAGTATCAGCAGCACAAGTTTCCACACAGCATACGTGCTGTGACCCAACCAATGCATTAGCAGAGGCAGCAGCGGCAGTGAAAGGGATGGATGCTCTCCATAATATCATGACTGTAATCTTATCACTGATCCCAGGGGCTTGCGGACACACCAATGATTCCATGCACTGCTCTCAGTCAGATTCTTTAGAAGGCTCTCTCTTCCCATCCCATCAAAAAAATAGGGCGTAGAACAGTACAGTGTAGGAACAGGCCCTTCGGCCCACCGAGTCCCCGCCCACCAGCGATCCCCACACACTAGAACTATCCTACGCACACTCGGGTCAATTTACAATTTTACCGAAGCCAATTAACCTACAAAACCTCCACGTCTTTGGAAACTGAAGATATCATAGAAAACCCACGCAGGTCACGGGGAGAACGTACAAACTCCGTACAGACAGCACCCGTGGTCAGGATCGAACCCGGGACCCTGGCGCTGTGAGGCAGCAACTCTACCGCTGCGCCACCGTGCCGCCCGGCAGGCACTGTTCCACTCGGAAGTAGAGAAATAAAATGCTTGAGAAACTCAGCGGGTGAGGCAGCGCCTATGGAGGAAAGGAGTAGGCTACCTTGCGAGGTCGAGACCCTTCTTCAGACTGTTCCACTCGGAATGTCCTTTAGGCCTTGCAGGGGAAAAGCTCGAGGACAGGTTTACAGGGATATGGGCCCAAGCGCAGGCAAGTGTGACTAGTGTAGATGGGACATCTTGGTCGGTGTGGGCAAGTTGGGCTGAAGGGCTTGATTCCACACCATATAACCCTCTGACTATGAGTCTAAGACAATGGATGCTGTGGGATGGTTTCCTGAGCAGCCAAAACCATTTGACAGAATGCTTTATTGCCAGAACTCACCAACAAGCACCAAGACTTGCAGGACAAGCACTCGGGAACACAGGCCTACGGGTCTCCCAATTGACAACCATTTCAACTCCCCCTCCCATTCCCACACTGACCTTTGTGTCCTTCATAAGGTCATAAGTGACAGGAGCAGAATTAGGCCATTCGGCCCCATCAAGTCTACTCCGCCATTCAATCGCGGCTGATCTATCTCTCTCCCACCTAACCCCATTCTCCTGCCTTCTCCCCATAACCCCTGACACCCCCATAAAAGAATCTGTCTATCTCTGCCTTAAAAATATCTATTGACTTGGCCTCCACGGGCTTCTGTGGCAGAGAATTCCACAGGTTCACCACCCTGGGCCTCCTCCACTGTCAGAGTGAGGCCAAACGCAAATTGGAGGAACAGCACCTCATATTTTGCTTGGTCAGCTTACAGCCCAGCGGTATGAATAGTGAAAGCTTTTGTTGCCTGCTATCCAGTCAACGGAAAGACAAGATTCAAGATTCAAGAGAGTTTATTGTCATGTGTCCCAGATAGGACAATGAAATTCTTGCTTTGCTTCAGCACAACAGAACATAGTAGGCATGAATACAGAACAGATCAGTGTGTCCATATACACATGAATAAATAAAACAGATCAAGTGTAAATAAACAGATAATGGGCAATTAATGTTCATAGGTAGACAAAAAT
The DNA here is from genome assembly GCA_038087875.1 of Malacoraja senta. Taxonomy (NCBI): domain Eukaryota; kingdom Metazoa; phylum Chordata; class Chondrichthyes; order Rajiformes; family Rajidae; genus Malacoraja; species Malacoraja senta. The sequence continues at coordinate 218,513,989 of CM075977.1, read as the reverse complement.
GCTGGAGAAACTCAGCGGGTGCAGCAGCATCTATGGAGCGAAGGAAATGGGCAACGTTTTGGGCCGAAACCCTTCTTCAGACTGATGGGGGGTGGGGAGAAGAAAGGAAAAAGGCGGAGGAGGAGCCCGAGGGCTGAGGAAGGGGAGGGGACAGCAAGGGCTATCAAAATTGGGAGAATTCAATGTTCGTGCCCCCAGGATGCAGACTCCCCAAGCAGAATATGAGGTGCTGTTCCTCCAATTTCCGGTGTTGCTCGCTCTGGCCATGGAGGAGACCCAGGACAGAAAGGTCGGATACGGAATGGGAGGGGGAGTTGAAGTGCTGAGCCACCGGGAGGTCAGGTTGGTTATTGCGGACCGAGCGGAGGTATTCGGCGAAACGATCGCCAAGCCTCCGCTTGGTCTCACCGATGTAGATCAGCTGGCATCTAGAGCAGCGGATGCAATAGATGAGGTTGGAGGAGATGCAGGTGAACCTCTGTCACACCTGGAACGACTGCTTGGGTCCTTGAATGGAGTCGAGAGGGGCGGTGAAGGGACAAGTGTTGCATCTCTTGCGGTTGCAAGGGAAATTGCCCGGGAGGGGGTGGTACGGGAGGGAAGGGAAGAATTGACAAGGGAGTTACGGAGGGAGCGGTCTTTGCGGAAGGCAGACATGGGGGGAGATGGGAAGATGTGGCGAGTGGTGGGCTCACGTTGGAGGTGGCAAAACTGATGAAGGATTACTTGTTGTATGTGACGGCTGGTGGGATGAAAGGTGAGGACTAGGGGGACTCTGCCCTTGTTGCGAGTGGGGGGATGTGGAGAGAGAGCAGTGTTGCGGGGTATGGAAGAGACCCTGGTGCGAGCCTCATCTATGGTGGAGGAGAGGAGCCCACGTTCCCTGAAGAATGAGGACATTTCAGATGCCCTGGTGTGGAACGCCTCATCCTGGGAGCAGATGCGGTGTAGACGGAGGAATTGGGAGTAGGGTATGGAGTCCTTACAGGAAGCAGGGTGGGAAGAAGTGTAGTCCAGATAGCCATGGGAGTTAGTAGGTTTATAGTGGATGTCGGTCAGAAGTCTATCACCTGCGATGGAGATAGTGAGGTCAAGGAATGGTAGGGAAGCGTCGGAAATGGTCCAGGTGTATTTGAGTGCCGGATCGAAGTTGGTGGTGAAGTGGATGAAGTCAGTCAGTTGTGTGTGGGTGCAGGAGGTGGCACCAAAGCAGTCGTCGATGTAGCGGAGGTAGAGGTCGGGGATGGGGCCCTGGTACGTATTGAACAAGGATTGTTCGACGTACCCGACAAAGAGGCAGGCGTAGCTGGGGCCCATGCGTGTGCCCATAGCTACGCCTTGGATTTGGAGGAAATGGGAGGAGTCAAACGAGAAGTTATTGCGGGTAAGGACCAGCGGGTAAGGACCTAGGCAGAGGAGGGTGTCAGTGGCCGGGTATAGGTTGCTTCTCTGGTCGAGGAAGAACCGGAGGGCTTTGAGACCATCCTGGTGGGGGATGGAGGTGTAGAGTGACTGGACGTCCAGATTAATGTTCATAGTTTTGATTGAGTTCAATAGCCTGATGGCTGTGGGGAAGTAGCTGTTTCTGAACCTGGACGTTGCAGTCTTCAGGCTCCTGTACCTTCTACCTGAAGGTAGCGGGGAGATGAGTGTGTGGCCAGGATGGTGTCCTTGATGATGCTGCCAGCCTTTTTGAGGCAGCGACTGCGATAGATCCCCTTGATGGTAGGGAGGTCAGAGCCGATGATGGACTGAGCAGTGTTTATTACTTTTTGTAGTCTTTTCTGTTCCTGGGTTCCATGATTACAATCGAGCCATTTACAGTGTATAGATACATGATAAGGGAATAACGTTTAGTGCAAAGTAAAGCCAGCAAAGTCCGATCAAGGATAGTCCGAGGGTCATGAAAGAGGTAGATAGTAGTTCAGGACCGCTCTCTGGTTGTGGTAGGATGGTTCAGTTGCCTGATAACAGCTGGGAAGAAACTGTCCCTGAATCTGGAGGTGTGCATTTACACACTTCTGTACCTTTTGCCTGATGGGAGAGGGGAGAAGAGGGAGTGACCTGGCTTGGCTGCCATCGAGAGGGACCATTCTGGATGAAGATGAGACACTCATTCATTCCTTTGTGGACTTGCCAGGTCGCTCTGGAAAAGGATATATGGGGTCACTGCCGAGGGTTTGTCCCGAGCAGCTGCAGTACAGAAGACTTCCTGACCCACGGGCTGTTGCCAGGGTTACGGACCAAGACAAACATCATGTGCTGCTGGCCGATCATTGTTCCGGTGAAAGACACAATGTGGTCTGCCTGGAGCTTGTTGGTCTTGCAGCACAACGAGGCGGTGTCTGTGGGGGAATTCTGCTCATTCCGGGAAGCTGGAGAATGTGCGAATGGACGCACTGAAGCTCGGTGCAGCCTATGCAAAGGCTCTCGTCAAGTCAAGAGTGTTTCATCGTCAAATGTCCCAAACACAGCAATGAAATTCTTATGGCCCTGTCCCACGGTACGAGTTCATTCCAAGAGCTCTCCCGAGTGTAAAAAAAAATCAAACTCGTGGTAAGCACGGAGAATGAACGTAGCGGGTACGTCGGAGCTCGGGGACGTCTCTTAGCGGCTCGTAACGCTAACGGCAGGTACTCGGGAAGACTCACTAATGGCAGGTAAGCTCGGGAAGACTCGTGAAGATTTTTCAACATGTTGTAAAATGTCCACGAGAGCCCCGAGTACCGAGGAGTGGCCATTACCGTAAATCTCCGAGTTTGAATCAGAGCAAACTCGGGGGAGCTCTTGGAATGAACTTGTACAGTGGGACAGGGCCATTACTTGCTGCAGCACAACAGAATATGTAAACATCGTACACTGTAAACAAGATAATAAACGAGAAAAAAAACGTTCAATGTGTTTATTCAATGTGTTCAAGAGAGAGTTAAGGGCCTGTCCCACGGGAATGCGACTCCATGCGTCAAGCGCGACCTAACCGCAAGCGGGGGCCGCGAGGAGGTCGAGTGATCCCCGTACACGGCCGGTCCCACCAGCATGCGGCTGCATGCGGCAAGCGCTACCAAATCGGAAGCGGGGGCCGCGCGGAGGTCGAGTGACGTAAAGACGGTGCGTACAGCGTCGAGGCGGCTGCGTCCGGCGGCGAGGCGGCTGCGTCCGGCGGCGATGCGGTGCGCACGGCTGTCGATGCGGCTGCGGGGCGGCAGGCCGTTGCCGCACGGAATTTTTGAACAGTCAGATTTTCGGAGCCCCGCGCGATGTCGGGACCAGCTCCGCACAACTCCATACGGGTCCGGCGATCGAAGTGGGACCGGCCCCCGCGACCTCCGCGCGGCCCCCGCTTGCGGTTAGGTCGCGCTTGCCGCATGGAGTCGCATGCCCGTGAGACAGGCCCTTTAGATTTAGCTCTTAGGACTAAAGGAATCAAGGGATATGGGGAAAAAGCAGGAACGGGATATTGATTTTGGATGATCAGCCATGATGACCAACTCCTGCACCTATTTTTCTGTTTCTATGTTTCTATATACATGCATACATATATACACACACATATACCTACACACACACATTCAATAATAATAATGCATTTTATTTGCTGGCGCCTTTCTGGACACCCAAGGACACCTTACAGGCCATGTTGGACATAGACTCACAGACTAACACAGACACTTAACACCACACACAAAATCATCCCCCTACAATGGTTACCACTGTGGGGGAAGGCACAATGTCCAGTCCCCAACCCAGTTCTCCCCAGAGTCAGGCCCATCGACGCCGCCACAGTTGCCTCTACGGAGGCCCGATGTTCCCGGCCGTCGGGAGAGTCCTCGCAGCGGCTGGAACGGCCGGTTTCCCAGCGGAGTCCATGGCACCTGAAGCCGACAGGGCCGCGCCGATTTGGAGCCACGAGGCTCCCGATGTTGGAGTCGGCGCCGCCGCCCGCGGCTGGTCGCTCCGCAGACCCGCAGCCCGGAGGTGTTGATCTCGGCGGTCACCGCATACCGGAGCTCCAGCGTGTCGATCCAGCGCGGCGACCCAGACAAGGCATCTCCCACTACGCTCCACGATAGCGCTCCAGCGCTGTGCCGCCACCGGAGCTGAAGGTGCTGGGCGGTCCCCGTCAGGAAACGGTGCTCCATGCCCGCTGGTGGGCCACGAGGACGGGTCGACGAGGCAGCCTGGAGAAAAAGCTGCCTCACCGACCAGGTAGGGACCTAGGATATAATTACCCCATTCACCCTACACTTAAAAGTAGAATACTCCCACACACTGGACAATGGACACACTAAAATTATTTTTAAAAAGGTGATTTAAACGGACGGCTGCTGGTTAGCAGCCATTCCCCAACATGGCTCCTCCTACATGAAGGAGGAGGAGCCATGTTCTCTATTGTCATATTATCTATTGCCTATTATTCAATAGACAATAGACAATAGACAATAGGTGCAGGAGTAGGCCATTCGGCCCTTTGAGCCAGCACCGCCATTTAATGTGATCATGGCTGATCATCCCCAATCAGTACCCCGTTCCTGCCTTCTCCCCATATCCCCTGACTCCACTATCTTCAAGAGCCCTATCCAGCTCTCTCTTGAAAGCATCCAGAGAACCTGCCTCTACCACCCTCTGAGGCCGAGAATGCCACGGACTCATAATTCTCTGTGAGAAAAAGTGTTTCCTCGTCTCCGTTCTAAATGGCTTACTCCTTATTCTTAAACTGTGGCCCCTGGTTCTGGACTCCCCCAACATCGGGAACATGTTTCCTGCCTCTAGCGTGTCCAAGCCCTTAACAATATGTATGCACACACACACATATATCTATATATATAGGGGTATGCCTATATACCTGATATGTCAGGGGTTATGGGGCAAAGGCAGGAGAATGGGGTTCAAGATTCAAGATTCAACATTCAAGAGAATTTATTGTCATGTGTCCCAGATAGGACAATGAAATTCTTGCTTTGCTTCAGCACAACAGAATATAGTTGGCATAAATAAATACAGAACAGATCAGTGTGACCATATACTATTGAATATATATATATATACACACATAAATAATCAGATAGTGCAATGGGCTATTAATGTTCATAGTTTTGTTTGAGTTGAGTTTAATAGCCTGATGGCTGTGGGGAAGCAGCTATTCCTGAACCTGGATGTTGCAGATTTCAGGCTCCTGTACCTTCTACCTGAAGGTAGCGGGGAGATGAGTGAGTGGCCAGGATGGTGTGGGTCCTTGATGATGCTGCCAGCCTTTTTGTGGCAGCCACTGCGATAGATCCCCTCGATGGTGGGGAGGTCAGAGCCGATGATGGACTGGGAGTGAACAGATACATGATAAGGGAATAACGTTTAGTGCAAGATAAAGCCAGTAAAGTCTGATCAAAGATAGTCCGAGGGTCTCCAATGAGGTAGATAGTAGTTCAGGACCGCTCTCTACTTGTGGTAGGATGGTTCAGTTGCCTGATAACAGCCGGGAAGAAACTGTCCCTGAATCTGGAGGTGTGAGTTTTCACACTTCTGTACCCCTTGCCCGATGGGAGAGGGGAGAAGAGGGAGTGGCCAGGGTGCGACCAAGAGCGGAACTCGCCATCAAAACATGGAGGGGACGGGGGACACCATTTTTTGGCGGCCGCGCGCGCATGCGCACACTCGCACACACACGCGCGAGGCTTCGGAGGCCCAACCCAGCGCTAAATGCAGCTCAACTCTGCGTGTCTCACCGGGTCAACTACAGCCCTGTCTGGACTGACGGGACACCAGCGCTGCTTCTCCGCGCTGGCTGTAAACCTGGGCCATATTTCCCACAAGTCCAGGCACGTTCACCTGGCAGCACAGGCAGAGTTGAGCTGGGTTTAGCCCTGTTTCTCTGCGCTGGCTGTGGGCCTGGGGGTACAGTTCGTGTCTGACTCCCGACCCCTCTGGCCACCCGTGGGGGGGGGGGGCACTCGGGACAGCGCTGGAGACCCGGCCGGGATCGATCCTGCCTGTGGATGAGGCGCAGGTCTGTGCCACGACTCCCTCCTCCAATCACCGCGCTCTATCCTCAGTCCCACCACCCCCACTCCTCCCTCCTCCAATCATCGCACCCTCGATCATCATTCCCACCCCCACTGCCTCGCGGAAAGCGGAGATTCTAAAATCGGGATCACAAAAACTTGGGGGGGGATGTCCCCCACCTCTCAAAACATGGGGGGGGATGTGTCCCCTCTGCCCCCACGGGTTTTCCGCCCCTGGGTGCGACTGGTCCTTGATTATGCAGCTGGCCTTCCCGAGGCAGCGTGAGGTGTAAATGGAGTCAATGGAGGGGAGGTTGGTTTGCGTGATGGGTCCACACTTCCCAAAGAGAGGGGGGGGTGGGGGCGAGAGAACGGGATGGGAGGGGTTTGTTAACTGAACGTGGGGAAGTCAATATTCATACCGGTGGGGGTGTAAGAGCATGCCGCTCCCCAAGAGGAATACGAGGTGCTGTTCCTCCAACTTGCGCTGGGCCTCACTCTGACAATGGAGGAGGCCCAGGACGGAAAGGTCAGTGTGGGAATGGAAGGGGGAATTAAAATAGTTGACTGAAATAGTTGCTACGTGCTCTGCATGCGATGATATTTGTTAGTTTTTATCTCCATGAACTACTTTATACTGGTAACTGTCATGTTGTATTTGTTTTTCTTTTCGTGAGGTGTATACACTTTACACAAGTCCGCACGCCTTCAAACGGTGCAGCGCACGAACCCTGTGAATCAAAACCCCCAGAACAAAAAAAATATATCGCTTTTGTTTCGTTCTAAAGACGCCTTTGATACCAAAGCAGACGGCTGCTGAAAACCGAGGAAGTTTGTGTTTTAATCCTGCCAAGGCATTGAAAATTCCCAAGGATATTATTAGTTCTCCTCATTGCCCCATAGGGCGGCAAGGTGGCGCAGCGGTAGAGTTGCTGCCTCACAGCACCCAGAGACCCAGGTTCGATCCTGACTACGGGTGCTGTCTGTACGGGGTTTGCACATTCTCCCCGTGACCTGCCTGGGTTTTCTCCAGGATCTCCGGTTTCCTCCCACATTCCAAAGCCGTAAAGGTTTGTGGGTTCATTGGCTTTGATAAGAATTGTAAATTGTCCTCGAGGGGCCTGTCCCACTGTACGAGCTAATTCAAGAGCTCTCCCGAGTTTAAAAAAAAATCAAACTCGTGGTAAGCACGTAGAATGTTCGTAGCGGGTACATCAGAGCTCGGGACGTCTCTTAGCGGCTCGTAACGCTAAGGGCAGCTACTCGGGAAACGCGGTAAGACTCGTGAAGATTTTTCAACATGTTGAAAAATGTCCACGAGAGCCCCGAGTACCTATGAGCGGCCATTACCGTAATTCTCAGAGTTCGAATCGGGGGAAACTCGGGAGAACTTTTGAATTAGCTCGTACAGTGGGACAGCCCCATTAGTGTATAAGATAGTGCTAGTGTACGGGGGGGGGGGGGTTGCTGGCCGGCGCGGACTCAGTGGGCCGAAGGGCCTGTTTCCGTGCCCTATCATCTCTTACACCACAGCGCTCCCCAAGTCTTTGACTGTTAGAAGTTGCATCACCTCGGCCCGTAACGTCTGTGCCGAACATGATGCCAAGTTGAAACCAATCTCAGGAACGGGGTACTGATTAGGGATGATCCGCCATGATCACATTGAATGGCGGTGCTGGCTCGAAGGGCCGAATGGCCTACTCCTGCACCTATTGTCTATTGTCTATTGTCTCCGGCCCGCACGTGATCCATTCCCTGCATGTCCCTGTGTCCAACCAAAAGCCTCTTAAACACCACTATCACATCTACCACCACCAACACCCCTGACAGCACTTTTCAGGCATATGATATTAGTAAATGGACATCATTTATAAGTTTTAGCCAAATGGGAGTTTCTTTGATTTGCATTGTAGCCCATTTTTTCTTCGGTACACATTTCCTCTCCATCAGTGGTAAAAGAAAAACTGTAAGAAGTATAGATAGATTTGGTAACATGATTCTGTCATCTTACAAGTTATGATCTTATGTCATGAAACAATGAAGGGAATCAGTCTCATGGATCTTTGGACCACTGCACATTTTATGTCGGAAGGAACCGCAGATGCTGGAAGGTTAACACAAAATGCCGGAGTAACTCTACGGGACAGGCAGCGTCTCCGGAGGGAAGGAGTGGGCGACGTTCTCTGGTCGGGACCCTTCTTCAGACTGATTGTAGAGGGGGAAGAAGAAAGTTGGGAAAGGGGGGAGGCAGGAGAAGGCGTGGCGTGGAGCAGGGGGAGCAGCAGGGATCACGGAGGCAGAGGGTCCCTCGGAAATCACGTTGGAGAGAGGAGGAGAACCTCTTCAAAGTAGGCACACCACGAGGAGATGACGCGGTGGAGCAGACCCAATGTAGAGTCAAAAGACTGCAGATGCTGGTTTATACACAAAGGGATGAGAAAGTGTGACGTAGAACTGGCTGGCAGAAACGGCAGCACAATAGATACATACATAGATACATAGAAAATAGGTGCAGGAGTAGGCCATTCGGCCCTTCGAGCCTGCACCGCCATTCAATATGATCATGGCTGATCATCCAACTCAGTATCCCGTACCTGCCTTCTCTCCATACCCCCTGATCCCTTTAGCCACAAGGGCCACATCTAACTCCCTCTTAAATATAGCCAATGAACTGGCCTCAACTACCCTCTGTGGCAGAGAGTTCCAGAGATTCACCACTCTCTGTGTGAAAAAGTTTTTCCTCATCTCGGTCTTAAAGGATTTCCCCCTTATCCTTAAGCTGTGACCCCGTGTCCTGGACTTTGCCCAACATCGGGAACAATCTTCCTGCATCTAGCCTGTCCAACCCCATAAGAATTTTGTACGTTTCTATAAGAAACGTATCTTAAGATCATAAGTGATAGGAGCAGAATTAAGGGCCTGTCCCACTTTCACCAGGTACTTCACGAATTCTCCCGAGTCTTCCCCTGAATCAAACTCGCAGAATGTTCGTAACGAGTCCGTAGGAGGCCGTAGGAGTTCGTAGATATATCGTAGCGGCTCGTCACGCTAGCCGTAGGTACCCGGGGCATCAGGTAAGTCGGGACATTTTTTCCAGCCCGATGAAAAATGTCCACGAGTAAAAAAATAGTCGGGATGAAAAAAATGGCAACTTTTTACTCGTAAAAAGTTAGTTCATGGGCAGACTGTAGTAGGCCGTGCGGGTAGTCGTGGGTAGTCGTGGGTACTCGTAGATATTCGTGGGTACTCGTGGGTCCATAGCTCGGCAGCTGGACAGAGGAAAAAAACGTGCGTGAAAAAAAAAGCATCAGCACGTGACCTCTGTCACTCCAGTTCGTAAGCATATTCGTGAAAGGTCATCGGAGTTCGTAGGTTACCAAAATCTTCTTCTTTTTTTTAGGTCCATTAAACTCGGCAGAGGTTTTGGATTGAGTCGTGAAAGTGGGACAGCCAGGCCCTTTAGGCCATTCGGCCCAAGTCTACTCGACCATTCAATCATGGCTGATCTATCTCTCCTTCCTAACCCCATTCTCCTGCCTTCTCCCCATAACCCCTGACACTAATAATAATAATAATAGATTTTATTTATATAGCGCTTTTCAGGACTCAAAGTCGCTTTACAATTGAGAGTCAGGAATAAACAAAACAAAATAGAGCAGTAAGACAGAGGGGAGGGGAACATGGGACTAAGGGTATGCAGAGGTGAAGAGATGGGTCTTGAGGCGGGACTGGAAGATGGTGAGGGACTCAGAATTTCGGACCGGTTGTGGGAGGGAATTCCAGAGCCTGGGAGCTGCCCTGGAGAAGGCTCTGCCTCCAAAAGTGCAGAGGTTTGATTTCGGAGTGGAGAGGAGACCAGCTGATGTGGATCTGAGGGACCGTGAGGGTTGGTAGGGGGAGAGGAGGTCAATGAGATAAGGGGGGGGGGGCCAGGTTGTTGAGGGCTTTGTAGGTGAGGACCAGGATTTTGTAGGTGATCCGGTGGGAAATGGGAAGCCAGTGAAGTTCTTTGAGAACTGGGGTGATGTGGTGCCAGGATTTGGTGTGGGTAATGAGTCGGGCGGCTGTATTCTGGACCAGTTGGAGTCGTTTGATGCTGCTGGAATTGATTCCGAAAAGAAGAGAGTTACAGTAGTCCAGTCGGGAGGAGATGAAGGCATGGATGAGTCTTTCAGCAGCGAGGGGTGTGAGAGAGGATCTGATTTTTGCAATGTTGTGGAGGTGAAAAAATGATGTTTTGACAACATGGCGGATGTGAGGCTCAAGGGAGAGGGTTGAGTCAAGGATCACGCCAAGGTTGCGTGCCTGAGGAGATGGGGAGACAGTGGTGCCTCCCCATCTAGCAGGTCTTATCCCTCCGTGACGGTTCTATAGTGAGGTAGCTACAAGATGGAGGGACTTATTCACTAATGGTACCTAGACTTGCACTTCAGCTGTGGAAAGAAACCTCTTCCCCTCTGTTATCCGGCTTCTGAACGGCCCTTCCACAAGCTAGGGTACTGTCCGATTCACCTCTACCCCATTGTGGACATTGAACTTTGTCTATGGAACTGATGCGCTACAATGCTGAGAACTACTGTATATTCTGCACTGTGTATCTTCCCCTTTGCTCTACCTACTGCACTTGCGTTTGACCTGATTGTATTTATGTCAGGTATTATCTGGTCTGATCGGATAGCAGGCAAAACTTTTCACTGTACTTCGGTACACGTGACAATAATAAACTAATCCTAAACTTAACTTTAAGGTTGAACCAAGGAACTGCAGGTGGTGGAACGTTGAGTGCTGGAGTAACTCGGTGGGTCAGGCAGCATCTAGTGCCCTGAGTTACTCGCTAGAATTTAGGAGATTGAGAGGGGATCTTATAGAAACGTACAAAATTCTTATGGGGTTGGACAGGCTAGATGCAGGAAGATTGTTCCCGATGTTGGGGAAGTCCAGAACAAGGGGTCACAGCTTAAGGATAAGGGGGAAATCCTTTAAGACCGAGATGAGGAAAAACGTTTTCACACAGAGAGTGGTGAATCTCTGGAACTCTCTGCCACAGAGGGTAGTTGAGGCCAGTTCATTGGCTATATTTAAGAGGGAGTTAGATGTGGCCCTTGTGGCTAAAGGGATCAGGGGGTATGGAGAGAAGGCAGGTACGGGATACTGAGTTGGATGATCAGCCATGATCATATTGAATGGCGGTGCAGGCTCGAAGGGCCGAATGGCCTACTCCTGCACCTATTTTCTATGTATCGATGTTACTGCAGTACTTTGTGTTTAGCTCAAGTATTAAACGCGGTTGTGGGACTCGGGGGGGAGTGTCTTTCCTCTTCCTTGTCAAACTATCAGTGTCCACACATCCATTGGCCTCAGTTCAGTTTAGTTTATTGTCACGTGTACAGTGAAAATACATCTATGAAATCACGTGTACAGTGAAAATAATATCTATGAAAAGCTTTAGTTGCGTGTGAACCAGTCAGCAGAAAGAGAATACATGATTACAATCGAGCCATTTACAGTGCAAAGACACATCAGAACTGCCCCCTCCATCGACTCTTTTAAGTCAAGACTAAAGACTTATCTATACTCCCAAGCCTTTCCTGACGTCCTCTGAGTGAGGGCTACATGTATATATGTATGTAGTTTGTTTTGTTGTGCTATTCTTATAACAAATGTAAAGCACTTTGGCCAACGAGAGTTGTTTTTTAAATGTGCTATATCAATAAATGTGACTTGACTTGACTTGACATGATAAGGGAATAACGTTTAGTGCAAGGTAAAGTCTGATCAAGGATAGTCCGAGGGTCACCAATGAGGTAGATAGTAGTTCAGGACCGCTCTCTGGTTGTGGTAGGATGGTTCAGTTGCCTGATAACAGCTGGGAAGAAAACTGTCCCCGAATCTGGAGGTGTGCGTTTTCACACTTCTGTACCTCTTGCCTGATGGAGAGGGGAGAGTTGGGAGTGGCCAGGGTGCGACTGGTGTGTAAGAAGGAACTGCAGATGCTGGTTTAAACTGAAGATAGACACAAAAAGCAGGAGTAACTCAGCAGGACGGGCAGCATCTCTGGAGAGAAGGAGTTGGTGAAGTTTTATGACAATTGACAATAGACAATAGGTGCAGGAGTAGGCCATTCGGCCCTTCGAGCCAGCCCCGCCCATTCAATGTGATCATGGCTGATCATCCCCAATCAGTACCCCGTTCCTGCCTTCTCCCCATATCCCCTGACTCCGCTATCTTTAAGAGCCCTATCTGTCTCTCTCTTGAAAGCTTTGGGTCGAGACCCCTCTTCAGTCGGAGGTGTGGACGTATTATTGAGAATGAATGGGGTCCGTGCATTCGGAGGTGAGTGACTGAAGTGTGACACAGCGGTGCAGCTGGTATAGCTTCCCACTGCACCTCGGTACACGTGACAATCAACGGCACTAAATGATTAAATGACTGACGTAATGCTCAACACTGCAGCAAGAACTTCATCCAGACGGTAAGAAGCAGCTTTAAGGCGGCGTCTGCGTTTAGCTGGAGGCAGACGCCCGTGAATCCAAAAAACCTTCTGCAAGTCAGCATGCGTTTATGCTAAAACCATGTCTGATATATCTCTCACTAAGAGCCAAAATAACCCAGCGGGACCCATCAAGCTGCTGGAAAGGATGTGTTTTCCTCCCATGTTATTTTCCTGTGGCACTAGCATCAGATGCTGTAACATCCTGCGCTTGGCGGGTCCTGTGTCAGGTCCTTGGTCTCATTAGTCGCCACGCCTTTGCCAGCCATTGATGTCATCCGCCCAAGCCCCCTCGTTCTTGTCTTGCAAGTCTGGAGTGGTCACTGAGGCAACGCTTAACCTGAACAAACACTGGGAATGTCCCAATGCAACATTAGATCTTCTTCTTCTTGAGTTTAGACAATAGACAATAGACAATAGGTGCAGGAGTAGGCCATTCGGCTCATCGAGCCAGCACCGCCATTCAATGTGATCATGGCTGATCATCCCCAATCAGTACCCCGTTCCTGCCTTCTCCCCATATCCCCTGACTCCGCTATTTTTAAGAGCCCTATCTAGCTCTCTCTTGAAAGCATCGAGAGAACCTGCCTCCGACTCCACCGCCCTCTGAGGCAGAGAATTCCACAGACTCACCACTCTCTGTGAGAAAAAGTGTTTTCCTCATCTCCGTTCTAAATGGCTTACTCCTTATTCTTAAACTGTGGCCCCTGGTTCTGGACACCCCCAACATCCTCTGAACATGTTTCCTGCTTCTAGCGTGTCCAAGCCCTTAACAATCGTATATGTTTCAATGAGACCCCCTCTCATCCTTCTAAACCCCAGAGTGTACAAGCCCCAGCTGCTCCATTCTCTCAGCATATGACACAGTCCCGCCATCCCTGGAATTAATTTTGTAAACCTATGCTGCACTCCCTCAATAGCAAGAATGTCCTTCCTCAAATTAGGGACCAAAACTGCACACAATACTCCAGGTGTGGTCTCACTAGGACCCTGTACAACTGCAGAAGGGCCTCTCTGTTCCTATATTCGATTCCTCTTGTTATAAAGGCCAACGTGCCATTCGCTTTCTTCACTGCCTGCTGTACCTGCATGCTTACTTTGAGGCAGCAGAGGTTATGTAACGCCCTCCAGGTGCTGTAGCCAGTTCAATGTGCTGTTGTCGAGGGCCGTGAGGTCTACCCCTCCACCAGGGGGGCGGAGGACAGTGCAGTCGAAAATGATGCGCTGTTGAATATAACATTAGATCAAGAACAGCTGGCAGGAAGCAACACTTTACTTACTCTGAATGTCAGGGTGGCAGGTTTAGTTTCGTTTTAAGAAGGAACTGCAGATGCTGGAAAATCGAAGGTAGACAAAAATGCTGGAGAAACTCAGCGGGTGAGGCAGCATCTATGGAGCGAAGGGAATAGGCAACGTTTCGGGCCGAAACGTTGCCTATTCCCTTCGCTCCATAGATGCTGCCTCACCCGCCGAGTTTCTCCAGCATTTTTGTCTACCTTAGTTTTAATTTTAGTTTAGTTTAGAGATACAGCGCGGAAACAGGCCCTTCAGCCCATCGAGTCCACGCCGTCCCAGCGATCCCACGCACACTAACACAATCCTACACACACAAGGGACAATTTTATACTTCTACCGAGTCAATTAATCTACAAACCTGTACGTCTTTGGAGTGTGGGAGGAAACCGAAGAACTCGGAGAAAACCCACGCAGGTCACGGGGAGAACGTACAAACTCCGTACAGACAGCACCCGTAGCCGGGATCAAACCTGGGTCTCTGGCGCTGCAAGCGCTGTAAAAGCAGCAATGCCCAGCTACTAAGTATAGCAATGTTACAAAATTTTGAGATTTTTAAAAATAAAGTCTGCAATTTATCCCATCAGATAAAGCATAAAAATAAGTTTAATTTGACACATAATTCACTTTCATATCTTCAGTATTAAAAAAGTTATGGCCATTATCATACTCAGAAATTAGCATCTAGTTCCCTATTGCTTTTCCATTGACTTAACACAAAAGCTGTGATCAAGGACAGTTAAAAGCCCATAACTTTCTTAAAAGTTATGATAACTGAAAGAAATTTTCAGTTATTATAGATTGAAACATTCTGAAACAAATATGAAACAATCTTACTTCGAAGACATGAAAGTAAAGCATATAATTAGTTCGTTACCTAATTGTAGCTAATTACAAAATTCAATTACTAGATCTAAACATCTATCAATTTCTTAAGAATAGATTAACATTTTTAAATAGCCTAAGTGTCCAAATAACATTCACACAATAATTCACAATATAACATAATTTTTAAATCTAATTTTCATGAATTTACAGGCCAAATGGAAGGAATTGAATGTTTAATACCTGTAAATTAATGGGCATTTAAATCATCTTGTGAGTGAGGATTTCTGGAACGCGATCTTTTGGAACGTTCATTTGCGGTGAATTTAACCCCGTATTGGCATGAAAAATACTGCCGTTAATTCGGGGAATAAAATCACCGTGTCGCATGAAAAAATGTGAATTAAACGCTTCTTAAGAAGCACTTTTATACATTTAAAGAAACCACTTTCGTTTACCTGTCCCGTGTGTGAAATCCGTCCCCGTTATCGGCGTTGACGCTTCAGGAGCTGCTTTTAAAATTACTCCAGCGCTGACATTGACGATTTAATAAAAAAAAAAAATACACAAAACGCCGCTAGGAACGATTTGTCAGCAAACGCTTGTACTCCAACGAAATATAATTCAGGGCAAGGGAGGAGAAACCGCGTTTTAACCCCGCCCCCCCCTTAAAGGCGCCAAAATTGCGCACACGGCCAGTGGCAGAATTACAGCGCGACTGAAGGTAAGTTTTGTAACATACCTACTAAGTACCAGGATTGGAAACAATAACAACATTTAAAAGATCCTTGGACATGTACGTAGACAGAATCATCTTGGTCGGCTTGGACGAGTTGGGCCGAATTGAACTCTATGACATTAGACTTTAGAGATACAGTGTGGAAGCAGACCCTTCGGCCCAACCGAGTCCATGCCGACCAGTGATCATTAGCACCATCCTACACACTGGGGACAATTTACAATTTACAATTTGCAAAAGCCAATTAACTTAAAAATAACAGGTACATCTTTGGAGCGTGGAGGAAACGGGAGCACCCGGAGAAAACCTCACGTGGAGGAGAACGTACAAACTCCGTACAGACAGCACCCGTGGTCAGGATCGAACCCGGCGCCCATAAGCAGCAACTCCTCCGCCGTGCCGCCGTGCCGCCGTGCGCCGTGCCACCGTGCCGGCCACAGTGGACACAAGAAACTGCAGATGCTGGTTAACACACAAAAGGACACAGAGTGCTGGAGTAACTCAGCAGGTCAGGCAGCATCTCTGGGGGGGCGTGGACAGGTGACGTCTCGGGTTCAAGGGTGAGAGGGTTCAAGAGTTACTAGGAACCAGAAGGGCATTTTTTTCCACTCAGCGGGTGGAGGTATATGGAATGAACTTCCGGAGGAGGTAATTGAGGCATGTACTTTAACAGCATTTAAAAGATACTTGGGTAGGAACGATTTGGAGGGATGTGGGTCAAACGAGGGCAAAATGGGCTAGCTTGGACGGGGCATCTTGCCTAGCATAGAGTAGTTGGGCCGAAGGGGCTGTTCCCATGGGGTATGACTCTACAACTCTACAGCCCTGAGGGATAAGAAGGGATACAAATAATTCTCTGCCTCAGAGGGCGGTGGAGGCAGATTCTCTGGATACTTTCAAGAGAGAGCTAGATAGAGCTCTTAAAAATAGTGGAGTCAGGGGATATGGGGAGAAGGCAGGAACGGGGTACTGATTGTGGATGATCAGCCATGATCAGAGTGAATGGCGGTGCTGGCTCGAAGGGCCGAATGGCCTACTGTCTATTGTCTATCATCCACAGAACCATTGGAGGTGAAGACCAGATTATATTCTCTTAGATTTAACACATTTACACATTTAACACATTCTTTCTTCACTGTTGCTGCCTGACTAGCTGAGTATTTTCTTCAGATTTCTCAATGAAGTGAAAACATTGGCAAATTCATTTCGAAAGGCACTAATTGCTAAGGATGGGCTTCCAACCTCAGAACAAGCATTGGGATGGAAGCAGCATTAGATTTAATTACTCCTGGTTTTGTCCTCAGAAAATAAAAAATAGATCTAGGAAATCTTGGACTTGACTTTGAAATGAAAGATTTGTTAAGTATTTGTTTAGTTTGGTTTAGTTTAATTTATTGTCACGTGTACCGCGATACAATAGACAATAGGTGCAGGAGTAGGCCATTCGGCCCTTCGAGCCAACGCCACCATTCAATGTGATCATGGCTGATCATCCCAATCAGTACCCTGTTCCTGCCTTCTCCCCATATCCCCTGACCGCTATTTTTAAGAGCCCTATGTAGCTCTCTCTTGAAAGCATCCAGAGAACCCGCCTCTGAGGCAGAGAATTCCACAGACTCACCACTCTCTGTGAGAAAAAGTGTTTCCTCGTCTCCGTTCTAAATGGCTTACTCCTTATTCTTAAACTATGGCCCCTGGTTCTGGACTCCCCCAACATCGGGAACATGTTTCCTGCCTCTAGCGTGTCCAAACCCTTAACAATCTTATATGTTTCAATGAGATTCCCTCTCATCCTTCTAAACTCCAGAGTGTACAAGCCAGCTGCTCCATTCTCTCAGCGTATGACAGTCCCGCCATCCCGGGAATTAACCTGGATACAGTGCAAAGCTTTTGTTGCGTGCTAACCAGTCAGCGGAAAGACAATACATGATTACAGTCGAGCCATCCACCGTGATAAAAGGAATAACGTTTAGTGAGAGAGAGAGAGAGAGAGAGAGAGAGAGAGAGACAGAGAGATGAGAGAGAGAGAGAGAGAGAGAGAGAGAGAGAGAGAGAGAGAGAGAGAGAGAGAGAGAGAGAGAGAGAGAGAGAGAGAGAGAGAGAGAGAGAGAGAGAGAGAGAGAGAGAGAGAGAGAGAGAAATAAATAAATAAATAAATAAATAAATAGATAAATAGATAGATAAATAAATAAATAAATAAATAAATAGATAGATAAATAAATAAATAAATAGATAAATAAATAAATAAATAAATAAATAGATAAATAAATAAATAAATAAATAAATAAATAGATAAATAAATAAATAACAAACAAACAAACAAACAAACAAACAAATTCGATAAAAGAGTCCGAGGGACTGCAATAAGTTGTCTAGTAGTTCAGCACTGCTCTCTGGTTGTGGTAGGATGATTCAGTTGCCTGATAATAGCTGGGAAGAAACTGTCCCTCAAACTGGAGGTGTGCATTTTCACACTTCTGTACCTCTGCTAGCATTATTTCGAGAGGGCCAGAATATATAAACAGAGATGCAATGCTCAGGCTTCATAAGGCGCTGGTTAGGCTGCATTTGGAATATTGTGAGCAGTTCTGGGCCCATATCTGAGAAAGGATATTCTGGTACTGGAGAGGGGTCCAGTGGAAGTTTACGAGAATGATCCCAGGAATGAGTGGGTTAACATGTGACGGCTCTGGCCTGTACTCGCTGGAGTTTAGAAGAATGAGGGGGACCTGATTGAAACTTACTAAATAGTGAAAGGCCTGGATAGAGTGGATGTGGAGAGGATGTTTCCACTAGTGGGAGAGTCAGAGGTCATGTCAATAAAAGGATGTTCCTTTAGAAAGGCGATGAGGAGGAATTTCTTTAGCCAGAGGGTGGTGAATCTGTGGAATTCATTGCGCAGACAGCTGTGGAGGCCAAGTCAGTGAATATTTTTAAGGAGGATAGATAAATTCTTGATTTCTGATTTCTGGTGTCAGAGGTTATGGGGAGAAGGCAGGGGAATGGGGTTAGGAGGGAGAGATAGATCAGCCATGATTGAATGGTGGAGTCGACTTGATGGGCCGAATGGCTTAATTCTGCTCCTACCACTTATGAATTCTTGCTTGATGGGAAAGGGGAGAAGAGGGAATGTCCGGGGTGCGACTGGTCCTTGATTACGCTGCTGGCCTTGCCGAGGCAGCGTGAGGTGTAGATGGAGTCAATGGAAGGGAGGTTGAGTTTGTGTGACGTCTGGGCTGCATTAGTATTAGGCCATTCGGCCCATCGGGTCTACTCCGCCATTCAATCATGGCTGATCTATCTCTCCCTCTCAACCCCATTCCCCTGCCTTCTCCCCGTAACCCCTGACACCCTAGTGTGTGTAGGACGGTGTTAGTATCCGGGAAAGCTGGTCGGCGCGGACTTGGCGGTCCAAAGGGCCGGTTTCAGCGCTGTATCTGTGAGCTACACTAAGATATATTAATTCAACTTGGCATCAGGCAGTGCAGCGTAGGTTCACGAGATTGATCCCTGGGATGGCGGGACTGTCATATGAGGAAAGATTGAAAAGACTAGGCTTGTGTTCACTGGAGTTTAGAAAGGATGAGGGGGAATCTTATAGAAACATATAAAATTATAAAAGGACTGGACAAGTTTGATGCAGGAAAAATGTTCCCAATGTTGGGCGAGTCCAGAACCAGGGCCACAGTCTTAGAATAAAGGGGAGGCCATTTAAGACTGAGGTGAGAAAAAACTTTTTCACCCAGAGAGTTGTGAATTTGTGGAATTCCCTGCCACAGAGGACAGTGGAGGCCAAATCACTGGATGGATTTAAGAGAGAGTTAGATACAGCTCTAGGGGCTAGTGGAATCATGGGATATGGGAGAAGGCAGGCACGGGTTATTGAATGGGGACGATCAGCCATGATTACAAAGAATGGCAATGCTGGTTCGAAGGGCCGAATGGCCTCCTCCTGCACCTATTTTCTATGTTTCTATGTTTCTATGTTTGGCACGGAGATTGTGGGCCGAAGGGCCCATTCTTGTGCCGCACTGTGTGTCTACGTTTGCTGTTCTTTCCTCATCTGCACCAGATTCCCGGAGGC
>CM075977.1:218395936-218494362 GCA_038087875.1 Malacoraja senta | reverse complement strand
AGGAGTCCAGGTTCAGGTTTGAATGCTCATTCTACACTTTGTCCAATTTTTATTCTTCATTGAAATTAATGGGGAACAAACTGCGACGGGACATGAAGCGGATGTCTTCGGCTGGGTTTTTAATGATTCCCACAGTCGGGCTAAGATCGCAGCTCAGAATCAGAATCAGAATCAGAATCACACTTTATTCGCCTAGTATGTTCTGCAACATACGAGGAATTTCACTGGCCAGGTCAGTCATACAATTAACGCAACAGACTCAAAAATACATTTTAACATGAACATCCACCACAGTGACTCCTACACATTCCTCACTGTGATGGAAGGTGAAATAAAGTTCAATTCTCCTCCTTTTGTTCTTCCTCGGTCGGGGGCCTCGAGCCCTTCATTGACGGGATGATCTTGACTCCCGTAGCCGGCCGGCGTTCGGGCCCTCCGTGTCGAGGCGATCAGCTCCCGCATCGGACGGATGTCGGCTCCCCCCGCGCCGGGTGATCGAACCTCGCGTCAGGGCTGGACGAACCTTCTGTGGCGTTGGAGCTCCCGACTCTGCCTCACCAGAGACTGCGAGCCCACGTGATAAGTCCCGCGGTGGTCGCGGTGGGAGCGATCCCAGGCAAGGGATCCGCTCCGATGGTAAGTCCAAGCCCCGCCGTGGGGCTCACGACAGCCCGAGGCGGCTTCCAACTCCAGCGATGGTAGGCCGCAGAGCCCGGAGAATGTGATCCGAAAATGGATCGCATCTCCGGGAAGGTAAGAACTTGAAAAAAAGTTTCCCCCGATCCCCTCCCCCCTCATAAAACATACCAAAGAACATTAAGACAAAACTTTTAACAAACTAAACATAACAAAAAGAAAGAAAAAACGAAACAGACTGCCGGCAGGGCTGCCATCTCCCCGGTGCCCCTCGAGCAGGCTTTCTAATGCAAAGAAAGATGTAACAGCAGAGTATTGAGGAGCAAATTTTGAAAGCATGAATGATCGCAAGTTCTGTCATTCACAGCGAGGTGAGGAATTGGAGGAGGCGGTGCCGTGGATTGAACTGCTGGAGAATAAAAAAACAGAGAGTCATAAGTTCATAAGAGTTGATAAGTTCACCAACTAGAGAGTGGTCCCAAGTTGCCATCTACCTCAATGAATACATGGATAGGGCACGTTTAGAGGGATATGGACCAAACGGGGACAGGTTGGACTAGTGTAGATGGGACATGTTGGCCGGTGTGGGCAGGTTGGGCCGAAGGGCCTGTTTCCATGCTGTATCATGTTATGACTCTATGACACTGTTAGAGATATTGGCAAAATTAGGCCATTCTATTTAAATGACGTCAAGTTGGGAAAGGGGAAGTACAACGGGATCTGGGGGTCCTTGTACATCAGTCTATGAAAGTAAGCATGCAGGTACAGCAGGCAGTGAAGAAAGCGAATGGCATGTTGGCCTTTATAACAAGAGGAATCGAATATAGGAGCAAAGAGGTCCTTCTGCAGTTGTACAGAACCCTAGTGAGACCACACCTGGAGTATTGTGTGCAGTTTTGGTCCCCTAATTTGAGGAAGGACATTCTTGCTATTGAGGAAGTGCAGCGTAGGTTTACAAGGTTAATTCCCGGGATGGCGGGTCTGTCATAGGCTGAGAGAATGGAGCAGCTGGGCTTGTACACTCTGGAGTTTAGAAGGATGACAGGATATCTCATTGAAACATATAAGATTGTTAAGGGTTTGGACACACTAGAGGGAGGAAACGTGTTCCCGATGTTGGGGGAGTCCAAAACCAGGGGCCACAGTTTAAGAATAAGGAGTAAGCCATTTAGAACGGAGACGAGGAAACACTTTTTCTCACAG
This sequence comes from Malacoraja senta, assembly GCA_038087875.1. NCBI lineage: Eukaryota > Metazoa > Chordata > Chondrichthyes > Rajiformes > Rajidae > Malacoraja > Malacoraja senta. The sequence continues at coordinate 218,492,523 of CM075977.1, read as the reverse complement.
AGAGTGGTGAGTCTGTGGAATTCTCTGCCTCAGAAGGCGGTGGAGGCAGGTTCTCTGGATGCTTTCAAAAGAGAGCTAGATAGGGCTCTTAAAAATAGCGGTCACGGGATATGGGGAGAAGGCAGGAACGGGTACTGATTGGGGATGATCAGCCATGATCACATTGAATGGCTCGAAGGGCTGAATGGCCTACTCCTGCACCTATTGTCTATTGTCTATTGTCTATTCTACAGATACATGGATAGGACAGGTTTATGGGGCGACTGTCAGCAGGTGGGACTAATGTAGATGGGACATGTTGGGCAGTGTGGTCAAGTTGGGCCAAAGGGCCTGTTTACACGCGGCATGACTCCATGACTCTCTATGACTCATCCAGTCCAATGTCACAGAGTCATTGCACAGAAACAGGCCCTTTGGCCCAACTCATTCCAATGCCAACCAAGATGCCCCATCTAAGCTAGTGTCAATTGTCCCCATTTGGCCCATATCCCTCAAAACCATTCTTATCGCTGTACCTGTCCAAGTGTCTTTTAAATATGTCAATTCCCAAAAGGACACAAAGTGCTGTAGTAACTCAGTGGGTCAGGCAGCATCTCTGGACAACGTAGATAGGTGGCGTTTTGGGTCGAGACACTTCTCGGTCTTCACCTCAAACATCACCTATCCATGTTCTCCAGAGATGCTGCCTGACCTGTTGAGTTACTCCAGCACTTTGTGTCCTTTTGTGCATTAACCAGCATCTGCAGTTCTTTGTTTCTACCTCCAAGGGCAGCTCATCACATATATCCATCAACCTCAGGGAGAGAGAAGAAAAATGGAGGAAAGAAAGGAACAGAGAAATAGAGAAAGGAAGGGAGAGAGAGAGAGAAAAACAAGAGAGATGTAAATAAAGAGGCAAAGAATCAGAAGAAACAAGAAAGAAAACTTTCATTTTTTCTTTTTCAAAAAAGAGGCTTTCATTTTTTTTGGCATCTTTTATTAGTTTAGCTTAGTTTAGAAATACAATAGACAATAGACAATAGGTGCAGGAGTCGGCTATTTGGCCCTTCGAGCCAGCACCGCCATTCACTGTGATCATGGCTGATCATCCACAATCAGCACCCCGTTCCTGCCTTCTCCCCGTATCCCTTGACTCCGCTATCTTTAAGAGCCCTATCAAGCTCTCTCTTGAAAGCATCCAGAGAATTGGCCTCCACCGCCCTCTGAGGCAGAGAATCCACAGATTCACAAATCTCTGGGTGAAAAAGTGTTTCCTCATCTCCGTTCTAAATGGCCTACCCCTTATTCTTAAACTGTGGCCCCTGGTTCTGGACTCCCCCAACATCGGGAACATGTTTCCTGCCTCTAGTGTGTCCAATCCCTTAATAATCTTACATGTTTCAATAAGATTCCCTCTCATCCTTCAAAATTCCAGTGTATACAAGCGCAGTCGCTCCATGATAGTCCCGCCATCCCGGGAATTAACCTCGTGAACCTACGCTGCACTTCCTCAATAGCAAGAATGTCCTTCCTCAAATTTGGAGACCAAATCTGCACACAATACTCCAGGTTCTGGTCTCACTAGGGGCCTGTACAACTGCAGAAGGACCTCTTTGCTCCTATTCTCAACTCTTCTTGTTATGCGCCGTCCTGTATGGGTATGGCTGCCAAGCCTGCAGCTGTCCGTTTTCTCACCTCTTATTTTTATTTTTAGTGAGTCAAGTGTTTTGTTTTTGAAGGTCTATTCTTTTTTATGTGGGGGGTGGGGGAGTGGGGAGGGGGAAACTGCTTTCAGGGTCCCTACCTGGTCGGAGAGGCGGCTTTCCTCCGAGCAGCACCTTCGACCCGTCCTTGCGGCCTACCATCGGGTCTGGAGTGGCGTTTCCTGAGGGGACCGGCCAGAACCTCGGCTTCGGTGGCGGCACAGCGCTGGAGCGCTATCGCGGAGCGGGCGATGCCTTGCCCGGATCGCCGCGCTGGAACTCCGGTATGCTGGGTCCGCCGGTAAAAACATCGCAGACCTGCGGGTCTGTGGAGCGGCCAGCTGCAGGCTGGGATCTCTCGCCGAGATCGCCAGTGGTGGAGCTCCATCCAGCACGGCCTGTTGGCTTCCGAAGCCGTGGTCTCCGGTAAGGAAGCGGCCGCTCCAGGTGTCCCAAGCCGCTGAGAGGATTCTCCCGACGCCGGAGCACCATCATCCGGCGAGAAGGGCCTGGAACATTGGGTCTCTGTAAAGGCGACTGCGAAGGCCTCAATAAGCCCGACTAAGGGTGGACAAGGGGAGGGGGACTGGACTTTGCACCTGATTCCTGGGATGTCAGGACTTTCATAAGAAGAAAGACTGGATCGACTTGGCTTATACTCGCTAGAATTTAGGAGATTGAGAGGGGATCTTATAGAAACGTACAACATTCTTATGGGGTTGGACAGGCTAGATGCAGGAAGATTGTTCCCGATGTTGGGGAAGTCCAGGACAAGGGGTCACAGCTTAAGGATAAGGGGGAAATCCTTTAAGACCGAGATGAGGAAAAACTTTTTCACCAGAGAGTGGTGAATCTCTGGAACTCTCTGCCACAGAGGGTAGTTGAGGCCAGTTCATTGGCTATATTTAAGAGGGAGTTAGATGTGGCCTTGTGGCTAAGGGGATCAGGGGGTATGGAGAGAAGGCAGGTACGGGATACTGAGTTGGATGATCAGCCATGATCATATTGAATGGCGGTGCTGGCTCGAAGGGCCGAATGGCCTACTCCTGCACCTATTTTCTATGTATCTATGTATCTATAATGGGAACCATTGTGGGGGGATGTTTTTATGTTTAAATTTCTTTATTATTGTTATGTTGTTTTCTTTTTAATGTGCTGCAATGGCAATCCGCATTTCACTACACCAATTGGTGTATGTGACAAATAAAGAACCTTTGAACCTTTGACCCTTTATGAAGGCCAACATGCCATTCGCTTTCTTCACTGCCTGCTGTACCTGCATGCTTACTTTCAGGGACTGATGAACAAGGACACCCAGATCTCGTTCTACTTCCCCTTTTCCTAACTTGATGCCATTCAGATAATAATCTGCCTTCCTGTTCTTGCCACCAAAGTGGATAACCTCTTGGTTATACAGTATGGAAACAGGCCCTTCGGCCCGCGGAATCCGCACCCAATACACTAGTTCTATCCTACACACTAGGGACTATATACAGAAGCCAATTAGCGTACAAACCTGTGCCTTAGTAGTGTGGGAGGCAACAAAGTAGGGCCCGGAAGGGGGACGAGAAGGCAGAGGGACCATCGTGACTATAATGTATACTTTTAATAATCAAATAATAATAATATACTTATTGCCATTGTAAATACATTCGTAACATTGTCGGCGCCCTATACGCGGCGACTCTTTGCATATTGTAGGTAAAATAAAGAATTTCACTGTGCCAAGTACATGTGACAATAAAGTATCAAACAATGGGCGTCACGGTTGTGCAGAGGTGGAGTTACTGCCTTACAGCGCTTGCAGCACTGGAGACCCGAGTTCGATCCCGATTACAACTTCCAGTGCTGTCTGTACGGAGTCTGTACGCTCTCCCCGTGACTGCGTGGGTTTTCTCAGAGATCTTCGGTTTCCTCCCACACTCCAAAGACGTGCATGTTTGTAGGTTAATTGGCTTGGTGTAAATGTGTAAATTGTCCCTAGTGTGTGTAGGATAGTGTTGATGTGTGGGGATCGCTGGTCGGCGCAGACTCGGTGGGCCGAGGGGCCTGTTTCCGCGCTCTATCTCTAAACTAAACTAAACTAAACTAAATCAATCAACCACCCGGAGAAAACCCCCGCAGGTCACAGGGAGAAGGTACAAACTCCACACAGACAGCACCCGTGGTCAGGATCGAACCCGGGTCTCTGGTGCTGCGAGTCGGTAACTCTACCGCTGCGCTACTGTGCTACCCCTTACGATCTCAAACTGTCCCATTATACTTTACAAACAGTTAAGTGGAGATTTGAAGACTGATTAAGGGACTGTCCCACTTACGTGATTTATTCGGCGACTTGCCGGCACCCGTCATAGTCGCTGCAGGTGGCCGAAAATGTTCAACATGTTGAAAATCCAGCGGCGACCAGAAAAAGGTACGACTCTTTGGGCGACTGCTCACGACCGTACAGGAGTCACCCTGCGACATGTCGACACGTGACGACTGTACGGTCGTGAGTAGTCGCCCAAAGAGTCGTACCTTTTTCTGGTCGCCGCTGGATTTTCAACATGTTGAACATTTTCGGCCACCTGCTGAGACTATGCCGGGGTGCTGGCAAGTCGCCGAAAAAAAACCGCGTGTTGCAATGTGAGAAAAGTACGTTGAATATTTGGAAGAAAGCATTCTTCCAGCAATTGCTTTATTTCTGGGTATTGGGTATACTTCCTTCCTTCCTTCCTTGAAATAAAACCGCTGAGCGGCGATCTGAGATTTATGACTGATATTAAAAAAGTCCCTGCTGTCATGAAAACAGGTCGAGAGAAAATGGGCATTTAGGTCAACTTTTGGAGATGAAAAAAACATGATTTTTAAATAAATCAATGAGTGCCCGAAAGGGAATTTAACATTTTCCAACAAAGTAACAGTGATTAGCCAAATAAGATCATAAGATCATGTACTAGGAGCAGAATTAGGCTATTCGGCCTCTCAAGTCTACTCCGCCATTCAATCATGGCCGATCTGTCTTTCCCTCTCAACCCTATTCCCCTGCCTTCACCCCATAACCACTGACACCCGTATTAATCAATTAGTAATCAATCAAGAAATAGATTTCATCAACCATAATTGCTCTCTGACCTTTGGAAAGGATAATATTCAAGTTCAAGTTCAAGTTCACATTTATTGTCACGTGCACCAATTGGTAGAGTGAGATTTGAGTTACCGTACAGCCATACGAATAAAAATAACACAATACACGATAGAATTTAACATGAACATCCCCACATAGTGGAATCAACGTTTCCCACTGTGAGGGAAGGCAATAAAGTTCAGTCAACTTCCTCTTTGTTCACCCGTGGTCAGGGCCTTGAGCCCTCCGCAATCGCCGCTACGACGGCCCGATGTTCAGGCCCTCTCGCCGGGATGATTGGAACTCCGACGTCGGAACAGAACAACATTCTCAGTGGCTTGGAGTTTCCGAATCGGCCACTTCTCACACAAATAAATTACACTGGAAACCAAACAGATTTTTACCTCACTCAAACAAGAATGTTTAGCACAAGAGTTCACGCAGAGAAATCTAGCTCATGAGCGGAACAGAGAGGATAGATAGAGAGATAGATAGAGAGATAGATAGAGAGATAGATAGAGAGATAGATAGAGAGATAGATAGAGAGATAGATAGAGAGAGAGAGAGAGAGAGAGAGAGAGAGAGAGAGAGAGAGAGAGAGAGAGAGAGAGAGAGAGAGAGAGAGAGAGAGAAGAGAGATAGAGAGAGAGAGATAGAGAGATAGAGAGATAGAGAGATAGAGAGATAGAGAGATAGAGAGATAGAGAGATAGAGAGATAGAGAGATAGAGAGATAGAGAGATAGATAGATACTTTATTAATCCCCTTTTCAGGGAAATTCAGATGTCCTTGCAGCACACTAATAAAAATACAACATAACATTAAAGAAGAAATTTAACATTAAAACATAAAAACATCCCACCACAATGGTTCCCACTGTGGGGGGAAGGCACAAAGTCCAGTCCTCTTCCACTTGACCACCCATGGTCGGGCCTATTGAGGCCTCCGCAGTCGCCGCTACGGAGGCCCGATGTTTTTAGGCCCTCTCGCCAGACGATGGTGCTCCGGCGTCGGGAGAACCCTCTCAGCGGCTTGGGATACCTGGAACGGCCGCTTCCTTACCGGAGACCGCGGCTCACCGAAGCCAACAGGCCGCGCTGGTCGGAGCTCCAACACTGGCGATCTCAGCGAGAGATCCCAGGCTCCCAATGTTAAAGTCAGCGCCGCCGCCCGCGGCTGGCCGCTCCACAGACCCGCAGCTCCGCGATGTTCCATCGGCGGACTCAGCTCTGCTCCGTGAAGGTGTTCTAGCGCTGTGCCGCCGCCGAAGTCGTGGTTCTGGCCGGTCCCCTCAGGAAACGCCGCTCCAGTCCTGATGGTAGGCCGCGAGGACAGGGGCGAAGATGCGGCGCGGAGGAATGCCGCCTCTCCGCCAGGTAGGAACTGAGAAAAGCAGTTTCCTCCTTCCGTCCCCCCCCACACCCCCCACATAAAAAGACTAGACCCCCAACAATACACTTTAACTCACTAAAAATAAAAATAAAAGTGAAAAAACGTACTAAAAATTAAAAAAAAGTGAAAAAGGACAGGCAGCCATACAGGATGGCGCCCCCTAGATGTAATGGCCTAATTCTGCTCCTAGCTCTCATGAACTCTTATGATAGGATGAACGCACAGACCCTTTTACCCAGGGTAGGGGACATCAAGCATCAGAGGACCAATCTGTCGGGTGAGAGGGGCAATAGGAACCTGAAGGGCAGCTTTTTCACTCAGAGGGTGATGTGTGGGTGGAACGAGTTGCCAGAAGAGGTAGCTGAGGCAGGCACTTAAACAGCATTTAAAAGACACTTGCATGGGTACATGAACAAGAAAAATTTAGAGTGATATGGGCCAAATACGGGCAAATGGGACGAACTTAGATGGGGCATCTTGGTCATCGTGGGCAAGTTGGGCAGAAGGGCTTGTTTCCACACTGTATGATCTATGACTATGTAAAGAGAACAAAAACTCTACTCTGTCCATACCTGCAAGCATTTAAAAGAGACTTGAACAGCTACATGGATGAGAAAGGTTTAAAGGGATATAGGCCAAATGCAAGCAAATGGATCCAGCTTAGATGGGGCATCTTGGTCAGCATGGGCACGTTGGGCTGAAGAACCTGTTTCTGAGCTGTATGGACTCAATGACTCTATGACATTAGACTGGATGGGAGGAATGTGAACGCTAATATACAGTACATTTCCAATAAATTATCACCTATGCATAGTCAAATGTTCATAATTAAAATCAAGTGAGTTGTTTGCCCTAGAGTTGCATATCTAGTTGACTCAACTTCCTGAATTAACCAACCCCACTTCTCAACTGTGTTATACAATTCGTTTGTGTTTTTTTTTTACAAATGTTAAAGATCAGTACCTTTTTCCCCAAGGGTGGAAATATCAAAGACCAGAGGACAAATTTTTATTTTGAGAGGGGCAAAGTTAAAGGAGATGTGCGGGGCAATTAATTTATTTACACAGAGGGTGAATGACTGGAATGCACTGACAGGGTTGGTGGTGGGAGCAGATACGATTGGGGCATTTAAGGAACGTTTAGATAGGCATATGGTTATGCAGGGAATAGGGAATGATATGGCTCTATGTTCCATAAAATATGAGAATCCATGTGCCAAAACCACCGAGGTAGGGTCTCGACCCAAAACGTCACGTGTTCCTTTTCTCCAGAGATGCTGCCTGACCTGCTGAGTTACTCCAGCGTTTTGTGACTATTGTGGCGGCACCTAGTGGTGGCTTGGGAAATGCGAACCCTCGTTATTGGCTGGCGCCATTATGTGATTGCGGGTGTGTTTTCGCGGGCTTTTCCCCTCAGTCGACAGCGCTCCTCCCGAGCAGCAGGAGCTATTATATATTTGGTACTCCCTTTTGGTTGTAGTTTCCAAATAAAATTTTGTTTTGCTCAACCTGCCTGTCTCGCCAAACTATCTTTTGCCAAAACTACATATTAGTGAGAATCCAGTGGGCCCCCTTAAAAACATGACATTTAACATGAGTAAAATTTCCCTTACAACAAGACAGAGCAGTACAGTTTGTTGAGAAATTGTTTATGTTCCAATGTTACCTGACCAGAAAAGGGAACAGATATTTAGACTTTAGCCTTTAGAGGTAAAGCATGGAAACAGGCCCTTCGGCCCACCAGGTCGGCACCCACCTGTGATCACCCAGTACACCAACACTATCCTCTACACACTAGGAACAATTGACAATTTTACTGAAGCCAATTAACCTCCAAACCTGTACGTCTTTGGAGCGTGAGAGGAAACCGGAGCACTGAAAGTTGGCGTGCAGCTACAGCAGGCAGTGAAGAAAGCTAATGGAATGTTGGCCTTCATAACAAGAGATTTCAGTATAGCAGTAGAGAGGTTCTTCTGCAGCTGTATAGGGCTCTGGTAAGACCACATCTGGAGTATTGTGTACAGTTTTGGTCTCCTAATTTGAGGAAGGGCATCCTTGTGATTGAGGCAGTGCAGCGTACTAGGTTCACCAGATTGATCCCTGGGATGGCGGGACTGTCATATGAGGAAATATTGAAAAGACTGGGCTTGTATTCACTGGAGTTTAGAAGGATGAGGGGGGATCTTATAGAAACATATAAAATTATAAAAGGAATGGACAAGCTAGATGCAAGAAAAATGTTCCCAATGTTGGGCGAGTCCAGAACCAGGGGCCACAGTCTTAGGAATAAAGGGGAGGCCATTTAAGACTGAGGTGAGAAAAAGGTTTTTCACCCAGAAAGTTATGAATTTGTGGAATTCCCTGCCAAAGAGGGCAGTGGAGGCCAAATCACTGGATCGATTTAAGAGAGAGTTAGATAGAGCTCTAGGGACTAGTGGAATCAAGGGATATGGGGAGAAAGCAGGCACGGGTTATTGATTGGGGATGATCAGCCATGATCACAATGAATGGCGGTGCTGGCTCGAAGGGCCGAATGGCCTCCTCCTGCACCTATTGTCTATCTTTCTATGTTTCACACGGAAAAACCCATGTGGTCACGGGGAGAACATACGCTCCATACAGACAGCACCCGTAGTCAGGATCGAACCCAGGTCCCTGGCGCTATGAGACACCAACTCTACCACTGCGTCACTGTGCCGCCCCGTATCAGGAATGACTTGAATTGAATTGAATTTCTTTATTAGTAATTCAAAAACAAGTTTGAACTAAATTGCGTTGTCTTGCAGTCATAACGGTAAGAAAGCAACAAAACACACAATTATACACAATTTAACACAAACATCCATCACAGTGACTCTCCTCCAGGCTCACTGTGATGGAAGGTAAAAAAAAAGTCTTATCTCTTCCTTGCTTCTTCTCCCGCGGTCAGGCAGTCAAACTCCTGCGTCGAGGCGATCGAGGCTCCTGATATTGAAGCCCCCGCCGGGCGATGGAAGATCCCGCGGCCGATTTTAAGCCGACAAACACTCATCATATGTTGACCCAATCATTCCTGAGAACATTTAAGTAAAAATTCCTCTGGCCACTCTCCAGAGCCAGCACATCCTTCCTCAGATATGGGGACCCAAAATTGCTCACAATGCTCCAAATGTCGTCTGCCCAGTGTCATATTAAGCCTCAGCATTACATCCCTGTTTGTAATGCTAGCCAACCTTATGATGGACACTTGGTAAACTCCTGTGATGCTGCTGTAAGCAAGATTTTCATTGTACCTGTAACTCATCGTATTTGAGCATGTGACAATAAACTCAAACTTGATGTGACCTGAGATAAGGGGAAAATTAATGAGGTTTAATGATTTCAGTGAGGCATTCAATGAAATTCTCATCAATTAGCAGTGATAAGAACAGACATTGTCAACGTTCAATGCAAAATATTCCATCAAAGCACATTTATAAAATTCCCTTGGAGAGAGATCCAAACATATTTCTACCCCCATCATTATCCAATTATTCCCCATTGGACCTTGAAGTTCAAGTCCATAGTTTCCTGAGGTAGTTAGGATGGTGAAGAAGGGATACCTGCCTTCATAGTTTGATGTACAGAATATGATATGAGATGTTAGGTTGCAGGTTTATCAAACATTGGGTTGTCCGCGCTTGGGAGTATTGTGAGCAAATGTTAATAGTGATTACCAGATATTTTCATAGGTGATAGTTAAGTGTACTACATTTTCAAAGGTATGAAAAATAATTAGTTTTAGTTTATGATAATTTTCAGCTAATAAAAATAACCAGGAATTGGAGATGAAAACAAAGTTCATAAGTTCTAGAAACAGAAGGCCATTCGGCCCATCAAGTCTACTCTGCCGTTCAATCATGGCTGATCTATCTTTCCCTTTCCATCTCATTCTCCTTCCTTTTCCCCATAACCGCCGACACCCTTACTTTTCAAGAATCTGTCAATCTCCACCTTACAAAATACCCATTGACTTGGCCTCCACAGCCATCTGTGGCAATGAATTCTTCTTCATCTCCTTTCTAAAGGTACATCCTTTTATTCTGAGGCTGTAGCCTCTGGTCCTAGACTCTCCATAAATGCAGGAAACCCATGATAGGTACTCCTGGTGAATCTCCGCCCCACGTTCTCCAGAAGTAACCACATTGTTTCCACAGAGTGGTGACCAGAACTGCTCCAAGTGCGGGCTATCCAATATTTTACAATCTTGCGACATAACATCCTAAATTAACTTCCCAAATGAGAGGAATAGATTGGGTAAACGCACAGAGTCTCTTGCCCAGAGTAAGGGAATCGAGAACCAGAGGACATAGGTTTAAGGTGAGCGGGGAGATGAGCGGCCCACCAAGGTGAGCGGCCCACCAAGTCCACGCCAACCATCGATCACCCATGCACTATTTCTATATCCTACACACTAGGGGCAATGTACAGAAGCCAATTAACCTACAACCTGCACATCTTTAGAATGTAGGAGGAAACAAGAGCACCTGGAGAAAACCCACACTGTCACAGGGGGAACCTACAAACTCCATACAGGTATCACCCGTAGTCAGGATCAAACCTGGGTCTCTGGCGCTGCAAGGCAGCAACTCTACCACTGCACCACTGTGCCGCCTCATGGGTAGGGAGCAATGTGTAAGGTGAATGGTAGTATCTGGTAGTGGGTAGGCAGGGAACATGGGAATGTGGAGATCACAAAATGGGATATCAAGGTTTCAAGGTCTGTATATTGTCACGTGTACCAATTGAGGTACAGTGAAACTCGATTACCATACAGCCAAAAAGCAACAAGACACACAAATACATCTCTATAATACCAAAAGTCTTTCTATTGTTTGTGTTTGTGCCGACGATGTGCCCACAATGTGTCAATCTGCTTTCCCTATCTTCTTCCAAACGCTAGGCCACAGCCATCCCATTTTCACATATCCTACTCACATTTTTCCCGTCGTGGCGATAAACATCTTCCCGTCGCATTCCCACTCATATTTCTGAAGTTAATAATCATTTAAAAATTTTAAACGGCCATTTCGGGCCGAGCCCAGGGGCTTGGATGGGGCCGAGAAAGAAGCCGCCGCTGGAACCAAGGACGAGCCTGGGTCCGGGGGTCAGGGATGAGCCCGGAGATGAAGTCGGGGCCTGCACTGGAGCCCAGGCGGCGGCCGAGCTGACGGCTGAAGTCTACAGCCAGGGCCGGGCCGAGTATTAGGCCGAGTTCCAGGCCCTGGTGATGCTCTACAACCTGGGTAGGTCCTGGGGCAGGGAATGGGAGTGAGGGGAGGAGGATGAGGTAAATGAGGAGGGAGATGGGATGGGGAGTGGGGTGGTAGAGGGAGATGGGGGGTGTGGAGGAGATGGGGAGGGGTGGAGGAGGGAGATGCTCCCTCCCTCTACCCCCCTCCCTCTCCCTCCCTCGCCCTCTCCCTCTCTACCCTCCTTCCCCCCTCTCTAACCCTCTCCCTATCCCTCTACCCCCCTCTCTCTCTCTACCCCCTCCCTCTCTACCCCTCTCCCTCTGTACCCCCCTTCCCCTCCCACTACCCTCCCTCTCTACTCCCCTCCCTCTCGACCCTTTCCCACTCCCTCTCTACCGCCCTCCCTCTCCCTCTCTATCCCCTCTCCCTCTCTGCCCCCCTCCCTCTCTGCCCCCCCCCTCTGTCTCTACCCCCCCTTCATCTACCCCCCTCACTACCACCCCTCCCTCTCTACCCCCCTCCCACTCTAGGGATTGAAGAGGGAGGGTGAAGAGGAGGAGGAGGGAGTGCTGGGCGATGAGGAGAAATGAGCCGCGCCTGCGGAGTTGGGGGCTATGCGTGAGTGGTGCAATATTGCGTTGGGGGAACGGGTGAGTGGTGGAATCTTGCGTCGGGGGAGCAGACCCAACATGTCTGCACTTGGTCTAGTAAAAGTTAACATAAACATCCACCACAGCTGATTCCCCACATTCCTCACTGTGATGGAAGGCAATAAAGTCTAATCTTCTTCCCTCTATATTCTCCCGTGGTCGGGGGAGTCGAACCATCCGCAGTGGGGCGATCGAAGTCCCCCCCCCCCCCCCCCACATAAAACAAGCTAAAGAACACTGAAACATACATTTAACACATACTAAAAAACAATAAAGAAGGAAAAGGAACAGACAGACTGTTGTGGGCGCCACCCAGTGGTTATCAAGGATATGGTTGGATAAATGCAAAAAATGAATGGTGCTTGATGGGTTAGTGTAGACTTAGTGGGCCAAAGGGCTTGTTTCTATTCTTGGATCACTCGATAATTCCCTGACTTTATTAGAGCCAATTGAAATAAGGAAAGAAGTGTGCAGTGTAATGAGCCAAGTCAAGTCAAGTCAAGTTTATTCGTCACATACAAATACGAGATGTGCAGTGCAGTAAAAAGTGGCAATGCTTGCGGATTGTGCAAAAAAACCTACAAAACAGAATGGAACAGAATCACATATTCACATATTACATATTTGTGGGAGAAAAAAAAGAAGAAAAAACAGCACACAACAGTAAATTGGTTCAGTAAAGTTAGTCCCTGGTGAGATAGGAGTTTACAGTCCTAATGGCCTCTGGGAAGAAACTCCTTCTCATCCTCTCCGTTTTCACAGCATGGCAACGGAGGCGTTTGCCTAACCGTAGCAGCTGGAACAGTCTGTTGCTGGGGTGGAAGGGGTCTGCCAAGATCTTGTTGGCTCTGGATTTGCACCTTCTGATGTATAGTTCCTGCAGGGGGGGGGCGAGTGTAGTTCCCATAGTGCGTTCGGCCGAGCCTTCTTGTCCTGGGCAGAGCAGTTCCCAAACCAAATTGTGATGTTTCCGGACAAGATGCTTTCCGCAGCCGCTGAGTAGAAACACTGGAGGATCCTTAGAGACACTCAGAATTTCCTCAATTGCCTGAGGTGGTAAAGGTGCTGCCTTGTCTTACTCACCAGTGGTGCAGCGTGTGATGTTCATGTCAGATCCTCTGAGATGTGGACTCCCAGGTATTTAAAGCAGCTCACCCTATCCACAGTATCCCCATTTACCTTCAATGGAAGCCAGAGACTTCCATTCATCTTGTGACCATATCTGAGTTGGGGAGAGCTGTAGCAGGCAACAGACAGAGGGAAAGAACACTAAGGGAGACTCAGAGGGTAGATTTGCGCGTCCGAGCATGAAGATGCCTGGCCCTTCGGACTGGCGGAAAATGTGCAGCCATGTCGGTGGTGGGGCAGAAAGCTTCCGTGGAGTCCAACAAACGACCAGAGAGATGAGGAGGAGCTGCTGACGACAACAAATGCAAGGAGTGGGCCAGTATGAGAGGGACCAGGGTATTGGACTACCTTTAGACAGGAGATGAGGAGTAATTTTTTTAGTCAGAGGGTGGTGAATCCGTGGAATTCATTGCCACAGACGGCTGTGGAGGCCAAGTCAGTGGATATTCTCAAGGCAGAGATTGATAGATTATTGATTAGTACAGGTGTCAGGGGTTATGGGGAGAAGGCAGGAGAATGGGGTTAGGAGGGAGAGAGATCGGCCATGATTGAATGGCTGAGTAGACTTGTTGGGTGGCTGGGCTCGTATACTCTGGAATTTAGAAGGATGAGAGAGAGGGGAGCTTATTGAAACATATAAGATTATTACGGGTTCAAGAAGGAACTGCAGATGCTGGAAAATCGAAGGTAGACAAAAATGCTGGAGAAACTCAGCGGGTGAGGCAGCATCTATGGAGCGAAGGAAATAGGCAACGTATCGGGTCGAGACCCTTCTTCAGATTATTAAGGGATTGGTCACTCTAGAGGCAGGAAACATGTTCCCGATGTTGGGGGAGTCCAGAACCAGGGGCCACCGTTTAAGAATAAGGGGGCGGCCATTTAGAACGGAGACGAGGAAAAACCTTTTCACCCAGAGAGTTGTGAATCTGTGGAATTTTCTGCCTCGGAGGGCGGTGGAGGCCGATTCACAGGATACTTTCAGGAGAGAGCTAGATAGGGCTCTTAAAGATAGTGGAGTCAGGGGGATATGGGGAGAAGGCAGGAATGGGGTACTGATTGGGGATGATCAGCCATGATCACATTGAATGGCGGTGCTGGCTCGAAGGGCCGAATGGCCTACTCATGCACCTATTGACGATGTTTGTGTGTGTCTTATAGAGGTGCGAATGTGTTGGAAGGAACTGCAGATGCTGGTTTAAACCAAAGATACTAGAGGAGCTATAAAATACACCTCTAGTATCTTTGGTTTAAACTGAGGATGGACACACAGATACACAAATGAGGCGGTGGCCGGGAGGGGGAGCGGCAGCGGGAGGCCAGTGCAGGCCAGGCCAGGCCAGGCCGGCCCGGTTGCTAGGCTTCCTTCCCTGTCCCGGTGGATTGCCGCTGTCGTCGTGGCCGCTTGTCCGCTCCCTCTCCCTCTCCCGCTGGGGAAACACAGAGCGACCCGCGTCCCGCGGCCCGGCTCCACACTCCAGCCGCAGGCCCCGAGGCCGGACCTAGGCCCGGACGGCTGCACTGAAGCCTGTGTGTGTGTGAGGGTCTGTGTCGCTGCGTGTGAGGGTCTGTGTGAGGGTCTGTGTGAGGGTCTGTGTGTGAGGGTCTGTGTGAGGGTCTGTGTGTGAGGGTCTGTGTGAGGGTCTGTGTGAGTGTCTCTGTGTGAGTGTCTGTGTGAGTGTCTCTGTGTGAGGGTCTGTGTGAGTGTCTCTGTGTGAGGGTCTGTGTGAGTGTCTCTGAGTGAGGGTCTGTGTGAGTGTCTCTGTGTGGGTCTGTGTGAGTGTCTCTGTGAGTGTCTGTGTGAGTGTCTCTGTGAGGGTCTGTGTGAGTGTCTCTGTGAGGGTCTGTGTGAGTGTCTCGGTGAGGGTCTGTGTGAGTGTCTCTGTGAGGGTCTGTGTGAGTGTCTCTGTGAGGGTCTGTGTGAGTGTCTCTGTGAGGGTCTGTGTGAGTGTCTCTGTGAGTGTCTGTGTGAGTGTCTCTGTGTGAGTGTCTGTGTGAGTGTCTCTGTGTGAGGGTCTGTGTGAGTGTCTCTGTGTGAGTGTCTGTGTGAGTGTCTCTGTGTGAGGGTCTGTGTGAGTGTCTCTGTGAGGGTCTGTGTGAGTGTCTCTGAGTGAGGGTCTGTGTGAGTGTCTCTGTGAGTGTCTGTGTGAGTGTCTCTGTGTGAGGGTCTGTGTGAGTGTCTCTGTGAGGGTCTGTGTGAGTGTCTCTGAGTGAGGGTCTGTGTGAGTGTCTCTGTGAGGGTCTGTGAGTGTCTCTGTGAGGGTCTGTGTGAGTGTCTCTGTGAGGGTCTGTGTGAGTGTCTCTGTGAGGGTCTGTGTGAGTGTCTCTGAGTGAGGGTCTGTGTGAGTGTCTCTGAGTGAGGGTCTGTGTGAGTGTCTCTGAGTGAGGGTCTGTGTGAGTGTCTCTGAGTGAGGGTCTGTGTGAGTGTCTCTGAGTGAGGGTCTGTGTGAGTGTCTCTGTGAGGGTCTGTAAGGGTGTCTGTGTGTGTGTGTGTGTAGGTGCGTGGGTGAGTGTGTGTAAGGGTGTGTGTGGGTCTGTGTGTGTGTAAGGGTGTGAGTGTGAGGGTGCGTGGGTGAGTGTGTGAGGGTCTAGGTGTGTAAGGGTGCGTGGGTACGTGTGAGGGTCTGTGGGTGAGAGGGTCTGTGGGTGTGTGTAGTGTAAGGGTGTCTGGGTGTGTTTGTGTAGGTGCGTGGGTAAGTGTGAGGGGCTGTGTGTGTAGGTGTAAGTGTGTGGGTGAGTAAGGGTGCGTGGGTGAGTGTGAGGGTGTGTGGGTGTAGGTGTAAGGGTGTGTGTTTGTGTAAGGGTGCGTGGGTGAGTGTGTGTGAGGGCCAAGGTGTGTGTGAGGGTGTGTGGGTATGTGTGAGGGTGTCGGTGTGTGACGGTGTCTGTGTGAGGGTCTGTGGGTGTGTGTGTGAGGGTCTGTGTATGTGTGGGTCCGGGACGAGGGGTGAGGAGAAGCCCGAGTAACCCGCCCTCCCCGGGATCAGAGTGAGGATGGAGGACAAGTACAGCAGCAACATCATCTCCAGTGCCCGCCTGGGCCCTGTCGATGCGCCCAGCTCCAGGTACAGACCAGTCGGTTAGGTAGTTATTTAATGTACAGACGGCAACAACCAGGAGGGTGTAGGAAGGAAAAGCAGATGCTAATTTACACCGAAGATAAACACAAACTGCTGGAGGAACTCAGCAAGTCAGACAGCATCTCTGGAGAAACCCTTCTTCAGACTGGGTCCAATGTCGCTGGTCCAGCCATGTTAAACTGTGTTTTTTTTTAATGCGCAAAATGGACTGAAGAAGGGTCCCGACCCAAAATGTCACCCATCCATTCCTTCCACCGATGCTGCCTGACCCACTGAGTCCCTCCAGCACTTTGTGTGTTTTTGCTCAATATTCCAGCATCTGCAGTCTCTTGTGCCTCTATATATTCCATGTCATAGAGTCATACAGCATGGAAACAGGCCCTTTTCCCAACCAGCCCACACTGGCCAACATGTCCCATCTACACTAGTCCCACCTGCCTGTTTTTGGCTCTTATCCCTCTAAACCTGTACCAGTTTAAAACGTTTCTTAAACATTGCGATTGTCACTGCCTCAACTACCTCCTCCGGCAGTTCGTTCTATACACTCTCCACCTATTGAACCCTGATATTGAACCCTTGTGGGTGAACAGGCATTTTCCGGTGTCACTTCCTACGAAAGCCAACTAAAGCATTCCAGATAGACACAAAATGCTGGAGTAACTTAGTGGGACAGGCAGCATCTCTGGAGAAATGGAACAGATGATGTTTTGGGTCGAGACCCTTCATCAAACAAGTTTCCCTCTCCTCTGACTCTCAGTCTGAAAAAGAGTCACAATCTATGATTAACAAGGAGGGTGAATGATAATAGTAAACTGAGGAGACTTTCAAAGTGGCATGGGTGAGTGGTAGGGCAGAGATATGGGAAGTTTGTAGAATCTGGCAACTAAAAACTAAAAAGTCATTGATTTGAGAGAAAATCTGCATAATATCAAAATAAACAGGAAGAGTTTCTATAGATATGCAAATATGAAGAGGAAAGATAAGTATGAAACCTCTTGAGAACAAGGTTTGTCAATTAATAACAGGAAGCATAGAAATAGTAGATATGAAATGGTAGATATCATTTTTTTTGCATCAATCTGCACGTTAATGATCTCCCAGTTGCCGTGTACACACTTTAACTTCCCTTCCCATTCCCATACCCATACTGACCTTTCTGTTCTGGGCCTCCTCCATTGTCAGAGTCAGGCCCAATGCAAATTGGAGGAACAGCACCTCATATTTTGCTTGGGCAGCGTACAACCCAGCGGTATGAACGTTGATTTCTCTAACTTCAACTAACTCTTGCATCCCCTCGCTGTCCGTCTCGCCCCACCCTGGTCGTCGTACTAGTTTCACTGTCTTGTTGAGTTTCACTGTCTGTATAACTCGTTAACACCTTCCCCACCGCCACCATTATGGACCCAACCTTTCCTTGATCATCGTTGCTATTTGCATATCTTTCATTCATTTGTTCTATTTAGCTTTTATATCTCTCGTTTCCCTCTCCCCTGACTCTCAATCTGAAGAAGGGTCTCAATATCGATATGGGCTGCGAAACACTAAGGGGCAGAAAACGCTAGTGGGAGTTGTGTACAGGCCACCTAACAGTAGTAGTGGAGTTGGGGATGGCATCAAACAGGAAATTAGAAATGCGTGCAACAAAGGTAAAACAGTTATAATGGGTGACTTCAATCTACATATAGATTGGGTGAATCAAATTGGCAGGGGTGCTGAGGAAGAGGATTTCTTGGAATGTATGCGGGATAGTTTTCTAAATCAACATGTAGAGGAACCAACGAGAGAGCAGGCTATTCTAGACTGGGTATTGAGTAATGAGGAAGGGTTAGTTAGCAGTCTTGTTGTGCGTGGCCCCTTGGGCAAGAGTGACCATAATATGGTTGAGTTCTTCATTAGGATGGAGAGTGACATAATTAATTCAGAAACAAGGGTTCTGAACTTAAAGGAAGGTAACTTTGAGGGTATGAGACGTGAATTGGCCAAGATAGACTGGCAATTGATTCTTAAAGGGTTGACGGTGGATATGCAATGGAAGGCATTTAAAGGCTGCATGGATGAACTACAACAATTGTTCATCCCAGTTTGGCAAAAGAATAAATCAGGGAAGGTAGTGCATCCGTGGATAACAAGGGAAATCAGGGATAGTATCAAAACAAAAGATGAAGCATACAAATTAGCCAGAAAAAGCAGCCTACCAGAGGACTGGGAGAAATTCAGAGTCCAGCAGAGGAGGACAAAGGGTTTAATTAGGAAAGGGAAAATAGATTATGAAAGAAAACTGGCAGGGAACATAAAAACTGACTGCAAAAGTTTTTATAGATATGTGAAGAGAAAAAGATTAGTTAAAACAAATGTAGGTTCCTTGCAGTCAGAAACAGGTGAATTGATCATGGGGAACAAGGACATGGCAGACCAATTGAATAACTACTTTGGTTCTGTCTTCACTAAGGAAGACTTAATTAATCTGCCGGAAATAGCAGGGGACCGGGGGTCAAATGAGATGGAGGAACTGAGTGAAATCCAGGTTAGCTGGGAAGTGGTGTTAGGTAAATTGAATGGATTAAAGGCCGATAAATCACCAGGGTCAGATAGGCTGCATCCCAGAGTACTTAAGGAAGTAGCCCCAGAAATAGTGGATGCATTAGTGATAATTTTTCAAAACTCTTTAGATTCTGGAGTAGTTCCTGAGGATTGGAGGATAGCTAATGTAACCCCACTTTTTAAGAAGGGAGGGAGAGAGAAAATGGGGAATTACAGACCAGTTAGTCTAACATCGGTAGTGGGGAAACTGCTAGAGTCAGTTGTTAAAGATGGGATAGCAGCACATTTGGAAAATGGTGAAATCATTGGACAAAGTCAGCATGGATTTATGAAAGGTAAATCATGTCTGACGAATCTTATAGAATTTTGTGAGGATGTAACTATTAGAGTGGATAAGGGAGAACCAGTGGATGTGTTATATCTGGACTTTCAGAAGGCTTTCGACAAGGTCCCACATAGGAGATTAATATACAAACTTAAAGCACACGGTATTGGGGGTTCAGTATTGATGTGGATAGAGAACTGGCTGGCAGACAGGAAGCAAAGAGTAGGAGTAAACGGGTCCTTTTCAGAATGGCAGGCGGTGACTAGTGGGGTGCTGCAAGGCTCAGTGCTGGGATCCCAGCTATTTACAATATATATTAATGATTTGGACGAGGGAATTGAATGCAACATCTCCAAGTTTGCGGATGACACAAAGCTGGGGGGCAGTGTTAGCTGTGAGGAGGGTGCTAGGAGGCTGCAGGATGACTCGGATAGGCTGGGTGAGTGGGCGAATGCATGGCAGATGCAGTATAATGTGGATAAATGTGAGGTTATCCACTTTGGTGGCAAAAACAGGAAAGTAGACTATTACCTGAATGGTGGCCAATTAGGAAAAGGGGAGATGCAACGAGACATGGGTGTCATGGTACACCAGTCATTGAAAGTAGGCATGCAGGTGCAGCAGGCAGTGAAGAAAGCGAATGTTATGTTAGCATTCATAGCAAAAGGATTTGAGTATAGGAGCAGGGAGGTTCTACTGCAGTTGTACAGGGTTTTGGTGAGACCACACCTGGAGTATTGCGTACAGTTTTGGTCTCCTAATCTGAGGAAGGACATTCTTGCCATAGAGGGAGTACAGAGAAGGTTCACCAGTGATTCCTGGGATGTCAGGACTTTCATATGAAGAAAGACTGGATAGACTCGGCTTGTACTCGCTAGAATTTAGAAGATTGAGGGGCGATCTTATAGAAACTTACAAAATTCTTAAGGGGTTGGACAGACTAGATGCAGGAAGATTGTTCCCGATGTTGGGGAAGTCCAGAACAAGGGGTCACAGTTTAAGGATAATGGGGAAATCTTTTAGGAATGAGATGAGAAAAACATTTTTTACGCAGAGAGTGGTGAATCTCTGGAATTCTCTGCCACAGAAGGTAGTTGAGGCCAGTTCATTGGCTATATTTAAGAGGGAGTTAGATGTGGCCCTTGTGGCTAAAGGGATCAGGGGGTATGGAGAGAAAGCAGGTACAGGATACTGAGTTGGATGATCAGCCATGATCATATTGAATGGCGGTGCAGGCTCGAAGGGCCGAATGGCCTACTCCACTTATTTTCTATGTTTCTAACCCGAAGCGTCACCTATTCCTTTTCTCCAGAGATGCTGCCTGACCCGCGGAGTAACTCCAGCCTTTTGTGTCCATCCGGGTGCAGTTAGTTGGTTTAGTTAGTTTACAGACAGCAACTGCAAGAGTGTGTTTAATAGTCATATGTACTGACCACAGAATGAAGAGATTCTTACTTGTTGCAGCACAATTGGCCTATAGACACATCTGCCCACTTTCTCTCTAAACCTTTCCCATCCATGTATATGTCCAAATGTCTTTTAAATGCTGTTATTGTACCAGTCTCCTGTGGCAGTTTATTCCATACACCCTTCACCTTCTGTTTGAGAAAGTTGCTGTAGGAAAAGTTTCCCCTCCCTTTAGTAGTAGGGGCATCAACATGTAGAAAACATTGGAGAAATGTTGGTTAGTATGGGAGTCAGGAATTATGGGGAGAAGGCAGGAAAATGGGTTTGAGAGGGAAGAATAGATCAGCCGTGATTGAATGGTAGAGTAGACGTGATGGGCCAAATGGCCTAATTCTACTCCTATAACTTTAGGAATAAAGGCCTAGACTATTTTCTAAATGGGGAGAGAATCCAGAAATCGGAGGTGCAAAGGGACTTGTGAGTGCTGGTGCAGGATTCCTAAAAAGTTAATCTGCAAGTCAAATCGGTAGTAAAGAAGGCAAACACAATGCAAGCATTTATTTCAAGAGGGCTTGTATACAAAAATAGGGATGTAACACTCCATAGATGCTGCCTCACCCGGTGAGTTTCTCCAGTATTTTTATCTACCTTCGATTTTTTCCAACATCTGCAGTTCCTTCTTAAACAAGCAAAATATGAGGTGCTGTTCCTCCAATTTGTGCTGGGCCTCACTCTGACAATGGAGGAGGCACAGGACAGAGAGGTCAGTTTGGGAATGGGAGGGGAAGTTGAAGTGCTGAGCATCCGGGAGATCAGGTAGATTAAGGCAGATTGAGTGGAGGTGTTCAGCGAAACGATCGCGCCGATGTACCTGACACCTGGTACAGCAGATACAGTAGATGAGGTTGGAGGAGGTGCAAGTGAATCTCTGCCTCACCTGAAAAGACTGTTGCGGTCTTTTGATGGAGTCGAGGGGGGAGGTAAAGGGACCGGTGTTCAAAGTCAAATTTATTCGTCACATGCACCGAACTAGGTACAGTGAAATGAATTCGCCATGCAGCAAAATGGTGGAAAAAAAGAACACACAATACACAATAGAATTTAACACAAACATTCACCACAGCATTCTTCACTGTAGTGGAAGGCAACAAAGTTCAGCCAGTCCTCCTCCCCTTGTTCATCCGTGGTCGGGGCCATGAACTCTCCGTAGTCACCGCTACGGACGGCCGGAGGCCCTCTCGTCGGGACAATCAAAACTCCAACGTCGGGACGGTCAAACACACACCGCGGCTTGGAGTGCCCGAATTGGCTATTTTTCTCCCGGAGGAATCCGGGATCTGGGGACGGGGTGATTTGGGTGGGAAGGGAACCATAGCTTCTTGTTAGCACGATTGGAAATACAACATTGCAACTCAATTATTGGCAAGTTATGATCCTTGCTGATAATTAGAGGTGGCCAGAAATAAAAGTTATTACCTTACCGAATAGCAAAAGGACAGGATAGAGTGGATGTAGTGAGGATGTTTCCACTAGTGGTCTAGGACTAGAGGTCGTAGCCTCACAATTAAAGGACGTCCCTTTTGGAAGGAAATGAGGAGGAATTTCTTTAGTCAGAGGGTGGTGAATCTGTGGAATTCTTTGCCACAGACGGCTGTGGAGGCCAAGTCAGCGGATATTTTTAAAGCAGAGATAGATAGATTCTTGATTAGTACGGGTTTCAGGGGTTATGGGGAGAAGGCAGGAGAATGGGGTTAGGAAGGAGAGATAGTTCAGTCATGATCGAATGGTGGAGTAGACTTGATGGGCTGAATGGCCTAATTCTGCTCCTATCACTTGTGAACTTATGAACACACAAATATACAATGATGAGAGGCATTGATGGGGTAAACTGCCAGAACATGATTCTCCAGGGTGGGATTGCCAAAGAGGGGAATTGATCGGGTAGACGCACACAGTCTCTTGCCCGGTGTAGGGGAATCGAGAACGTGAGGACATGGGTTTAAGGAGAGGGGTGAAAGATTTAATAAGAACCTGAGTGGAAACTTTGTCACACAAAGGGTGGTGGGTTAATTGAACGAGCTGTCGGAGGACGTAGTTGAGGCAGGTACTATCACAATGTTTAAGAAACATTTAAACAGGAACATGGATAGGACAGGTTTAGAGGGATATGGGCCAAACGCAGGCAGGTGGGACTGATGTAAATGTGACATGTTGGTTGGTTGGTGTGGGCAAGTTGGGCTGAAGGGTTTGTCACTCTATGACTAGAGGTCATGCCTTTATGGAGACAGGGTCAAAGTGTGAAGGGAAGTGTGGGAAGTTGACCAGGGAGTAGCGGTAGGGGACAGTCTCTGCGGAAAGCAGAAAGGGGTGGAGATGGAAGGATGTGGCCAGTAGAGGGATCCCGTTGGAGGTGGCGAAAGCGTTGGAGGATTATATGCTGTGGTGCTCTGGTTTCTTCCCACATTCCAAAGACGTTAGGTTTGTTGGCCACTGTAAATTGTCCCCAATGTGTAGGATGGAACTAGTGTATGGGTGATCGCTGGTCAGTGCGGACTCTGTGGGCTGAAGGGCCTGTTTCCACGCTGTATCTCTAAAGTAAACTAACATAGATTTCTTCCCAAAGTCACAGATTTTTGACAGCAGAATTAATCACCTGTCAATAACCCAGAATTCACAACTTGTTTCTCTGATTTTTAATGTTTGATTGGCCTTTTTCTAAAAATATTTGGTGGTAAATGATTTAAGAAGTACAGACCATGTGTTTAGGAAATGAATTTATCCTGGAGATAGTATTTGGAGATTTGTTTACTAGCAATAATGGATTTGCAAATTTTGACACATAATTACCATTAAACCCTTGACCATTATTATTGTTATTCTGTGAAGGTAACATCTACTTTGAGATGTGTAAAGATTCCAGAGTTCCTATGAGTGTTTCAATGTTCTTCGGCACTGCAACCTTCTCCAGCAAAACTAAGGGGAATCACTTGAACTGGGAAATTAAACCCCTTTACGAGCCAGTCCAGCTGTAAAACATGCTGAAGAAGGGTTTCGACCCAAAACGTTGCCTTTTTCGCTCCATAGATGCTGCCTCACCCGCTGAGTTTCTCCAGCATTTTTGTCTACCTTCAATTTTCCAGCATCTGCAGTTCCTTCTTAAACCTGAAGGTATTAGTTTAGTTTTTGTTTAGAGATGCAGCGTGTGATCAGAACCTCTGGCCCACGCTGACTAATGATCACCCCCTCACTAGTTCAATCCTACACCCTAGGGACAATCTGCAGAAGTCATTTAACCTGCAGACATGCACGTCTTTGGATTGTGGGAGGAAACCAGAGCGCCCAGAGAAAACTCACACGGTCACAGGGAGAGCATGCAAGCTCCGTACAGACAGCACCTGTAGTCAGGATCGAACCTGGGTCTCTGGCGTTGTAAGGCAGCTGTGCCACTGTGCTGCCTGCCTGCGCCACTTTGCCCCCTGCTTATGTTTTGTTCCATCAGGTCTGAGGTCTTTCAATGCCCTACTAATCTATAATTACTGCCCAGCAAACAATATGGACCTAAAAGGATAATTTCATGTGTTTTGTTGCAATTTCCTCAAGAATATTTCACACGTAAATAGTTTCATAATTTAATCTTTTGTAGCCTCCCGAAAATCTGGTGAGTTGATCTTGTACACTCTCTGAGGTCTTTGTGCCACATCATACTTGCTCCTGTTTTGTCAACTCCTGTCAGAGAAGTCTGCCTCACAGATCAGCTCCATTGTCTTCTGCATCCGTCCTACTGAGTCCATGCCCGCTAGTGATCGCCCGTACGCTAGTTCTACGCTGTCCCATCTTCACTGGAGGTATTTTTGCAGAAGCCAATTAACTTGTAAACCTGCGCGTCTTTGGAATGTGTGAGGAAACCGGAGCACCCGGAGAAAACCCAACACCGTTGCAGGGGAGGAACGTACAAACTCCGCACAGGCAGCACCCATCGTCAGGATATCTGGTGCTGTGAGGCAGCAGCTCTACCGCTGTGCCGCTAAGCCATGTTTGAAGCATTGTGTGCAGCTCTTGACGCCACACTGTGGGAAGAATGTGGAGTTGTTTGGAGAGGGTGCGGAATGTGTTCACTGGGATGTTGCTTGGATGGGAGATTATTGACTATGAGGAGAAGTTGGACAAATGTGGGGGCTTAAACTGCAGAGGCTATTTTGTTGGATTGTTGCTGAGGGGCAACTTGATAAAAGAATGATGAGAGGTACAGATAGGGTAGACAGTCAGAACCTTTTCCCCAGGATGGAAAGTTCAGATATCTGAAGCACAAGTTTAAGATGAGAGTGGGAATGTTCAAGATTCAAGAGAGTTTATTGATAGGACAATGACATTCTTGCTTTGCTTCAGCACAACAGAATATAGTAGGCATAAATAAATACAGAACAGATCAGTGTGTCCATATACTATTGAATATA
This sequence comes from Malacoraja senta, assembly GCA_038087875.1. Lineage (NCBI taxonomy): Eukaryota > Metazoa > Chordata > Chondrichthyes > Rajiformes > Rajidae > Malacoraja > Malacoraja senta. Next base: position 218,467,550 of record CM075977.1, on the reverse strand, counting down.
TATATATATATATACACACATAAATAATCAGATAAAGTGCAATGGGCTATTAATGTTCAGAGTTTAGTTTGAGTTGAGTTCAATAACCTGATGGCTGTGGGGAAGCAGCTATTCCTGAACCTGGATGTTGCAAATTTCAGGCTCCTGTACCTTCTACCTGAAGGATGAGGGGAGATGAGTGAGTGGCCAGGATGGTGTGGATCCTTGATGATGCTGGCAGCCGTCTTGAGGCATCGACTGCAATAGATCCCCTCGATGGTAGGGAGGTCAGAGCCGATGATGGACTGGGCAGTGTTTACAACTTTTTGCAGTCTTTTCCGCTCCTGGGCGCTCAAGTTGCCGAACCAAGCCACGATGCAACAGGTCAGCATGCTCTCTACACTGTGGACACCTGTAGAAGTTAGAGAGAATCCTCCTTGACATACCGACTCTCCGTAATCTTCTCAGGAAGTAGAGGCGCTGATGTGCTTTCTTTATAATTGCATCAGTGTTCTCGGACCAGGAGAGATCTTCAGAGATATGCACGCCCAGGAATTTGAAGCTCTTGACCCTCTCCACCATCGACCCGTTGATATAAATGGATTAACAGAGAGGTGAAACAACTTTTTATAGATAGTGGAAGATGCCTGGAACAGGCTGCCAGGGGAAGTTGTAGAAGCAGATAGTGACATAAGAGTCATTTAGACAGATAAGTGAAGTATAGGGGATGGAGGGATACAGTCTATCAGCAGGGATATGGAAATAATTTGTTGTATCACGACCAGCATAGACATGGGCCAAAGGGTTCTGTCCTGTTCTATGCTGCACTGTTCTATGTGGCATAAGCCCATTCCTTTCACAATGGCGCAACGGTAGAGTTGCAGCCTTATAGCCCCAGAGACCCAGGTTCGATCGTAACGATGGTGCTGTCTGAACGGATTTTGCACATTCTCTCTGTGACTGCGTGGGTTTCTCCCGGGGGCTCCGGTTTCTTTCGACATTGCAAAGACGTGCAGGTTAATTGGCTTCGGTAAATTGTCCCGAGCGTGTAGGATAGAACTGGTGTACGGGTGATCGCTGGTCGTCGGCGTGTTCAGTGGGCCAAAGGACCTGTTTCCACACTGTACCTCGAAAACTAAAACTAAAATTTCATTTCAATGGGATCGCTGACCTTGAGTAAGAACAGAAGCAGCTAAATGGTTGTTTACTTTTCTTTATTTCACCCAATGTTTTAATTAATTTTTAACTGTAAGTAGGGTGTAAAAGCCCTGTCCCACTGTGCGAGTTCATTCAAGAGCTCTCCCCATTTAAAAAAAAAATCAAACTCGTGGAAGCACGTAGAATGTACATAGCGGGTACGTCGGAGCTCGGGGACGTCTCTTAGTGGCTCGTAACGCTAACGGCAGGTACTCGGGAAACGCGGTAAGCTCGGGAAGACTCGTGTTGAGAAATGTCCACGAGAGCCCCAAGTACCTACGAGCGGCCATTACCGTAAATCTCCGAGTTCGAATCAGGGCAAACTCGGGAGAACTCTTGAATGAACTCGTACAGTGGGACAGGGCTTTGAGGGTTTTCAAGGGTAGTGGACCTCAGAACTTGAGGGCATGTATAAGTTGAGAGGGGAAAGATTAAAGTGATCGGAGGGGCATTTTCTTCACCCTGTGGGTGGTGCATGCATGGAATGAGCTGCCATGAAAGCTGTAGTAGGTACAATGGTGACGTTGAAAATACATTTGTAGAGGGTCATCGATAGGAAGGATTTAGAGGAAATGGATCAACGTAAAAGGGAGTGTGAGCAAAATGCTTAACATCTCCAGGCTTTTGACGAACCAATTTCATTTACTGTTGTGCAGGAAGGAACTGCAGATGCTGGTTTACACCTAAGATAGACACAAAATGCTGGAGTAACTCAGCGGGACAGGTAGCATCTCTGTTGAAAAGGAATGGGTGGTGCTTCTGAAGAAGGGTCTCCACCTGAAACGTCACCCGGTCCTTCCCTCCAGAGATGCTGCCTGTCCCGTTGAGTTACTCCTGCGTTTTGCGTCTATCTTAGGTGTAAACCAGCATTTAGCGTGTGAAATATCGCTTCCGTTCTCTGTCTGACATCCTTAATCCTTGCTTTGTGATCAAAATGGAGGATACCGCATGGAAGAATAAAGGCTTTTCCCCAAGCAGCGGAGAAGGGGAAAAATGTGCACAAGATGTACTAATGGGACACGCTGGCCAAGAAACCCAGCCATCTTGTCTCCCAGCAGAGAAATGATGACGAAGGAACAATTAACTTTTTTCACATAGTAATTTATGACTGGCAACGTACTGCCTGAAGGGATGTTTAAAGTAGATAAATCAATAACTTTCAGGAGGATTGAAAATGTTTCCTGTCCTTTCCCCATGCCCGTAATAGGGAACAATAAGAGAATTGTGTTTCTGGTAAACTGCAGCTTTGATAAAATGAGTACAGTGCTTTGTAAATGTTGGAAGGGGATATAAAACTTGCTAATGAGATGATGAAATGCTACCAAATGTCTTATAAATCCACAAACTTCCTATAGCTGCAGTCCAAAAGTTATGAGCATTAAACTGTGATTTAGAATTTGTCTTATTAATTCAAGAGTAACTCATCCATGTTTGACATTTTTACTTCAGGTTAACTCGATATATCTCGCTGCTGTGCCTGGCTAAGTTCCTTAAGGTTATTGGAATTTTTGAATCATACGACCTCCTTAAAGTCGTCCACATTGTCCAATTTGTCTTCATAATTCAACTTGGGTAAGTTTAATCTGAAAATAATTCACTATCATTCTATGGATGCTGTAAGTTATTTATGTTGGTCGTGGGCACCGAAACATAGAAAATAAGGTGCAGGAGGAGGCCATTCGGCCCTTCGAGCCAGCACCGCCATTCAATGTGACCATGGCTGATCACTGGTTGAATATGATGTCATTTTGTAACAGTGCAGTAACTTAAAAGTCTGTGGACCTCTATAGGCATTCCTGTAGATATTCACAAAGAGTTAACTTTTCTTTTTTTTTTTTTTAAAAGGAAGGCTACTGTCCATGTGAAAGGTTTATAATTTTCTGTTAATCCACAAAACAGTGCAGCACAGGAACAGGCCATTCGGCCTACAATGTCCGTGCCGAACACGATGCTATTAAAAGCTAATGCGTTTTTACCGTTATTGATGGAAACAGAGGATGGAGAGGGTTTACCTGACTCGTTGGGCAGAGGGGAACTTTGTTGATTTTATAACTGTCGAAATAAGAAGCTCCGAATGCTGGTTTGCAAAAAAAGGACACAAAATGCTGGAGTAACTCAGACAGCATCTCAGGAGAAAATGGATGAGTTACGTTTCGGGTTGGGACACTTTTTCACACCAGGTTATTTTACAAATAACCTTTCAGCAGTTGAAGAAGGGTTTCGGCCCGAAACGTTGCCTATTTCCTTCGCTCCATAGATGCTGCCGCACCCACTGAGTTTCTCCAGCACTTTTGTCTACCTTTCAGCAGTTGAGTTCCTTTCTAAATTTAATTTAATATCCTACCTGAAGCTCCATTTAAAAAGAAAATTGCTTTGGAATATAAGTAGAGACTCACTAACCTATTCACTTCTGCCTTCCTCGTACTTTAATACTGTGTTAGTTGCAATGATGACTGCAATTCCTATTCTAGACATTGATATAACTTGCCCCACCTAGGCTGGGAGGGAAATGATTTCACAGATCTGGGTGTATGAAGTAATTATATCCCTTTACCAATACCATTTAAGGAAAATAAATATTATGGTATAAAGCAATTTGATATTAGGCTTCTGATACTTTTGTAAGTATCTTTCAAAACCAAAACTGCATCATTCTTTTAATTTTAGCCAGCTTTTCAAAATGTGTATCCAAGTCACCTATCCATGTTCTCCAGAGATGCTGCCTGACCTGCTGAATTAGTCCAGTACTTAGTGTGTAGATACCAAATGCTTGAGTAACTCAGCGGGACAGGCAGCACCTCTGGAGAGAAGGAATGGGTGACATTTTGGGTCGAGACGATGATCAGTCTGAAGAAGGGTCTCGACCCAAAATGTCACCCATTCCTTCTCTCCAGAGATGCTGCCTGTCCCCGCTGAGTTACTCCAGCATTTTGTGTCTACCTTCGACTTAAACCAACATCTGCAGTTCTTTCCTACACACCAGTACGTTGTATTCTTTTTTCACAATGCCTATATATTTTTTGCAAAATAGGTAAGATTTACCTGACCCTTAACACCAATCTATTTTATATTTCCATCTCTGTTATTATTTCGACTTGTTATGAAATCTGTTTAATGATTTTAAAAAAGGAGTAAATTCCACGTGGCCTGGAAAATGAGTGGTTTGCGTAGTGACGTTCTTGTGTTTGACTGATGAAGTGTAATCATAGAAACATAGAAACATAGAAAATAGGTGCAGGAGGAAGCCATTCGGCCCTTCGAGCCAGCACCGCCATTCATTGTGATCATGGTCCCCAATCAATAACCCGTGCTTGCCTTCTCCCCATATCCCTTGATTCCACTAGCCCCTAGAGCTCTATCTAACTCTCTCTTAAACCCATCCAGTGACTTGGCCTCCACTGCCCTCTGTGGCAGGGAATTCCACAAATTGTCTGGGAGCCATGAGTAAACTCAATCTGGCATTTTCAACCAAAAACATTCCTAATGTCACATTAATTAGGAATGTCAATCTTGCAGAAAAATATAAAAGATTGATGTTATATTGGTGGCTGGATAACCAAAGGTGACAAGTTTGCTTGGAGCATAAAAACACAAAGTCAGGCAACATCTCTGGAGAATGTGGATAGGTGACATTTCGGGTCAGGACCCTTCTTCAGACTGATGATGGGGGGGGGGGGGGGGGGAGAACAGAGAGGAGAAAGTGGGAAAGAGGAATGGCAGGACAAAGCCTGGCAAGTAATAGGTGGATACCGGTGAGGGAAGGTTTCATATGCAGATTGTTGGAGATGAAAATGCAGAAGGTGTGAGACAAAAGGATTGAAGAGTTGCGAAGTTAAAGGATAGAATGTAGGTGGAAAAGACGGGTGAGGGGAAAATAGGTGTGACTCCAGGTGCGCATATGGGGCGGGGAGGAATGAAGTTTTGGAGTATCTAAAATGGAAGAATTCAATGTTCATGCCTTTGGGTTATAAGCTGCCCGTGCGGAATATGAGGTGCTGTTCCTCCAGTTTGTGTGTGGCCTTCCTCTGGCAATGGAGGAAGTCCGAGACAGAAAGGTCAGCGTGGGGATGGGAAGAGGAGCTAAAATGGTTGGCAACCAGGAGATCCAGTCGGCCTTGGCGGACCGAGCGCAAGTGTTTGGCAAATCGGTCGCCAATTGAGGCCGCATCGGATGCAGTAAATGAAATTAGAGAAGGTGCACGTGAATCTCTGCCTCACCTGGAAGGGCTGCTGGGGACGAGTGAACCAAGGAGTTGCTGAGGGAATGGTCTCTGCGGAAGGCGGAAAGGGTAGGGGTGGGAAGATATGACTTGTGGTGGGATCATGTTGGAGAATGCTGTGTTGGCTGCCGAGGCTGATGGGGGTGAAAGTTGAGAACCTGGGGAACTCTATCCTTGTTCCGTCTTGGGGGAGCGAGAGAAGAACTACGGGCCACAAATGAGAATGCCTTCTGTGGATTGATAGGTGTGAATCTGTGGAATACTCGACAGCGCAGTAGCTTGCATCTTAATTTGTTCAGATAATAAATAAGAGGGAATTATTTAAAAAGAAAAGATAGTTGATGAATTTATAACAATGTACTCTCCTGCATTCATTAATCTTTGCAGCTGATTTGGGATGTAGCCAAAAAACACTTTCTGGTCCATATATCTTAAGTTGAAAAGTTGAGCAATATTTAAACACTCATTCTATTCTCTTTCTCTGTTTTCAGATCTGCAGTATTCTTGGTTTTGTTCCAAAAACCATTTTCTTCTAGCAAGCCAATATCAAAACGGCAGGTGAGTTAAATGGTATTGAGGTAACATAACTGCTATTATCATTAACCATAACCGGTCCGGTATCAGCCAGAGTTGTATCCAACAATTGACTAAGTGACTTTCATTCAATTTTATTAAGTTCATAATGCATAGGAGCAGAATTAGGCCATTTGACTGATCAAGTCTATTCCACCGTTCAATCATGGCTAATCTATCTTTCCCTCTTAACCCCATTCTCCTGCCTTCATCCCATAATCCTTGACACCTTTATTAATCAAGAATCTGTCAATCTCCACCTTAAAAATACCCAATGACTTAGCTTCCACAGCCGTCTGTGGCAATGAATTCCACTAATTCGCCACCGTCTGACTGAAGAAATTCCTCTCCATCTTTCTAAAGCTATGTCCTTTTATTATGAGGCTATGCCCTCTGGCCCTAGACTCTCCACTGGTGGAAACAACCTCCCTCAGAGGTCCCCCATCATTCTTCTAAACTCCAGTGAGTACAGGCCCAGTGCGGTCAAATGCTCATCATGCCTAATCACTGGGATCATTCTTGTAAACCTCCTCTGGACCCTCTCCAATGCCAGCACATTCTTCCTCAGATATGGGGTCCAAAACTGCCTGCAATCCTTGAAATTATTAATCCTATTCAGGTACATGCCACCAAAATGGGGCGACTTGTGCATGTGTGAGCTATGCAAAAAGAATTCCACTGCGCGGTGCATAACTGACAATAAAGAACTATTGATATCAGAAGAGAAGACTGACTTTCTGTAGTGGGTGATGAATGGTTTTAAGTGTGATCCGCTGAGGAGATGCATGTTTAAGGGCCTGTCCCACTTAGGCGATTTTTTTGAAAATTGCATAGATCATCAGATATTTTGACTTTAAAATCTGCTGGGCTGCCAGGTTTTGGTTCTAAGTTTAAACCATGGTAACCTCCCGTCAGAAAGATGGAGCTACCTGTTCTCCATTGTAGAAGTATCATAAATTGCACCTATTTATATAGTGATCATTAATCCATCGGTCTGAAGAAGGGTCTCGACCCGAAACGTCACCCATCCCTTCGCTCCATAGATGCTGCCTCACCCGCTGAGTTTCTCCAGCTTTTTGTCTACAATCCATTGGAGGTAAATACATTTTGTCAGATTGAACTAAATGGAAATACGTGATAACCTGATTCTGAATTGCACGCTTTTAATTTATTTTTTGCAGTGGATCAAAATTGGCAAACATGCAATTGGTGGCTGCGTTATTATGCTATTGTGGTTCTTTGGTCTCACACTTTGTGGACCGTTGAGGTAAGTGTCAAAGAATACTTGCCGATTATATTTGTTTATTCCTAACGCAATTCTGATCGGTTCTGGTCTCAGCCGCATAATTGGAAGAACCAGCGAACAGGCCAGGTATTTCACGCATTAACTGGGTATGTTGAGTGTCTTATGGGAGGTTAAACAAAACAGTATTGAGAGAGGCCGACACAAGAGTCTTATAGAGGTGTACAAAATCATGAGAGGAATAGATCGCGTAGACACACTGTGTCTCTTGCCCAGAGTAGGGGAATCGAGATCCAGTGGACATAGGTTTAAGGTGAGAGGGGGAAAGATTTAATAGGAACCCGAGGGGTAACTTGTTCTCGCAAAGAGTGGTAGGTGCACGGAACGAGCTGCCGGAGGAGGTAGTTGAGGCAAAGTTTAAGAAACATTTCGACAGGTACATGGATAGGACGGGTTTAGAGGGATATGGGCCAAACGCAGGCAGGTAGGACTCGTGTAGATGGGACATGTTCACCGGTGTGGTCAAGTTGGGCCGAAAGGCCTGTTACTAAGCTGTAAGACTCAATGAATGAATGAATACTTATTTTATCACGTGTGACAAGTCACAGTGAAATTCTTTGTTTTGCACAACCAATGTACACCACATAAATGGCCCCGACAAAGTTACAGGGTATCCCACGCCAGGTCCTCCTTTGATTTCCCCCCCCCCCCCCTCTATGACTCTAAGAAATAAAGGACCAACATTAAAATGTAGTAACCTTAAATAACAGATTTGGATTTTATATAACTTTATAGTCCGTTTTAAAGTGGTTGTTCTTAACGTTGGTTATTTCAAAATTATCCCGGGTTTAAATTATTTCTCAGCTAATCCTGTGAATAGTAAAACGTTTATGATATGACTAACTGGGCCGACCTGTAGTTAGTCATAGAATTTTTGTGCTGTAACACAATTCCACTGAATCTGATTGATTAATGATCTTCATCTTTGCTTTGAGGTGCAATTATCTTTTGAAATGTGTGTGTTGCACGACTTCTGGAAGACAGGTTTCAGTGATAGATTATACCCTCACTTTTTTACAATCGTGATCTATTAAGTCCTTAATTTGCAATCATAATTAAAAGTTCAAAATGTCCCAGTTGTGTGATTATTGCCTGCATTCATAGCGTCATAGTCGTATGGTGAGAAAGCAGGCCATTTGGCCCAACTCGTCCATGCTGACCAAGATGCCCCCACTTAAGCTAGTCCCATTTGGCTCAAATCCCCTAATCCTTTTCTGTCCAAATGTCATTTAAATGTTGTTATTGTACCTGTCCAGCAGTCACGGTGGCGCAGCGGTAGAGTTGCTGCCTTACAGCGAATGCAGCGCTGGAGACCCGGGTTCGATCCCGATTGCGGGTGCTGTATGTACGGAGTTTGTACGTTCTCCCCGTGACCTGCCTGGGTTGTCTCCGAGATCTTCGGTTTCCTCCCACATTCCAAAGACGTACAGGTTTGTAGGTTAATTGGAGTGGTATAAGTGTAAATTGTCCTTGGTGTGTGTAGGGTGATGTTAATATTCGGGGGATCGTTGGTCGGTGCTAACTCGGTGGGCCATAGGGCCTGTCTCCGTGCTGTATCTCTAAACTAAACTAGAGAGGGGAGAATGCACAGTTTTTTACCCAGGAAAGGGGAATCAAGAACCAGAGGATATAGAGGTACGGTGAAATGGGAAATATTGTACAGAGCCCTAGTGAGACCACACCTGGAGTATTGTGTGCAGTTTCAGTCCCCTCATTTGAGGAAGGACATTCTTGCTATTGAGGGAGTGCAGCGTAGGTTTACAAGGTTAATTCCCGGGATGGCGGGACTGCCATACGCTGAGAGAATGGAGCAGCTGGGCTTGTACACTCTGGAGTTTAGAAGGATGAGAGGGGATCTCATTGAAACATATAAGGTTGTTAAGGGTTTGGACATGTTAGAGGCAGGAAACATGTCCCTGATGTTGGGGGAGTCCAGAACCAGGGGCCACAGTTTAAGAATAAGGAGTAAGCCATTTAGAATGGAGACGAGGAAACACTTTTTCTCACAAAGAGTGGCGAGTCTGTGGAATTCTCTGCCTCAGAGGGCGGTGGAGGCCGGTTCTCTGGATGCTTTCAAGAGAGAGCTAGATAGGGCTCTTAAAAATAGCGGAGTCAGGGGATATGGGGAGAAGGCAGGAACGGGGTACTGATTGGGGATGATCAGCCATGATCACATTGGATGGCGGTGCTGGCTCGAAGGGCCAAATGGCCTGCTCCTGCACCTATTGTCTATTGTCTATTGTCTATTTAATAGGAACATAATGGGCAACTTTCTTACTGAAGAAGGGTCTCGACCCGAAACGTCACCCATTCCTTCTCTCCAGAGATGCTGCCTGTCCTGCTGAGTTACTCCAGCTTTTTGTGTCTATCTCTGGTGGTATATCGTTTTGGATAGCAGGCAAAACAAAGCTTTGCACTGTACCTCAGTGCATGTGACAATAGTTAACCTAAACCTAAAGTGGTTTAAAGGGATATGGGCTAAACCCCGGCAAATGGGACTAACTTCAATGGGGCATCTGGTTTGGCATGGACAAGGTTTGGCATGGACAAGGTGGGCTGAAGGCCTTGTTTCAGTGCTGTATGACTCTATGACTGTCTCTTGTTCAGCAGGGCATGAGGGAATATGCAAGTGACTTTTATTTAAAGGTTGTGTTGACTTTCTTTTCCTTGGTAGAACTTAATAGATCACATTTGCCAAACACAAGGTTATAATCTATCACTGAAACTTGTCTTCCAGAAGTCGTGCAACGTACAGTGTGTTACAATAATTCAAAAGATGATATCACCTCCAAGTCCTTGTGATTCCTTATAATCCATTTGAAACTGTGTCGTAATCCTTTTGCAAAATTTATCAACATAATCTTCTCGACTACTTAGTTTAGTTTAGAGATACAGCGCGGAAACAGGCCCTTTGGCCCACCGATTCCACACTGTCCAGCGATCCCCACACTATGCTACACTATCCAATGCTAGGGACAATTTTCCATTTATACCAGGCCATTTAACCTACAAACCTGTACGTCTTTGGAGTGTGGGAAGATATCGGGAGGAAACCCACGCAGCGGTGGATGTAACGTGATGGGATGTAACTGGATGTAACCCACGTGAGGGAGAATGTACAAACTCTGTACAGACAGCACCCGTAGTCAGGATGGAACCCTGGTCTCTGGCGCTATTCTACCGCTGCACCACCGTGCAGCCTCCTTGTGATACTTTGTGATATTGCGCGTTGATGCACCCTTTGACACGGTACTGCTGATTTCTGATGGTATTGATGGGAAACTTGGTGTATTAACACGGTGCGTGCGTTTTCTCTCCACAGAACAATACTTCTGTTTGAACACAGTGACATCGTGGTCATCTCACTGCTCGGTGTGCTATTTACGAGCTCTGATGGAAGCCCGGCCAAGGTACTGTGCATTGCTAGTGTATGGGCACGTCGGGGGAACGAAGAGGGACCATATTAAATACTTTTGTAACTTCGTCGCCGCCCTTTACGTGGCCACTCTTGCATACTTGTATGCAAACTAAGAACCTCACTGTACCTAGCACACGTGACAATAAAGCATAAAGTACCAGTTTAACGATGGGTTAGGATAAGTGGAAGGTAGGATGGGAGTGCTTAGCATTCGTTGGAGTGAGTTAATCAGTACGATAAGATACAGTAGAACTTTATTTATCCCAGGAGGGATAATTATTTAGTAGATACAGGTAGCGTAGGTGGTGAGAGGAGGTTGTATTGAGGGGGGTTGTTCTGGGACACCAGAACCAACTGTTGAGCCTTCCCGAGGCGTCGTGGGCCTAACTCAACAAAACACCGGTGAAGGGAGGAGCCCACTTGATAACCCCAATGATATACTTGCATCCACACTATCAGTTTTGTGTTAATGTGCTTGTTAAGATGTAGGTAGCTGACGATTGCATATGACGTTAATTATCATCCTTAGCATAAGTTGGTATAATCGTTTCGATAGTACTTTGGCTTTGGGCTGAATTCCTATTTCATGAATCCAACCGTGTAATCTTTCTCTGTCCACCCTCCTCCCGATCGTCAGACAAGAGGAACTGCATTCTTCATTATTGCCGTCATTTGTTTGTTGTTGTTTGACAATGATGATTTAATGGCCAAGATGGCTGAACACCGTATCCTTTATGTCTTTGAGTGCAAAATACTTTTTTCGTTGATTAGCAGTAAATAATTTACCTTGCTGTTGAATATCAGTATTTTAAACCCCTGGTGTATTTTGTTCCTTAACCAAATGTGCCATCCAGCTGAGGGGCATCATGACAGTGCTTTAACCCATGCACTGTATACAGCTATCTCTCTCCTGGGGGTTGCAGACCACAAGGTAACGTCATTTGTAATTAAAAAATACATGGCACTAGCCTGCCAATTAAGTAAGTAAGTAAGTTTATTGGCCAAGTATTCACATACAAGGAATTTGCCTTGGTGCTCCGCCCACAAGTAACAACATGACATACAGTGACAGTTACGAATGTCTCAGAAAACATTAAACATTAATAATAATAAAACATTAATGATAAAACACCATTGATCAAGCATGTGAACCAACAAAATACCAGATCAAAGGGAGGCTACAGATTTTTGGCTGTTGAGTAGAGCAACTACTCGTGGATAAAAACTGTTTTTATGTCTGGCTGTGGCAGCTTTGACAATCCGGAGTCACCTTCCAGAGGGAAGTGATTCAAAGAGTTTGTGGCCAGGGTGAGATGGGTCAGAGATGATCTTGCCCGCTCGCTTCCTGGCCCTTGCAGTGTACAGTTCGTCAATGGAGGGAAGGTTGCAGCCAATAACCTTCTCTGCTGATCGGACGATTCGCTGTAGCCTCCAGGTGTCGTGCTTGGTGGCTGAGCCAAACCAGACCATGATGGAGAAGGAGAGAACAGACTCTACGATGGCTGTGTAGAATTGGACCATCGTTGCCTGTGGCTTCCTCAGCTGCCGTAGGAAGTACATCCTCTGTTGTGCCTTTTTGACTGTGGAGTCGATGGTAGCCCCCCCACTTAAGGTCCTTGGAGATGATGGTTCCCAGGAACTTAAAAGACTCCACAGATGAGACTGTGGTGTTGTTGATGGTGAGGGGAGGGGGAGCTCTTCTAAAGTCAACAATCAATTCCACTGTGTTAAGAGCATTGAGCTCCAGGTTGTTGCGATGGCACCAGGACGCCAGCTGTGACACTTCCTGTCTGTAGGCAGATTCCTCCCCATCCTGGATCAGTCCAATCACGGTTGTGTCATCCGCAAACTTGAGAAGCTTGACTGAGGAGTCAGTGGAGGTGCAGTCATTGGTGTAGAGAGAGTAGAGGAGAGGAGAGAGTACGCAGCCTATGCTGAGCGTTTGCGCGTCCGAGATGTGCTTTCCCAGCCTCACATGCTGCTTCCTGTCTGTCAGGAAGCTGGTGATCCACTGACAGAGGGGTTCAGGCACAGACAACTAGGAACGTTTGGAGCGTAGTAGCTCTGGCACAATGGTGTTGAATGCAGAGCTAAAATCAACAAACAGGATCCTTGCATAGGTCCCCTTGAATTGTATTAATTCAATTTAATACATTCATTCTTATGCTGTCAACTCCTGAAGCATTTTCAACTGGCATTTTGCATGTTGTTTGGACTTTAAATAGTTTGGCCCCCAGAATAGTGATACTTTTACGGCAGAAACAGACATGTTCTTGATTAGAACGGGTGTCAAGGGTTATGGGGAGAAGGCAGGAAAATGGGATTAGGAGGCAGAGATCTGCCATAATTGAATGGCGGAGTAGACTCGATGGGCAGAATGGCTTAATTCTACTCCTTTAACGTGATTTTGCAAACATTCAAACTTATTAAATGATGCATAATACTTCCCTCTCCCATCAGGCAAGAGGTATAGAAGTGTGAAAACGCACACCTCTAGATTCAGGGACAGTTTCTTCCAGCTGTTATCAGGCAACTGAACCATTCTATCAACACAGAGAGCGGTCCCGAGCTACTCTCTACCTCATTGGAGACCCTCGGACTATCTTTAGTCAGACTTTACTGGACTTCATCTTGCAGTGAACGTTATTCCCATGATCATGCATCTTGTATGCTGTGGATGGCTCGATTGTAATCATGCATAGATTTCCGCTGGCTGGTTAGCACGCTGCAAAAGCTTTTCACTGTACTCGTTGCAAGTGACAAGAAACTAAACTAAAATCTAAATCCTGTCTGAGTCTAAGTCCTAAAACTAAGTCTGAAGAAGGGTTTTGGCCCGGAACGTTGCCTATCTCCTTCGCTCCATAGATGCTGCTGAACCCGCTGAGTTTCTCCAGCATTTTTGTGTACCTAAAATCTAAATCCTCCTGGTTTCCAACCCTATCCAGAAACTAAAACCTAGTTTTAATATGGAGACATAAGGAACTGCAAATGCTGGATTCTTGAGTAAAACGCAAAGTGCTGGAGGAACTCAATGGGTCAGGCAGCATCTGAAGAAATGGACAGATGCATTATCGGGTCCTGACCTCCTGTTCCTCCAGCACTTTTTGTTTTGCCCAACTTTCAACATAATGAAAAGAGGCAAAACATTATTTGTCAATGCTGTACATTTGTTTATCCAAATGTTTGGGTTAGATCAGGTAGGCAATATAGCTGCCTGTTATTTTTGTCATTTACTGTTTTGAATTATTTGTTTCCTGGCTACGCTCCAAGTTTAGTCATTTCCCTATGAATCATATCAAAAGTCACATACCTTATCTCAAGTTTAATCATCTAAAGAAACAATTTAGAGTGGTGAATTCACTCACCAGAAAGAATAAGCGTCATGTCTATTTAATCTATAGTATAAACTGTTTTGGCATGGAATATGTGCAGGAAGGAACTGCAGATGCTGGTTTAAATCGACAAAGATGGACAGAAATTGCTAGAGTAACTCAGCGGGACAGGCAGCATCTCTGGAGAGAAGGAATGGGTGACGTTTCAGCCTGAAGAAGGGTCTCGACCTGAAACGTCACCCATTCCTTCTCTCCAGAGATGCTGCCTGTCCCGCTGAGTTACTCTCCAGCATTTTGTGTCTATCTTTGGCATGGAATATAATTAAACTAAATTAAAATGAATGTTACAAGTCCAAGGGCTGCACAGTGGTACAATTGGCAGAGCTGCCATCTTGCAGCGCCAGAGACCCAGATTCGATCCTGCAGTTTGCATATTCCTATGATCACGTGGGTTTCTTCCAGGTGCCCCGGTTACCTCCCACACCCCAAAGATGTGCCAGTGCAGGATTTTAGGTTAATTGGCCACTATAAATTGCCCCTAATTTGTGTAGGGAGTGGATACAAAAGTAGGATAACAGAACTAGTGTGAATGGGTGATCAATGGTCGGTGCGGACTCTGTAGGCTGAAGGCCTTGCCCCCATGATGTATCTCTAACTAAACGTTCTATGTGACTCTCTAGTCTAGTGCAAGAAGTGAAATAGTTCACCAACAGAATGATGAGTCAAGTCGAGTCAAGTCAAGTCAAGTGACTCAAGTCAAGTCAAGTGAGTTTATTGTCATGTGTCCCTGGTAGGACAATGAAATTCTTGCTTGGCTTGAGCACACAGAACATAGTAGGCATTTACTACAAGGCATTCTATAAATATATACACAATGGTCAATGATGAGATGCAGATTTGAGCTATTGATTTTTCCTGTGTAATGAGTTGCCATTTTTGGTCCGTACATCCAGGTGAAACATTGAATGCACCGTATTTTGTATCCTCAGACACACTGCTCAGATTTAATCTCCTCCAAGAAGCTAGCTAAGAATGATAGTATTAAAAGTCAGACCACTCGAGGTTGTCACTTCACGATATAACTCGGGTGCTGGTGCAAAACGTTTCCAACCCAAATGAAGGCTAGATCATTAGTCTCTGAAACAAATACATAAACGGGCATCGGTGGAGCAGCGGTTGAGTTGCTGCCTCACAGCGCCAGAGACTCGGGTTTGATCCCGACTACGGGCGCTGTCTGTACGCAGTTTGTACGCTCTCCCCGTGACCCGCGTGGGTTTTCTCCGAGATCTTCGGTTTCCTCCCACACTCCAAAGACGTACAGATTTGTAGGTTAAGTAGCTTGGTGTCAATGTAAAATTGTCCCTGGTGTGTGTAGGATAGTGTTGGCGTGCAGGAATCGCCGGTCGGCGTGGACTCGGGTGGCCAAAGAGTTTAAACTAAATAAACAAATTCAGATTTAACTTTTACAACTTTAATTTGCACACTGTTAACTTTTATGAAAATGTGTATATGGAAATTCACCATTTGTTTTGCTTTTGTCTGTTTTAGGGTGGGGTTTTGCTGCTCGTTATGTCGTTATGTTTTAAGGTTGTTTTCATACAGCCTCCAGAAAACTCTCTGTGGATGTTGGCGGAGCAAAGCGTCTCCATACGTTGTCTACTCTAATGTCAGCCCTATTACTGTTCCCATGGGTGATCATATTGACCGCAACTACAGAGGTAATTCAGCATGGAATACGCTTATCAGGTTTTAAAGCATATAATATATATGTATGTATATCGGCTTTGGAAAATGGGCCACAATTATTTAAAACAAACCAAACATCAGTTTTACTAATGGTGCAGTTCTCTTGTATCATAGAAACACAGAACATAGAAAATAGGTGCAGGAGTAGGCCATTCGACCCTTCGAGCGCCATTCAATATGATCATGGCTGATCATCCAAAATCAGTACCCCGTTCCTGCTTTTTCCCCATATCCCTTGATTCCGATAGCCCTAAGAGCTAAATCTAATTCTCTCTTGAAAACATCATCTCTGTCCTAGTCTTCACACAGGCTAAGATGCACATTACCTTGTTCAACAGACAATAGGTGCAGGAGTAGGCCATTCAGCCCTTCGAGCCAGCACCGCCATTCAATGTGATCATGGCTGATCATCCCCAATCAGTACCACGTTCCTACCTTCTCCCCATATCCCCTGACTCCACTATTTTTAAGAGCCCTATCTAGCTCTCTCTTGAAAGCATCCAGAGAACCTGCCTCCACCGCCCTCTGAGGCAGAGAATTCCACAGACTCACCACTCTCTGTGAGAAAAAGTGTTTACTCGTCTCCGTTCTAAATGGCTTACTCCTTATTCTTAAACTGTGGCCCCTGGTTCTGAACTCCCCCAACATCGGGAACCCAAGGCTAAATCCGAATCCTTGTTTAGTTTAGTTTAGAGATGCAGGCAGCAACTATAATGGTGCTCCACTGCCATGGCCCTTGTATTTTCCATATTTGCCAAGGACACTTCCTTTGCGTTCACCTCTTGATTTATCTCGACCGAAACGTCACCCATCCTTTCTCTCCAGAGATGATGCTTGACCAAGCTGAGTTACTCCAGCAATTTTTTAAAACTCCATCTTTTGTTGTATGACCAGCATCTACAGTTCCTTGTTTCTACATTGTTTCACCATGAATTCCATTTAGAAACATAGAAAATAGGTGCAGGAGGCGGCCATTCGGCCCTTCGAACCTGCACCGCCATTCATTGTGATCTTGGCTGATCGTCCACAATTTGTCGATCACCCATTGATACCGCAAAACTCGGCATTTGAAATTAATATTTTCATTCTCATCTGATGGGATAGAACAGTGCTGTGATGATCATACACACATGCCTTTGTGTGTATGATCATCACAGCACTGTTCTATCCCATCAGATCTTGCTTTAAATTTATTTAAAGGCTCAATTTTCTCCCCCATATCAATTCAGAGGCTTTCCACAGTTTTACCAAATCTACGGCATCCTTGTCCACAAAACAATTCACTTCTATTTCTACCACTAAGACTGTTAGTCCACTAAAGGGCCTATCCCACTATACGATTTCATTCAAGAGCTCTCCCGAGTTTAAAAAAAATAATCAAACTCGTGGTAAGCACGTAGAATGAACGTAGCGGGTACGTCGGAGCTCGGGGACGTCTCTTAGCGGCTCGTAACACTAACGGCAGGTACTCGGGAAACTTGGGAAGACTGGTGAAGATTTTGCATCATGTTGAAAAATGTCCACGAGAGCCCCGAGTACCGACGAGCGGCCATTACCGTAAATCTCCGAGTTCGAATCAGGGCAAACTCGGGAGAACTCTTTAAATGAACTCGTACAGTGGGACGGGGCTTTAAGTCAATTTTCTCTCTGTGTCTTCCTATCACTAAGAGGTTCTGAAAAATTTATATGATAAAAAATTCATAAGTTCAGGTTGTTGCAAACATCTATTGTTTGAGACACAACTGAATGTTACATGATAAATACGTATTTTGGGGGCGGCTAGTTACTGCGTTTCATGTTCAGCGTCAACCTGATGTCCTGTATTTTCAATGTCTCCGTGCGGTTCAGGAATTTGATTTTAACCTGTTCAGTGCCACCCCTGAGTATACTCGGGTCATGGCCAATAGTGGGGGGGGAAAAACACTTGGCAGTGAACAGGTTAATTAAAAAACCTCGATTCACTAAGCATCCCATAATCACTAATTCATCCAAGAACATTCACTGGTATTTTTATGTCCTTCAATTCCATTAAGAAATGTGCATTTTGACAAGCACGGGTTATAAATGCTCAGGGTAATTTATGACTGCATTATTATCAGGGATATATTTTCTCTTAATTAAGCACCCATTTTTCATCAAGAAATAATTCCTCCTTGGATAAGGAGCTCGATTGTACCTAAATGAAAAAGTCTGACTTTTAGTAAAGAAGATTTCATGGTACATTTAGTTAGTTTAGTGATACAGCGTGGGGAAAAAGGCCCTTCTGCCCATCGAGTCCGCACCGACCAGTGATCCCCGCACACTGGCACTATCCAACGCACAAGCAACAATTTACAATATTTACGGAAGCCAATTAACCTACAAACCTGTATGTCCTTGGCGTGTGGGAGGAAACCAGAGCACCCGGTTAAAACCCACGCAGTCATAGAAACATAGAAACATAGAAAATAGGTGCAGGAGGAGGCCATTCGGCCCTTCGAGCCAGCACCACCATTCATTGTGATCATGGCTGATCGTCCTCAATCAATAACCCGTGCCTGCCTTCTCCCCATGTCCCTTGACCCCACTAGCCCCGAGAGCTCTATCGAACTCCCTCTTAAATCCATCCAGTGATTTGGCCTCCACTGCCCTCGGTGGCAGGGAATTCCACAAATTCACAACTCTCTGGGTGAAAAAGTTTTTTCTCACCTCAGTCTTAAATGGCTTCCCCTTTATTCTAAGACTGCGGCCCTGGTTCTGGACTCGCCCAACATTGGGAACATTTTTCCAGCATCTAGCTTGCCCAGTCCTTTTATAATTTTATATGTTTCTATAAGATTCCCCCCTCATCCTTCTAAACTCCAGTGAATACAGTCACGGGGAGAACCTACGAATGCCATACAGACAGCACCCGTAATCAGGATCGAACTTAGGTCTCTGGTGCAGAAAGGCACATTGCAATTCTGGTACCATTTTTAAACATGGGTGAAAAGTACTGCACGGTGCTTTTTAAACAAGGAACATTATACTAAAGTGACATTAGTGCAAGTATGTTTATGGACTTTTACAATCCATGAAATCCTTTTCCGTTGTCTGTAAGTTTTTGAAGGCATCTGCAACATTTATTTCAATAATACAATTTGCTTCATGGTAATAGAGGTGTCTAGTTACGTTTTCACAATATTTTTCCACCATTTATCTTCATGCAAGGGTTTGACTAATATTCAACAGTTTAATGCTACAGCACATTGATTGGAATAGCATCAATGTGATGCTGAAGGACAGCGCAGAATTGCTGCCTTACAGGGCAGGAGACCCAGGTTCGATCCTGACCACGGGTGCTGTCTGTACGGAGTTTGTATGTTCTCCCTGTGACCACGTGCGTTTTCTCTGGGTGCTCCGGTTTCCTCCCACACTCCAAAGACGTTTGTGGATTAATTAGCCTGTAAAATTGTCCCTAGTGGGTAGGATAGTGCTTGTGTGCTGGGATCGCTGGTCGGCGCGGACCCAGTAGGCCAAAGGGCCTGGTTCCTCGCTGTATCTCTAAAGTAAGTAAGTAAGTAAGTTTATTGGCCAAGTATTCACATACAAGGAATTTGCCTTGGTGCTCTGCCCACAAGTAACAACATGACATACAGTGACAGTTACGAATGACTCAGAAAACACTAAACATTAATAATAATAAAACATTCATGATAAAACACCATTGATCATGTGAACCAACAAAATACCAGATCAAAGGGAGGCTACAGATTTTTGGCTGTTGAGTAGAGCAACTACTCGTGGATAAAAACTGTTTTTATGTCTGGCCGTGGAAGCTTTGACAATCCGGAGTCGCTTTCCAGAGGGAAGTGATTCAAAGAGTTTGTGGCCAGGGTGAGAGGGGTCAGAGATGATCTTGCCCGCTCGCTTCCTGGCCCTTGCAGTGTACAGTTCATCAACGGAGGGAAGGTTGCAGCCAATAACCTTTTCAGCTGAACCTTTTCAGGTTTAACGCATCTTTAACAAGGACAAGCGCCTTACTAATGATTTCCCTTTTTATCTTAAAGAATAAAATTGAATCCTGGTCTTCTCTTATCATGCCATTCGGGACTGTCATCTTCTGTGTGCTAATATTGGACTTCTATGTGGAATCCGTGTGTTCAGCCAAGATTGAAGTTTCAAAGTGTGCACAGTACAGCTCGTTTCTTTTCGTCTTTGGGGCCTTACTTCTTGCCAATTTCTGGACACATCCAATAACTGACCAGCTGCGTGTGATCAACAAACAAACGCTGGAGCACAGCACTGAACACGTCCTGTCAGGTGGAGTTTTGGTCAGTGCTGTCTTCTTCATCCTTGGTGAGTAATCTCATTTTCAGGTATTTTACATTGCGGGTGGGTCCAGCGATTTTTTCCGACACCCTTGGTTCCAGAACTTTGCCCTGTTTTCCCTTTTGCCGGATGTTGATCAACTCCTTTGGAGTAATCTGTTCGTTTTTTCCTGTTCAGCCTCACTAGCCTTTCTCCAGGATATGAGTTAGATAGAGCTCTAGGGGCTAGTGGGGTCAAGGGATATGGGGAGAAGGCAGGCACGGGTTATTGATAGGGGACGATTAGCCATGATCACAATGAATGGCGGTGCTGGCTCGAAGGGCCGAATGGCCTCCTCCTGCACCTATTTTCTATGTTTCTATGATTATTGGTGTTGCTCAGAAGTTATAGGAGCAGAATTAGGCCATTCAGCCCATCAAGTCTACTCCGCCATTCATTCCTGGCTGATCTATCTTTCTCTCTCAACCCCGTTCCCCTGCCTTCTCCACATAACCCCTGATACTTGTACTAATCAAGTTTCTGTCAATCTCCGCCGTAAAAATATCCATTGACTTGGCCTCCAGAGCCTTCCTGAAGAATTCCTCCTCATCTTTCTAAAGGCGCATCCTTTTATTCTGAGGCGATGCCCTCTGGTCCTAGACTCTCCCACCAGTGGAGACATCCTCTCCACATCCACTCTATCCAGGCCTTTCGCCATTCGGTAAGTTTCAATGATGTCCTTCTAAACTCCATCAAGTACTGGTCCAGTGCTGTCAAACGCTCATCATATGTTAACCCAATCATTCCTGGGACTATCCTTGTAAACCTCCTCTGGACCCTCTCCAGCACCAGCACATCTTTCCCCAGATATGGGGCTCAAAACTGCTCACAATACTCCAAATGTGGCCTTGTAAAGCCTCAGCATTGCATCCGTTTTTATTCTACTATACACTACCGTATTCAGTAATGTTATTTTGGAAAACATATTCTATTTTGCTTTGCAGTTTATACATCAGCATTCAAATTTAATGTTGTAGTAGCTATTAAATGCTTATCTAATATTCCTCCTTCAAACCTATCACTTAAAACCAAAACACTTTGCACCATTTGGAGAAACAAGAAACTGCAGATGCCAGAATCCTGAGCAAAAAAACTAACTGCTGGAGGAATTCGGCAGGCCTCTGGAGAAAAACAGACAGACTGAAGATGAGTCCGATCCGAAACGTTGTCTGTCAATTTCCCTCCACACATGCTGCTGCCTGACCTACTGAGCAATTTGTCCTTTGTAGTTTCCACCATTTTGCTCCTTACGTCTATTAATCTCACACTGTGCAAAGAAAAATATAGTGTTCATTCTCCCCTTCCTTCATTTGAAACGTGCAAGCTTTTGATACCGTTGCTTAATTGGAATTTAATAATGTAACAGATATAGGCTGGTGTCTTACTTTGGTTACAGTTCCATGTCAAATTGAAAATGGAGTTCATAAGAGATAGGAGCAGAATGTGGCCATTTGGCCTATCATGTCTACTCCGCCATTTGATCATGGCTGATCTATCTCTCCCTCTTACCCCCATTCTCCTGCCTTCTCCCCATCTATTCCGCTCCTATGACATGAGAAATGAAGTCCGATCTTGATAGCAGAATGACTTCTCCACACTAGTGTACATGAGTACTAGTGCTGAGAAGTCAAACAGCATGTGGAAACTATCGGACATAAGCCCAAGGCTGTTTGGCCACATTCCATAGAATAATTCCACAAATGTAAAGGCCGGGTGCTGTCTGTACGGAGTTTGTATGTTCTCCCCGTGACTGCGTGGGTTTTCTCTGGGTGCTCCGATTTCCTTCCACACTCCAAAGACATCCATTGACTTGGCCTCCACAGCCTTCTGTGGCAATGAATTCCACAGATTTACCTTGTTAACCTGTTCTATATATTCACTGTCGGAGTATAATATGTAAAAAAGGTTTCCGAGAAATTAAAACAGGCAAATTTCAAAGATAGGACAAAACAGCAATATTTAATTCACCAATATTTTCTTTTCCTAGCTGCCAGCATCTTGTCCTCGCCTTCCAAGAAGGGCCAGAAGGGTACTCTGGTTGGATATTCGCCTGAAGGGACCCCACTGTATAATTTCATGGGCGATGCTTTGCAGCACACTTCACAGTCGTTGCCCAGGTTCATCAAAGACTCCTTAAAACAAATTCTGGAAGAGTATGATTCGAGGCAGATCTTCTACTTTCTCTGCCTTAACCTTGTAAGTACTTGGTGCTTTTCTTCATGCATTAAATAAAATAAATATTGTTTCAGCAAAGATCTATCGTTAAAGAGTTTTAGCAAGATATTGAATACATATGGCAGACTCGGGTGATGTCTATGGGAGATGACTCTAAGCTTGATCAAAGCTTTGTCTTTAAACAAGAATTTGAAACATGAAAGGAACATTAGGGGGAACTTCTTTAGAGAGTGGTAGCTGTGTGGAATGAGCTTCCAGTGGAAGTGGTGGAGGCAGGTTCGATGTTATCCTTTAAAAATAGATTGGATGGGTATATGGACGGGAAAGGAATGGAGGGTTATGGTCTGAGTGCAGGTAGATGGGACTAGGGGGAAGTATTTTATTTTTAATTTAAATTTAAAAAAAAAAAAAAAAAAAAAAAAATTTTAAATGTTCGGCACGGACTTGAAGGGCCGAGATGGCCTGTTTCCGTGCTGTTATGGTTATATGGTTATACGGTTATAAGTGAGGAAACAGTGGCGCTGGGGTAGAGTAGCTGCCTCACAGCGTTAGAGACCCAGGTTCCATCCTGACTATGGGTGCTGTCTGTACGGAGTTTGTACGTTCTCCCCGTGACTGCGTGGGTTTTCTCTGGGTGCTCCGGTTTCCTTCCACACTCCAAAGACGTACAGGTTTGCAGGTTAATTGGCTCGGTATAATTGTAAATTGCCATACCAATTATTAATCCATGCCCGTGTTAATTCATCCATGCCCGTCCCCAGTGTGTGTCGGGTAGTGTAAGTGTGCGGGGATCGCTGGTCGGCGTGGACCCAGTGGGCCGAAAGCCCTGTTTCTGCGCCGTGTATCTAAACTAAACTAAAGTGCGGTGAGAAAGGTTTTATGTGCGAAACTGTCATTGGTAGGAAAAATGGAAGGAGGCTGGAAAGGGAGAGGTTAGGATATGGATTCACTGCAGGTTAATGAGGTTGAAGGAAGATACTGTTGAGAAAATTTACTGTAAGAATTACTTCAGTTTGGGATGGTAAATTAGCATGGGCATGGATGATTAATTGGTATGGCATTAGAGAAAGGCAGTTTTCGGACATTGATGGAGAACGGAAGGTCACGCATGTAAATAGTCGCTACAGTAAATAAACATTGAGGTGAGAAAGGCAAGTGCGATGGCTTCAGCAGAGCAGGCTAACTAACATAAGGATGCAGCGAAACAACATGCTGGAAATAAAGTGGGACATTTGTGATGTGCAGAAAACCTACCTTTTGACATAATGTATCATCATCATTCCCAAAGACACTTGGTGACATCTTTGCCCATTGGCTTCACGCATATCCGTGTATTCTTTGTATTTTTAATCCTATCTTTGATATTGGTAAGAAAATAATCAAATAATCAAAACCATGAGTAACCTTGTATGTTAATCCAGCGATGAGCAAACGATCAAATACTGAGTCATCCCGTTCTTGCTTTAGGCCTTTACATTTGTGGAATTATTCTATGGAGTGTGGACGAACAGCCTTGGGCTTATTTCCGATGGTTTCCACATGCTGTTTGACTGCTCAGCGCTAGTCTTGGGTCTCTTTGCAGCTCTGATGACCAGGTGGAAGGCAACTCGAATTTACTCCTATGGGTTAGTGTCTCTAACGTTGGTCTTTGCATCCCATCGTGCTCGTGTACACGAGTGTGGAGAAGTCATTCTGCTGTCGAGATCGGACTTCATTTCTCATGAGTCACAGGAGCAGAATTAGGCCATTCGGCCCATCAAGTCTACTCTGCCATTCAATCATGGCTAATCAATCTTTCCCGCTCAATCCCATTCTCCTGCCTTCTCCCCATAACCCCTGACACCATTACTAATCAAGAACCTATCAATCTCCACCTTAAAAATATCGATTCACTTGGCCTCCCCAGCCTTCTGTGGCAATGAATTTCTCAAGCCAAGTCTCAACTCCTCTCGTACAAGTGCAGTGCGATTCCAGTAATGCGCAGGAAATGGCAAAGGAGAAATTATCATTTGATGCTCACTGGTAGATAAAAATGCTGGAGAAACTCAGCGGGTGAGGCAGCATCTATGGAGCGAAGGAAATAGGCGACGTTTCGGGTTCTGCTCCTATGACTTATGAGAAACGTTGGCTATTTCCTTCGCTCCATAGATGCTGCCTCACCCGCTGAGTTTCTCCAGCATTTTTTGTCTACCTTCGATTTTCCAGCATCTGCAGCTCCTTCTTAAACATTTGATGCTCACTAATCACTCACTGAGAAAATATCCTGACCTAATTAATCGTTGCAGGTTAGCATTCGGCCCAAGTTAAGCTGGTTGCTTTTTGCTATTTCAAATCATTTTATCACAGTGCTTTCTAAAGCACAGCAAAACTCTGAGAATCCAGAACACACTGGACTTTGGTTACAGTCTGGCAGATATTTCCAACATTTGAATGTTACTCTATACTTTTGAAAAAGGCATTTGGCCAGGAGCATGGATAGGAAAGGTTGAGAGGGATATGGGCCAAATGCAGGCAGGTGGGACTAGTGTAGGTGGGACATGTCGGCTGGTGTGGGCAAGTTGAGCCAAAGGGTCTGTTTCCATGCTGTATCACTCTATGACTCTTCTAAACCCAGCACCTTGAATTGACAGTCCGCCTGGGCCTACGCGATCTCCCGGTTGCCAAACGCTTTAATTCCCCTTCCCATGGTACCACACTGACCTTTCTGTCCTGGGCCTCCTCCATTTTCAATGAGGCCAAATGTTGGTTGGCATGGTCAAGTTGGGCCGAAGGGCCTTCCATGCTGTATGACTCTATAACTTTGTTACACAGTTTGGTTTAGAGATACAGTGTGGAAACAGGCCCCTCGGCCCACTGAGTCCGTGCCGACCAACGATTGCCCGTACAAATACACAAAGGACAATTTACAGAGGCCAATTAACCTCCAATCCTGCATGTCTTTGGCATGGAGCAAACGGGAGAAAACCCACACGGTCGCAGGGAGAACGTGCAGACTCCGAACAGCCAGCAGTCAGGGTTGAACATGATGCTGTAAGGCAGCAACTCTACCACTGTACCGCTGTGATGCAGTATTATAAATTTTCTCGTGAACCTGGAGAGTTGAAAGGGAGTGTGGTAATCAGGGCCCCAGGTTGTTAAAAATGAGCCCGGCAAATATCATTTTAAGGTGAAGGGGGAAAGATTTAATAGGAATGTGAGGGGTAAGTTTTTCACACAAAGGGCGGTGGGTGCATGGAACAAGCTGCCAGAGGCTGGGATTATCCCAACATTGAAGAAACATTTAGACGGGTACATGGACAGGACAGGTTTGGAGGGATAAGGGCCAAATGCAGGCAGGCGAGACTAGTGTGGATGGGACATGTTGGCCGGTGTGGACAAATTGAGCCGAAGGGCCTGTTTCCACGCTGTATCACTCTATGACTTATCACCATCAGGCATATTCCGAGCCATTAGGATTTCTAAATAGTTGAACAGCAGATTATCAGAATCTTCCTTTAGTGCCTTCAATTTTAGCATTGCTCGTTGACTTTAACAGCGATTCATCAAACAAATGAAACTATTTTTCTTTTCCTCACTGCAGATACGGCCGCCTCGAGATTCTGTCTGGATTTATTAACGGCCTTTTCTTAATGGTCATCGCATTTTTTGTTTTCATTGAATCTGTGGCGAGAGTCTTCGATCCACCAGACATAGACACAGACATGTTAACGGTGGGTGTTTCTTGATGCTCACTGGACGCATGTATTTACCTCTATACAGGCTCTTTGTGTTTTACACGGGATTTACGCGCTTGAAAAGTAGCGCGTTGTTCAGAAATGCGTGAATTAGGCATGTACGTGACTTGAGTGTGTTATTCCAAGAATATCTCTAAACTAAACTATGGTACCATGCTATATTCTGTTTTACACCTCTTTAATCTTGCACAGCCTGTTTCCATTGGGGGTCTGATCGTGAACCTGATCGGTATCTGCGCCTTTAGCCATGCCCATTCCCATGGTGGCTCTCAAAGCAGCTGCTCATCGCATGAACACGGCCACGGACATGGACATGGACACGGACATGGACACGGACACGGGCATGGACATAGTGACCATGGGCACGGAGGGCATGGCCACAGTCACAGCCACAACCATGGCCATTCCCAAGGACCATCCGCGGGAGGGATGAACGCCAATATGAGAGGTAACGTGTTTGATGCAATTGAACACTTTTATACTAAATACCAAATCCACATAAATAGCATTTTTGGCATTCGTTTTGTTTTTTTAAAGTATCGTTTTGGGTGTTAAAAATTGGTCCTTTTATATGAAGTAGTTTTGTGTAATAACCATTAAGCGGGAACGAGTGCGGAGAGGATTTACGCGGACATTGTTTCTATGTCTAATTGTCAGGACTCGAGGGCCTGAGCTATCGCGAGAGGTTGGGCGGGCTAGGACCTATTCCTTGGCGCTCACAAGGCTGAGGGGTGATCTTGCAGAAGTGTACACAATCATGAGGGGCATAGATCGGGTGAATGAACAGAGTATTTTACCCAGAGTAGGGGAATCAAGAATCAAAGGGAATAGGTTTAAGGTGTGAGAGGGATGATTTAATAAGAGCCTGAAGGGCAACTTTTTCACACAGTGGATGGTAGGTATTTGAAACTAGCAGCCAGAGGAGGTGGGTACTATAACATCATTTAAAAGACACTTGGACAGATACATGGATAGGAAAGGTTTAAAGGGATGTGGGCCAAACATGAGCAGATGGGGCATCTAGGTTGACATGGACGAGTTAGACTAAAGGACCTGTTTCCGTGCTGTATGACTCTATAACACTCAAACTTAAATCCATGAATCGTAGGATGTTCCAGTATAGCAAGACAAATACCAGAGTTTTTGTCTGCAAGCCTGTTGGCCTCATCTATTTCACTTGATCCAACCCCAATACATGTCCCCCATCTCTGGGTGCATTTGTAAATATGTAAATGTTAATAGGGTGCCGCAGAGTACAGTTGCTGCCTTACAGCGCCAGAGACCCGGGTTCCATCCTGACCATGGATGCTGCCTGTGTGGAGTTTGTACGTTCTCCCCATGACCGCGTGGTGTTTTC
Source organism: Malacoraja senta (assembly GCA_038087875.1). NCBI lineage: Eukaryota > Metazoa > Chordata > Chondrichthyes > Rajiformes > Rajidae > Malacoraja > Malacoraja senta. The sequence goes on along the minus strand of CM075977.1, from coordinate 218,440,187 downwards.
TCCAGGTGTTCCAGTTTCCTCCCAAGGCGTACAGGTTTGTAGGTTTATTAGCTTTGGTAAAGATAGTAAATTGTCCCTAGTACATGGGATAGGGATAGGAGATCGCTGGTCGACGCTGTCTCGGTGTCTGTATCTCTAAACTAAACTGAATAAAATGCAGGATTATTCATTCTTCAACCTTATATTTTAAAGACGATTTGAGATTGTTTCAATAATTCAAATACTGTGCAAGTAAGATGTTCCAGCAGAGTATTCTGCAGAATATGGGCAGCATTTTTCTATAGTGAACATGTACAGTAGGTTAAATACCTCATTTTGAGCTCTGGTCCTGGCTGGAAGAAAATGTGCCCCCTCACAAAATAAAGGTGCACCAACTGTTAACACTATCACTTATCACTTGCATGAAAGGTTTACTTCTATGCCTGCCTAGCAGTGATCATTTTATCAACTATTAATCAAATTTAAATATCTATGTCTATTATAATTTATCTTTCTCATCTGCAGGTTTTAATTTTTCCTGGCCCATAATCTTTAGATTAACCCACTAACATGCCTATAATTCAATACTACTTGAACAGATCTTTAAGATAAGCGGGGAAGATTTAATAGGATCCTGAGGGGTAACTTCTCTTTACACAAAGGGTGGTGGGTGTATGGAGCGAGTTGCCAGAGGAGGTAGTTGAGGCAGGGACTATCATAACGTTTAAGAAACATTTGGACAGGTACGTGGATAGGACAGGTTTAGAGGGATATGGGCCAAAGGTGGGACGAGTGTAGATGGGGGATGTTGGTCGGTGTGGGCAAGTTGGGCTGAAGGGTCTGAGATCTTTGGCGTAAGTGGCATTGTTAATCATATTTTTTGAAAAAATATAATGCTGAATTCCCCATGCAGCTGACTGCCATATGATTGTTAGTTCAAGTTCTACTCCAGAGGCTTGACCCCATAAATTGGGTGTTCATTTCTTTACTGAACATAACAGGCTTATTTGTTAAGGGGTGGCACTGTGGCGCAGCGTTGAGTTGCTGCCTTATAGCGCCAGAGACCCAGGTTTAATCTTAACTACGGGTGGTGTCTGTACAGAATTTGTACGTTCTCCCTGTGACCGCATGGGGTCTTTCCGGGAGCTCCGGTTTCCTCCCGCACTCCAAAGATGTGCAGGTTTCTGTAAATTGTCCCTCGTGCGTAGTGTACGGGGATGGCTGGGCAGTGCGGACTTGGTGGGCCGAAGGGCCTGTTTCCACTAAGTAAAGTAAACAGATGTTTTAATGAGGGGCAGGAGATCTCAGCAATGTCCTTGCCAATTTTGTTTTATCCGACTATGCCACAGAAACAGATCCTACAATCATCTACAACAGTTCTCTTTTTGGGTCACTGCCTTGCACAGATTGGCTGTCATTATTAGAATAGATGCCACGTTTAGTTCATATCCTTGAGTATTTTTTTGAAACTCTATGTTTAGTAGCCTTACACTATAAAACAAAAGGACATGCTTCGACTAAGAGTATGTGAGATAGTCAATCTTGGTTTATGTTGACAGTAATGAATGTATGAAATAGGTGTAAAGCAACAGCAAAATTCCCATGGACTGGACTGTCACAGGCAACAATAGTAGCTTCAGTTGATTTCAGTGTAGTTTAGAGGTACAGTGCGGAAACAGGCCCTTCGGCCCACTGAGTCCGCACCGACCAGCGATCCCCGCACATTACACTACCCTACACGCATTAGAGACGATTTTACACCTATACCAAGCCAATTAACCTTTTGTCTTTGAAGTGTGGGAGGAAACCGAAGATCTCGGACAAAACATACGCAGGTCACGGGGAGAAAGTGCAAACTCCCCACAGACAGCACGTAGTCGGGATCGAACCCGGTTCTCTGGCGCTGTAGGGCAGCAACTCTACCGCTGCGCCACCGTGCCGCCTGACAAGAGTTGAATGAATTGATAGAAGAATAGATATTTATGACGCAATGTATTTTAAGGTATTGCACAGCCAAAATAGTCTTGAGACATGAATGTACATTCCTTTTGCAATATGGCATCTCTGTTGCAGGAGTGTTTCTGCACGTGCTGGCAGATACGCTGGGCAGCGTGGGAGTGATCATCTCGTCTCTGCTAATCCGCCAGTTTGGATGGCTAATTGCAGATCCTATTTGTTCTCTCTTCATTGCTGTGTTAATCTTTCTCAGTGTCATCCCACTGATGAAAGATGCTTGTCAGCTGTTGCTGCTCCGTACCCCACCTGAATATGAGAAGCAACTCAGTAGTGCCCTGAATAAGGTCAGAATCTGTACATTCATAACATCTACTGCATACTCTTTGCTCATAAAATGCCACACTTTCTGAATGCAACATTGCTACTTGATTAAATGTTACTACAGAATGACGTCAATAGCGTTCTCCAACGGCACAGCAAGGGTGTAGTACATGCAGGGTTTTTGCTTTGATGTGAGAGTTGGATTATTATTTACATGTCCTCCACCGATTTTCCAGTAACTGGTGGTCTGGCCAATCCTCTAAACCAGGCAAAATTACGAGAGCGCCCTTGAAGTGCCATGATCGCATTGAATGGCCGTGCTGGCTCGAAGGGCCGAATGGCCTACTCCTGCACCTATTGTCCATTGAAATCCCCTCCGGAAGTCCCCCCGAAAATGTGGCACTTGGGCCAGATGAGACGGCCGATCTCAACCTCATCGGGCCGATCGGCGGGTGGAATTTGCCCTCTGCCACCGAGGCTCTGGAACTCTGGCCACCCAGAGCCGCAGGAACCTCCAGATCCATGCCAACAGCCGACTTCCGAGGCCGACTTTGCGGGCCGGTGTCTCGGCCTTCTGACCGTCGCGAACCGTTTTACTCGTCAGTGGCCTTGACCTCTTGGTCTGGCATAACGGATGGCCAGCAAAGCTGTGGAACCTGGGGTGCCAGAATATTGATGATGGATCAGTATTTTCTGCTACTTCAGGTTTTCATAATTTGATGAGGACAGGATTGAGATGTATATTTAACCCGTTCATTCATCCAAGTTTTGACTATCAACTCTAGCTTATACAATTTGTTTAAAATCTTATCTTAGCCCTACTTTAAACCAACAGTTTTTCCACACTACCAAAAACAAGATCCTATTCTCTTCTGAATGTCAAGGTTGATTCAGCATTTAATATGCCCAGTGACTATTCATTCTGGAAGCTGACAACTCGAGTGTTTCTTCAGTTTAGTTCTTAGGCATTGAGTGATACAGTGTTGAAACAGGCCCTTCGCCCCAACTTGCCCACACCGGCCAACATGTCTCAGCTACACTAGTCCCACCTGCCCAAGTTTGGTCCATATTGCTCCAAACCTGTCCTATCCATGTGCCTATCTAACCGTTTCTTAAATGTTGGGATAGACCCAGCCTCAACTACCTCCCCGGGCAGCTTGTTCCATATACCCACCACAGTTGCGTGAAAACTTACCCCTCACTTTCCTATTACATCTTTTCCTCTTCACTTTAAACCTATGTTCTTTGGTCCTCGATTCTTCTCTTAGCTTTTAATTATTCTCTGCATTCCATTTGTTTTGTATTTTTAATATTTAACCAATAATCTCTTATATCTTTAAGAATTGTTACTCAGATTCTAACAATCATAGAATCAAATTGCTCCTCTATGAAATGGTTCCTATATTAGCGAAAACATTAGCTAGAAGATTAAGTAAATATATTAGTAAACTGATAAACCCAGATCAGACGGGGTTTATCCCTAAGAGATATTCATCTAATAATATGAGACGTCTACTCAATATAATGCACTCACATAAATTTGAAGAACAAGAATTATCAATTATTTCTCTGGATGCTGAAAGAGCATTTGACCAAGTAGAATGGAATTATATGGATAAAGTATTACAAAAATTCCAACTGGGAGAGAATTTTATTTTATGGATTAAACTATTATATAATAAACCTACAGCTAGAATTTTAACTAATAACATATTATCCTCGAAATTTCAACTATCAAGGGGAAATAGACAAGGATGCTCATTATTACCACAGTTGTTTGCTCTCATAATTGAGCCGTTAGCAGAAAAAATTAGAACACATCCAGATATCCATGGGTATAATACTAAATATTCAAATAATAAAATATCTTTATACGCGGATGATATATTATTGTACATTACAAAACCTCAAATTACTATACCAAATATATTAAATTTAATTGAGGACTTTGGATCTTTTTCTGGATACAGAATAAATTGGAATAAAAGTGAAATTATGTCAATAAAACCGAAAGACTCAACACATCTTTTAAAATTCCCTTTTAAAATAGCTACAGAAAAATTTAAACACTTGGGTATTGAAATCACTAGAACATGTCAAGGCATGTTTAAAGCAAATTTTGATCCTTTACTTAATAAATTAAATACACTAATTAAATTTTGGAAAACGCTCCCGATGTCTTTAATAGGCTGAATAAATGCAATAAAAATGATCTTCTTACCACAAATTTTATACCTATTTCAATCGATTCCTATATACCTACCAAATAAGTTTTTTTTTAAACTGGATTCAGACATTATTAATTTTATATGGGACTATAAATCACATAGAATACAAAGAACACACTTGAACAAAGCTAAAGTATTAGGGGGCTTAGCACTCCCTAACTTCATGTATTATTATTGGTCAGTAAATATTAAAAATATGATTCAACTGATGGACAACTCTACCCAGCAAGTGGACTGGATTGTAATGGAGAGAGAGGACTGCTCCTCTGGAAACATTGGAGCGATCCTCCTCTCACCAATGAAACTGAATAACATTAATTATAACAAAAACCCAATTATACATAGTACAATCAGAACTTGGAAACAAATAAAACAAATCTTTACAGACAAATCTTTTATACAATGGGATAGACTAGGAATTAAAACGTTCGGTGACTTGTATGAAACTGGAAAATTACTATCATTCCAACAATTACAAATAAAATATAAACTGGGAAATAATCAATATTTTAAATATTTTCAAATATGTGACTATTTGAAAAAATATACAAAAGATCATTATAATAGCCCAGCAGATGTACTGGATGAAGCAATGCAAATAAAAGCTGAATCAGCAAACTTACTATCATATTTGTATAATATTATCTTAAATGTAGAAATACCATCTACGGAAGGTATTAAAAGAGACTGGGAACAAGAATTAGCTATTAAAATCTCAAAGGAAAGGTAGAATGAACATTTATTAAACGTGCATAAATGTTCGATTAATGTAAGACACACTTTAATACAATTTAAAATTTTACATAGATTATATTATTCCAAAACTAAAATTAATAAAATTTTCCCAAATGTATCATCCATTTGTGATAAATGTCAATCTCAAGAAGCTACTATAGCGCACTCATTTGTTTTCTGTACAAAAATTCAAAAATTTTGGATTGACATTTTTGAAATTTTTACAAAATTATTTAAAATAAGACTGATACCCAAAGCAGAATGGATTATCTTCGGAACAACGGAAGATAGTCCAGAACTAAATGTATTCCAAAAGAAATTAATAGACTATGGGTTAATAACTGGAAAAAAGTTAATCCTAAAATTCTGGAAAAACAAAAATACCAACTATAAACATGTGGATTTCAAATATGTTCGAAACATTACACCTAGAAGAGATAAGACTCCTCCTGGCAGGTAAACCAGATCACTTCCACCTGACGTGGTCTGCATTTATAGAATTATTACAAGTATAGGGTGCAAAAGTACTAAAAAAAAACAGAGGTCAGGTAAGGGGGGATGAAAGCTGGAGAGTTGGTATGTCCCATTTGCATGATGCTTACAACAAAGTATTTGTTTTTCTCTTTTCCCTCTTTCTCTTTTTTCTTCTTTTTTAGGGTCTATTTCTTAATTCTTTTTTTTTTTTTAATTTCCTTCTTATAGAGTCTTTGTTCTTTTTTGTTGTCACGTTTTTTACACTTTCACATTTTTCCTTCACTTTCTCCTTTCTCTCAACCGCATCCTTTCCCTTCATTAGTGTAAAAAATGACGGAGTACATTAATTGTAATAAGATATACGTGACGAGTACTAATGTAATTGGTTGTAATGCAATGTACTTCTAATAAATAAAAATTAAAACAAATTTTAAAAAATTGTAAAAACAAAAGGTTCCTATTAAATCTTTCCTCTCTCACCTTAAACCTATGTCCTCGGTTCTTGATTCCCCTACTCTGGGTAAAAGACTCTGTGCATTCACCCTTTCTATTCTCCTCATGATCTTATACACCTCTATAAGAACACCCCTCGGCCTCCTGCACTCTAAGGAATAAAATCCTAGCCTGCCCGACCTCGCCCTATAGCTCAGACCCTCTAGTCCTGGTAACATCCTCGTAAATCTTCTCTGCACCCTTTCCACTTTGACAACATCTTTCCTATAACGTGGTACCCAAAACTTAACAGAATACTCTAAATGTGGCCTAACCAACATCTTGTATAACTGCAACATGAGCTCCCAACTTCTATACCCAAAACTCTGACTGATGAAGGCCAAAGTGCCATAGGCCTTTCTGGCCTCCCTATCTACCTGCGACACCACTTTCAAGAAACTATGTACCTTCACTTATAGAATTTTTCGAGGATGTAACTAGTAGAGTGGATAAGGGAGAACCAGTGGATGTGTTATATCTGGACTTTCAGAAGGCTTTCGACAAGTTCCCACATAAGAGATTAATATACAAACTTAAAGCACACGGTATTGGGGGTTCAGTATTGATGTGGATAGAGAACTGGCTGGCAGACAGGAAGCAAAGAGTAGGAGTAAACGGGTCCTTTTCAGAATGGCAGGCAGTGACTAGTGGGGTACCGCAAGGCTCAGTGCTGGGACCCCAGCTATTTACAATATATATTAATGATTTGGACGAGGGAATTGAATGCAACATCTCCAAGTTTGCAGATGACACGAAGCTGGGGGGCAGTGTTAGCTGTGAGGAGGGTGCTAGGAGGCTGCAAGATAACTTGGATAGGCTGGTTGAGTGGGCAAATGCATGGCAGATGCAGTATAATGTGGATAAATGTGAGGTTATCCACTTTGGTGGCAAAAACAGGAAAGTAGACTATTACCTGAATGGTGGCCGATTAGGAAAAGGGGAGATGCAACGAGACCTGGGTGTCATGGTACACCAGTCATTGAAAGTAGGCATGTAGGTACAGCAGGCAGTGAAGAAAGCGAATGGTTTGTTAGCATTCATAGCAAAAGGATTTGAGTATAGGAGCAGGGAGGTTCTACTGCAGTTGTACAGGGTCTTGGTGAGACCACACCTGGAGTATTGCGTACAGTTTTGGTCTCCTAATCTGAGGAAGGACATTCTTGCCATAGAGGGAGTACAGAGAAGGTTCACCAGACTGATTCCTGGGATGTCAGGACTTTCATATGAAGAAAGACTGGATAGACTCGGCTTGTACTCGCTAGAATTTTGAAGATTGAGGGGGGATCTTATAGAAACTTACAAAATTCTTAAGGGGTTGGACAGGCTAGATGCAGGAAGATTGTTCCCGATGTTGGGGAAGTCCAGAACAATGGGTCACAGTTTAAGGATAAAGGGGAAATCATTTAGGACTGAGATGAGAAAAACATTTTTTACACAGAGAGTGGTGAATCTCTGGAATTCTCTGCCACAGAATGTAGTTGAGGCCAGTTCATTGGCTATATTTAAGAGGGAGTTAGATGTGGCCCTTGTGGCTAAAGGGATCAGGGGGTATGGAGAGAAGGCAGGTACAGGATACTGAGTTGGATGATCAGCCATGATCATATTGAATGGCAGTGCAGGCTCGAAGGGCCGAATGGCCTACTCCTGCACCTATTTTCTATATTTCTATGTTTCTATGTTTCACTCCTAGATCCCACTGGTCTACAACACTCCCCAGAGCCCTACCATTCACTGTGTAGGTCCTGCCCTTGTTAGACTTCCCAAAATGCAACACCTCACATTTCTTTGGATTAAATTCCATCAACCATTCCTCTGCCCATCTGGCCAATCGATCAAGATCCTGCTGTGATTTTTGACAACCATCTTATCTTACATTTTTTCACTGTGACAGCTTGAACCCTTTTACTGTACCTCGGTACACGTGACAATAAATAGATAAATAACCTGGGTTTATCTTAAACTACAATTCAACATCCAAAACCTTGTGTTGCTGCCCTCCAGCATGTTTATAAAAGAACTCACTACACAAATATCAGCTTGATTCTGTGTACCTATTATTACTGATTATTCATTTATTGTATTATTGATTGTTGTGTATTTATTTACAATCTTGCATTAATGGGCCTGTAAAGCTGCAACAGATAAGATTGTCATTGTTGCGTGCCTAGTACATATGACAATTGTACACTCTTGATTCATTAAAGTGATGTAGACATTATAGTCGTCTTTGAATGTACTTAAACTATACCTATTTATTTTGTTGACATATGATTTTCAGATCCAGAAAATTGAAGGAATCATATCTTTTCGAGATCCTCATTTCTGGCGCCATTCAGCGAGTATAGTCGGAGGAACCATCCATGTGCAGGTCATGCCAGACGTTGTGGAGCAGAGAATTATACAGCAGGTGCAGTATGACTTTAATGAACATGGTGCTTTCCTAGTTACATCTTCTTCTTGCGAATGAAACATAAACCAAAGGAATAGTTAGGGTATGCAAAACAAAGAATTTCAATGTGACTTGTCACATGTGACAAAGTATTCATTCATTCATTAATTTATATTATGTAACGAGTATTTAACTCAAAGCTCAGTTTTGATTATTTAGAAAACTTGTTCTATTCAAAAGGAACTATGAAAAATGATTCAAAATCCACAATTATCGATTATATATCTCTCTCGTGTGTGTTGCATTTAGGTGACGGCTGCTTTAAAAGATGCTGGCGTAAATAACCTGTCGGTCCAGGTGGAGAAAGAATCGTACTTCCAGCACATGTCGGGGCTAAGTGCAGGTTTCCATGACATCCTTGCAATGACGCAGCAAATGGAAGCTGTGAAGTATCTGAAAGATGGTACTTATATCATGTAACCAGCCCAGAAACCGAGGAGTCTATGGCAAAAGGAGCAGTGGCACTTCAATGTAACAGGGATTTTTATAAATAGCATATTTATTTAAAGAAAAACTGGACAAAATCAAACAGAGTTAGAGAAAAAATGCTGGAGTAACTCAGTGGGGCAGGCAGCACCTCTGGAGAGAATTGGGTGACGTTTCGGGTCGAGACACTTCAGTCTGAAGAAGGGACTCGACCCGAAACGTCATCCATTCCTTCTCTCCAAAGGTGCTGCCTGCCCCACTGAGTTACTCCAGCATTTTGCGTCTGTCTTCAGTGTAAACCAGCATCTGCACTTCCTTTCTACACAATCTAAAATAGTTTGGGAACAGTTTTAAAATCCGGATTGGTGAATAGAAATTTAAATAAAAGCTCTGAAATGTCAGCGGCATTTGGACATTTTCAGAATTAAATGCCTGTTACAAAATATTCCCCATTGGCATTGTGCATCTGCAGGTTACTGATCGTGTTTACATTTTGGCTAAAAGGATCACATTTATTACTTTCCTTGCACTCTACACAAAGTTCACATTGATGGTTGGGGGAAGATAACAGAAGGAAGAGAATCTCTGTTTGACTGAGATTTGACGGTTTAACTGGTGTGGGAAAAGGCTTGTGGATAATTGACCAACAATTTGCAGTTATTATATCAGCTTTGTATCATTGTTATATTTTGCATGTATGTTGTGAACAATTTTCTGTTGGACCATTGGATGTCAAATACCGCTTTACCCTTTATCCACATTTTTAATAAGTAAAATGAAAAAAAAAGGGCTGTACATGCAGTGAATCTGAACTAAAACAGACATTGCTGAAAATACTCAGCAAATCGGGCGGCACGGTGGCGCAGCGGTAGAGTTGCTGCCTTGCACCAGACGCCCGGGTTCGATCCTGACTGTGGGTGCTTGTCTGTACGGAGTTTGTACGTCCTCCCCGTTGACCTGCTTGGGTTTTCTCCCGAGGTCTGTAGTTTCCTCCCACACTCCAAAGAGGTTTGTATGTTAATTATCTCCTGTAAATTGTCCCGAGTGTGTAGAAGAGAGCTAGCGTATGGGAAATCGCCGATCGGTGTGGGCCGAAGGGCCTGATTCCACCCTCTATCTCAAGATTAAAATAGACTAAACTAAATCGGGCAGCATCTGTGGAGACAATCAAATAGAAGATTTCATCTGATGAAAGTCATCGACCTGAAATATTACCAGTTTCTCTCACCACTGTCTGACTGTTTCCACCATTTTCTGTCTTTATTTTCAGTAAGATGTTTGGGGGGAAATGTAAGCAAAAAGCACCTATCCATTTGAAAGGATGAAACCCGCTGAGTTTCTCCAGCTTTTTGTCCACCTTAAATAGTTATACTCTCTCATCTACTGAATTACCTTGCCTGCATATATAGCTTCCACCCCCACCCCCAATCCAAACCACTGAGGGATGGATCAGATGGTCTAGATCATGAATATTTCCATTGAGATTGCGGTACCTATTTCACTCCTTTTTATCGATGTAACCAAAACTGACAGAATTACTCTTTGCACAAACCTAAATATGCATCATGTCTCAGTGTGATTTTAATTTGGCTTCTTATTTGAGAGTCAATTGTCACAGTATTGCTCCCAGCATGCCCATGGTGGAATGGAGACATGCGAGATTTCAGATGCTGGAATCTGGGACAAAATAGACGAGGTGCTGGAGGAACTCAGCGGGTCAGGCAGCCTCTGTGGAGGGAAATACACAGGCAACATTGCGACGATACAGCCAGTATAAATATCTCTTTAACACTGCCTATCCCCCCCCCCTCTACTCTTTGTATAGATAAAGGGTCTCGACGTAAAATATTGTCTGTCCATTTCCCTCCACAGACGCTGGCTGACCCGCTGATATCCTCCAGCAGCTCGCTTTTAGGCCATGTTAGAATGTTCTTTATTCCTTTGGGATTTTCTTTATTAAGTTGCTGGTGTTTAAAGGGCCTGTCCCACTTGGCGATTTTTTTTTTTTCGGCGACGGCCGGCGTCATTGACTGACATATCAGGGTCGCCGAAAGATTTTAAACATTTCAAAATCCAGCGGCGACAAAAGAAATGCTGCGACACTTGAGGAAACGCCGCGTGTCAATACGTCGTCACGCAGCGACTTTTTCGGTGACCTGATACGTCAGTCAATGATGCCGGCAGTCGCCGAAAAAAACGCCAAGTGGGACAGGCCCTTAAAGCAGTACCTACCATATATTATAAGTTCTTGGAGCAGACTTAGGCCATTCAGCCCATCATGTCTACACCGCCATTCAATCATGGCAGACCTATCTTTCCTTCAACCTCATTCTCCTGCTTTCTCCCAATAACCCCTGACACCCGTACTAATCAATTCTGAATATAATTTCAAATCTTCAGTCAGAGCTGAAATATCCCACTTTTTAGAAGCGTTTCAAAAATATACAGGTACCATGTCTGTAAATATAAGCAAAGTAAGTTCTCTTTGTACATGACATTCTGTTCCAGTGATCTATTAGATAGTCATACAGCTTGGAAACAGGCCCTTCGGCCCAACTTGGTCCATATACTTCTATACCTATCCATGTACCTGTCCACATATCTTTTAATTGAAGATTATTGTAGATTGACAATATGTTTGCTGCCTCTTACCGGGAAACTTCATGTAAAAGCCAGGGCTTTTGCAAATGGGTGGAGAATGTACTACATTAAAATGAAACAAAATTCATTGAAGCTCTTTGTTGGCATCGTATTTTTTCTTTGTATAATATAATTTTAGGCAACCCCTTTAAAAATATGTGATTTTGTAACTTTATAATGTGTCTGGAATTCATACTGGTAAAGAGTTTGAAATTTTCCAAAAATACCCCTTAAACTGGATCACTATTTAATGGTTCAACGGTGTTTTATTTGTCACGTACGCAACTGCACACTTAAATTCATTTTGCATATTTTACACATGCGGGCGCCGCCATTTTTGGCGCCATTATTCAAAGTCCCAAGTCTGTTCGGTCCGCGCGCGCTCGATGTACTGGAGCAGGTCCCACGAACCGACATCCCTCTCCTCGCCCGTCCATCTTTGTGTCCCGGGGGCACCTCCTGCAGCCGACCTTGGTGCTGGAGACATTACCCCGGTTCATCATCGCGCCCATCTTCTCTTGCTCCTCACGCCCGATTTCTCCAGCTCCTTCCCCATCCCACTGACCGACAAGCCTTCGGGTGGGCACCTCAGCTGATGAAATAACAGTACACGCATTTGTAGATCAACAGGTGCCACAAGAGAAAGGTTTAGGAGGAAATTGTATTACATCGGCTGAGGCCTGCTGGCTGGATTACTGTTTACTTGCTTCAGATTTTATCAGCTTGCAATTAAGTTCTGTGGAAGACAAGTATATTGAAGGGTCTCGACCTGAAACGTCACCCATTCCTTCTATCCAGACATGCTGCCTGTCCCGCTGAGTTACTCCAGCATTTTGTGTCTATTTTTCCATCTGGGTATAATCAGCTAATAGTTTGTTGTGCTGGTCCAATGGACATTGTTAGGAAACATCTGCTCAGGTCATTTAGTGAGATGTTTCTTCACAAGTTTAGAGATACAGCGCAGAAACAGGCCCTTCGGCCCACCGGGTCTGCACCGACCAGCGAACCCCGCCAATTAACACTATCCTACACCCACTAGGGACAATTTTTACAATTACCAAGCCAATTAACCTACAAACCTGTACGTCTTTGGAGGGTTGGAGGAAACCCAAGATCTCGGAGAAAACCCACGCAGTTCACGGGGAGAACGTGCAAACTCCATACAGACAGCACCCGTAGTCAGGATCGAACACAGGACTCTGGCGCTGCATTCACTGTAAGGCAGCAACTCTACCACTGCGCCACCGTGACCGCCGGCACATGCACAAGAGCAATAGAGGTGAATACAATAAATATAAAAATAATTTAACTGATGAAAGCTCCATTTCAGGAGATATTTTTAAGGAGAAAAATTATGTCATTGGATAAGACAAAATAAATCAGTGTTCAATTTAATTAGACATAAGAAGGTAAGAAACCTTACTCGCAAAATAAAACTCATCAAGTCATCTTATTTAGAACATTGAACAGTTCAGCATAAGAAGAGGCCTTCAGCCCACAATGTCTGGGCTGAGCATGATGCCAGGACCATCACTTATCCATCAAAGAATGGATCCACAAGGCTTATAATTCACTGGGATTTAGAAGCGTGAGAGGGGATCTTACAGAAACATAACATTCTTAAGGGATCGGACAGGCTAGATGCATGAAAAGTGTTCCTGATGTTGGGGAGTCCAGAACCAAGGTTCACAGTGTAAGAATAAGGGGTAGGCCAGTTAGAACTGAGATGAGGAAACAGTTTTCACCCAGAGAGTTGTGAATCAAGGGGTATGGGGAAAAGCAGGAACGGGGTACTGATTCTGGATGATCACATTGAATGGCGGTGCTGGCTCCAAGGGCTGAATGGCCTACTCGTGCACCTATTTTCTGTTTCTGTGTATCTACCAGCAGGTAATCCATATCTGTCCATTCCCTGTATATCCATATGCCTAACCAAAAGTCTTTGAAAGGCCACCAACATTTCTGCTTCAACCACCACCCCCAGCAGCATGTTCCAGGCACCCACCACCCTCTGTACAAACAAAAAAAGATGCACCTCTCATCTTGAAGCTATGCCATTTCATATTGATTTTTCAACCCTGGGAAAAAAGATTCTGACTGTCTACCCTATCTAGGCCTGATATATTTTTATATATTTCTATGGGGGATCCCTTCAACCTCTGACGTTCCAGAGAAAGCGATCCAAGTCCATTCACCTCTCCCTATCGCTAATGTATCCTAATCCAGGCATCATTTGATGAGTCAAATAAAGAATAATGTAAAATAAAAGAAAAATGTGCAAACTGGCAAGGACTACGGGTGGCGCAATAGGGCGGGCACGATGGCGCAGCGGCAGAGTTGCTGCCTTACAGCATCAGAGACCCCGGTGCGAAGAGGTTTACTAGAATGCTGCCCTGATTAGAGAGTATTGGCTCTAAAGAGAGGTTGGACAAACTTAATATTTTGCTGGAGTGTTCGATACTGAGGGGAAACTTGATAAAGTTTATTAAAACCGCAAGAGGCTCGGACAGTCTGAAAAAGGGTGTCGACCTGAAACGTCACCCGTTCCCTCTCTCCATTCCTGTCCCCGCTCAGTTACTCCAGCATTTTGTTTTCTACCAGAGGCTTCGAGTCAAGAGTGTTTTGTTGTCATGTGTCCCAGATAGAACAATGACATTCTACTTGCTGCAGCACAACAGAATATGCAAACATAGTATGACATGACAAACGAAAAGAGGGAGAAGAAAAGCTCAGAGTGTAGATATTATTACATACTCACAACATACCCATATATACATAGACATATACTCAAAAAACAAACAAAACAGTGCAACAATAATAATAGTCTATTGTCGTTCAGACCCTATACCAGGTTGTAGTGTTCAACAGCCTGATGTCTGTTTAATAGCCTGGTGGCTTTGTTCACCCACCCCCATGGTAGAAATGCCAAATACCAAATGGCATAACTTTAAGATCAAATGGGGGAAAGTGTTTTTTTCCCCACAGTGCCTGAAACGAGCTGCCAGGGGTGACAGATACGATGGTGTCGTTTTAAAGACTTTTGGCTAGGTATATGGATACGGAGGGATGGGGATCGCATGCAGGCAGTGGCGTTTAATTTGTTCTATGTACCTCTCAACCCTCTTTTTTAACAGACAGTAAAAACGTGTAAAAATATAACATACGGGAGTAATAAAATATCTGTTAAATGCAGCCAAAAGGTTGTGTGTGCGTTTGTGTACACGGTGTGGTTGTGGTGGGATTATTGTATACATGGTTGCATGCCTAATTTATAAAAATTCTGTGTGAATTTGCTCACCAACATCTAGCAATTAAATTATTAACAAATCTCTCAATCCCACTATAAATGTGGAATCCACTATATCGGCGAGACCAAGCGCAGGCAATGCGATCGTTTCGGCGAACACCTCCGCTCAGTCCTGCTAAACCTACCTGATCTCCCGGTTGCTAAACACTTTAACTCCCCCTCCCATTCCCACACTGACCTTTCTGTCCTGGGCCTCCTCCATTGACAGACTGAGGCCCAGTGCAAATTCGAGGAACAGCACCTCATATTTCGCTTGTAGACAAAAAATGCTGGAGAAGCTCAGCGGTGTGAGGCAGCATCTATGGAGAGAAGGAATTGGCGACGTTTCGGGTCGAGACCCTTCTTCAGAACTTTTCTTCTTCATATTTTGCTTGGGCAGCTTACACCCCAGCGGTATGAATATTGACTTCTCTAACTTTAAATAGCCCTTGCTTTCCCAGTTCTTCGACTAGTTTGATTGTCCCCCTGATTAAATTTTACTTTGTACGCCTCGTTGTCATCTTCCCCTGGCTAACAATGATCTATTCTACATTTTCCTTGATCCTTGTCCCCTTTGATCTTTTGTTTTCACACCTCACCCTTCCATACACTCTAGTTTCCCTCTCGGTCTCTCGGTCTGAAGAAGGGTCTCGACCCGAAACCGTCACCCCTTCCTTTTATGCGGAGATACTGCCTGTCCCGCTAAGTTACTCCAGTATTTTGTGTCTACGGTGTAAACCAGCATCTGCAGTTGCTTCCTACACACCACAATATCCTCTGTTTACCACACCTCATAAATCACATTGTCTATTTTCCTGGCTGGACAGCTATTGAATAATTCCCGTTGCGTAATTTTGCAGTCCTGCTACAAGTAACTTTCACTAGACACAGACTGATGCGTTATAAATCAACAGCCAGTCCCCATTTCAGTTCTAATCTAGATGATAAAGCTCAATGGGTGAAAATTTTGTTTGTGCACCACATGTGATATTTGAAATGAATTTGGCCTGTTCCCTTCACACACTTTTACAGCACATGTTCACCCCATCTATGCTGGCTTAAATCACATTACCCTTTTCACCTGGCTGGACAGACCTGAGTAATTCCAGCTGTGGGAAAGCTTTAGCCCACTGGAAGTACAGGCAGATTGTGGAGTTGATGTTGTCCAAGGCCTGCTTGCCCACGCTCTCGGTCTACTGGAGCTCCTGCAGGACCTTCCTCCGTCACCCACGAAGCAACATCCCACTCCTTGCCCCGACCTTCAAGGTGCTGGAAGCATTTCCCCGGTTCACCCTCCTACCTAGGGTTTGCCAACCTTCTCACTCCCAAATAAGGGACAAAAGGTCAAAATAAGGGACAAATTCCCGACAGCAATTCGTTGACCGACTCGGCCGTGGCTGGGTGAATGATGAGTTGGCCGGGGTGCGGGACTGCACACAAAGCCCAGCCGCGCGCAAAGTCCAGCACCCCACCCAACTCATGAACCGATGATCGGCCATGAGAAGGAGGGGTGGTGGAGTTGGCGGTAAGCGAAGGTGCGAAGGTCGGACAGCTGGCCGGGCTGCCGACCGAGGCGCTGCTGCTGCACTCCATGGGCTGTACTACGTTGGGACGGGGCGCTCCGACCCGTCAGTCCCCTCGACCCAAATAGTAGCAGTCAAATATAGGACAAGGGCGGTCCCGGATGGGATAAACCAATTTTGACCTATATACGGGATGTCCCAGGTAATACGGGACAGTTGGTAACCCTACTCCTACTGGCCCCTGCTCCTCGCGTCCATCTCTCCAGCGGCTCCATCCTCATCGACTCCTCGGTCTTCGGGGGACAAACAGGGTGACATTCCTCGACGGGCCGCGGTCTGCCGAGCGGGCTCCCGGTTTCGCTGCGGTCAAGTTAAGTAAGTAAGTAAGTAATTAATTTTTATTTATATTGCACTTTCAAATTAAATCACGTTGAAGCCAAAGTGCTTTACAGACAAAAAAAATTAGATTATCATACATCCATATAAAATAAAAAGAGAAAAAATACACAATACACTATAGGATTCAACATGAACGTCCCCCCAACAGCAGAATCAACACTTTCCACTGCGAGGGAAGGCACCAAAAAGTCCAGTCCTCCTTCTCCTCCTAGTCCACCCGAGTTCGGGGCCTATTTGAGGCCTACGCAGCCAGTCGTCGCAACGGCGGCCCGATGTTATAGGCCCTCCTGCCGGGAAGATGGAACTCCGGCGTCGGGTGAACACTCCTCAGCGGGTTGGAATGCCTGGAGCGGAAGTTGAATTTATTGTCCTGTGTACAAGTACGGTGAGATTCAGGTACAATGAAAACCGTGCTCGCAGCAACATCACAGGGACGTTGTCTCGACAAACATACAAAGACATAAATTAGACAAATTAATAAGGCAAGGACTGCAAAAAAACAAGGCCGCTGCAAAAAACACAATTAGTAAACAAGTCCATGATAGTGCAAGAGGTCAGTCTGAAGAAGGGTCTCGACTTGAAACGTCACCCATTCCTTCTCTCCAGAGATGCTGCGTGTCCCGCTGAGTTACTCCAACTTTTTGTGTAAATCTTCGATTTAAACCGGCATCTGCAGTTCTTTCCTACACATTTTGTAGTGCAAGTGGTGATCCATAGAGTTCCGTTGCTGAGGTGGGATTAGGTTTGTGCGAATTGGTTCAAGAGCCTGTCGGTCGTAGGAAGGTATCTGAGACCATAACACCCCCACCACCGTGTTTCACAGATGAGGTCGTATGCTTTGGATCTCCGGCAGTTCCTTCTCCCCATACTTTGTTCTTGCCATCACTCTGATATGTTAATATTATACTTCGGGGTCGAGGTGGGAGTCGGAGTCAGAGTCGGATACATAAGAAATCAAGGAGTCGGAGTCTGGTGTTTTGGGTATCGACTCCACAGCCCTGCTCAAAAGTACACTAATCCTTCTTGCCAGTCTGAAGAAGTGTCTCGACATGAAACGCCACCCACTCCTTTTCTCCAGAGATGCTGCCTGTCCAACTGAGTTACTCCAGCATTTTGTGTCTATCTGATGTGTCTAATTGGTCACATTTGTAGTATTATGAGCAATTTTGGGCACCATATCTGAGGAAGGATGTGTTGGCTCTGGAGGTTTACGAGAACGATCCCAGGAACGTCTCCCTACCCTCGGTACAAGAACTGTTCCAGAGCCGCTGTCTGAAAAAAGCTCAGAGAATTGCTAAGGACAAACTGCACCCCCTCCACATACACCTGGATCTCCTGCCATCAGGCAAGAGATATCGCAGCATCAAAGCCCGGACTACAAGACTGCTAAACAGCTTCCTGCCATATGCTGTGAGGCTGCTAAACAGCCACTCTGTACTCACAGTCACCTGATTCTGCGGCTTGGCACGGACACTATAATAACTGGCACTGGCCACTTCAATAACTGGCACTGGCCACTCAAATCAGCCACCCCGGACATGTTTATGATTGGTTTTACTGTATTTTAACGTTGTTGTTTTACCTACTTTTTAACTATTTATACTGTTCCATCAGGGACTGGATTGTTTTTAGTGTTATTATGTGTGAAATGTTTTAAACTTCATGTGCGATGCTCCGGTATTCCCTGGGAAACGTCTTTTCATTTTGCACTGTACAACTGTTGCTTGCAAGATGACAATAAAGGTTGATATTGATATTGAATGAGTAGGTTAACCTATGAGGAGTGTTTGTCGGCACTGGGCCTGTACTCGCTGGAGTTCAGAAGAATGAGGGGGGACCTCATTGAAACGTACAGAATAGTGAAAGGCCTGGATAGAGTGAGTGTGGAGAGGATGTTTCCACTAGTGGTAGAGTCCAGGCCTAGAATTAAAGGACGTTCCTTTAGGAAGGAGATGAGGAAGAATTTCTATAGTCAGAGGATGGTGAATCTGTGGAATTCATTGCAACAAATAGGTATGTTACAAAACTTACCTTCAGTCGCGCTGTAATTCTGCCACTGGCCGTGTGCGCGATTTTGGTGCCTTTAAGGGGGGGGGCGGGGTTAAAACGCGGGTTTCTCCCTTGTCCTGGAAATATTTTGTTGGAGTACAAACCTTGGCTGACAAAATCGTTCCTACCGGCTTTTTGTGAATTTTTTATTTTTATTAAATCGTCAATGTCAGCGCTACAGTCATTTTAAAAGCAGCTCCTGAAGCGTCAAAGCCGATAACGGGGACGGATTTCACACAATGGACAGGTGAACGAAAGTGCTTTCTTTAAATGTATAAAAGTGCTTCTTAAGAAGCCTTTAATTCACATTTTGTCATGCGACACGGTGATTTTATTCCCCGAATTAACGGCAGTATTTTTCATGCCAATACGGGGTTAAATTCACCGCAAATCAACGTTCCAAAAGATCGCGTTCCAGAAATCCTCACTCGCAAAATGAATTAAATGCCCATTAATTTACAGGTATTAAACATTCAATTCCTTCCATTTGGTCTGTAAATTCATGAAAATTAGATTTAAAAATTATGTTATATTGTGAATTATTGTGTGAATGTTATTTGGACACTTAGGCTATTTAAAAATGTTAATCTATTCTTAAGAAATTGATAGATGTTTAGATCTAGTAATTGAATTTTGTAATTAGCTACAATTAGGTAACTAACTAATTATATGCTTTACTTTCATGTCTTCGAAGTAAGATTGTTTCATATTTGTTTCAGAATGCTTCAATCTATAATACCTGAAAATTTCTTTCAGTTACCATAATTTTTAAGAAAGTTATGGGCTTTTAACTGTCCTCGATCACAGCTTTTGTGTTAAGTCAATGGAAAAGCAATAGGGAACTAGATGCTAATTTCTGAGTATGATAATGGCCATAACTTTTTTAATACTGAAGATATGAAAGTGAATTAAGTGTCAAATTAAACTTCTTTTTATGCTTTATCTGATGGGATAAATTGCAGACTTTATTTTTAAAATCTCAAAATTTTGTAACATTGCTACAACAAACGGCCGTGGAGGCCAAGTCAGTGGATGTATTTAAGGCAGCGATAGATTGTTAATTAGTATGGGTACCAGGGGTTAGGGGGAGAAGGCAGGAGAATGGGAATAGGAGGGAGAGATAGATCAGCCGTGATTGAATGGCGGAGACTTGATGGGCTGAATGGCCTCATTCTGCTCCTATCACTTGTGACAACACTGGAGACATTCTACTGGCTGCCAACAAGCCCAGGGCAGCACCACGTGTCCAGCGTTGCCCCGCCCCCCCGGGCTAGGCCGCACCACGTGACTCCAGCCCCGCCTGAGCTGTACCACGTGTTCCCCGCCACGCCCCCCGCTGCCACGCCCCGCCCCACACGTGACCACAGCCCCGCCCCCTCTGCTGGCCGCAACCACGTGACGCGCCGTCCAAACCCAAACTGATACACGTCGGTGACGTCAGCAGTGGGGCGCCATGGTAACGCATCCCAGAGCCGGCGGCTCCGACCAATGGGAGGAGGCGGACCGCTCGGCGGCGGCCAATGGGCGCGGGGTGGCGGGCAGTTTAAACCCCAGCTGGTCCGCGGTGGTCAGTGTGTGTGTGTGTGTGGGAGCGGAGCAGCAGCAGCAGCAGCAGCAGCAGCAGCATCATGGCGCTGAGAGTGGGCAAGGTATAGTGTGTGTGTATATACACGGGGCAGTATGGCACAGAGTGGGCAAGGTATAGTGTGTGTATATACACGGGGCAGTATGGCACAGAGTGGGCAAGGTATAGTGTGTATATACACGGGGCAGTATGGCACTGAGAGTGGGCAAGGTATAGTGTGTGTGTATATACACGGGGCAGCATGGCACAGAGTGGGCAAGGTATAGTGTGTGTACACGGGGCAGAATGGCATTGAGAGTGGCCAAGGTATAGTGTGTGTGTATATATATACACGGAGCAGAATGGAGCTGAGAGTGAGCAAGGTCAGTCTAGTCCAAAGATACTAGAGGAACTTTGGTCTAGTCTAGTGTGTGCAGGGCTGGAGGCACGGTGCTCAGTGTGTCTGCGGGAGCGGTGCAGCTGCAGCCTGGCGCTGAGAGTGGCCAAGGTGCAGTGTGAGCACTGGAGCAGGCCTGGTGCTGAGAGTGACCAAGGTCAGTCTAGTCTATTGTGGATGCGGCGCTGAGAGTGAGCAAGGTGCAGTGGAGCAGGCATGGCGCTGAGAGTGAGCAAGGTCAGTCTAGTGTGTGTAGGGCTCAGTCTGTGTCTCAGTGTGCACGGCGCTCAGTGTGAGTTGTTGCTTGCGTGGCGCTGAGGGTGAGCAAGCTAGTGTGTAGTCTACATAGGCTTGTTCGCGGCGCTCAGTGTGAGCTGCTGTTCTTGGACCCATGGCGCTGAGGGTGGACAAGGCAGTGTGTGGCCAAGGTATGGGGTTTTGTAGTCTGTCCGGGTCTGCGGACGGCCAAGGTGTGAAGTGCGCACAGGGCTGGTCGACGGCATGGGTGCTGCGGGTGCACAAGATCTGGCCTGTGTGTGTGTGTGTGTGTGTGTGAGCGGTGGGGCCAGCTGTACTGTGCAATTATGCAATTTGTCCGGTTACTTGGTGCGAGTTCCTTTTTGTTTAGATTTTAAATATAGCGGCCTGTAGAACACTTTAATGTAACATTCCCCAAAGCTGCAGGCTCGGTGCGAGTTAAGGTGCAGCGAAGCTGTGCCGCCTCGCCCTAAAGCCTGCCCTTGCAACCCCACTCCTCCCTCCTCCCCTTCCTACGTCTGTCTCGGAAGCCTAGTCTATTCTCTTCAGCTGTTTCTTGGCTGACGCTAAAAAGTGAATGGCAAGTTGAGCTGGTGCTTCTGATGGTTTGCATTGGGAAGGAACCGAGCCCATAATTATTCTGGAACCGAGCCCATAAAAGCAACATGTGTTGGGGGAATCCAGAACCAGGGGGCACAGTTTAAGAATAAGGGGTAAGCCATTTATAGATGAGGAAAAACTTTTTCACACAGTGTGTTGTGAATCTGTGGAATTCTCTGCCTCAAAGCAGTGGGAGCCAATTCTCTGGATGCTTTCAAGAGAGAGTTAGACAGAGCTCTTAAAGATAACGGAGTCAGGGGGAAATGGCAGGAAGGGGGTACTGATTGTGGATGATCAGCCATGATCACAAAGAATGCCAGTGCTGGCTCGAGGGGCTGAATGCTCTACTCCTGCACCTATTGTCTACTAACCCACCCCTCTACACCACTTTCCCCATGCCCACCAACAACAAAAAATCGTTCCCCGAACAGTTGGCCTAGGGGAGACAATAATGCATAGCAGAGTAACTTGCTTAAGAAGAAACATGGGCAATATCTTCTGAAGAAGGGTTTCGACCTGAAACGTTGCCCATTTCCTTCACTCCATAGATGCTGCCTCACCCGCTGAGTTTCTCCAGCATTTTTGTCTATCTTCTGGTTAATCTTTAATCACAAATAGAAAACTGACTTGCCTGCATTGTCCTTTGTGCTTCCAATCTGTACACTTTATTGAAGAAACAATTTGCCTTGGATAGCTGCTTTGCAGAATGCAAAGTGCTTTTGTCTTAGGAGTGTGTATG
Organism: Malacoraja senta; assembly: GCA_038087875.1. Taxonomy (NCBI): domain Eukaryota; kingdom Metazoa; phylum Chordata; class Chondrichthyes; order Rajiformes; family Rajidae; genus Malacoraja; species Malacoraja senta. The sequence goes on along the minus strand of CM075977.1, from coordinate 218,417,672 downwards.
GCTGCTTCCTTTAAGAACATGTGTTTTGCCCTTTGAGTTTGACCTGCCATTCGTGGTTGCCATTTCTCTGCACTATCTCCATAATCCTTGATTTACAGAGGTTGGATCTTTGACTACTTCTCTGGGAGCTTATTCCATGCACCCACCACCACCCTTGTGTAAAAATAAATATGTTACCTCTCTGGTTCCTATTAAATGTTTCCCCTCTCCTTGAACCTGTTGTCTGGTTCTTATGCCAGACTACTTATGCTCCTTGTACTCTGGTCGTGGAGAAAATGCAGCCTTGCCTAGGCCTAAATTCTAGTTGACTGTAACATATTTATTATTTGGCTCTCACTCTGGTCTCTTGCCCTGTTCCAGTGAATAATACAACACGTCAAAACAATATGCTTCAAAGCCTAGGGTTTGTCATTGACTTCTGTTTCTGAGACAACAACAATCCCAGCTTGTTGAGAGAGCTGGGTAATTCTCTTGGTTATCAGAATGAAGCATTGACTGTTCCCCTCGGGTATTTCCAACACTTCCTGATCTCGCAATGCTAAACTACTATTTACCTCTTTGGTGACCCTAGGGCTATCCTTTATTAAGGTACTCCGACTTTGAAGAAGATCTGTGTTCAAGAAGGAACTGCAGATGCTGGAAAATCGAAGGTAGACAAAAATGCTGGAGAAACTCAGCGGGTGCGGCAGCATCTATGGAGCGAAGGAAATCGGCAACGTTTCGGGCCTGAAGAAGGGTTTCGGCCCGAAACGTTGCCTATTTCCTTCGCTCCATAGATGCTGCTGCACCCGCTGAGTTTCTCCAGCATTTTTGTGTACCTTTGAAGAAGATCTCTTCCTCTCTCCGAAACTGAGTTTCCTAGAACTATCCTTGATTGGGTACTGGCTTTGCGTTGCGCCAAACGTTATTCCCTTGTGTATCTGCACACTGTGGACGGCTCGATTGTAATCTTGTATTGTCTTTTCTGCTGACTGGTTAGCACGCAACAAAAGCGTTTCACTGTACACATGACTATAAACTAAACTTGTATCTCGGTTACACCAAGGCCTGCTGGAGCTCCTAGTTGCTGGCCATTTTAACTTGTCTTTCCATTCCCATACTAGCTTCTCTGTCCTTGGCTGCTTCCACTGGCAAGAATGAGGCCATGTACAAACTGGGTAAACGGCACTTATTCCCCTTGGGGAAAAGTTGCCGACCCACAACCCCAATGTCTCAGAATTCCCTTTCTTTCCCCTGCCCCCTTTCACCTGTATCACTCCCTCTGGTTTTGCATTTCGTTCCCTTTTTCCTTATAATCGTGATACTGTGTGGAAACAGGCCCTTCAGCCAATTGAGTCCACGCCAACCAGCAATCCCCATACACTAACACTATCCTACACACTAGGAACAATTCGCAATCTTGACTGAAGCCAAGTAGCCTACAAACCAACCTGATCACCCGGTGGCTCAGCACTACAACTCCCCCTCCCATTCCAAATCCGACCTTTCTGTCCTGGGCCTCCTCCATGGCCAGAGTGAGGGCCACTGTAAATTGGAGGAGCTGCACCCCATATTTCGCTTGGGCAATTTGCACCCCAGCAGTATGAACATTGACTTCTCTAATTTCAGGTAGTCCTTACTTTCTCCTCCCCTTCTCAGCCCTCTGGTTTCCACCTCTTCCTTTCTTCTTCCCTCCCCCCCCCCCCACCCTCACATCAGTCTGAAGAAGGGCCTCAACCCAAAACATTGCCCATTTCCTTCGCTCCATAGATGCTGCCTCACCCGCTGAGTTTCTCCAGCATTTTTGACTACCTACAAATCCGTACGTCTTTGGAGTGCGGGAGGAAGCCGCAGCATCCAGGGGAAACCCAAGCAGTCACGGGGAGAACGTACAAACTCTACAGACAGCACCTGTAATCGGGATCAAACCTAGGTCTCTGGTGCTGAGGCAGCAACTCTACTGCTGCGCCACTGTGTCGCCCCGCATGTGTTTGGTAGGTGGGATGAACTTCATGCAGTCACAGGGAAAACATACAAACTCCACCCAGGCAGCCTGTGATCAGGATTGAACCCAGGTCTCTGGTGCTCTCGAGATGTAATCATCTTATTAATAGATGCACTAGAATTGCGATGCAGCTTTCACTGTGCATAGAATTTAGTGACCACCTGAGTTTCGGACGGGAGGGGCGACATGACTGGATTTTTCCCAGGAGTGGCCATTTTCAAGGTTGATCTACTTATATAATCTGCTTTCATTTGTAGGTTACTCGTGTTGGCAAAAGCAATGTTGAGCCAAATGTTCTCCAAACAAAAATTGCGACAAAAATTGGCCTGCAACCTAGAACGGCTCTGGTGGACATCGGGAACCGTACACAACCTTTAAAGAAGGTATGTTGAGTGTTTTTTTTCTCATTGTTGCTTAGTACAATTTGGATATTGGTAATGGGCTTGTCCCACTAAGGCGACTGCCAGGGACTAGTTTTAATGAACTTCACCTGGCGACAACCTATGACAACACCTGCGTCAACCTACGACAACTTCGACAACACCTACATCGACCTACAACAACCTACGACAGCAAAAAATGGCAACATGTTGACAATTTTGCGGTAGTCGCCCAAAAAATCGCCTAAGTGGGACAGGCCCACAATGAGTCCTGAGAAACCTTATGGGCTACTTCAGTGGAGTTGTTTTGTATTTCAAAAAGTGGTGAGATAATTAACTTGTGCTGTCGTGAAATGTACTTTCAATTTGGACTTTTGCAGGGGAAAAGTACTGTGGTTGTGAAGGCCGAACCAGCAAAGGTTGTTAAACCTGCCGTTCCACTAACGGAAATATATGAAGACGCGTCAAAGGTAACTTGAGGACTCTTGGCTATTGCAGAGTAGAATGGCAAGTGTTAAGTGCTTTGCATTTGCATAAATACTCTAAACTTTGTACTTGTTAACATTGCAATAACCCCCCCCCAACCCATCCTGCTATAATATAACCAGATCTGAGAAGTTTGACTTTAAAATCCAAAGTCCCTGTGTGCAAGTGACTTCACAGCAAATGGCAGTACACTTAAGCATGGCTTCCAATGTGGCCTCGTGGAAAAGGCCACCGACCAACATTAACAACATGGGTTTAAGAAGGAACTGCAGATGCTGGAAAATCGAAGGTAGACAAATGCTGGAGAAACTCGGCGGGTGAGGCAGCATCTATGAAGCGAAGGAAATGGGCAACGTTTCGGCCCGAAACATTGCCTATTTTCTTTGCTCCATAGATGCTGAGTTTCTCCAGCATTTTTGTCTATCAACAACATGGGTGTGGCCCATTTCCTGCTCCTCTGCCTTGGCGATCGCCCAGAATCATCTTCCACTTCACCTGTGGGTCAAAGATGGAGCAGGTCCAATTGGTCACGATGCGCAAGTCGACACAACAGGGGCGAAAGCGTACCCAATGTTGCCCTCATCCTGGTGGCCGCCTTTTTGTGTGGCTTCATCCCACTGAGCACATGGGCAACCAAGTGTCATTACCTGCTGAGGATCTACCTGTCCCTGGTGTTGAAGGACGGAAGGGCCTGGCACTAATGTCACACAGCACCAGTCACCAAGACATTGCTCCACCACCTGCCCTTTGGAAATATTCTTCCAGGCCAACACCTTTGACCAAAAGTCTCGGGCAGTGGCCAGCACAGAACATCGTGCATTACAAGGACTCTATGGCTCCTGAAATGTGATTCCCTGAACAGACTCGCCAGATTATCTGGTAACATGCCCCATTGTCAGTGCTCCAAGTACCAAGACCTCACTTGGCTGGTGGGGTAAGGCCCTCCTAGTCGGATAATTCTTGTACTGTCAGTGTTACCCCTGATGCATGCTCCCCTTTGGATAGCTACCATGGAGAGACAATAGACAATAGGTGCAGGAGTAGGCCATTCGGCGATTTGAGCCAGCACCGCCATTCAATGTGATCATGGCTGACCATCCCCAATCAGTACCCCGTTCCTGCCTTCTCCCCATATCCCCTGACTCCGCTATCTTTAAGAGCCCTATCCAGCTCTCTCTTGAAAGCATCCAGAGAACCTGCCTCCACCGCCCTCTGAGGTGGAAGAAGGAACTGCAGGTGCTGGTTTTGTCCTGCGTTCTACGCTGGCACGAACAGGCCCTCGCTCGGGCTCTCTCCTGCAGCTCCGGGCCTCACCCACCCACTCACACTGGCCATGGCCCCCAACTGTACTTCATTCTACGCCCGATCCACGCCCTCAACAAACGCTTCTGGACTCTGACCAAGGATCACAAGCTTGCCCGCCTCCAAGACCGGTCCCTCCACCGACATTCCTCAACTCTACCACCCGTGGCTCCGCTGCTGGACTGCGCCGCCTGCCCGACCACCACGAGTCTGAGATTGCCGCCACGAGGAGCGGCGCCAACATCCACCGCCTCGCCGAACCCCGGCAGAGTGTGAATGAGCAAAGAGGGTGTGGAGAATGATGCAAGGGTCCTCCATTTCATCCTGAATGGCTCCTTAACAGATTTGCAGGCTGTTCCGCAGGGCCGGTTCAGAGCAGCTATAGCTCTGGGGATGAAGCTGTTCCTGAGTCTGGAGGTGCGGGCGTAGAAGGCCTTGTAATTTAAATGTTAAGTTGAACTTTATAAAGGACCATAGCAAACCAATAGAATATTATGGGCGTCACGGTGGCGCAGCGGGTAGAGTTGCTGCCTTGCAGCGAATGCAGCGCCAGAGACCCGTGTTCGATCCTGACTATGGGTGCTGTCTGTACGGAGTTTGTACGTTCTCCCCGTGGCCGCGTGAGCTTTCTCCGAGATCTCCGGTAGAGGTACAGGTTTGTAGGTTAATTGGCTTGGTGTAAATGTAAAAGTTGTCCCTAGAGGGTGTAGGGTAGTTAACGGTGGGCCAAAAGGGCCTGTTTCCGCGCTGTATCTCTGAACAAAACTAAACTAAAATATGTTAATCTTTCTTCGAAGTCTAGTTGCTTCTTGTTGATGCTTCACATGACATAGAAATAGAAACATAGAAAATAAGTGCAGGAGGAGGCCATTCGGCCCTTCGAGCCAGCACCGACCGCCATTCATTGTGATCATGGCTGATCGTCCCCAATCAATAACCCGTGCCTGCCTTCTCCCCATATCCCCTCTACGCTGAATCTACATTGACTTTTGCCACCATTGTTTGCAGGTTCTGGTGCTGCCACCCACTGAAGCAATAGACTGCGTATCTGACGACTTGTGTCGGGCCTTCTCTGAAGTGTTGCTCCCCGTGGCAGACGTCGATGCAGATGATGGCGACGACCCCATGTTGTGCAGCGAATACGTCAAAGACATCTACAAATACCTGCGGCAGTTGGAGGTCCGATTTGTGTTGGTTATCAAATTCATCCAAGATATTCTCTCAATGCCAAATTGTGTGCTGCGGATTAGATTCTCTTCCCACCCCCACTCACCGTTTCCTAGACCACTCGTCTCTCTTGTGCCGTTCTGGTCTCCAATGCACTCTTAAACACTGCACGCTGAAAGACAAAATCACAGGCTCTTGCACTCCCAGTCTGGAGGATGTGCAATTTTAAGTTTGGCCAAAAATCTTTTACAGCTCTTGTAAATGATCATTGCAATAGCAAACTCAATAAGCATGGTTTCTATTTTAACAAGCATTTGAAAGCCAGTTACTTAGAAACATAGAAAGTAGGTGCGAGAGTAGACCACCAGGCCCATCGAGCCTGCACCGCCATTCGCTCATGGCTGAACACTAAACAGACACCCTTACCCACAAACAGTAGACACAAGACACACAACACAAGACACTACCCTCCCCTTTATATCGCTATCACCCCTCTCCACCCCAAGAACCGCGTGATCTCCTGGGGGAGGCAAAAAACCGGATAAAAACCCAGGTCCAATTTGGGAAAAAAAATCCGGGAAATTCCTCTCCGACCCCAATCCAGGCGATCGACACTTGGCCAGGAGATCACTCAGGTCTTACTATACTAACCATACCTAGGTCCATATCCCTGCCCTCTCCCCGTAGCCCCTTATCCCCTTGGCAGCTAAAAAAACATCTATTTTAGACTTAAATATATTTAATGTTTCTGCTTCCACTGCTCCCTGGGGCAGTGAATTCCATAAATTAACCACCCTCTGGGTGAAGAAGTTCTTCCTCATCTCAGTTTTAAAAGAGCCCCCTCTTATTCTACAACTATGTCCCCTAGTTCTAGTTTCCCCGATCATTGGGAACATCCTCGGTGCATCCACCCGATCAAGGCCCCTCACGATCTTATATGTTTCAATGAGATCGCCTCTCATTCTTCTAAACTCCAAAGAGTAGAGTTCCAGCCTACTTAACCTTTCCTCATATGTCAATCCCCTCATTGCAGGAATTAATCTTGTAAACCTTCGCTGCACTGCCTCCAGGGCCAGTACATCCTTTCTTAAGTATGGACCCCAGAACTGTACACAGTATTCCAAATGCGGTCTCACCAATACCGTGTACAGCTGCAGCAAGACCTCCGTGTTTTTATACTCAATCCCCCTAGCAATAAAGGCCAAAACTCCATTGGCCTTCCTGATTGCTTGCTGCACCTGCATACTAACTTTTAGTGATTCATGTACTACTACCCCTAGATCCCTTTGCGTTGCATTACAACGCAGCTCCACCTCATTTAGAAAATAACTTGCCCTATCATTTTTTTTCCCAAAGTGAATGACTTCACATTTATTAGTATTAAATTTCATCTGCCAAGTTGTTGCCCACTCACCTAGCTTATCTATATCCTTTTGCAGACTCTTCCTATCCTCCTCATCCCCTACTTTTCCTCCCATTTTTGTATCGTCCGCAAATTTTGATATATTACACTTGGTTCCCTCCTCCAAATCATTTATATAAATTGTGAACAACTGGGGTCCCAGCACCGACCCTTGCGGAACCCCGCTAGTTACCGGTTGCCATCCCGAGTATGAACCATTTATCCCCACTCTCTGCTTCCTATTTGTTAGCCAATCCTCTACCCATGCTAATATATTACCCCCAATCCCATAATTTTTTTATTTTTAGCAATAGTCTCTTATGTGGCACCTTGTCAAAAGCCTTTTGGAAGTCCAAGTATACCACATCCACCGGTTCCCCTTTATCCACCCGGGTTGTTACTTCCTCAAAGAATTTGAGCAGATTCGTTAAACAGGACTTCCCCTTCACAAAACCATGCTGGTTCTGTCCGATGAAGTCATGTTTATCCAAGTGCCCCGTTAGTGTTTCTTTAATAATTGTCTCTAACATTTTACCCACCACCGATGTTAGACTAACCGGTCTATAGTTACCCGCCTTCTGTTTACTTCCTTTTTTAAATATAGGTGTTACATTGGCCATTTTCCAATCCACTGGGACCGTTCCTGCCTCCAGGGAGTTTTGGAAAATTATCACCAATGCATCCACAATCCCCACCGCTATCTCCCTCAAGACCCTTGGATGTAATCCATCAGGCCCAGGGGATTTATCCTCCTTCAGTCTCATTAATTTCCCTAATACCACCTCCTTGGTGATCTTAATAGTATTTAGCTCCTCCATTCCTACCGCCCCCTGTTTATCCAGCGTTGGAATATTTTTTGTGTCTTCTATGGTGAAGACTGATACAAAATACTCGTTTAATGCCTTTGCCATTTCCATGTTCCCCACCAACAATTCTCCAGTCTCACCCTCCAATGGACCAACGTTCACCTTAGCCACCCTTTTTCTTTTTATATAGCTATAAAAACTCTTACTATTAGTTTTTATGTTGTTCGCTAAATTCCTTTCATAGTCTATTTTCCCCGTCTTAATTAATCTCTTAGTTATTTTTTGCTGACCTTTAAATGCTTCCCAATCCTCTACCCTCCCACTATCTCTAGCTACCTTATATGCCCTTGCCTTCAGCCGAATACTATCCTTTATAGTTTTACTGAGCCATGGCTGACTGTTCTTTCCCTTACCCCTTTTTTTCTTCATAGGAATAAATTTTTCTTGAAGGTTATACAGTAGATCCTTAAACGTACACCACTGCTCATGTACCGTCTTATTCTTGAGTCTGCTATCCCAGTCAACTTTGATCAGCTCAGTCCTCATACCTTCATAATCCCCCTTATTTAGACTAAGTACCCTAGCCTGAGTTTCAACCTGCTCCCCCTCTATTTGAATATGGAATTCGACCATATTGTGGTCACTTGTTCCCAACGAGTCCCTAACTATGAAATTTTTAATTAATCCTGCTTCATTACACAGGACCAGATCCAAGATTGCCTCCCCCCTTGTCGGTTCTGTGACATACTGTTCTAGGAACCCGTCTCTAATACATTCTATAAACTCTTCCTCTAGTCTACCCTGCCCAGTTTGGTTTGCCCAATTAATATGAAAATTGAAGTCCCCCATGATTACAGCAGTTCCCTTTTTACATGCGTCAACTATTTGCAGATTTATGTTCTGACTAACAGCGTCACAGCTATTTGGAGGTCTATAAATTACACCCACTAGTGTTTTTTTCCCCTTGTTATTCTCTATCTGTACCCAAGCTGTTTCACTATCCTGATCCTTCAACGCAATATCCTTCCTCTCTATTGCCGTTATTCCCTCCCTTATTAAAAGGGCCACCCCTCCTCCCTTTCTTTCCTGTCTATCTTTTCTAATTGTCGAGTACCCCTCTATATTTAACTCCCAATCCTGATCCCCTTGCAGCCATGTCTCCGTAATGGCCACGATATCATAACTATATGTACTTAATTGCACCGTTAATTCATTTATCTTATTTCGAATACTCCGTGCATTTAGATACAGCACTTTCAGATGATTTTTACTACCCTTCCTTTCTGTTTTTGCCCCTTTTACATCTAGAGCTTTATCTTCACACATTCTGGATCCTCCTGTCACATTTTGATTTTCCGTTTCCCCACTGATACCCTGCTCTATTTCCTCTACCCCTGCCGTTATTACCCCCTTGATACCTCCCCCCCGCTACTTAGTTTAAAGACCTCTCTACTGCCCTAGTTATATGATTTGCCAGGACCCCAGTCCCAGCACCGTTCAGGTGAAGTCCGTCCTTACAGAACAGATCCCCCCTGTCCCAGTACTGGTGCCAGTGGCCCAAGAACCAAACCCATTTTTCCTACACCAGTCTTTGAGCCACGCATTCAGCTTTTTAATTTTTCGTACCCTCGCCGATTTGGCCCGTGGCCTCAGGTAGCAATCCGGAGATCAGTACCCTCGAGGTTCTGCTTTTTAATTTATTCCCTAACTGCTCAAACTCGTTCAGCAGATCCTCCTTCCTCGTCCTTCATATGTCATTGGTCCCCACATGGACCACGACCACTGGATCCTCCCCCCTCACTCTGCAAATTTCTCTCCAGCATCGCAGAGATATCCTTAACCCTAGCACCGGGTAGGCAACACAGCCTTCGGGACATGTTCTGCTGGCCGCAGAGAACCTTATCTACCCCCCGAATAATACTATCCCCTATCACGACGGCCTTCTTCTAACTCCCCCCTCTTGAATGGCCCCCTGATCCACGGTGCTGCAGCCAGGTTGCTCATCCCTCCCACAGCCCCTGATCCCGTCCTCACATTGAGTAAGAGCCTCGGTCATGCTCGTCAGGGACAAGGGCTGTGGCTCCTGCCGCATCTCCTCCTGGTTCCCCCTACCTGCCTCGCTTATGGCCACACCTTCCTTTCCCTGCTCACTAACTACTGAATTAGTTAAACTGGTCGGTGTGACCATCCCCTGGCACAAAACATCCAGGTAATACTCCCCCCTCCCTGATGCACCGCAGCGTATGAAGTTGGGTCTCAGCTCATCAATGCGGAGCTCGAGTTCCGCTAGCCTCAAACACTTACTGCAGCTGTAGGGATCATCTACATCAATGGTGTCGACAATTTCCCACATCTCACAGTATTGGCACATCTCCTGGCCGCCCATCTTATATAAGTAATTAACTGGTCCTATTAAGAATCCCCTACCCGGATTACTGTATTAAAACACCCCCTTATTTATATAATCCTACCTCCTATAAATGGGAAGTACTTACCCCAGCCGTAAATTACCTACTGGTTTGGCTGTCTAGCGGTAATTCCGTCCGCTCTTTCTGTCTGGTCCACTGCTCCCTTGCAGTGCGTGGCCTACCTCTTAGCCCCTGTTAGCCTCTCGAGCCGCGGCTCCGTCCTTCCTCCCTCGGCGACAACCCTGGGCCGCACCTGTGGCTCCTGTGGCACCGCGGTCGTGACGTCCCTTCCGTTCCAACTGCCACTGATTACCTTGCTGCACTCTGATTACCTCGCTGCACTCTGAAAAACTGAACGTACCCTTACGTTCAGAACGTACCCTTACGTTCACTTAATCTTGCTTTGGCAATTGTCGTTATATTATATGCAAGGGCAGAGTCGCCCTAGTCCTCGCCTTTCATCCCACTAGCCGTCACATACAACAAATAGTCCTCTGTCATTTTCGCCACCTCCAACGTGACCCCACCAATCCAATTTCCAATTCAATTTATTTGTCTTTTGAGGGACAAATTTGTCATTTGGACCCCTTGAGGTCCAAACGAAATGTCGTTTCTGCAGCCATACAATACAAAACAAAGAAGACCCGAGACACAACACAATTTACACATACATCCATCACAACGCTGTGATGGAAGGCAAAAATAACGTATCTCTCCACTGCACTCTCCCCCCCCCCCCCCCCCGATGTCAGAGTCAAAGTCAAAGCCCCCGGCGGGCGATGGTGATTGTCCCACAGCCATTAAAGCCACGCCGGGTGATGCAAGGTCGCGCACCGGGTCTTGGTGTTAGAGCCCCGGCGCTCGCACGCAAAGTCCGGCAGCCATTCCAAGCCGCGCGGGGGGATAAAGCCCCGCTCCAGGTGCTCCTCAACCCCGCAACTCGGGCGGGAGAAGTCGCCGCTGCGGAAGCCCCGAAAAGCAGTCTCCCACCAGGGGACCCGCGGGCTTCCAGTGTTGCCGTCCGCCAGACCCGCGGTTGTAGCCTCCGAATCTCCGGGGGTCGGGTAGCAGCAGCGATTGTCTCCACCACAGCTCCACCCGCTCCGGACTCGGCCAGCCCCGCGACAGTGAGTAGTCCACAGCTCCACGGGAGCCCCAGGTCGTTCCTGCTGGAGGCCGCTCCACGTTGCCCAGCCCCAACGACAACGGAGACCCGACAAAGAAAAGGTCAGGTCTCCCGTGCAGCAGAAAGATTTTAAAGTTTCCCCCCCCCACCCCCACCCCCACCCCCCCACACACATACCCCGACAAAAAAGAATAATAAAAACTACATAAAAACGAGACAAAAATAATAAAAAGACAGACGGACTGCAGAGGCCGCTGCAACGAAAAGTCGCGCCACCACTCGCCACATCTTCCATCTCCCCCCATGTCTGCCTTCCGCAAAGACCGCTCCCTCCGTAACTCCCTTGTCAATTCTCCCCTTCCCTCCCGCACCACCCCCCTCCCCGGGCACTTTCCCTTGCAACCGCAAGAGATAGAAACATAGAAAATAGGTGCAGGAGTAGGCCATTCGGCCCTTCAAGTCTGCACCGCCATTCAATATGATCATGGCTGATCATCCAACTCCGTATCCTGTACCTGCTTTCTCTCCATACCCCCTGATCCCTTTAGCCACAAGGGCCACATCTAACTCCCTCTTAAATATAGCCAATGAACTGGCCTCAACTACATTCTGCGGCAGAGAATTCCAGAGATTCACCACTCTGTGTAAAAAATGTTTTTCTCATTTCAGTCCTAAATGATTTCCCCTTTATCCTTAAACTGTGACCCCTTGTTCTGGACTTCCCCAACATCGGGAACAATCTTCCTGCATCTAGCCTGTCCAACCCCTTAAGAATTTTGTAAGTTTCTATAAGATCCCCCCTCGATCTACTAAATTCCAGCGAGTACAAGCCGAGTCTATCCAGTCTTTCCTCATATGAAAGTCTGACATCCCAGGAATCAGTCTGGTGAACCTTTTCTGTACTCCCTCTATGGCAAGAATGTCCTTCCTCAGATTAGGAGACCAAAACTGTACGCAATACTCCAGGTGTGGTCTCACCAAGACCCTGTACAACTGCAGTAGAATCTCCCAGCTCCTATACTCAAATCCTTTTGCTATGAATGCTAACATACCATTCACTTTCTTCACTGCCTGCTGCACCTGCATGCCTACTTTCAATGACTGGTATACCATGACACCCAGGTCTCGTTGCATCTCCCCTTTTCCTAATCGGCCACCATTCAGGTAATAGTCTACTTTCCTGTTTTTGCCACCAAAGTGGATAACCTCACATTTATCCACATTATACTGCATCTGCCATGCATTTGCCCACTCACCCAGCCTATCCAAGTCATTTTGCAGCCTCCTAGCATCCTCCTCACAGCTAACGCTGCCCCCAGCTTCGTGTCATCCACAAACTTGGAGATGTTGCATTCTATTCCCTCGTCCATATCATTAATATATATTGTAAATAGCTGGGGTCCCAGCACTGAGCCTTGCGGTACCCCACTAGTCACAGCCTGCCATTCTGAAAAGGACCCGTTTACTCCTACTCTTTGCTTCCTATCTGCCAGCCAGTTGTCTATCCACATCAATACTGAACCCCCAATACCGTGTGCTTTAAGTTTGTATACTAATCTCTTATGTGGGACCTTGTCGAAAGCCTTCTGAAAGTCCAGATATAACACATCCACTGGTTCTCCCTTATCTACTCTACTAGTTACATCCTCTAAAAATTCTATAAGATTCGTCAGACATGATTTACCTTTCATAAATCCATGCTGACTTTGTCCAATGATTTCACCATTTTCCAAATGTGCTGCTATCCCATCTTTAATGCTACACTTGTCGCTTTACCTCCCCCCCTTGACTCCATTCAAGGACCCAAGCAGTCGTTCCAGGTGTGACAGAGGTTCACCTGCATCTCCTCCAACCTCATCTATTGCATCCGCTGCTCTAGATGTCAGCTGATCTACATCGGTGAGACCAAGCGAAGGCTTGGCGATCGTTTCGCCGAACACCTCCGCTCGGTCCGCAATAACTAACCTGACCTTCCGGTGGCTCAGCACTTCAACTCCCCCTCCCATTCCGAATCTGACCTCTCTGTTCTTTGCCTCCTCCATGGCCAGAGTGAGCAACACCGGAAATTGAGGAACAGCAGTCTGCACCCTAGCGGCAACAAGATTGAATTCTCCAATTTCCGGTAGCCCTTGCTGTCTCCCCCCCCCCCCCTTCTCAGCTCTCCCTCAGCCCTTAGGCTCCTCTTCCTTTCTCCTTTCTTCTCTCCCCCCCCACACCACCCCCTACATCAGCCCGAAACGTTGCCTATTTCCTTCGCTCCATAGATGCTGCTGCACCCGCTGAGTTTCTCCAGCACTTTTGTCTACCTTCGTTATATTTAATGCTCTATAACCAGCAAATATGTTGAGGTAGCCTTGGGTGAGCTTTTAATTGTAGGGATACAGCAAGGAAACGGGCTCTTCGGCCCGACAGAATCCACACCAACTGCTGACCATCTGATCCCACTGCACCATAAAGGCAATTTACAGCACCCGGGGTCAGGATCGAACCTGGGACTCTGGTCTTGTGAGGTGGCAGCAGCTCCATTACTGTGCCGCTGTGCAGCCCTGTTAGTGTGGAGAGGCTCCAGTTTGTCTGCGGAATAAGTAAAGGTCTTGGATCCAACTTCATCCTCTGCAGTAGGAATGGGCTGGGTTCCTAGTTATCTGTATTTTTATTTGGGGGGGGCGCGGCAGCTACAGGGAACGAGCTGCTGGCCTTTAAAAATTTGACCTTGGGCTGCTAATGTTTAGGAATACTAGGATATTGGGTGCTTAACTATAGATGATGCGGCAGTGCAAGTCAGATACAGTCTTCCCTCGTTACTACAGACCTCTTCTCTAACGGGAGGCCGTTGACATTGACAAGCAATTTCCTCCATGACACTAGTGCAATGATGTACTTACGATTAAGCAATGTAACAAACAGCCTTTTAGTATATTGAGCTTGCGGTAACAAAAGTATGTTGAAAATATCTTTGTATTTGAACGTCTCATTTCACGGAGTGACCACTGGTTGATTGGAGCAAATCCCTTACTCTGTTATAGTGGACAATCGGCAAGACGGACACCCCCGCCCCCCCTCCCTCCCCCACTATGGTCCATTATTAGACAAAATGCTGAACAGGCAGCATCTGTGGAGAGAAGGAATGGGTGACGTCTTGGGACGAGACCCGTAAAACATGGTCCTTTATTATGTGGGTTATCTGTGTCAAGGGTGTTTCAATTGTTTTTTTCTGGTCACGTGTACCAGGGTAAAGTGTGGGTACAGATACTGTACATAAGTACAGTCCGTGTCTCCCCCCCCCCAGTACAGAACAGCCCACTGAGTCCATATGCAAGAGGTGCCATTTTACGTTCCCAGTTGCAGCTGGCCGCCGCAAAGTCCCGTTGCAACTGCCACCTATATCCAGTCACCCTGCAAACTGTCCTTCTCCCCTCTTCACCCCTTGCTTCCCCGGGGGGTGCCTCCTGCGGTCGGCCTCGAAGGTGCAGAAGCAAGACCCCCCCCTGGCTCTTCTTACCAAGCCCCTTGTTCAGCATCTGCTGCCGGCTGCCTTCCTCCACCCTCGCCCACACCTGGTCCACAAGGCTGGGATATTGGTGCTGATGGTGCATTTATGGAGAGCACTTGGGTTTTGGGTCTAGCTCTTCAAAACTAACTTCTGGTCTGATCTTGTCTGTTTGCATCACTTTGCACTGATAGGTTGATGGGTTAGTTTTTGCAACATGAAAGAGGCTCTGCTCTAAAGTAGAATTGTTGTTGTTGTTGCTAAATATGCTTTATAATTCCCCCCCCCTTAAGATGGAGCAGCCAATCAGGCCAAAGTTCCTGGAGGGCAAGGAGATAACGGGCAATATGCGTGCGATCCTGATCGACTGGCTTGTGCAGGTTCAGAAAAAATTCCAGCTGCTTCAAGAAACCTTGTACATGACCGTGTCAATCATAGATCGATTCCTGCAGGTAAGAAAGTCTCGTGAACTTGAGTTGTCCAATGGGACACCTGGATGTGGAGAGGATGTTCCCACTAGTGGGAGAGTCTAGGACACGAGGTCATAGCAGCAGAGTAAAAGGATGTTCTTTAGGAAGGAGATGAGGAGAAATTTCTTTAGTCAGAGGGTGGTGAAATCTGTGGAATTCATTCCCACAGGCGGCTGTGGAGGCCGAGTCAACAAGATCATGGGGGACCCCTTCCACCCCAGCAACAGAGACTGTTCCAGCTGCTACGGTCAGGCAAACGCCTCCGTTGCCATGCTGTGAAAATGGAGAGGATGAGAAGGAGTTTCTTCCAGAGGCCATTAGGACTGTAAACTCCTATCTCACCAGGGACTAACTTTACTGAACCAATTTACGTTGTGTGGTCGTCTTTTTAAAATTGCTGGGGGGGGTTTCCTCCCACAAATATGTAATATGTGATTCTGTTTTGTAGTTTTTTTGCACAGTCCGTGAGCATTGCCACTTTTCATTCGCTGCACATCTTGTATGTGTATGTGATGAATAAACTTGACTTGTCAATGGATATTTTTAAGACCGAGATAGATAGACTCTTGGTATAGTTGTCAGGGGTTATGGGGGGGGGGGGGGGGGCAGGAGAATGGAGTTAGGAGGGAGAGATAGATCAGCCATGATTGAATGGCAGAGTAGACTTGATGGGCTGAATGGCCTAATACTGCTCCTATAACATATCAACGTGCCCTTTACACCTCATGTGGCAGAAGTCCTAATGCAACTGCTGTCTCCTAGGACAGCCCAGTGACCAAGAGGAATTTGCAGCTGATTGGTGTGACGGCAATGCTGGTGGCCTCCAAGTACGAGGAGATGTATCCTCCGGAGATTAGTGACTTTGTCTACATCACGGACCACACCTACACCACAGCTGCGATACGCGAGATGGAGAGGAGGATTCTACAGAAGCTGGACTTTCTCTCGGCCGCCCTCTGCCTCTGCACTTCCTGCGGCGAGCGTCAAAGATCACGGGGGTTAGTCAACCATCTCAATTGCCTTGATGGGGGAAGCATTGTGGACAATGGAGTTGAAACATTATTTCTTGCTGTATATCTTGCTATAGCTCCAATAGACAAATAGGTGCAGGACTAGGCCATTTGGCCCTTCGAGCCATTCAATGTGATCATGGCTGATCATCCCCAATCGGTATCCCGCTCCTGCCTTCTCCGCATATCCCCTGACTCCGCTATTTCTAAGATATGAGTGATAGATACGACATTTGCCCAAGGCAAGGTGGTAGAGTTGCTGCTTTACAGTGCCCGAGACCCGGGTTCGATCCTGACTACGGGCGATCCCAGTGACTGGGTTTTCCCCGAGAGCTCCAGTTTCTCTCTCCCCCCCCACCCCACCACACACACTTTTGTAGGTTAATTTGCTTCGGTTAAAGTTGTAAATTATCCCTAGTGTGTAGACTAGTGCTAGTGTACGGGGATTGCAGGTCTCGGTGGGCTGAAGGGCCTGTATCCGTGTTGTATCACTAAAGCTGGATCAATTCCATTCTACATTTGGATCCGAGGAAGGGTCTCGACCCGCAAAGTCGCCCCCATTCCTTCTCTCCAGAGATGCTGCCTGTCCCGCCGAGCTACTCCTGCTTTTTTGTGTATCTACATTTGGGGTATTCTGTCCATACAGACCGTAGACCGTAGGCTGGAGAATGGGGTTGAGGGAAAGAGTTAGAAGGGTCTTGACCCAATGTGCCCTTTCTCCCTGTTCCCTTTTACCATTTGGATATTGCTATACTTGTTAAATTACAAGACTCCTCTGTTTATACCAAAGATCCTATAGCGAGCAAGATAGATCATTCGACGAAAAAGACGTAGTACGGTCATGGGCAGATTCATGGGTAATTTTCAGCCCCATTTCCGTAACCGGCTTCCGTCTCCGCATCAAAGATACTAGTGCGGAGACGGAAGCCGGTTATGGAAACATCCTCATAAAAATAAGAGTTCTTTGGTAAAAAATCTTCTCATTTTCAGAATTATAATTTATTAACACAAACTGTTCCCCCGCAACGTTGATTACACTGCGAGTCGGGTTACTGAGATGGGTGGGGGGAAAAGGTCCACGTCCCGCTCCGTTGCGTACTACATGTCAGCCCATTGCATTTAGAAGGAATGGTCTATCTTTCTATGGTCTATAGGATCTTTGGTTTATACTTTGCCCCAATTGCAGGTCACCTCTGAGCATCACACCCTGGCCAAATACTTCATGAGCTGACTCTAGTAGACTATGAAATGGCGCACTATCCCCCGTCTCGGATCGCAGCTGCTGCTTTTTGCCTTGCTCAAAAGGTCCTGAGTGTGGGCGAATGGGTGAGTATTAAACCACTTGGACTTTTTAAGTAAATGTTTTAATGCGCTGGTTCTCTTGACTATTTTGACGCCATTCTTTCAGACCCCGCTACTGCAGTACTACATGGACCATAAAGAGGAGGATTTGGTGTCGGTGATGGAGCACATTGCCAAGAACATTGTCAAGGTCGACCAGGGCCTCACTAAGCATCTGGTGAGCCTGTCTGTAATTCTTGCTCTACATCAATGCCTCTTGTTGTACATCTCTGCCTCTTACTGAGGTTTAATGTCCAAAGGACAAACTGGTCAAGGTAGCACTGAAGTCCATTGCATCCTTGAGCAGCAAAATCTTCAGACGTTGCTTGCCCAAAGGCAACTGATTGTTGCAACAAGATCATTACTAGTGAGACCCACAGTTTTGTCATCCACCCCCTTGGTTTTTTTTTCAGTTTAATTACAGACTTTAACGTAAGGGTAAAGCTTGCAGATGTAAGCTGTGGAATAGATCGTTTAAATGCACTGTCTTTTACCCAGAGCAGGGGAATTGAGAACCAGGGGACAGAAATTTAAGGTGAGGGTGTCAGAAAATGTAATAGGAACCCAAGGGGCAACCTTCGCTCGGTCTACATTAACCAACCTGATCTCCCTGTGGCTCAGCACTTCAACTCCCCCTCCCATTCCGAATCCGACCTTTCTGTCCTGGGCCTCCTCCATGGCCAGAGTGAGCACCACTGGAAATTGGGCAGTCTGCACCCTAGCGGCATAAACATTGACTTGCCCATTTTCCGGTAGCCCTTGCTGTCTCCCCCCCTTCTCAGCTCTCCCTCAGCCCTCGGGCTCCTCTTCCTTTCTCCTTTCTTCTCCCCGCCCCCCCACCCTACAAGAAGGGTTTTGGCCCGAAACATTGCCTATTTCGTTCGCTCCATAGATGCTGCTGCACCCGCTGAGTTTCTCCAGCACTTTTGTCTACCTTTGATTTTCCAGCATCTGCAGTTCCTTCTTAAACCCAAGGGGCAACCTTTTTTTACACAAAGGGTGGTAGTTATATGGAACAAGCTGCCAGAGGAGGTAGTTGAGGCAGGGACTATCACAATGTTTAAGAAACATTTGGACTCGTACATGGATAGGTTTAATTCAGATTCAGATTCAGATTCAGATTCAACTTTATTGTCATTGTGCAGTGTACAGTACAGAGACAACGAAATGCAGTTAGCATCTCCCTAGAAGAGCGACATAAATATGAGCAGTAAATAAATAAATCTAATCTAATAAATCCTGGTGGAGGAGTGTCCGGGGGGGGGGGGGGGGGGGGGGGGTGTGTGATTGGCAGTCACCGAGGTACAGTGTTGAGTAGTGTAACCGCCGCAGGGAAGAAGCTGTTCCTGGACCTGCTGGTCCGGCAACGGAGAGACCTGTAGCGCCTCCCGGATGGTAGGAGGGTAAACAGTCTGTGGTTGGGGTGAGAGCAGTCCTTGGCGATGCTGAGCGCCCTTCGCAGACAACGCTTGCTTTGGACAGACTCAATGGTGGGGAGTGAGGAACCGGTGATGCGTTGGGCAATTTTCACCACCCTCTGCAGTGCTTTCCGGTCGGAGACGGAGCAGTTGCCATACCATACTGTGATGCAGTTGGTAAGGATGCTCTCGATGGTGCAGCGGTAGAAGTTCACCAGAATCCGAGGAGACAGATGGACCTTCTTTAGTCTCCTCAGGAAGAAGAGACGCTGGTGAGCCTTCTTGACCAGAGTTGAGGTATTGTTGGTCCAAGAGAGGTCATCGGAGATGTTGACCCCCAGGAACCTGAAGCTGGAAACACGTTCCACCTCCCTCCCGTTAATGTGGATGGGGGTGTGCATGCCACCCCTAGACTTCTTGAAGTCTACAATGAGCTCCTTGGTCTTCTTGGAGTTAAGGGCCAGGTTGTTGTCAGCGCACCATGCTGCTAGGAGCTGGACCTCCTCCCTATAGGCCGACTCATCGTTGTTGCTGATGAGGCCAATCACCGTTGTATCATCTGCATAATTGATGATGGTGTTAGTACCATGTACAGGTGTGCAGTCGTAGGTGAAGAGGAGTAGAGGAGGGGGCTCAGCACACAGCCCTGTGGAACGCCGGTGTTCAGGGTGAGGGTTGAAGAGGTGTGCTTGTCTAACCTAACAGACTGGGGTCTGTTGGTTAGAAAGTCCAGTATCCAGTTGCAGAGGGAGGGATCGATGCCCAGGTCACCGAGTTTGGTGATCAGTTTAGAGGGTGTGTTGAATGCTGAGCTGTAATCGATGAACAGCATTCTTACGTAAGTGTCTCTGTTGTCGAGGTGGGAGAGGGCGGAGTGAAGTGCCGTTGAGATGGCATCCTCCGTACTCCTGTTCTTGCGGTAGGCAAACTGATAGGCACCGGCACGATGGAGGTGGATTTAAGGCACGTGGGCACAACTGCTTGGCAAGTGACAGGTTGAAGATGTCAGTCCAGACGTCTGTCAGCTGCGCAGCAAAGGCCCTGAGGACGCGCCCGGGGATGCCGTTCGGGGCCACAACCTTTACGTGGCATTAGTCCTACTCAGTGCCACGTACACGTCGAAGGGGGTGAGTGAGAGGGGCTGGTGCTCGGAGGGAGCACCGCCTTGATGGCCAACTGCCGATTGTCCCTATCGAAACGGCCATAGAAGTGGTTGAGCTTCCTCAAGGAAGGAGGCGTTACTGGATGTGGGGGTGGTGTTGGTGGGTCTAAGTCCGTGATGGCCTGGATGCCTTGCCACATGCGTCGGGGGTCGGAGTTGTTGTTGAAGTGCTCCTCAATCCTGAGCTTATGGCAGTGCTTGGCCTTCTTTATGCCCTTCTTCAGGTTAGCCCTGGATGAACTATAGGCTCAGGCATCACCTGACCTGAAAGCGGTGTCCCGTGCTTTCAGCAGTAGCCTGACCTCGCTGTTCATCCATGGCTTCTGATTCGGGAATATGGTCACATGTTTGAGGGAGGTGACGCTGTTGATGGGGGAGTTTATAAAGTCCAGAACAGATGATGTATAGGAGTCAATGTCCGTGTGGGAGTCAAGGGTGGCCTGGGCTGCAAACGCCTTCCAGTCAGTGTTTCCAAAACACTGCTGAAGTGTGGAGTCCGCTTCCTCTGACCAGACTTTAACTGTCCTCACAGTGGGTTTAACCCGTCTGATGAGTGGGGAGTACTTTTATGAGCAGGAACAATGAGAGGTGATCAGACTGTCCAAGGTGGGGGAGGGGGACGGCTTTGTAAGCTTCAGCCATGTTGGTGTAGACTTTGTCCAGTGTCTTGCCTTCTCTAGTGGCGAAGGAGACAGTTGGTGGAATTTGGGGAGTACAGTCTTCAGGTTGGAGTGATTGAAGTCACCCGCAACAATGAAGGCTGTTAATGGGATATGAAGTAGGTGAGACTAGTGTAGGCAGGGCATAGATACATAGAAAATAGGTTGCAGGAGTAGGCCATTCGGCCCTTGGAGCCTGCACTGACATTCAATATGATCATGGCTGATCATCCAACTCGGTATCCCGTACCTGCCTTCTCTCCCATACCCCCTGATCCCTTTAGCCACAAGGGCCACATCTAACTCCCTCTTAAATATAGCCAATGAACTGGCTTCAACTACGCTCTGTGGCAGAGAGTTCCAGAGCGTGTTGGTCAGTGTGGGCAAGTTGGTCCAAAGGACCTGTTTCCACACTATCACTCCAGGGCAATGATTCCCAACCTGGGGTAAATTTTGCCTACCCAGGCCGTAAATTTATTGATTCAGGATTTGTACTTTTTTTTTTCTCATTGGCTGACTGTTTGGTTCTGGTATACCAGTATCAGACTGAAGAGCTGGTCATGGCAAACGTCATGTCATAGTACGGGTGCCATGGGTTATGGGGCAAAGGCAGGAGAATGGGGTTGAGAGGGTGAAGAGAGATAAGCCATGATTGAATGGCAGAGTAGACTTGATGGGCTGAAGGACCTAATTCTGCTCCGATCAGGCCTTCTGGCCTGGTTCGGCAACTTGAACGTCCAGGAGCGGAAAAGACTGCAAAAGGTTGTGACCACTGCCCAGGCCATCACCGGCTCTGACTCCCCACCATCGAAGGGATCGATGGTAGTCGCTGTCTCGAAGGCAGCCAACATCATCAAAGATGCACACCATCCTGGCCACACACTCATCTCGCCACTGCCAACGTCCAGGTTCAGGAACAGCTTCTTCCCTTCAGCCATCAGGCTATTAAACACAACAACAAATAAGCGCTGAACTACAATAGACTATTATTATTGCACTGTTATTGTCTTTTTTTTTTTCTGAGTAAGAATGTCATTGTTCTATCTGGGACAATTAAACACTCTTGACTAGAACATACAAGCTCCGTACAGAACCGCACCCGTAATCGGGATTGAACCCGAGGCT
>CM075977.1:218296248-218395736 GCA_038087875.1 Malacoraja senta | reverse complement strand
GAAAGAGACAAGAATGTGAGTGAACGTGATATCACAATGTTAGAAATTCAAGAGCTACAAAATCTCAACCATGAGCTTCAGGAGCTGATAATAAAGCTGGAAAATTCTAATTTTAATGCAACACGGAAATATCCTGGAATCAGTGTCGACTTTGTCCCTGTACAGCCAATGACTGATGGGCAAATAAGACTGCTGCTTACCTTCAATCAACAAAGGCAAACAAGTGATTAAGTTGTATGCAAACAGGCCACTGAGTCCACACCGACCAGCGATCCCCATACACTAGTTCTATATGACACTCCAGGGACAATTTACAGAAGCCAATTAACCTACACGTCTTGGGAGTGCGAGAGGAAACCAGTCACAGGGAGAATGTACAAACAGCACCCATAGTCAGGATCAAACCCAGGTCTCTGGTGCTGTAAGGCAGCATCTCTAACGCTGCGCCACTGTGCCGCCCCCAATTATATCCATTGAGGAGCTGTGGTTGTGATATTGTGTTGCAGATTGGCACTTTATTTGAAAGAAAATCAACTCACTAAAAGGATAAGCAAAACAAGATGCTGGTGGAACGGGCAGCATCTGTGGAGGGAAATGAACCGACAAGGTTTTGGGTTGGGACCCTTCTTCGAACTGATTAGATTGAATTTATTGAGAATTATCGCGGAGAATTGATTGAGAATTATTGAAAAATAAATTAGGGTGAAGCGAGAAATAGGTTTTCTGTTTAACTATGTAAATCATTAACATTATTAACTCTTACATTCAAAACACAGCCTGAGTTGGCGTCAGGTTCAGCACAGGCATTATGGGCCGAAGGGCCTGTTCTACATTCTATACGTTTTTTGTGTGGGTTGATCCCAGTATGCATGCATTTGAAATTAGCAAATAACTAGAAAAAAAAATCAGAGATTATTTAGTTTTTATAAAAATAAGCTCAAGCAGTGAATTTTATTTCAAATATTATGCAAAATAAATGATTGTGCAAGTAAACTTAGGGCGTCACAACAAAATATGAACATGAAATACAAATATGAAATTAAGAACAAAATATCATTTACTGAAGGCAGTAATTTTCAACTAAACACCCTGGTCTGGTTCTTAAAGTTTTCCGTTCTCTTTGGAGGTCATTCCAGGGTAAAGCGCCAAGCTCCGGGCCTTGGCTCAGCCGTGCCGCTCCTCTCCGCTGCCGCAGGAGGCGCACCTCGCCGCCTCAGCTATTTATCGATATCATTACATTCAGGGTCCACTCAATGCTGGAGCCACAACACCAGTTCTCAACCCCATACTAGACCAACATATTGCACCACTAACCCATAGCCCCCAAAGGAGGCGTGGTCCCCCAACTCAACCCATTCCCAAACGTAAGAATTTTTTAATTTTTTTTCACATTGATTAAATTTTTTTTTTTTTTTTAATTTGTATTTTATTAGAAGTACATTACATTACAACCACATACATTAGTACTTGTCATTTATATCTTTTTACAATTAATGTACTCCATTTATTTTTTACACTAGAAAAGGAAAAGATTGAAAGAAAGAAGAAAGTGAAGGAAAAAGTGGAAGTGTAGGAAATGTGACAACAAAAAAGGACGAAGACCCTATAAGAGCAAAATTAAAAACAAAAGAAAAAGAGTTAAGAAATAGACCCTAGGAAAAAAAGAAAGAGAGAAAGAGGAAAAAGAGAGAAACAAATATTTTTATGAGCATTACGCAAATTGGACATACCAACTCTTCAACTATCATCCCCCCCCTTACCTGACCTCAATTTTTTTTTAAGTACTTTTGCACCTTATGTTTGTAATAATTCTATAAATGCAGACCACGTCAGGTGGAAATGATCTGGTTTACCTGCTAGGAGGAGTCTTATCTCTTCTAGGTGTAATGTTTCAAACATATTTGAAATCCACATATTTATAGTTGGTATTGGAGCCTTCTTCCAAAATTTTAGAATTAGTTTTTTTCCCCAAACGTAAGATTGAAACATATAAGATTGTTAAGGGTTTGGACACGCTAGAGGCAGGAAACATGTTCCCAATGTTGGTGGAGTCCAGAACCAGGGGCCAGTTTAAGAATAAGGAGTAAGCCATTTAGAACGGAGACGAGGAAACACTTTTTCTCACAGAGTGGCGAGTCTGTGGAATTCTCTGCCTCAGAGGGCGGTGGAGGCAGGTTCTCTGGATGCTTTCAAGAGAGAGCTAGATAAGGCTCTTAAAAATAGCAGAGTCAGGGGATATGGGGAGAAGGCAGGAACGGGGTACTGATTGGGGATGATCAGCCATGATCACATTGAATGGCGGTGCTGGCTCGATGGGCCGAATGGCCTACTCCTGCACCTATTGTCTATTCCAGCACTCCCCCAGCACTGGACTTTAAAAAAAAGTTGCAATTGCACTTCCCCAATTGCAATACCAATTCACCCTCCCCTTCCAGGAGCTGGAGTAAGTGTTGTATGATGGCAACATTGTTGCAAATATCTGGTGGAGGACTGTGATATCCCATTCAGGTAAAAAGTTAGTGGAAGCATAGAGTGTTCCTGTATTGCAACTTTGTATCAAAGTTTGTTGGAAGCAGGGAGGATTTTAACAGTAAAAATCTTGTTAAAGTTGTCTTTTTAAAAAAAAAACTTGAAATATCAATAACTTGTGAAATATAACATCAAATGTGAAAAAAGTTGATAGAAACGATCACTGGAAAAAGCCGAGTATGATTCTGCAAAAAATTGTGCTATTGTGTACCGTTTTGGCGTAGCTCCTGAGATCACAGACAGACAAACAAGTCAAGATTTTTAATAGTATATAAATCACAGGCACGATGTCCTGCAAAGTTCTTTGAATTACTCTCTCTGCCCCTGCCTCGCTATTTCACTCATTTTTATGCAAGCAAGGGACTGAAGGACCCCCGCGTAGATGTTACTGGGCAGGATAGTGATTTTTGTGGGTGGACAAGGAGGAAAAGAGACAGTTTCTTGGGACACATTTAGCCTGTGAGATTAAAGTGTGAATACCCAGTCTTTAGTTTAAGAGATAGAGCATGGAAACAGGCCCTTCAGCCTGATTCCATGCCGACTATCGATCCCCCGTACACAAATTCTATATTACACACAAATGACAGAAGCCAATCAATCTACAAACGGGCACAACTTTGGAGTATGAGATGAAACTAGAACACCCGGAAAAAACCCACGCGGTCATGGGGAGAACGTACAAGCTCCGCACGGAAAAAAACCCACGCGGTCATGGGGAGAACGTACAAGCTCCGCACAGACAGCATCCTGCAGTCGAACGTGGTTCTTTGATGCTGTAAGGCAGCAACTTTAGTCCTTTGCAAAAAAAAAAACAACCCTTGAATTTTTATTCTGAATGACTTGGAGCATGGGTCTCGAGTTTAAAAGGCCCATGAACCAGTAACTGACAGATAGAGCCATACAGCACAGGAAGAGGTCCTGTAGCCCAACTCGTCCATGCCTCCTCCAGACTCAGGCAGCATCTCTAGAAAACATGGGTAGGCAACGTTACAGATCGGCATCCTTCTTCAGGACTTAAGATCATTTGTAATGCTGTTGATGAAAATCTGATTTGGTGAACACCCTCTGCTTGAAAGGATCGCAGCATTGAATCAAGCCATCTAGTAGGGATGTCGTTACTAAGATCTCAGAGTTAGAATAGACGCGAATATCACAAATATGAACAGAATGATAGAAATGTCAAGGCATTTTCAGCAGCATCTATGGACAGAAACAGGCGTAATGTCTCGTCAATGAAATAATTTCTCCCAGGAACCAATGCTTCCCAGAAAACGTGTTATTCTGGATTTCCAGCATCCGCACTTGCCTTTACCTTTGGATTATTGGTTGATATTGGTTTAGGTTTAGGTTTATTATTGTCACATGTCCCGAGATACAGCCAAAAGCTTTTGTTTGGTTATAGCAATGGGGGAAGATGTGTTTGCAATGGATGTGCAACAAGAATGCCTCCTATTTCTCTGTAATATACATAGAACCAGAGCTTTGAGAAGTTTACACATATCTGAGCATAAGGGACCTGACTAGACATCAAAGAGAACAGCTCTGGAATGTTTGCAGGAAGTGTGTCCAGCTGCAGCTCCTGGCAGACCGCATTGAACAATTGGAGCTGCGGTTGGATTCATACTGGAGCATCCACGATGCTGAGAATGTCGTGAATAGCACGCACAGTGAGTTGGTCACACCGCAGGTAAAAGTTAAGCGGACAGAAAGGGAACGGGTGGCCATTAGCCAGCGTAGCAGTAGGCAGGTAGTGCAGGAGTCCCCTGCGGTCATCTCCCTCCTAAACAGAGTGTGCAGGATAGTTTTTTGCAGCAATACATAGAGGTACCTACTAGAGAAGGGGCAGTGCTGGACCTCCTGTTAGGAAATGAGACAGGGCAGGTGGCGGAGGTAAGCGTTGGGGAGCACTTCGGGTCCACTAATCACAATACCATTAGTTTCAATATAATTATGGAGAGGGTCAGAACTGGACCTAGGGTTGAGATTTTTGATTGGAGAAAGGCTAACTTTGAGGAGATGCGAAAGGATTTAAAAGGAGTGAATTGGGACATGTTGTTTTATGGAAGGATGTAGAAGAGAAATGGAGGACATTTAAAGGTGAAATTTTAAGAGTACAGAATCTTTATGTCCCTGTTCGGTTGAAAGGAAATAGTAAAAATTGGAAAGAGCCATGGTTTTGAAGGGAAATTGGACACTTGGTTTGGAAAAAGAGAGAGATCTCAAGGAGAATGATATGGAATTATGTGAGGTAAGGGAAACAAGCAGAGTAGCAATGGAAACTATGAGATTCAAAGAAGAGGAGGTGCGGACACTTTTGAAAAAGATGAAAACGGATAAGTCTCCAGGTCCTGACAGGATATTCCAGAGGACATTGAGAGAAGTTAGTGTAGAAATAGCAGGGGCTATGACAGAAATATTTCAAATGTCATTAGAAACGGGAATAGTGCCGGAGGATTGGCGTACTGCGCATGTTGTTCCGTTGTTTAAAAAGGGTTCTAAGAGTAAACCTAGCAATTATAGACCTGTTAGTTTGACGTCAGTGGTGGGCAAATTAATGGAAAGGATACTTAGAGATAATATATATATGCATCTGGATAAGCAGGGTCTGATTAGGAACAGTCAACATGGATTTGTGCCTGGAAGGTCATGTTCGACTGATCTTCTTGAATTTTTCGATGAGGTTACTAGGGAAATTGATGAGGGTAAAGCGGTGGATGTTGTCTATATGGACTTCAGTAAGGCCTTTGACAAGGTTCCTCATGGAAGGTTGGTTAAGAAGATTCAATTGTTGGGTATTAATGGTGGAGTAGCAAGATGGATTCAACAGTGGCTGAATGGGAGATGCCAGAGAGTAATGGTGGATGGCTGTTTGTCAGGTTGGAGGCCGGTGACTAGTGGCGTGCCTCAGGGGTCTGTGTTGGGTCCACTGTTGTTTGTCATGTACATCAATGAACTGGATGATGGTGTGGAAAATTGGATTAGTAAGTATGCAGATGATACTAAGATAGGTGGTGTGGTGGATAATGAAGTAGATTTTCAAAGTCTACAGAGAGATTTCGGCCATTTGGAAGAGTGGGCTGAAAGATGGCAGATGGAGGTTAATGCTGATAAATGTGAGGTACTACATCTCGGCAGGACAAATCAAAATAGGACGTACATGGTAAATGGTAGAGAATTGAGGAATGCAGTTGAACAGAGGGATCTAGGAATAACTGTGCATAGTTCCCTGAAGGTGGAATCTCATGTAGATAGGGTGGTAAAGAAAGCTTTTGGTGTGATGACCTTTATAAATCAGAGCATTGAATATAGAAGTTGGGATGTAATGTTAAAATTGTACAAGGCATCGATGAGGCCAATTCTGGAGTATGGAGTACAATTTTGGTCGCCTAATTATAGGAAGGATGTCAACAAAATAGAGAGAGTACAGAGGAGATTTACTAGAATGTTGCCTGGGTTTCAGCAACTAAGTTAGAGAAAGGTTGAACAAGTTAGGTCTTTATTCTTTGGAGCACAGAAGGTTAAGAGGGGACTTGATAGAGGTCTTTAAAATTATGAGCGGGTTAGACAGAGTTGACGTGGATAAGCTTTTTCCATTGAGAGTAGGGAAGATTCAAACAAGGGGACATGACTTGAGAATTAAGGGACAGAAGTTTAGGGGTAACATTAGGGGGAACTTCTTTACTCAGAGAGTGGTAGCTGTGTGGAATGAGCTTCCAGTGGAAGTGGTGGAGGCTGGTTCGATTTTATCCTTTAAAAATAGATTGGATGGGTATATGGACGGGAAAGGAATGGAGGGTTATGGTCTGAGTGCAGGTAGATGGGACTAGGGGGAAGTATTTATTTTTTATATTTAAAAAAAAATGTTCGGCACGGACTTGAAGGGCCGAGATGGCCTGTTTCCGTACTGTAATGGTTATATTATATATATGACAGATATACCATTTTGGATACTGTTGGGGGAGATGGCTCATCAGGGGAAGGCAGCAGCAGCCAAGTGCATGGCACCATGGGTGGCTCTGCGGCACAGGACGGGAGGAAAAAGAGTGGAAGGGCCAAATAGGGGATTCAATTGTAAGGGGAATAGATAGGCGTTTCTGCGGCCGCAAACAAGACTCCAGGATGGTATGTTGCCTCCCTGGTGCAAGGGTCAGGGATGTCATTGAACGGCTGCAGAACATTCTGGAGGGGGAGGGTGAACAGCCAGCTGTCGTGGTGCACATTGGCACCAACGATATAGGTAAAAAACGGGATGAGGTCCTACAAGGCGAATTTAGGGAGCTAGGAGATAAACTTAAAAGTAGGACCTCAAAGGTAATAATATCTGGATTATTGCCAGTCCCACATGCTAGTCAGAGTAGAAATAGGAGGATATTGCAGATAAATACGTGGCTTGAAAAATGGTGCAAGGGGGAGGGATTCAAATTTCTAGGGCATTGGAACCAGTTCTGGGGGAGGTGGGACCAGTACAAACAGGACGGTCTACACCTGGGCTGGAATGGAACCAATGTCCTTGGGGGAGTGTTTGCTTGTTCTGTCGGGGAGGATTTAAACTAATGTGGCAGGGGAATGGGAGCATGAGTAGAGAGACAGAGGGGTGTAAAATGAGGGTAGAAGCAACAGGTAGCAAGGTGAAAAGTAAAAGTGGCAGGCAGAAAAATCCAGGGCAAAAATCAAAAAGGGCCACTTATCAACATAATTGTACAAGGGGTAAGAGTGTTACAGGGGAAGGGTTTGTGTCTCAATGCAAGGAGCATTCGTAATAAGGTGGATGAGTTGAATGTGCAGATAGTTATTAATGAATATGATATAGTTGGGATCACGGAGACATGGCTCCAGGGTGACCAAGGCTGGGAGCTGAACATCCAGGGATATTCAATATTCAGGAGGGATAGACAGAAAGGAAAAGGAGGTGGCGTAGCTTTGCTGGTTAGAGAGGAGATTAACGCAATAGAAAGGAAGGACATTAGCTTGGAGGATGTGGAATCGATATGGGTAGAGCTGCGAAACACTAAGGGGCAGAAAACGCTAGTGGGAGTTGTGTACAGGCCACCTAACAGTAGTAGTGTAGTTGGGGATGGCATCAAACAGGAAATTAGAAATGCGTGCAACAAAGGTAAAACTGTTATAATGGGTGACTTCAATCTACATATAGATTGGGTGAATCAAATTGGCAGGGGTGCTGAGGAAGAGGATTTCTTGGAATGTATGCGGGATAGTTTTCTAAACCAACATGTAGAGGAACCAACGAAAGAACAGGCTATTCTAGACTGGGTTTTGAGTAATGAGGAAGGGTTGGTTAGCAGTCTTGTTGTGCGTGGCTCCTTGGGCAAGAGTGACCATAATATGGTTGAGTTCTTCATTAGAATGGAGAGTGACATTGTTAATTCAGAAACAAGGGTTTTGAACTTAAAGGGAAAATTTGAGGGTATGAGACGTGAATTGGCCAAGATAGACTGGCAAGTGATTCTTAAAGGGTTGACGGTGGATATGTAATGGAAGGCATTTAAAGACTGCATGGATGAACTACAACAATTGTTCATCACAGTTTGGCAAAATAATAAATCAGGGAAGGTAGCGCATCCGTGGATATCAAGGGAAATCAGGGATAGTATCAAAACAAAAGATGAAGCATACAAATTAGCCAGAGAAAGCAGCCTACCAGAGGACTGGGAGAAATTCAGAGTCCAGCAGAGGAGGACAAAGGGCTTAATTAGGAAAGGGAAAATAGATTATGAAAAAAAACTGGCAGGGAACATAAAAACTGACTGCAAAAGTTTTTATAGATATGTGAAGAGAAAAATATTAGTTAAAACAAATGTAAGTCCCTTGCAGTCAGAAACTGGTGAATTGATCATGGGGAACAAGGATATGGCAGACCAAAGAATAACTACTTTGGTTCTGTCTTCACTAAGGAAGACATAAATAATCTGCCGGAAATAGCAGGGGACCGGGGGTCAAATGAGATGGAGGAACTGAGTGAAATCCCAGTTAGCCGGGAAGTGGTGTTAGGTAAATTGAATGGATTAAAGGCCGATAAATCCACAGGGCCAGACAGGCTGCATCCCAGAGTACTTAAGGAAGTAGCCCCAGAAATAGTGGATGCATTAGTGATAATTTTTCAGAACTCTTTAGATTCTGGAATAGTTCCTGAGGATTGGAGGGTAGCTAATGTAACCCCACTTTTTAAAAAGGGAGAGAGAAAACGGGGAATTACAGACCAGTTAGTCTAACATTGGCAGTGGGGAAAATGCTAGAGTCAGCTATTAAAGATGGGATAGCAACACATTTGGAAAGTGGAGAAATCATTGGACAAAGTCAGCATGGATTTATGAAAGGCAAATCATGTCTGACGAATCTTATAGAATTTTTCGAGGGTGTAACTAGTAGAGTGGATAAGGGAGAACCAGTGGATGTGTTATATCTGGACTTTCAGAAGGCTTCCGACAAGGTCCCACATAAGAGATTAGTATGCAAACTTAAAGCACACGGTATTGGGGGTTCAATATTGATGTGGATAGAGAACTGGTTGGCAGACAGGAAGCAAAGAGTAGGAGTAAACGGGTCCTTTTCAGAATAATAATAATAATAATAGATTTTATTACAATATATATTAATGAACTGGATGAGGGAATTGAATGCAACATCTCCTAGTTTGCGGATGACACGAAGCTGGGGGGCAGTGTTAGCTGTGAGGAGGATGCTAGGAGGCTGCAAGGTGACTTGGATAGGTTGGGTGAGTGGGAAAATGCATGGCAGATGCAGTATAATGTGGATAAATGTGAGGTTATCCACTTTGGTGGCAAAAACAGGAAAGTAGACTATTATCTGAATGGTGGCCGATTAGGAAAAGGGGAGATGCAACGAGATATGGGTGTCATGGTACACCAGTCATTGAAAGTAGGCATGCAGGTGCAGCAGGCAGTGAAGAAAGCGAATGGTATGTTAGCAGGGAGGTTCTACTGCAGTTGTACAAGGTCTTGGTGAGGCCACACCTGGAGTATTGCGTACAGTTTTGGTCACCAAATCTGAGGAAAGACATTCTTGCCATAGAGGGAGTACAGCGAAGGTTCACCAGACTGATTCCTGGGATGGCAGGACTTTCATATGAAGAAAGACTGGATAGACTCGGCTTGTACTCGCTAGAATTTAGAAGATTGAGGGGGGATCTTATAGAAACTTACAAGATTCTTCAGGGGTTGGACAGGCTAGATGCAGGAAGATTGTTTCCGATGTTGGGGAAGTCCAGAACAAGGGGGTCACAGTTTAAGGATAAGGGGGAAGTCTTTTAGGACCGAGATGAGAAAATAATTTTTCACACAGAGAGTGGTGAATCTGTGGAATTCTCTGCCACAGAAGGTAGTTGAGGCCAGTTCATTGGCTATATTTAAGAGAGAGTTAGATGTGACCCTTGTGGCTAAAGGGATCAGGGGGTATGGAGAGAAGGCAGGCACAGGATACTGAGTTGGATGATCAGCCATGATCATATTGAATGGCGGTGCAGGCTCGAAGGGCCGAATGGCCTACTCCTGCACCTATT
Source organism: Malacoraja senta (assembly GCA_038087875.1). Lineage (NCBI taxonomy): Eukaryota > Metazoa > Chordata > Chondrichthyes > Rajiformes > Rajidae > Malacoraja > Malacoraja senta. Next base: position 218,385,670 of record CM075977.1, on the reverse strand, counting down.
TTCTATGTTTCTATGTTGACTGTAGGAGCAACAATAATTTCATTAAGTTTAAATTCATTCCAGCACATAGTGTAATAGCAACATTATTAGGCTCAATGTGTTTCACTATTTTACAGGGAATTGAGGTACAGAGCTGCCATAATACAATTAAATACTGTTTGCGATCCTATGTAAGGTCCCAGCATAATTAAACCCACTTAGTTGTAAAAATCATTAAAAAGTTAAGATACTTTTAAAATAAGTTTTGACATTTCGCACAGCAGCACTGATAAAATGCATCAAAACATTAATCCCAAGAAAGATTATATCTGAAATAAATTAGTTATACAGAGCAGACAAGATCACAAGAATTCAGTTCTAGATTCAGTTAAGGTTTAACATCAATATTGTTCTAGTTTTCAAACTAAAATGTACCTTGTCATTTAAATTAAAAATTGAACATTCGAATAGGTATATACATTTTTAGAAAGTAACGTGGCATTGTTCCCACGATCTGATATGGAAGAACATTATAATTGCAATTGTCCATTTAGTTGACACATGGGCCGGTGTAGACCGCCTTCAGTGCGAGTAATAATTTAACAACTGGTGTGCACAATGCTGTAATCACTGGCAGGCTGTAATACTGAAAGTAAAATGAGACATCGTAGACTTTTATTAACCCAAATATTTTCAGAATCCCCCTTTTTGTTGGAGGAAGGCATCGGAATCGCCAATAGATAACAACGTCATGGTAGCAGCGAAGATCATGCCCTGATACTGCAAGGTCCGCCTGAAATGATGCAACAGGGTGATTAGTTTTCATCAGGGGACAACATTTTGGCAGCACAGTGGCGAAGCCTGTCCTGCCACCAGAGACCCCGTCAGAGTGCTGCCTGTACGGAGTTTGTACGCTCTCTCCGTGACCTCGTGGGTTTTCTCCAGGTGCTCCGGTTGTCACCCACACTCCAACGACGTACAGGATTGTAGGTTAATTGGTTTTGGAAAAATTGTAAATTGTCCCTAGTGTGTAGGACAGTGTTGGTGTATGGAGATCGCTGGTCGGCGGAGACTTGGTGGGCCTAAGGGCCTATTTCTGCGCTGTATCAAGTCTAAATCATACTCAAGAATAGATTTCAGATATATTCAAAATGATTTTACACCTCTGCTGCAATATTGATCTTTAATAAGTTAATTTTATTCTATTGAAGTTACAATGCAAGAGAACAAAATTAGAATTAAAGAGTGAGAATATGCAATGTAATTAATTCGATATTGTTACTTCCCCTTTCCTAGACAATTCCCTGCACCACAAGACCAAGAGATTGGGTGTTATCACGCAACCCTGAACTTTTAATTAATTTTAATGTAACTGTGCTATTCTGAACATAGTTCTTCTGCACAGAGTTGAACCAGCGCTATTTTTACACATTGTGTGGGCCTTTATGTGCCTGTACCTTACTCTGAATGGCAGGTTATTTACTGGAAGAAAAACCAGTATTATTCATTCTCATCATCAGCTGTCCCAAGCTCACAGCATCAACATTCATCTTGCTTCATCTGACAGCTCATTTATTAACCATTATGTACAGCATTTTCTAAAAAAGTGAAATGGCTTTCTAACAATATACTGGATTTAAAAGCGGCAGTATAATTGCCGTGTATACCGATTGCTCATTATGCTGTTTGCATTCGAGAAATTACATCCGTTATTCCTTCAATGTAAAAACTCCTACAAGTGAGTCATTGAAGATTAATTGGCATTTCTAAAAAAATAATTGATTAATGTCCACTGGGATGTAGTCATGGAGTGATACAGTGTGGAAACAAGCCCTTTGGCCCAACTTGCCCACACCAGCCAACATGTCCCAGCTACACTCGTCCCACCTGCCTGCGCTTGGGCCAAATCCCTCCAAACCTGTCCTATCCTCATCAGGCAGCTTGTTCCATACACTCACCACCCTTCGTGTGACAATTTTATCACTGATTCCTATTAAATCTTTTCCCTTTCATCTTGAACCTATGTCCTCAATTCCCCTACTCTGGGCAAGAGACTGTGCATCTACCTGATCTATTCCTCTCATGATTTTGTACACCTCTATAAGATCACCCCTCATCCTCATGGACTCCAAGGAGTAGCTATAGCTCACACCCTCTAGTCCTGGCGACATCCTCGTAAATCTTCCCTGAACCCTTTCAAGCTCGACAATATCTTTCCTATAACATGGTGCAAGAACTGAACACAATATTCTCAATGCAGTCTCACCAACATCTTATACAACTGCAACATGACCCCCCCCCCCCCCCCCCAACTTCTATACTCTGACTGATGAAGGCCAATGTGCCAAAAGCCTTTTTGACCAACTTATCTACCTGTGACTCGACCTTCAAGGAACCATCACAACCGTACTCCTAGATCCCTCTGCTCTACAACACTACCCAGAGGCCTACCATATACTGTGTGGTTCCTGGCCTTGTTAGACGTCCCAAAATGCAACAACTCACACTTCTATGTATTAAATTCCGTCAACCATTCCTCAGCCCACCTGGCCAATCGATCCAGATCCTGCTGCAATCGTTCACAACTATCTTCACTATCTGCAAAACCACCCACTTGTATCATCAGCAAACTTGCTAATCTTGCCCTATATGTTCTCATCCAAATCATTGATGTAGATGACAAACAGGTCAGGAGTTTTTAACATATTTAACAGTTTGGCTCTTTTCTTCTCAGAAACCCATAGATCACTCGGGGATCAACAGGTCATGTTGACTCTGATGTAATAATTACCCAAGTAGTTTTACAGGGATTTCTTTAGCTCTAGATTTTATGCTCCTGCGTTTGACATTCAAAAAGTAAAATACTTCATATATGAATACATACATAAAAATATATATAAAATACAGATATGAGCAGTTTTGAGCCCATATGCGAGGAAGGTTGGCATTGGAGAGGGTCCAGTGGAGGCTTACAAGAATGATCCCAGGAATGATTGGGTTAACATATGATTAATGTTTGACTGCACTGGGCCTGTACTCACTATAGAGTTTAGAGATGAGGGGTCACCTCATTGACATTCACCAAATAGTGACAGTCCTGGATAGAGTGGATGTGGACAGGGTGTTTCCATTAGTGGGCGAGTCTAGGTCGAGGGCACAGCCTCAGAATAAAAGGATGTTCATTTAGCAAGGAGTTGAGGAATTTCTTTAGACAGAGGGTGGTGAATCTGTGGAATTTATTGCCACCGATTCTGTGGAGGCCATTGGGTATTCTTTTAAGGCAGAGATTGACAGATTCTTGATTAGTAAGGGTTGAGGGAAGAAAGCAGAAGAATGGGGTTCAGAAGGAAAAATAGATCATTAATTGGCACAGTAGACTTGATGGGCCGAATGGCCTAATTCTGCTCCGATGACTTACAAACTTCCTGCTAGTCTCCTAGGTTATGCATATGTTAAAGTTGAAGTAATAAATTATGTCCCCTACCAGTTCTTCTATTAATCTGTACACCGCTCCTTCAATTGCATGTTCAAGATTGTGAGCAGCAATCAGCAGCTTCATCATAAGCAAGGTCCATGATGTGGCAACAACCAGCAGAACCAACCTATTTAAGAGAATTAAAATCACCAACAATAATAATTTTGTCAACATAGCTTTTTAATTGTAACACTTGGGCAAAACATTTGAGCATGATGGAATATTTCAAACAGCAGAAAACGCTGCAAGTCATCAGCAGGCCAGGCAGCATCTGCGGAGAAAAACAGCTAATACCTCAGGTTAATTTAATTAACAAGGAACTGCAGATGCTGATTTACACCAAAGATGGACACAAAATGGTGGAGTAACTCAGTGGGCCAGGCAGCATCTCTGGAGAAAATGGACTGGTGACATTTCCAGTCAAGACTCTTCTTCAGACTGATTGTAGTTGGGGAGGGGTGTGGTGGGGGGAGGAGAAAAATCTGGAAGCGAGAAAGGACCAGGCCAAATCAGGGCAGGCAACAGTTCTAAACTACCCAAGCAAAATATGAGCTGTTGTTCCTTCAATTTATATGTAGCTTCACTCTGGCAATGGAGGAGGCCCAGACCAGAAAGGTCAGTATGGGAATGGAGAGTTAAAATGGTTAGCAACCAGGAGATACTGCAGACCTTGGCAGATTTCCCTCTACTAAAACTTTCCTCCGTTTAGTGGAACTTGTCCTTACCCCAACTACTTTTCTTTTAACTCCTCTCACTTTTTCCAAGTTCAAGGTGTAGTTCATGGGCACCAGCATGAGCCCCAGCTATGTCTGCCCTTTTGCTTGTTACATCAATCATTCTTTGTTCCATGCCTACACTGGTCCTATCCCCCAACCTTTTCTCCGCTACATTGACGACTGCATCGGGGCTATCTCCTGCATCCGTGCAGAATTCACTGACTTCATTAACCAGTTCCACAGTTCACAGCGATGTATCCCAATTGAGATTGCACCGTCCCTCGCTAACACTTAGCCCATCAAGGAACTACCCTGCGTTTGATCATCTGTTGCCAGCCCCAATTTATCCTAGTGTTTACTTGCTTCCTGGTCTTTTCGTCGGTTCCAGTCCTCCACCCCCCCCCCCTATAATCAGTCTGAAGAAGGGTCCTGACCCAAAATGTGACCTATCCATTTTCTCCAGATGCCACCTGACCCACTGAGTTACTTCAGCATTGTGTGTCTATTATTGGTACCTCAGGTTAATGACCTTACATCTGATTGATATGAAAGGTTAACTATTTCTCCTCTCCATAAATTCTGCCTGACATGAAATTTATAGTAAAAAAAAACAAATCATGGAAAAGTTACTTATTCTTCGAAAATAAACACATTAAGACATAGTTGATGAATTCAACCTTCAAACTAGAGTGTCACGTAACATGCATTGTGCGTGATCCTTCATGTAGCTCGAATCAATGAAGTGTTCAGTTTGTGCACTCGTTTGCTGGTATATACTACAATGCCCTAGTGTTTCCATCCACATACCCTGTGCCAAATCTGTACTACACAACCAAATGAAACAGGATATGCATATGCAGAATAAAAACCAGTTGACACCGAAAAATAGACAAAGTGCTGGAGTAACTCAGCGGGACAGGCAGCAGCTCTGGAGAACATAGATAGGTGACAGATCATGGATAGGAATCAGAAGGAGGGTTCCGACCCAAAACGTCACCTATTTCTTTTCTCCAAAGGTGCTGCCTGACCTGCTGAGTTACTCCAGCTTTTTGTGGCTATTTTATGCATAGGGAACATTTGGGTTGGGGCCCCATCTTCAGTCCTACTTTGAAGAAGTTCTCTCTTCTACATGACACTTAAAAGTGGCAAGGTGGCATGTTGCACTCTGCAGGGCTAATGTCTACCACAGCCCCATGCACACAGCATCCCAGAATTATATATTAGTGGACATCATATGGCGGACCAATTGAATAACTACTTTGGTTCCGTCTTCACAAAGGAAGACATAAATAATCTGCCGGAAATAGCAGGGGGCCGCGGGTCAAAGGAGATGGAGGAACTGAGTGAAATCCAGGTTAGTCGGGAAGTGGTGTTGGGTAAATTGAATGGATTAAAGGCCGATAAATCACCAGGGCCAGATAGGCTGCATCCCAGAGTACTTAAGGAAGTAGCTCCAGAAATAGTGGATGCATTAGTGATAATTTTTCAAAACTCTTTAGATTCTGGAGTAGTTCCTGAGGATTGGAGGGTAGCAAACGTAACCCCACTTTTTAAGAAGGGAGGGAGAGAGAAAACGGGGTATTACAGACCAGTTAGTCTAACATCGGTAGTGGGGAAACTGCTAGTCAGTTATTAAAGATGGGATAGCAGCACATTTGGAAAGTGGTGAAATCATTGGACAAAGTCAGCATGGATTTACGAAAGGTAAATCGTGTCTGACGAATCTTATAGAATTTTTCGAGGATGTAACTAGTAGAGTGGATAGGGGAGAATCAGTGGATGTGTTGTATCTTGACTTTCAGAAGGCTTTCGACAAGGTACCACATAAGAGATTAGGATACAAACTTAAATCACATGGTATTGGGGGTTCAGTATTGATGTGGATAGAGAACTGGCTGGCAAACAGGAAGCAAAGAGTAGGAGTAAACGGGTCCTTTTCACAATGGCAGGCAGTGACTAGTGGGGTACCGCAAGGCTCAGTGCTGGGACCCCAGCTATTTACAATTTATATTAATGATCTGGACGAGGGAATTGAAAGCAACATCTCCAAGTTTGCGGATGACACTAAGCTGGGGGGCAGTGTTAGCTGTGAGGAGGATGCTAAGAGACTGCAAGGTGACTTGGATAGGCTGGGTGAGTGGGCAAATGTTTGGCAGATGCAGTATAATGTGGATAAATGTGAGGTTATCCACTTTGGTGGCAAAAACGGGAAGGCAGACTATTATCTAAATGGTGGCCGATTAGGAAATGGGGAGATGCAGCGAGACCTGGGTGTCATGGTACACCAGTCATTGAAAGTAGGCATGCAGGTGCAGCAGGCAGTGAAGAAAGCGAATGGTATGTTGGCCTTCATAGCAAGAGGATTTGAGTATAGGAGCAGGGAGGTTCTACTGCAGTTGTACAGGGTCTTGGTGAGACCACACCTGGAGTATTGCGTACAGTTTTGGTCTCCAAATCTGAGGAAGGACATTATAGCCATAGAGGGAGTGCAGAGAAGGTTCACCAGACTGATTCCTGGGATGTCAGGACTTTAATATGAAGAAAGACTGGATAGACTTGGCTTATACTCGCTAGAATTTAGGAGATTGAGAGGGGATCTTATAGAAACGTACAAAATTCTTATGGGGTTGGACAGGCTAGATGCAGGAAGATTGTTCCAGATGTTGGGGAAGTCCAGGACAAGGGGTCACAGCTTAAGGATAAGGGGGAAATCCTTTAAGACCGAGATGAGGAAAAACCTTTTCACACAGAGAGTGGTGAATCTCTGGAACTCTCTGCCACAGAGGGTAGTTGAGGCCAGTTCATTGGCTATATTTAAGAGGGAGTTAGCTGTGGCCCTTGTGGCTAAAGGGATCAGGGGGTATGGAGAGAAGGCAGGTACGGGATACTGAGTTGGATGATCAGCCATGATCATATTGAATGGCGGTGCAGGCTCGAAGGGCCGAATGGCCTACTCCTGCACCTATTTTATATGTATCTATGTATCTATATCAGACCAATCAAGTAGCCATCGGGAGTTCTTCCGAAATGCCTATCCAAGCTTTATCGCAGCCTGTATTTAGTACAATAATCAATCATTGGCTACAAAGTGCTACAGGATATTCTGAAGTTCTGAAAACACTACAAAAATGCAAGATTTTCTTTGTTAATTATTTCCTGTGCTAAGTATGTTGGTGACATCTAGTGTTGGTATAAAGGATCCCCAAGAAAATTGTGCAATTACCGCAAGACAGTGAAAGCTTTCAGATTGTGTTGCATGAAAAAATCTTGTTTTATTTAATAAAAGTAATTGCGAAATCCAAAGATCTTACTGCGAAATCAGTAAACAACCTGTCCCTGGTATTGGCAACTTGGAAAACTTCAATTAACACTGGACGACAATAATTAATATGGATCTTCAAAGCACTCTTTAATTAAATTGTGTTAAATCTAGGAACGTTGCATAAACCTTTACTACACCATGGAGAATTACAAGGAAGTCAGCATAGACACTGTGGGCCAACGGGACTGTTCCTGTGCTACACCGTTTCATTTTCCATTGGCACATTATGATGCAACTGATTGGTTTCAATGGGTCATGGATAAAATATTGAGGAGATAGAGTCATAGAGTTATACAGCGTAGACAGGCCCTTCAGCCCAACTTGCCCACACCAATCAACATGTAGCATCTACACTAGTCTCACCTGCCTGCATTTTGCCCATACGCCTCTAAACCCGTCATAACCATGTACCCGTCTAATTGCTTCTTAAAAAGTTGCGATAGTCCCTGCCTCAACTACCTCCTTCGGCAGCTCGTTGCATACACCCACCAACCTTTGTGCAAAAAAAGTTACCACTTAGATTCCTATAAATATTTTCCCCTTCACCTAAAACCTTGCCCAATGTGCCAAAAGCCTTTTTGACCACCTGCGCCACCAACTTCAAGGAACTTAAGAATTTTATCAAATTCTAATAATTTCAGCAACGAACATGACTCCTCTACACACTTTCAAATTCATGCTTAGGAGTTGAATATTGCTGGCACTGCTAACGTTGATTATCTATTCCTAATAGTTCCGAGGCAAATCTAGGCTCTGGAATCCAGAGGTAGATATGGCATCACATAAAACCAAGAGGAACTGCAGATGCTGGAAAAATGGAAGGTAGACAAAAATTCTGGAGAAACTCAGAGGGTGAGGCAGCATCTATGGAGCGAAGGAATAGGTGACGTTTGCACTCCTTTTGCACAGTCCTACTTACATTTCCCATACATGATAATACCTGGGATAAGCTTAGTGCATCTTTTCTGAACCACTTACAATCAAATAATAGCCTTTCTTAAATAGTGGGACGAAAACACTTCATAGTATTTTAGATGCAGATGCAGATTGATTTCCATACTTTTATATTCTAATCCCCTTGAAATATGATACAACATTCCATGCTACAATTTTCTGCTGCACTTGGGTGCAAGCTTGCTATGAATGAATTAAACTTTCATCTATGTGTTGAGTTCAAGGAGCCAAAAATCCCTGTTGCACAAAGGGCATTTTGCATTTATACACCATCTGTCAATTTTTTGTCTCATAACCTAATCTATAATTATCTTCCTCGCGCCTTGCTTTTCTGCCTACTTCTGTGTCATCCACAAATTAAGCTATTGTACTCTTCCTTGAAGTCACCGATACATGGTGTAAATAGCACTGTTCCCTGTGACAAGTTGCCAAACTGAAAATTACCCCTTAACCCTATTCGCTGCCTCCTGCCTTGCTGACAATCGGACTTTACTGGCTTTACCTTGCACTGAACCCATATCATGTATCTATACACTGTAAATGGCGCGATTGTAAACATGTATTATCTTTACACTGACTGGTTAGCACACAAATGTTTTTCACTGTACCCCCTGACAATAAACTAACTGGTCAGAATAGAAGTTTAAAACTAAAAAGTGGCCATAAAGAGGCGTAATAGATTTGTTTAGTTTTGAGATACAGCACGGAAACAGGCCCTTCAGCCCACTGGTGGAGGCCATGCTGACCAGTACACTAGTACTATCCCACACACAAGGGACAATTTACAATCTTTACCAAAGCCAATTAACCTACAAACCTGTACATCTTTGGGATGCGGAAGGAAACCAGAACACCCGGGGAAAACCCACGGGGTTACAGGGAGAACGTATAAACAGCACCTGTAGTCAGGATCAAACCCGGGTAAGGCAGCAATTCAATCGCTGCGTCACCGTGCAGCCGTTAATTGCATTGAGATTACTCAAGCACACTCATTATAAGCATAAGAAGCCAAATCACCATCTCTGACCTGCGCGTTTGCTTGGTTCTATGACCTCGGCTCTCTGTTTTGGAGACAGAAGGTTTAAAGAATGGGCAACTTACCATTTCTTTGTTCTCTTTGGAGTGAGCCTGCTTTTCTGAACCATGTTATCTGCGAGGTAGTAAAGCAGTATCATTATCCCAGCAACATACAGCAGTACATATAGAATGAAGGTCACACGAAAGGGCGCTTCAAATTGCCATTGAATCTTATCCTGTAGTTCAACAAATTACAAAATAAGACAGGATAAGACAGTTGAATGCCTGGGCCTCAGCCATTTACAATCTCTAAAAATATTTTGATTGAGGTCTAAATTGTATGGTTTCCATGCTTGCAAAAGGAATACAAACCATAAGGAAGAGAAAGGGTTTTAGAAGAAAATAAATGAGTGGATGAGAAAGTAGCAGTTAGAATATACACATGGAGAAAAGTGAAAAGCAGAATATTTTCAAAAGTATAGCAAGTAAAATTATTCCTTAGGGCGCACGGTGGCGCAGCGGTAAAGTTGCTACTTTACAGTGCCAGGGACCCGGGTTCGATCCTGACTATGGGTGCTTGTCTGTAAGGAGTTTGTACATTCTCCCCGTGACCCTGAGGGTTTTCCCTGGGTGCTCCGGTTACCTTTCAACATTTACCTTGTCTAGCTCCCTAAAATAGTCTGATGATATGGGTAAATGAAGGGGATGAGGTCCTATAAGCCAGATATAGAGTTAGGAAGCAAATTATGCAGGAGAACCTCAGAGTTATAGACAATAGGTGCAGGAGTAGACCATTCGGCCCTTCGAGCCAGCACCGCCATTCAATGTGATCATGGCTGATCATCCCCAATCAGTACCCCGTTCCTGCCTTCTCCCCATATCCCCCGACTCTGCTATCTTTAAGAGCCCCATCTAGCTCTCTCTTGAAAGTATCCTGAGAACTGGCCTCCACCGCCCTCTGAGGCAGAGAATTCCACAGACTCACAACTCTCTGTGAGAAAAAGTGTTTCCTCATCTCCGTTCTAAATGGCTTATCCCTTATTCTTAAACTGTGGCCACTGGTTCTGGACTCCCCCAACATCGGGAACATGACAGGATACTTCCAGTATCATGTGCCAGTCAAAGTAGAAAAAGGATAAATGAGATAAATCCATAGCTCGAGGAATGGTGTAAGTGGAGGGATTTAAGTTTGTGCTATGTTGGTACTGTTTTTGGAGGAGGTAAAAACAGTAGTGGGACAGTGACGGTGATACTGGAGGATGGCATGACACAGGAAATTAGAGGTATATGCAATAAGAATACTACGGTAATCATGGGGTGACTAATCTTCAAATAATTTGGGCCAACTAAATTAGTAACAACGCTTGCAGGGAGAATTTCTGGAGTGCACGCAGGATAGCTCTCTTGACAAAACTACGAGGAATCTACTGGTTAACGGGCTATTCTAGATTGGGTATCCATGATTAAAAAGGGAAAGTAGGGATATTATTATATCCAGGTTGAAACATAAATTGGCCTGAAAATGCAAAAAATTAGAATTCAGCAAAAGAGAACCAAGGGATTAATTAAAGTGAGAACGGAGCATGAAAGCAAGCTTGCGGGGAACATGAAAACTGACTGTGAAAGCTTCTATATCTATACGAGGAGAAAAAGACTGATGAGGTCAAATGTAGGTTTCTTATGTGGTCAGGAATAGGCACATTTATAATGGGGAACTAATTTATAATAATCCATGTATTCCTTTGAGAAGACAATATCAAATTCTATGGCATTGCCAATTGGTTGTAATAATTAGTTACTGACAACACAGGGCAGGAGAACATTGTATAAAGTTACATGAATCATGCTCAGAATTTTAAATAGTGCACATCCCACGTCAATTCCCAGCATGTTGTGATATGCAGAATTCTGCCAACCACCTACGCAGCACAACTTTCATTTAAGGAATTGACTTTACTAGAACAGTGCCAGTGGGACAGCACAATGGCGCAGCGGTAGAGTTGCTGTCTTGCAGTGCCGGAGACCCAGGTTCAAACCCGACTACAGCTGCTGTCTGTATGGAGTTTGTACATTCTCACTGTGCCTGGGTGGGTTTCCACCGGGTGCTCCGGTTTCTTACCACACTCCAAAGACATGCAGATTTGTAGGTTAGTTGGCTTAGTTAAAATTATAAATGGTCCCTGGTGTGTAGGACAGTGCTAATGTACGGGGATTGCTGGTCGCCACAAACTTGGTGGGCTGATGGGCCCGTTTCCACGCTGTATCTCTAAACTAAACGTAGGAATGGGAAATAAATGCTGGCCTTATTGCTGGTCACACCCTGTATTCTAATGATAATGGGGTTAGCCATTTAAGAATTTGGAGAAATATCCTCTATTGTAGGGCAGTGAACCCTTAGAATTCTCCACCAGAGTAAGCTGTTGAAACCAAACCATATTCAGGGAGTTGAATATTGTTCTTAGGACTAGAGGAATCAAGGGACACAGGGAGAAAGTTACTGAATTTGGATGATTTGCCATAATCACATTGAATGTTGGAGCAGGCTTAAAAAGCTGAATGACTAATTTCCATACCCATTCTTTTTTTAATAGAAGAACAAAGATTCTATTGGATCCTTTATATTGATTTGAGAGAGCATATGGGTTCTTTGTTTAATGTCTTTGCATATATTTGGAATCAGCTTTATAAAAATAGCTTTGACTCAGAAACAAGAGAGCTGTGTAAACTAGCTAATTCAGATGCCACACAAAAGTTGGGTTGCCCATTTGTACTTGATATAAATGCAACTAGAGTTATTGGTAAGGATAAAAATAAAATAAAAAAAGACCCCAAACTTTCCATTTTTGCATTACTCACCAATAAATTCCAGAAATCTTTGTGCCACCTTATGAGTGATTGATTGAGGGCTGATTCTGAGCTGCTCGAAATTGAATGGTCTCTGTGGAACGCTCTCACTTTCCCGCTGTAGAGATTTAAACGTAAAAGTAATGGGCCTGCAAACACATGTTCAATCATTAACATAGGGTCATGATGACATGATATGTTCCATTAAGATTAATATACAAGAAAATGTCTCAAAGCAGGAAGAAGCATGCAGAAGGTGGATTCTATTAGGATCAGATATTCAAATATGATGAGAATAAGCACAAATAAACAAAATGATTAAAAAAACATGCATCCCTGAATTATTTCTCGCCTCGATGCTGCAGTTGGACTGCTGGACCGCGGGAGAAGAACAAAGGGAAGAGATAAGACTCTGCCTTCCATCACAGTGAGGTGGTGTTGGAGATTCACTGTGATGGATGTTTATGTAAACTGGGTTAAGTGTGGGTCTAGGTTTTTTTTGTAATGTAAAACTGTAGAAAATGCAATTTTGTTCAAACCAAGTTGTTTGAATGACAATAAAAGGCATTCTATTCTATTTTCAGAAATCATGTACAATCAGAGTTTGGAAAATTCAATAGTTACTTATAAAACAATTTGATCTGATAAAAAGTAAATGAGATTAAATGAATCCAAAACATTGAATTTAGCATGCATTTTTATCAATTTCCAAAGAAGATATTTTGGTGAGAAAAATCTTTATTGTCACCTCCTATAGGCAAAAAAAAGTCAAAATGGAGAGGATGGAATAATTTAAATATATTAATTTAGTAACAAAATGAAACATACCATGCAGATATTCAAACATGATGAAAACAGCAACACTTAGCATCAAAGATGTTATAGCTAGACTAATCACTTCGCCTTTAGTAAGTCTCATATTGTCCATTTCTGGCCATAAACTAATCTGTAAATAAAGAAAATGAATTATTAAATGCCAATGATAGTAACAAGCTTTACTTTTTTTTTTAATCGGTTATTCTTTAAATATTTTTCTGCTCATCAACATGAAGAACTTCTCTGCTTAGAATGGATCTACTTTTACCTGATTTCACTTGGGCAGACCCAGCAGTATGAATAATTGACTTCTCTAACTTCAAGTAAGCCTTGCTTTCCCCATCTCTCCACATTCCTAGTTCTCCAACCAGTTTGACAGTCCCCTTGATTAAATTATATCTCTGTATGCTTCATTGTCACCTTCTCCTAGCTAACAATGATCTATTCTACATTTTCCTTAATGCTCATCCCCCCTCTGATGTCTCGTGTTCACACCGTACACTTCCTCATCTGTGTCTCCGTCTCCCGACTCTCAGTCTGAAGAAGGGTCTCGACCCGAAACTTCACGCATTCCTTCTATCCAGAGATGCTGCCTGTCCTGTTGACTTACTCCAGCAATTTGTGTCTATCTTCAGTGTAAACAAGCATCTGCAGTTCCTTCCTTTATATTTATTCTCTCCAGATTAAGAATAGAAGGGCTAATAAACTGTATAGGAACAAACTGGTGATGCTAGTTTACACCGAAGATAGAAACAAAATGCTGAAGAAACTCAGCGGGTCAGGCAGCATCTCTGGAGAGCCACATATTCCTTTTCTCCAGAGATGCTGCCTGACCCACCGTTACTTCAGCATTGTGTCTATCTAGGCCTAATATACAGACATTATTCTACTCTTCACTCTAATATCTTAGCATCAACACCAGGATGCTATATTTGCATCTCAAGGTTTCACAAATTAAATTCAGACCTTTTGTTCCATACTTGAGAATTTATTTTGTAAGAGCACAGATGAGGTCAGGTTGAACTTCAACATCCGAAAGATTCTGGTCTACATCCCAAAACTGATTCACCTGTCTGTTTCAATGAGTGGGCATGAAGGGATCCAACCCTCTGGGACAGCATGATCAGCAAGGAAGGAGAGGGAAGGCCAACTCCAACAGACCCACAGCCTGATCATAATGAACAACCTATTCTGTTAAAGGGATTAGCGCAAAACATTATGGAAACAACCCAAGTGTAAGCACTTATCCAAGCAAGGGGCTGTAAAAAGTATCAACAGAATCTGCACAGATACAGATGACTGCCACCACCCAATTTTCTCTATCACCTCTATCAACCTGGCCCCAAAACATCAGCGCCAACTTTGCTAGAGGACCGAAGGCCTCAAAATCTCCATAAAGGAAGCTCATTTTGTAAAAAGCCTCATTTACAACACATCACTCCCATCCCAGGAGTTACAAACTGTCCACAGCTGACAGACTGTTCACAGATTCTGAAGACCATCAGAACTGGATCCTGAAGAGAGATTTCTGGCTTCTCTATTACAAAATCTATCAACTCAGCAAAACAGCAGACCCAAGGTTACATGGTAGTTAAAAGGCTGCCCATTATTATGCACACATTAAAAAAAATTTTTTTTTTAAGTACATTAGTAAATATAGATAACTTTGCGTTCATAATTCCTCAAACTAAAAAGGCTCTACATTGCAGTATTTTAATAATCCATGGTTACAGTGAATAATGGATATCCTACAGTGAATTTGAGGGCATAAATGTTGAACATTTTAACAAATATACAAGACCTTCAGTTGATGTCAATGTTTGTATCTCTTACTAAGAGTACAAATATATATTTGATTCATTTTAGAACACTACTCGTGTGCAGGTAGATGGGAATGCAGAGCCGAGGTTTGAATCAGATCAGCTATGATATTAAATGTCAGTGCAGACGTAAGGGACCTACTCTTGCTCCTAGCTAGTTTGAATGCATGAGAATCCGAGATCCCCTTTTGGATGTTACCAATACATTCACATGGAATTTGCAAATAGCATCTATAATTATTGCAAAATAAACACTTACTCCACCACCTATGGGAATCTTGTCCACTGCAGATTTTGCTTTTAGATGTTTTTCTTGTAAAATCTTTTGTTTCTGCTGAAGACCTGATACATAAAATTAAAAGCCTTCAATTTTACTTCACACGTCACAATTCTGGAAACATTTATTAATTTTCTGATAACGGTTGGGTAGTTTTAAGAATGCGATTCATGCAACAAGTGCAAATAAAAAGCTATGTTAGATAACTGTATACATTTTAGTACTTTTAAAATTAATAAGCAAAAGTTCCGACTAGTTTTCCTGCAAGAAGTGAGCAGTTATGATTTCTGCTTGTTGATTGGTCCACATTCCATTGGTAGATCTCCCAATTACCAATTTCTACAGGTGCACTTTAATTTAAAACGTGGAGAAATAAGAAAGCATGTCAGGCAGCATCTCTGGAGGTGATGTTTCGGAAGTAGAGTGGGGGAACAGGAGGTAGAGGGCCAGCAACAGCTCTCTACTCCTACTACTGCACTGGTACCTCACTTAATATTTAGATGCTTTCTTAGCAATTAGAGAAATAATGGAATCAGTGCTAGAAGGGGGTTATTATAGCATTAAACACAGTTTATCCGGTATTATTCTCTGATTTAAAGATACTAGGTGGTACAATTTGGTATTTTGGTAAGCCACTTCAGATGCCATTTAAAAATCAACCAGAATTACATAGTCCAACAGGGCAAGAATGGCAGATTTTCTTTTCAGAGTCGTGTTTGTAAACAAGATGGCTTTCCACAACAATTTGGTAACTTCTCTGGTGTCATTACAAAAAACACAATGTCACTTTCTAAACCTTAAACTGTAAATTTCTAACATGCTAAACCAGTAAGCAAAAATGCCAGAGCTTTTATGCAGGGTTTGAGATAGAGACCCAAGGGTTTAAATATCCCACTTTTATGGCATTTCACTTAAGACTAGCAGTCTGTCAAACTACCAACTCACCTGGTGTCATTCTAAGCATTGCAAGGTTTGGGCTGACTATTTTTTCTGACTTCTTGTGGCTGTTTTCAACACTGGAGCTGCACAATATACAAAAGAAAATGATGTTAAACAAAATGTAATGCACATTGTGGCTTCCATTAATGTAGATCAGGACAGGAAAAAAATAATGGTTCTTACACCAACATCAGGGAATGCCTTTTTCCACCCTCCAAAACAAAACACAAACATTGAACATGACAATCATTTTCCTGTTAACTAGCCAACGACATATCCACTCTATCCACGTTGCTTTTACTTCATATGCTTCGACTCTGCGGATAAGCTAGTTATACGGCATCTTATCAAACCTTTTCTGGAAGTCCACTTAAATCACCTCAACTGAATTGCCCTCCTCAAGTAAATATGTTACGAACAAAATATTCTACTAAAGATAGACACAAAATGCTGGAGTAACTCAGTGGGACAGCAGCATCCCTGGAGAGAAGGAACGGGTGACGTTTCTGCTCAAGACCCTTCTTCAGACAGAGCAATGGGGGAGTCTAGATATATGGCGATGTAAGGTGCAAAAATGACACCTGAATCAGCCTGAAGGGTCTCGATCTGAAACGTCACTCATTCCTTCTCTCTAGAGATGCTGCCTGTCCCGCTGAGTTACTCCTTTTTGTGTCTACCTGCGAAAACAACTGATCAAAGCAGACATTGAGAAGGAAATGTAGCTATTTTATTCAGTGTTAGCTATGGGGATGGTGACCAGGAGGCATACAATCAGTACAATTAATCAGGACAGTAAAACTAGTCGGACAACTAGGGTGGAGGGTGGAGGGAAGAGGGAGAGCAACTTGAAGTTAGAGAAATCAATATTCATACCGCTGGGTTGTAAGCAGCCCAAGCAAAATATGAGGTGTTGTTCCTCCAATTTGAGTTGGGCCTCACTCGGACAGTGGAGGAGACCCAAGACTGAAAGATCAGTGTGGGAATGGGATGGGAAGTAAAAGTGTTTAGCAACCGGGAGATCACATAGGCCTAGGCATATTGAGAAGAGGTGCTCAGTGAAACGATCACCGAGCCTGCGTTTGGTCTCGCCGATATATAGGAGTCCACACTTAGAACGGCAGATACAGTAGATATCTTTCCTACATGATATATTGTACTAAATTGGTTAAAAATAACCCACTCTTAACAATAGTTAGCATGGACCCAGAAGAAGGTCTTGCTTGAGCAATCACCAACTTTCTTGAAGATTAGACACCTCAATGGAATCCCCAAAATATTTGTGGGGTATGGATTTTCAAAAAGATGTTTCACAAAACTCAATATGAAAGGGGGGGATTTCATTGAAACTTACCAAGCTGTGAAAAGCATGGATAGAGTAGATGTGGAGAGGATGTTTCCTCCAGTGGGAGAGTCAAGGACCAGAGGCTACATCGTCAGAATAAAAGGATGTACCTTTAGAAAGAAGATGAGGAGGAATTTCTTTAATCAGAGGGTGGGTGGTGTTTGCCACAGACAGCCGTGGACGCCAAGGCATTGGGTATATTTAAAGCGGAGATTGACCAATTATTGATTAGTAAGGGTGTCAAAGGTTACAGGGAGAAAGCAGGAGAATGGGGTTGAGCGGGTAAGATAGATCAGTCATGACTGAATGGCAGAGTAGAATCGATGGGCCAAACAGCCCAAGTCTGGTCCTTTGACATGAACATTAGTTGTTGAAAACCAAGTGATTTTAGAAATAGCCTAGGGAAATATTAAATGGTTGACATGAAAAAAGAATGAGCCATCAATAGGGGGGTTGCACGCAAGGTCATCGGGTCAAAGGGCGTGACGCACGGAGCAGCTCAATCCACGTGGAGGACATGGCAGCTTCCGGCACACACTGTTAACACGGAACTTACCTGTTAAAAACCGCCAAAATTGTCATTTGTTTGTGCTATAAATATTTGTGGGTGCTGTCATTGAAAGCAAAGATGCTCCTCTAGTATCTTTGATTGAAAGCGGGAAGGTTTGCTCTGAACCTGAGCACCAAGGTGTAAGCGGCCGAAGGAGCGCATCCCTCGGGACAGCCCCCACTCTCCCCCCCCCCCCCCCCCGGGTCAGCGCTGTCCGGCCACGGCTGCCCTCTGCGGGCCGCACTGTCACGGGCTGTGGGTCAGCAGCGCACACACACGGGGCCGGGGGGAAGAAGGGCCAGGGCCGGGACTCCAGGCAACGTCAGCTGCAGCAGAGTTGGGACGTTCTGCTCCCTCCGTCAACCCAGCGGCACCCAACCTCTTCCTCCCTCCCCCACCCCCGGCCGCGGGGATAGACGGCCTGGGGTCCGCGGGTGTGCAACCAGTCCGGATGCTGGGCTAGAAGAAGGGCCCGCTGTGCTGACAGCCATAGTAAATACTTACCTGCAGTTCACCGCGTGTACTCCAGTTGCCGTTGCGTGGCAACAGTACGGGTCACGGGTCATGACCTCGACTCCGTGCAATCTCCCTATAGCCTATAGTATAGGGGAATGATTTTGAAATAGATGACTTTTTCTACATTTAACTATGGTACTTACATTAGATGATCGAGTGTGTTTGAAATTAAGGGTGTTACCAATCGATGCCGTGGAGTATGAAAGATTTTCCCCTTTTCATTCGGAGTTCCCATGTTTTTCCTTCTGTTTGCAAAGAGTGGCTGAGAATTTATTTGTATTCCTGTATTGAGGTTCCTATAACCACGGCACGGAGTGCCATCTCCTTCCCGGAATCCGCTTGGTCTGAGAGTTGGAGCCATAAACCTAGAAAAATAAAATCATATTGGAAGACATAAATTACTAAAGTACTGAACTTATGGTCACTATTAAATGGCAGTAAAAAATATCAGTCATATAGAAATAGTCTTCCGCCCTGCACACACTGCCCGGTCGTCAGTTGGTCCACCTCACTGGCCGTTACCTCTCCACATACCGTCCAGTGTCCACAGTCCAAGCGTTGATGCCCCTTCACACACCGTCCTGTCCGACTCACACTCACACTGCCTGGTGTTAAGTCTCCCACTCACACTGCCTGGTGTTAAGTCTTCCACTCACACTGCCTGGTGTTAAGTCTTCCACTCACACTGCCTGGTGTTAAGTCTTCCACTCACACTGCCTGGTGTTAAGTCTCCCACTCACACTGCCTGGCGATAGTTGGCCTCCACACACCGACCGTTCTGTGCCGGCACACGGTCCTCACACAGTTTCCCCGTGACCCCCACACCGTCCGTTCCCGCCCCCTCTCACACTCTCTCACCGTCTAGTGTCCGGCAACGATCCTACAGCGATAGGATCTTTGGTGTCCGGCGCGTTAGTTGGTGTCCACACACACCTCTCCCGTTTCAAATTTCAACCGTCCCGCCTAGACAGAGGAGGCGGTTCACTCGTCCTCCCGCGCTGCTGTCAATCACCCCGGAGGGAGGCGCGTCCTGCTGATTGACGTCTCTCTCTCATCCAACCGGACCATTGATCCGCCTGAGGTCCCGCCCCGGAACCAGCCCGACCATTAGGCGGGAGGGAGGAGCTGAGAGAGGGGGAGGGGCAGGGGCGAGAGGGCAGGCCGTCCACCCGTCCACACACTCATCCACCCACGCACTACGGAGACGGCAATGTCGACGGCGATGGCGGCGGTAGCAGCGGCAGCAGCGAGTGAGGAGTAAGACAGTGGTTCTCGTCCATAACTGAGCGTTATGTGTCCATGTTCGTTGTATAGTGTTGGTTGCTGGTAAATACCCGCTCCCTCTGAGGGCCGGGCCTGGCCTCCGGCGGGAGCAGCACCGGCACCGAGTGAGGAGTAAGAGAGAGTGATTATCGTCTATCACTGAGGGGTTGTGCGTCCATGTTGGTCGGTCGGTCAGTGTTTACCGGTGAAAGCCCGATCCCTGTGAAGGCCGGCTGTCCGGCGGGAGCGGCATCGAGTGAGGAGTAAGAGAATGATTCTCGTCTATAATTGTGGGACTAGGGGGTTGTACAGTGGTTGCTGGTAAACATCCCGATCCCTCGGTTGTGTAAGATTGCTGCAGGATCTGGATCGATCGGCCTGGTGGGCGGAGGAATGGTTGATGGAATTTAATACAGAGAAGTGTGAGGGGTTGCATTTTGGGACATGGAACAAGGGCAGGACCTACACAGTGAATGGTAGACCTCTGGGTAGTGTTGTGGAGCAGTGGGATCTAGGAGTGCAGGTGCATGGTTCCTTGAAGGTCGGGTCGCAGGTAGGTCAAAAAGGCTTTTGGCACTTTGGCCTTCATCAGTCAGAGTATTGTGTGTAGAAGGTACACAAAAATGCTGAAGAAACTCAGCGGGTGCAGCAGCATCTTTGGAGCGAAGGAGATAGGCAACGTTTCAGGCAGAAACCCTTCTTCAGACTTATTGAGTATAGAAGTTGGGAGGTCATGTTGCAGTTGTATAAGATGTTGGTGAGACCGAATTTAGAATATTATGCTCAGTTCTGGGCACTGTTATAGGAAAGATATCAAGCATGAAAGGGTTCAGAAAATATTTATGAGGATGTTGCCAGGACTAGAGGATGTGGGTTATAGGGAGAGGTTGAGTAGGCTGGGTCTCTATTCCATGGAGCGCCGGAGGATGAGGGGGGATCTTATAGAGGTATACAAAATCATGAGAGGTATAGCTTGGGTAGATGCACACAGTCTCTTGCCCAGAGTAGATGAATCGAGGACATAGGTTCAAGGTGAAGGGGAAAAGATTTAATAGGAATCCAAGGGGTAATGTTTTCACACAAAGGGTGGTGGGTGTATGGAACAAGCTGCCAGAGGAGGTAGTTGAGGCTGGGACTATCCCATCGTTTTAGAGACAGTTAGACAGGTACATGGATAGGACAGGTTTGGAGGGATATGGACCAAGCGCAGGCAAGTGGAACTAGTGTAGCTGGGACGTTGTTGGCCGGTGTGGGCAAGTTAGGCCAAAGGGCCTGTTTCCACACTGTATCACTCTATGGCTTTGACTCGGGGGACCCGTGGAAGCCGGAATTCTGCTCAGTATGGCAGCGTTTGAGTTGCTGCTGCAGGGCGAGGGACTATTTGGATGGTGGATGTTGCAGGTCATCGAAATGTGAAGACTGCAAAGTCTGAATTACGATACCACTTTATTTATCCCAGAGGGAAATTGGTTTGCTAACAGTTAAAATATACAGTTACAAGGCATTGAAAGTGTTATGTACATTATAATAATAATGACATTTAAGTGGCCAGTTATTGCACAGCACATATGTAATATCGCACAGACATGCAGTTAAATTATGGAGTGGAAAAGTCCAGGATGAGGGAGGTACAAACATTGGAGGTGGGTGTCAGTCAGCAACAGCAGTACAACAGCAGTTGTACAGTTTAATAGACACAGGAAAAGGATATCCTGTGGCTTCTGTGCTGCACCTTTTGTGGGACCTGACCTGAAACATACTTCTCCCTCCCCCCCCCCCCCCCCCCCCCAGACTGGCCTGCTGAGTTCCTCCAACAGCTTGGGAAAGTCTTGATTACTGTAGTACGGGTTACGGGGGAAGGCAGGATAATGGGGTTAAGAGGGAAAAATAGATCAGCCATGATTGAATGGCAGATTAGACATGATGGTCTAATTCTGCTCCTATATTTTATGAACATGAAACGAAAGGAACTGCAGTTGATGGTTTACAAAAATATAGAACTAAGAGCGTGTCAGGCAGCATCTGTGGAGAACGTGGATAATGTCAAAACCTCACTCGTATCTCTTGGGTGGGCTTCTCTGACGTTTTGGTCTGACCATTGCATCTGTTTGCACTGGGAGGAATGTTCCGAACGGCAGTCTCTGACACTCCAGCAACTACACTGGTCCCAAAAAACAAGAGACGATGTAGTCTGTATTCTGTGCGTTTGATGGTTAGGTAGGTTGTGTTGAAATGTTGTCATTGATTTGTAGTTTACAACGCAACATGCATCACTCACGGATCTTTGTGCCATCTAGGACCATGATTTATACATCACCGTAGTTTGTTATCTTAACTAGATATCTGCTTCCCTTGACCATGCCAGCAGACAAACTTCAATGAAGGTAGCAAAAATGCTCACAACCATTACATCTACATTCTATAACAATATCCTGTTGACAACTGAGATTTCTCGGGAGAAGCTGGACTAATGAATGATAAACTCAGTTTCTCCCAAATAATGTATATATTAAAAATTATGAATTGTAATGATCTTGAGCTAAATAAGTCTGTGAGGCTTTACTGAGTTATATGAGAGTCTTTGTCGTCTCTTGTAAGCAACAATGAGCAATTTACCATTTATCAACATTTTGACATTGATCAATGATATCCAAGTCTGAAAAAAGGTCCTGACCTGAAACATAACCTATCTGCATTCTCCAGAGATGGTGCCTGACCCACTGATTTACTCCAGCATTTTGTGTAGAACTTCGATCTTCCAACCCACCCCATTTTTTTAACCTGCACTTTCTCTGTAACTGAAGCACTATATTCTCTATTCTGGTATATTTCACTTTACACAAATTGTTGTATTCCTATATGACCTGATTAGTTCATAAGTTGTAGGAGCAGAATTAGGCCATTCGGCCCATTGTGTCTACGCCACCATTCCCTCATAGCTGATCTTTCATTCCCTCTCAACCAAATTCTCCTGCCTTCTACCCATAACTTTTGACGTCCTTACTAATCAGGAATTTGTCAATCTCCGTCTTTAAAATACCCAATTATTTGGTCGCCGCAGCCATCTCTGGCAATTAATTCCACAGATTCACCACCCTCTGACTAAAGAAATTCCTCCTCGTCTCCTTTCTAAAGGAACAACCTTTTATTCTGAGGCTATGGCCTCTGGTCTTAGACTCACTAGTGGAAACATCCTCTCCACATCCACACTATCCAGGCCTTTTGTATTCCAGTACAATCAAGTTGTACAATCCAGGCCGATTATACTCCTATTTAGCATGATTTAACTAGTTAGCACACACAGCTGTTCACTGCATTTTGGTACATGTGACAACAATAAACCAATACAAATTCTCCTGACCAGTTCACTCTTACTGCAATCTGTGAATTCTGATGTTCAGTCCTAATTCTATGTAATTCATATCACCTATCATGTTGCTCTGCAATAGTTTTTTTTCTTTGCAGTCTTTTTGAAGAATTTCAGTGTCATTTATGTTTTTGTGTGTTGCCTGAGTCTATGTGCCTGTGATGCTGCTGCAGGCTAGATTTTGATTGTACCTACGCTTCACTATACCTGGGCATATGGCAATAAACTTGACAAACAATTAAAACAATTCTTATGTCTTCTTTACAAATCCATGCATGGTCTTGCAACTCCCCATGTTTGTAAATTTTCGAAACAATATAACTGTTATTATGGCCCTATCAATTGTCTTTTTGACCATGTCTGAATTTAAATACTCTATCATACCCTCAGTTGCAAAGGCTTTAAACTATACATATGACAGTCTCTCCCTTCCTAAACCCCTCTTCCTTTTCCTTCTAAATTGCCTCATCAAATCTATTTCTTTAGCCCATAATCAATTATTTATTTGATAATGCTAATGTGAAGTATCTTGGTCCATTTTTGGGCTCTGTTTAAAAGTCCTATATAAATAGAAGATGTGCTAGCCAATATTTATTCCTCAAAATATTATCTTGTTATATTGGTGGTCGGGGTATGCAGAAAGTTCTATTCAGGTTCATTAATTAATTTTGTTCATGTTTATAAGTGATAGGAAAAGAATTAGACCTTTCGGCCCATCACGTTTACTCCGCCATTCAATCATGGCTGATCTATCTTTCCCTCATCCCATTCTCCTGCCTTCTCCCCATAACCCCAAACAAGTGGAAAGCCCTTTTAAGGATGTGTTATATGGTTCTAATGTACCACTCTTGGAAGTTTCTTGGCCCATTCCTGTACAAGTTGCCGCACACTTTAAATTATTTTCCATCTTGCAATGGCTTAACTGTTCTCTGATATTATAGAACCGACAAGCGTATTCTTCAGGAGCTTGGTGCTTCCTGTATGAAGCTGGGACAGTTGGCACTTGATAATTTCCATGTAGCACCAACTGTTGGACCAGAAAACCCTGCTCTAACAGACTCCGTTCTGCATCTTCTGTGGTGAGTAAGTGGCTGTGCATTTGGTGAAGTACAGTAGATTTTCAATATCCCTTCACAGGAAAAGTATTATTGACTGTAACAGGAGCGGCATGGTAACACAGCAGTAGTGTTGCTGCCTCACAATGCCAGAGACCCGGGTTCGATTCTGACTATGGGTGCTGTCTGTACGGAGTTTGTACGTTCTCCCCGTGACCTGCGTGGGATTTCTCTGGGTGTTTCGGTTTTCTCCCACACGCCAAAGACGTACAGGTTTGTAGGCTAATTGGCTTGGTTTAATTCTAAATTGTCCCTAGTGTGTGTGGGATAGGATCGAGAAGGGCCTCTTTCTGCACTGTATCTCTAAGCTAAAAAATTTGGAATAGTAATTATGAAACCTTGAAGATTTAAGTTTTCTGCTTGAATATAGATAATCGGTGCAGGAGTAGGCCCTTCGAGCCAGCAGTAGCTCGATGTAAATTTTTTATTAACTGTTTGCCAGAGCTTTCAATGATCAGGAGACATTTCATAGGTTTGGAATGGTTTAAAAAGATAATGTCATAGCACATGGCATGCTAGCTGCATATTCTGCAGTAATTAATGATTGGAAGGTGAAAGGAAGGCACATTATAACTGAGTCTGGAGGAAGGTCATCGGTTCAGAAGCGGTTGCAAGTGGTAAATTAAAATTGAGCATTGAAATATCTCTTAAACCTTAATTCTTAAATTTGACAATGATGTTGGGAAGTAAAAAACAAAGGACACAAAGAACTGCAGATACAGGTTTATTTTTTAAAAGGCTCATAAGTGCTGGAGTAACTTAGCAGGTCAAGCAGCATATCTGCAGAACATGGACAGGTGATATTTCGGGTCAGGATCCTTCAATCTGAAGAAGCGTCCCGATCTGAAATGTCACCTATCCATGAAGAAGAGTCCCAACCGAAATATGTTCTGCAGAGATGCTGCATGACCCGCACAGTTACATCAGCACTTAGTGACTATTTTAAACATTGTGTGGGCTGAATGTTGAAGCTTATCAAAATTACATTCTGCAAGACAGTCCATGCATGTGGCGAGTAGATGGTATGGCAAAGCTCAATGCAGGCAGGCTTCAGTCCTGAAAATCTGAAATGAAAGGAACACGTGTGTTTTTGTTAACGTTTGCTATTGGAAACAGAAAAAATAATAATTTTTATGTATCTGTAATTTATTCTTTATAGGTTAAAGGATCAAGTAAGCCAACAAACGGTGGAACTACAGGCTGGTGTGAAAGCTTGTAAGATGTTTTGATTAATTGTTAGGTCATTTTGATTTTCTTCGTGGCTCTGTGAGTTTTGAACTCTGCAGTGTGTTCTATATATCCACTGTCCTCTGTGTAGTAAAACCTGCCATGCAGATATCAGTCAACCCCTTGCCTTGGTTGAAAGGCAACTATTTGGGTCGGTTAAAGATTCATTTTGGAGATTTGCTTGAAAAGTCCAAAGTAATCCCATAATGAACTATCACATTGTCTGGTGTTCTGTATTTTCAAGTCATATGTTGAACCATACCTAATCCCCCCCCCCCCCCTGCTTTACAGCAATTACTTTAATCGACTTTGAAAATACTCATGTCATTGGTTTATAAATATTCTGGGGTTATGAAAAAAACATTTCTCATTTTTCAGTTTAAACAGTCATTAAATTTAAGTTTGTCCAAAATGTTGTTGATCACCTATTAAACTCTTAGTGTTGGAGGACCTTGCATTTTGCAATGTGTTTATCTCAATAAGTATAGGATATGCAAAAATAAGCGTTGTGGCTTCAGCCTATTCCTTTTTCGGTCATTGATTATGTGAACGTTGTGTGAAATAGATACAGTGTTGGTTCATATTCACACAGATTGTAAAGTTTTGTTCTTTTGAATGTATGACTGAAATAAACTATTCATTCATTCATTCAATTCCCCAAGGATATTCCTTAGACAAAATCTTTATTGACAGCACCCCTCAAGAAGTAGCAAGAAGAAAAACTCTACACAGAAGCCTCTTAATTTTCTTTCTCCATTTTCGTGGTATTACATTCCTGAAAGTAGGGACTGAGTCTCCTCGGCCACATTTGTTTCTCTTGCAGCAGCGTTGTAAGTAATTTGCTGTGATTAGACTATATTTTTCCTCCCCTTTTTTCTTTACTTGCTGCATTCTTCAATTAAGTGTCTTGTATCCTCTTGCAAGATTGTACATTATAGTGAATTTTGCTCATGATTTGTGAGTGATATATTGTTTTTGCTTCTTGTGTAAAAAAAAAAGTTATCTTGCAGAAAATATGTTTCCCAATTGTGCATTTAACAACCAGAAACACCTCAAGTATTATTGAATTTCTCATCTGTTAAAAAAAATCCAATTGTGATATTGAACAGTTGATTAATGGGTAATGGTGTTTTATATAATATACTGAGTGATGTGTTTCACTTCCCCATTACTCCAGAGAAATTTATCTCTTAGTCTGTAAAGTGACCAGAAACTCAAGAATCAAATTTAAGGAACTAGCCAAAAAATTGTATTATTTTTTGTACAAACGTTAATGAGGATTTGTATTTCATTGCCAGGTGTTGAAACTAATACAGAGGCTGTGTCAGAAGAAAACCTGAAAGAAACGTATGTTTACTTAGTTTATTGTTCTACTGTGAACCAAAAGATGGTTTATCTTCAAGTTTTCTTATCACAGTATTATTTTCATGATGAGAAACTATATGGAAAGGCAACATAGACTGGATAGACTCGGCTTGTACTCGCTAGAAAGATTGAGGGGGGATCTTATAGAACGTACAAAATTCTTAAGGGGTTGGACAGGCTAGATGCAGGAAGATTATTCCCGATGTTGGGGAAGTCCAGAACAAGGGGTCACAGTTTAAGGATAAGGGGGAAATCTTTTAGGACCGAGATGAGAAAAAATATTTTTCTCACAGAGAGTGGTGAATCTCTGGAATTCTCTGCCACAGAAGGTAGTTGAGGCCAGTTCATTGGCTATATTTAAGAGGGAGTTAGATGTGGCCCTTGTGGCTAAAGGGATCAGGGGGTATGAAGAGAAGGCAGGTACAGGATACTGAGTTGGATGATCAGCCATGATCATATTGAATGGCGGTGCCGCCTCGAAGGGCCGAATGGCCTACCCCTGCACCTATTTGCTATGTTTCTAACATGGTCTATCGGTTGCTTATTGAATGATTACTTTATTTTTTGTCTTTTGACAGAATTCAAGCGATCGAACGAGAATTAGAAGATGTTACAGTTTCTTTCCAGCAGAAAAACATGTCTCTCCACAGGTACAAAAAAAAATCCAGGTCGCGTTATCGTGTTTTGGCTCCAACGTGGTATCTTTTTTGTTGCATTATTGATGTCTAGAAGTCCGGTATGTCCAGCCTTACCTCCCCTGAGAAGCCACCTCTTTAGATTGGTGTAGTGATGAAGCTGTCTCATTGAGGTCTCGCGGAATTATGCCTCAGCATTTTGGAAGGCTCAACTATTAGTTCTGTGCAGAAATGCTGCAGTTTAAAGACGTTTATTTTCAATTAAAATCCTAATGAGACACAGGCCTGTGCTGTGATGGATATTTGGTGTTTTTTTAAGTTTGCTTGTTCATGGGACTAGAAGTTGCTGGCAAGGCAGGTATTTGTTGTCCTGATTGGTCCTGATCTGATATGCTGCTCCATTTCAGAGAGCAACTCAGAATTAGCATCAGTGGGACTGAAGATACATGTAGACCAGGCTAGGTGAGGGTGGTAGGTTTCTTTCCCTAAAGAACATTAAAATATCAGATGGATTTTCACCACAGAAAGAGTAGTTTTGTAAGCGCTATTTCTAATACTTCTCATTCTAGACATAATTGAGTTGAAGTTCCTCAGCTGCAGTGGTAGGATTCAAACTTTCTGGATCCTAGTCTACTACGCTAATATATCTACCTGTACAGAATCAAACAACGTTTTTGTCTAGAATGGGCATGGGTTGAAAATTGAATCAGTTATGTCAAGTTCTTCTTTACCAGTTGGCAAAGTTGGAAAACTTCCATTTTATGGGTGGTGCGTGCAAGTTTAATATAGATTTTGATGCAGTTCTGCAGTAGGTTGCAGACTAACCGAGAGTCCCATTACAATATTGATGCTTCCTTGTTAAAATATCTACCATGATGGCTTGTTTGAAGACATGGCTTGCTCTATGAAGCTCCTGCAAAAGCCATAAAAAGCAAGTTGTGGACCATCAGTCCTTTATCATCTGGCTAACAAAACTGAAGAAATCTAGAAGCAGATCAGACTGTCTGATGGAAATTGTTTTTCATAAGTGATAGGAGCAGAACGAGGCCATTCGGACCGTCCAGTCTACTCCGTCATTCATTCATTCATGGCTGATCTATCTCTCCTAACCTGCGTTCGGAATGAAGAAATGCATAAAATTGCAAGCGTTTGACTCCTCTGCTGTTTTGCAGGCTTCAGTACACAAATGCTCTCGAGAAGCAGCACAAATGAATGATAAAGATGGGAAGTAAGTATTTCAGATCCATGGTTTAGTAAGTGCTGTGTTTTTATTCAAATTCATCTGGATTCAAACTTCTTTGATTGCTACTTAATTCAAAATTGGCCTTGTGCTCTTGCTTTATAAACATTCAACCATATGAATAATGAGCAGAAATAGACCATCTAGCCCCTTGAATGTGCTCCACCATTTAATAAGAATATAGCTGATTGTCACCTCATTTCTGCATTCCCTTTCAACCCCCTGCTCATCGTATCTATCCACTTTTTAGTTTAGAGATACAATGTGGAAACAGGCCCTTCGACCTACCGGGTCAGCTCCAACCAGCGATCCCTGCACACTAACACTATCCTACACAAAAGGGACAAATGACCATTTTACCAAGCCAATTAGCCTACAAACCTGTACGTCTTTGGAATTTTGGCTTAAACATATTCATATGAAGAAGGGGAATGTGAAATACAAACAACCTTGCATGTTGTCAGAGTCCCGGGGACACCAGTCATTCTCCTTTTTCTCCTCTCCAGTTGGGCAAAAGCTTGAAAGCACATATTATCAGGTTCAGCATTTTGCTTAGTGTAGATGGGTACTTTAAGGTCGGCATGGACATGGTGGGCCATAAGGCATGTTTCCATGCAGTGTTACTCTATAAATACATAAAACCACTCTCATTAATCAAAATCCTATTCATAGTCAAACAGCACAGAAACAGGTCCTTGGCCCAACATACCCAGGTGGACCATGATGCCCCACCTACTTGCCTGCATTTGGCCCTTATCCCTCTAAACATTTCCTATCCTTGCACCTGTCCAATTGTCTTTTTAATGTTATTATAGTACCTGACTGAACCTCGGGCAGCTTGTTCCATATCCCAACATGCTTTGTGTGAAAAGGTTGCCATTCGGGTTCCTATTAAATCTTTTCCCGTCGCATTTTAAACCTATGTCCTCAGGTTCTTAATTTCCCCTCTCTGGGTAAAAGACTCTGAGCATTTTCCCTATCCGCTTCATGATATCCCGCACCAATAAGATCACCCCTCATCCTTTGTGCTCCAAGGAATTAAATCCTAGCCTGTTCAATTTCTCTCGATAGCTCAGACCCTCAACTCCTGACAACATCCTCGTAAATCTTCCCTGCACCCTTTCTGGCTTTCCAGCTTAACTGCATCCTTCTGATAGCAAGGTGAACAAAACTGAACCCAATACTCCAAATGTGACCTCACCAACATCTTGTACAACTGTACCATAATATTCCAACTTCTATACTCAATACCCGGACTGAAGGCGGTCAATGTACCAAAAGCCTGCTTGACCACCTTCTTGATCTACCTACGATGCTACTTTCAAGGAACTATATACTTGCGCTCCTAGATCCCTCTACTCTACAACACTCCCCAGAGCCCTGCCATTCAGTCCAGTCCTGATTAGACTTCCCAACATGCAACACCTCAAACTTCTCTGTATTAAATGTTATCAACCGTTCCTTAGCCCACCTGTCCAATCGATCAATTTTGCTGCAATTTTTGACAAACCTTCACAATTGACAATTTAGTTTAAGCTAAACTGTAAACTAATACCACCCACTTTAGTATAATCTGAAAACTTGCTAATCATGCTTTGTACATTCTATCCAAATCATTGATATAGATCAAATAGAACAAGTTGTCTACAACTTTAGGCTGTGCATGCCATACGCAAGAAGAAGAAGATTGATATAGATGATCCCATCACAGACATTCTCTCTTTCCTACCATCTCTCCACCTGTCCGCAACTGAAAACGTGCTTGTTTTCTCCTTTTCCTGTTCTGAAGGTTCATCGACTGGAAATGTTTCATCTGTTCTCTGCCCCATCTGCTGGCCATTTTCTGACTTTGTTTGAAATATGTCATTAGTGATATTCTAAAAATGTAAATTAGTCTTTTTTTGAAATGAGATCAAAGTTTAACGGAAGTCTACATTTTGTTTTAATGAATCGTTCTTTGTTCCTAGGTTGATAATGGAAACAGTCAAGCACTCTTTAGATCTTTGTTCTGAGATTATAGCAACCCAGAAGGTAAATCAAATATAATGAATCACTTGTGTATTTTAGAGTTCACAATCATTGACGGCACCAACTCTTTTTATTCTTGGATACATTATAAGCATGTAAACTGCCCTTGTTGATGCTGTTGAAAATGTAAAATGCATTAGTCAAGTCAAGAGAGTTTATTGTCATGTGTCCCAGAACACCCAAAGGTATTTCTCCTTTTATTCTTGTTCATTACCTCCTACTGGCATCTTTGCAGACAGATCAGCTGCGATCAACAAGCCTGCACCATCCTCTCTCAGTAGGATCAATATTAAAACTATCATACATTTTGATTTGTTCTGCAGTCTATACAAACAATTGTCTTTCGTCAGTCCCCTCCTCTTCCTTCCTGTAACGAGAAACATACTTGATTTCTATGTTCACCTTTTTCTGACGAAAGGTTATCAACGTGAAATATTAACTCTTTCTCTTTCTATCTCTCCAGCTACTTCCTGAGTTGCTGATAACTTGCAATATTTTCTCATTTTAATTTTTTTTAATTTATGGTATCTGCAGTATTTTGCTTTATAACATTGATTTAATGCTATTCCAAAGTTGGGACTCTAGGACATTCTTGAGGCAGAATGACAAAAATACTTGGCTTGGGAGAGTCTGTCTCAGGGTACATTACTAAAAATCCATTCCTCAGCACTGACATGAAAGTCCTCTTTTATAAAATAAATCAATGCTGCTGACAATTTTCCTTCAATAATTTAATCAGATTAACCAATTATGGTTATTAACTACTATTATAGTTCACAATTAACAACTTGTGGACAGCTAGTAATTGTTTTTTTCCTTTTATTGTAGGAAGTTCACACTTTGGAAAATGCAGTGTTTGAAGTACAAAAGCAGAGACTATGTAATTATCACTTTGATACAATGCAGTTGTTTTAATACAATAGAGTGCACTAATGGCATATCATTTTAGTCGTACCTTTTATTCCTTGCCCATCTCATGTACTACATTCCAGTCAGACCTTATCAGGGATATTCCACCTGAATTAGTTAAGGGAATATCAGAACTTGAATACAAGCCCACCACTGGTTTTCCGGCATCCTTGGTTCAGAGCCTTTCTGGCTTATCTGTTTAACAGAGGTCACGGCCTCCAAGAGGAATCCAA
Organism: Malacoraja senta; assembly: GCA_038087875.1. NCBI lineage: Eukaryota > Metazoa > Chordata > Chondrichthyes > Rajiformes > Rajidae > Malacoraja > Malacoraja senta. Next base: position 218,353,721 of record CM075977.1, on the reverse strand, counting down.
AGGTACTGGAATGGTCTGCCAAGGAGCCGAGGTACCAGCTCGCAAAGTTGGGAATGGGAATGGATCTGCCAGCTCCGGCTGGTACAAGTAAAGCCATTTTACAAATTTGCAATGCTCAAGGGTTCCAATTATCAGGGAATGAAGTGCAGATAAGTTTGAGATAGTTCAAGTCTTTTGTGAAACGCATCAATGTAAGGGATAGTGATATTGAACTCAGTGGTACTGTTACTTTACATTTTTAGTTCATGACTGAAAACATATTTGCACTTTTTCTAATTTGCAGCACTAAAACAAAAAATGCAGGGTGTACTGAAGGACATGGAAGCTGAAAAGAAGAAGCAGCAACAACTGTTACAGCAATTAGAAAATGAACTTCCAAAACGTGGAGAAAAGAACTTGCAAGAACACTTTAAAATGGTGACATTAATTCAGAATGTTTTGCAGGTAGGGGGTGTTAACATAAAATTACTGGCTAATGCGTGGTATTTTGCATTTAATTTAAAGATGTTCTCCACCACCCTGCTCCCAATTTCTCAGCTGACTATTTCAACCACTGATGGAAAATTAGTTTACATAAATGGTTTAGTGATCTTGGTAGTTTTTGTTTATTATTATCACGTTAGGCTGTGGGCCGAGCATCAAAAGTGTGTCTAGAAATCGATTTTCGTGACCCAGGTCACGGAACCACCTGAAATTTTCCACAGATTTAGATGAAATATAATTGAGAAGGATGTCATAACTTGTCTGTGCCAAAAGTTGCACATTAATTAATTAGAAAATGAGATCGGGAAAGTAAGCGCCATCTAGTGGCCAATACCCATATTACACCATGGGGAGCCTATTTCCGTGTTGCAGTCCATTTAAACTATATATTATTATACCTATATATATATATATATATATGACTTGTAAATATGACTGTAATCATATATAATTAAGTATAATTATATTATATAAAAATAATATGATGAATATAATTGTGAGGTTTTTTTTATGACACTGTCGCAGAGGTCCTGCTCCTGAACCAGCCTAATTAGTGGGTGAGGGCAGTTCTTGTGGGTTCCTCCCTTTACTGAACCCCACTGACTGCCAGTGTGCAGAGTGGCGGTCACGGCCATAGTGCGACTGGGGCAGTGCCAGGCTGGGGGACAGTCCTGTCAGACATATCTTCCAGTCGCTTTAATAGGAAATGTAATGAGACTGCAGCAGAGGACCCAGGTTTTAAGGGCTCATGAACCTGCCTAATTAAAGGGTCAGGACAGATCCTCTGGGTTCCCCCATTTACTGAACCCCACTGATTCAGGGCTCGAAATTAGCGGTTGCCCGGGTGCCATTGACCACCCAAACTGCCGCCGGGCAACCTAAACACCTAGTCATTTTGCCCGGCTTGGCAATCAAATACTGGTTTATACCGATAGACACAAAAAACTGGAGTAACTCCGCCAGTCAGGCAGCATCTCTGGAGAATAGGAATGTGACGTTTCGTGTCGGTGGCGGCTGTATTGCGAGGCAAAGATACTAGGTGCGGGGTGACGAAGGGTCGGAGTGAATGTCGGGCCGCGACAGCGGCTCCACCTCCTCCTCCCGAACCCCGCCCGGCGGAAGGAGGCCTCCCTCTCCCTCTCCCTCCCCCCGGCCTCAGCGTGCGAGAGGGGTTGTTATGAAAGCGCCATTGGTGGATTTGCAAGCAGCGGCCGCTATCGCCCTGATAACGGCCGCTGCCTGCAAATCCGCCAATGGCGCTTTCAAAACAACCCCTCCCACACGCCGAGGCCAGGAGGAGGGAGGCGGAGGCCTCCTTCCGCCGTCTGAAGCAGCTGCACCAAAGATCCTATAGCTATAAGATCTTTGAGCTGCACCGCTCGGCCCCGCACCTTCCTGTCGGCTGGCGGTGGCGAGGAGTCCCAACTGCCACCCCCTTTGGCGGCGGCCCTTTGGCGTTGGACAGGGACGGCCAAGGCAGCGGGGCAATATTGTCCGAGGGACGCTGACCTTCCTTCCTCCTCACCTCCTCTGCCCCCACTCCCCCCCCCTCTCTCTCTCTCTTGTACGCCCCCTCCACCCCTCTTATCCTGGGACCCCTCCTCTCCATCCCGCACTGATCCCCATTCCCTCCTCACTGACATCCCATGTGCTCCCCTCCCCATCTACCCCCCCCCCCCCAATCTATTCATCACCCTACCCACCTCGCATTAATTCTCCTGCCACCCCCCCATCCATCCTACACTGGTCCCCCAATTCATCCTGTACTGACCCACCCTTCCCATCCATCCTGCACTTCTCCCCCATTCATACTGCACTGATCTCCCATTCATCCTGTACTCACCCACCCTCCATTTACCCTGCACTAAACCCCCCCATCCATCCTGTAGTGATCTCCCCATTCATCTTTTACTGATCCCCCATTCATCCTGTACTGATCCCCTCATGCATCCTGTACTGATCCCCTCATTCATCCCATACTGATCCCCCATTCATCCCACACTGATCCCCTCATTCATCCCGTAGTGTTCCCCTCATTCATCCTGTAGTGATCCCCCATTCATCCTGCACAGACCCTCCGATCTACACTGTCCTGACCCCCACCCACCCCCCCATTCATCCTGTACTGATCCCCTCCCCATCCATCCTGCACTGATCCCTCCATTCAAGAAGAATGGGGGGAACAGTCTGAAGAAGGGTCTCAACCCGAAACGTTGCCTATTTCCTTTGCTCCATAGATGCTGCCTCACCCACTGAGTTTCTCCAGCATTTTTGTCTACCCCCATTCATCCTGTACTGACCCCCCCCCCCCCCCATTCATCATGTACTGCTATTTTGTTGCGTGCTATCCAGTATTTTGTTGCGTGCTATCCATATATGATATATATATTTGTTTGTTGAATTGTTGCATTTAATGTATGTGTAAAGCTACAGAAAGTAATAATTTAATTGTTCCAGTCCTGGTGCACATGATAATTAAACACTATTGACTCTATTGATGGTTTTCTAGCAGCAGTTAATAGTTGTTTCATTGTTTCATTGTTTGTCACCTGCTAGTTAGATCGTTGAGTTTATTGTCACATGTACCGAGGTACAGTGAAAAGCTATTTTGTTGCGTGCTATCCAGTCAGCGGAACGACTGAAGAAGGGTCCCGACCCGAAACATCACCCATTCCTTCTCTCCAGAGATGCTGCCTGTCCCGCTGAGTTACTCCAGCATTTTGTGTCTACCAGCAGAATGACAATACATGATTACATTCAAGCCATTCACAGTGTACAAATACAGGATAAACAAAAATAATATTTAGTGCAAAGATGGTCCATGGGTCTGCAATGAGGTAGATGGTAGGTCAGGACCGCTCTCTAGTTGGTGATAGGATGGTTCAGTTGCCTGATAACTGCTGGGAAGAAACTATCTCTCAATCTGGAGGTGTGCGTTTTCAAACTTGCATCTTGCCTGATGAGAAAGTGGAGAAGAGGGAGTGGCCCGCCATGTTAAAGAAAACTTTAAACAGACGATAGGGCAAACAATCAAAACTTTATTTAATAACGTCAAATACGGTGATCACTGGGGAACAATTTAGGAGATTGATCAACGATCAAAGAATCATCCACTGCTTATATACAGAATTTTACTTTGATGTTTAAGAAGGAACTGCAGATGCTGGAAAATCGAAGGTAGACAAAAGTGCTGGAGAAATTCAGCGGATGCGGCAGCATCTATGTAGCGAAGGAAACGGGCAACGTTTCGAGCCAAAACCCTTCTTCAGACTGATGGGTTTCGGCCTGAAACGTTGCCTATTTCCTTCGCTCCATAGACGGTTTGCATGACGCGTGCGATAATGTGCTTGGACGAAGTGCGTAGTTACCAGTCGGAATTATGCTCAATGAAGCATTCACATATTATGTTCAAGAAGGAACTGCAGATGCTGGAAAATCGAAGGTAGACAAAAGTGCTGGAGAAACTCAGCAGGTGCAGCAGCATCTATGGAGCGAAGGAAATAGGCAACGTTTCAGGCCGAAACCCATCAGTCTGAAGAAGGGTTTCGGCCCGAAACGTTGCCTATTTCCTTCGCTGAATAGATGCTGCCTCATCCGCTGAGTTTCTCCAGCACTTTTGTCTACATTCACATATTATTTCTGCTTCAAATAACTCACAAACTAAACAGCCGTCAATTTCAAGGGGAGCTGAAGGCAGCTGAAATTCTGCCTTTGATGTACTCCGCAGGCGCAGCAGCCTACTGCGCATGCGCAGTGCTAGTTTCTTGGTGGGTTTTTCAAATGTGGATTGCCATTATCTGCAGAGTATCTCAGGAAACAAAGAGAGAAGAATGTAGGTTGTGTACCAATAATGTGGTAAGTACATTTCTTGGTGCTATATATATTTAAATAACGTATTTCCCGGTGTGTGGGGAGTTCCTTTCACAGCGTTTGGGGAGTCTGGCCCGGGGTAAAGTTGCGGGGAGGGCAGGAGCGTTGTGAAGGAGGGGGTCGGGATCATGCCACTTGCGATGCTCCTTGCACGGAGCCACTGCATTGAGGCCGGGGGAGAGAAGTAGCTCGGTGGCTGTGAGCGGCTGCCGGGCCGGACAGGGGAACCGGCTGCCACCTCAGCGCTTTCTGCCGACCCCCGCTCACCTCTGGCAGCTCTCCGTCTAAAAACCTCTCTCCTGCCGCTCGCTGGCCTCACTCGTGTCAGCTGCTTCCCGCAAATCCTTAAATTCCGACAGCGCGATTGAGGTTACTCGGCTGTGGGAATTTAAGGATTTGCGGGAAGCGGCTGACATGAGCGAAGTCGCCGAGCGGCAGGTGAGAGGTGTTCAGACGGAGAGCACTGCCAGAGGTGAGCGGGCCGGCAGAAGGCGCTGAAGTGGCAGCCAGTTCTGCTGTCGGGTCCCGGAGGCCGCTCGCAGCCACCCGAGCTGCTTCTATCCCCGGCTACAATGCGGTGGCTCCGCGTCCAGAGCGCCACGGCAGCGGTGAGTGAGTGAGTTACTGGCATTATCCCCGACCCCCTCCTTCTCAACACTCCTGCCCTCCCCGCAACTTTACCCCTGGCACAGACTCTCCACACGCTGTGAAAGGAACTCTCCCCCCAATTGGTCCCTTGAACAAGTGTTGTCATTCAATTAGATGACAACTGATTCAACTTTTCCCTGTGCTCCAGTTTTTCCCATCATCTCTCCACCTACCATCACCCTTCACCCCCCCCCCCCCACCCATTCAGTAATTCAGAATAAAGGAGACTTGGAAGCCTTGGGCAAATTGAATTATTACTGTCTTTATTTTTATTTTTACGGAGAGAACAATCTGCGCATGTGCGGTTTAAGTTATTTTTAAAAAGCCGACTGACTGCCTACCCTGAGTAATTACTCACGGCACTTGCCTAGTATAGCAGAAGATCAATGTGAAACAGAAGGGGTGAAATGCCTAGAAATGGAGGAATCGTATTACTGTGAAAGAAAATGGAAGGTGACATAATAGTTGTCAGTAAGGCCAAGGAGCTAGTTATCGAGTTCAGGAAGAATGGTGGAATATGTGCCCCTAAATGTGTAGCAAGGAACTGCAGATACTGGTTTAATTCGAAGGTAGGCACAAAATGCTGGAGTAACTCAGTGGGACAGGCAGCATCTCGAGAGAAGGAATGGGTGACGTATCGGGTCGAGACCCTTCTTCAGTCTCGACCCGATATGTCACCCATTCCTTTTCTCCATAGATGCTGCCTCTCCTTCTGAGTTACTCCAGCAGTTTGTGTCTACCTTCAAGTACGTGCCCCAATCAGCATCAGTGGTGCAGTGAAAATTGTTGAGAGCTTCAAGTTCCTTGGCGGTAATCTTACCAATGATCTGTCGTGGACCAACAACATTATTGAGCAAATTCAGCATGTCTCCAGACACTCTTACAAACTTCTACAAGTGCACCATGGAAAGTATGCTGTTGAGTTGCTCCACATCTTGGTTTGGGAACAGCTTTGCCCAAGACTGCAAGAAATTGAAGAGAGTTATAGATGTAGCCCAGTCCATCACACAGACTAGATTTCCCACCATTGACTCCATCTACACCACACTTCCTTGGAAAAGCAGCCAACGGAATCAACGATTTCCCACTTCACTTGTTACTCATTCCTGCTCCCATCTGGCAGGAGGTACAGAAGTTTGAAAGCGTGCGCCACCAGACTCAGAAAAGGCCTTTTCCCCTCTGTTATCAGGCCTCTGAACACTCCTTCCATAAGTTAGGGTACTGTCTGATTCACCTCTACTCAATCGAGTACATTGGACTTTGTTTCTGGAACTGTTGTGCTACAATGCTGAGAACTATCTTCTGCACTCTGTATCTTTCCCTTTGTTCTACCTATTGTATTTGAATTTGACTTGATTGCATATATGCATGGTATCTAATCTGTTTAGATAGCACATTTTTCACTGTACCCCGGTGCACATGACAATAATATATCTAAACTTTCTTATCTTCTGCTTAGTAAATCTTTATTTTGTCAACTCCTTCTCTCTGCTTTTTCATTTCTTTTTGCTGACACCCACAGATACAATTTGCCCTGCTGGCTGTTTTTTGTACATTTAGGTTAAATAAAGAAATACAACCCTGACTATTGATGAGAATAGTATCTGTGATAATGATAAGGTACTTATGAGAGGATAAAGGTGGCACATTGGTAGAGCTGCTGCCTCACAGCGCCAGTGACCCGAGTTCGATTCCGACCTCTGGGGCTGCCTGTGTGGAGTTTGCACGTTCTCCCTGTGACCACGTGGGTTTCCTCTGGCTGCTCCGGTTTCCTCTCAATACCATGGATGTGCGGGTTTGTAGGTTAATTGGCCTCTGCAAATTGCCCCTCATGTATAGGGAGTGGATGACAAATTGGGATATGCTCCATGCTGTATCTCCAAACTAAACTACTCAAAGTTAATTGTGTTTCAGCTTTTGCAATACCAGACAAATCCAATTATCTTGACACAAACTGACAATTGTATTTGGAATAATGGACTGTGCTACTCTTCTACATGTTATTATGTGAGGTGTTTGAAGTATGTTAAATTGGGTTGAAAAATGCTGAATAATTTTGTTAATCTTGAACATTTTCTCATGTTTTGAAAATTAATCAGAAAATATTAACATCTTTTTACAGGGTGTTATTCTTGCCAGTGGAGTGAACTGGGCCAACGATCCTGAGTTGAAGGAAATAGTTTTGCAACTGGAGAATAATCCACTTGAAGAAACTGATTCAATCCACTCATGAAGACACAAAGTGCTGAAGTAACTCAGCGAGTCAGACAGCGTCTGTGGAGAACATGGATAGGTTTTGCTGAAACATCACCTATCCATGTTCAGTTTTGATCGCCTGATATGGTGAGCCAAATCCCACTGACATCCCCTGTACCTGCAGTCCCTTCCCTGTTGGCCCTTATATAGCTGGTCTGGATGAGCTGAGCCATTGTCCCTGACCCAGTATAACGGTCTAGTGAGGCTGGAGCCTTTGGATGCCACAGTGATGAGGCGCTGATACTCAATGCCCTTGACAGCTATCAAAGTTGGGATTGGGGTATAAATTTACTTGATTAAAATACTCTTAATAAATTTTTTTGAATGTATATGGCATTCAGAGTCATTTAAAGGATATTGAATTGAATTTAAAGGAATTGAAATTGAAATAAAACTGTAAAATTATTAAATTTAAAACAATGTTAACTAAAAACAAAGATTGTACTTATTTAGTTATCTAAGAGTAACGTCCCCCACCTTTTTGTCCTGCAGTCCCATCTGAAATCAATGTAATCAAAACCAGATCCAAAATGTTATTTTCCCCCATGCTTCCCATTCTGCCTGGCCCCTTCCCCTGCTCACCAAATACAAGTGATATACCAGCAGGTCTGGGCAGCACCACTGAACTTATTCCAGCAGAAGGGATAACTGATACCTTTTAGCCATCCAAAATCAGTCAGTAAATTCTTGTTTGATGCAGCATGCAAGCGAGACTGAGATTTCATAGAAACATAGAAAATAGGTGCAGGAGTAGGCCATTCAGCCCTTCGATATGATCATGGCTGATCATCCAACTCAGTATCCTGTACCTGCCTTCTCTCCATACCCCCTGATCCCTTTAGCCACAAGGGCCACATCTAACTCCCTCTTAAATATAGCCAATGAACTGGCCTCAACTACCTTCTGTGGCAGAGAATTCCACAGATTCACCACTCTCTGTGTGAAAAATGTTTTTCTCATCTCGGTCCTAAAAGATTTCCCCCTTATCCTTAAACTGTGACCCCTTGTTCTGGACTTCTCCAACATCGGGAACAATCTTCCTGCATCTAGCCTGTCCAACCCCTTTTCAGTATTGCTTAAACTGAATTCTGGCAGTGAAGTAGTCAGCAAAACCCTGATGTGCAAAGCGAATCCCCAATTTGTTTTAAACTGTCTTTATATCGTTGTCTTTTAGGTGAGATTCTGGTGGTTAAATTGTGGTGAAATGTGAATTGTTTCTTAGCCTTCTGATCAGTGGTTAATATAATTTGGGAGGCATTTAGAATATATGGAAACAAATCTGCAAGATTAACTAATTTGTTTGATTAAATATTTAATGTTGCTGTTGTAGTGTTATCTTTTCTCTTGCAAATATTTTCTTTTGCCATTAATATTTAATGTCCTAAATATAAATACTTCAATTTTTAAAACATGCCCCATTATCATGGGTTAAACAGTTTCAAAATGTAAATCAGTCATGTAAGTGCAAATGTCAACATCGTATGTGTAATTTCATCCTTCAGTATAAAACCTGAAGTCACCTTGAAATTCGATATATTTTAGCAGAAATGTTTAAGAAAGAACTGCAGATGCTGGAAAAATCGAAGGTAGACAAAAAATGCTGGAGAAACTCAGCGGGTGAGGCAGCATCTATGGAGTGAAGGAATAGGTGACGTTTCAGATCGAGACCCTTCTTCAGAAAAGGGTCTCGACCCAAAACGTCACCTATTCCTTCGCTCCATCGATGCTGCCACACACGCTGAGTTTCTCCAGCATTTTTGTCTATTTTAGCAGAGATGTCGTTTTATATAAAAAGTAGCAAAGATGTCGTGACAATAAAAGTCAATAACCAATAATCGAATGTCCTGCTTTTTATTGCCAAATGTTATTTGTATTGTTATTTGCATATTTCCCATTTACATTTCATTTATATGTTGTTTGCTTTATTAAACTACATAATACATACTTGCTAGAGCAAAGCCAGTGAAGACAAGCACTTGCCACTCTCAGGGAGCTATGGACTTCTACCTCAAGTTCCCTCTCTACATCAATGCGGTTAAGGGTCTTGCCATTAGCTGGAAACCTCCTAACATTGGGCCTCCCAAAGTGCAACAGCTCACACTTGCTTGGGTTAAACTCCATATCCTCTGTTTGCACATGATCCATATTCCTCCATATCCAAGTGCCTATCTAAAATCCTTTAACCATCACATTCATGTCTGCGTCCACCTATGTCCCACAGTGTATTTGAGGCACCCGCCGTTCTTTGTAAACAAGACAACTTGCACCGCACATTTCCTTTAAACTGTGCCCCTCTGATCTTAATTTGATATTTCAATCCTAGGGGAAAAGGTTCTGACGGTCTACTTGTGTCATAATTTTATATACTTCCATCAGGTCTCCTTTCAGCCTCTGACATTCCACAGAAAACAATCCAAGTTTCTCCAACCTTTCCTTACAGGTAGATACAAAAAGCTGGAGTAACGCAGCGTTACAGGCAGAGTCTCTGCAGAGATGTCACCTATTCCGTTTTTCTGGAGATGCTCCCTGTCCTGCTGAGTTACTCCAGCATTTTGTGTCTTTCTCCAATATATGCTGTCAGGTCATGGTGAGGGGAGTTGGTTTGGGAACTCCGAGCTGAGAGTGTGTAATTGGTGGCGTTGGGACCTCTGTCACCATGCCCCAGTGCTCCCATGGGGATCTGGCCGCCTCATTGATACATTTGTGTGTAGGAAGGAACTGCAGATGCTGGTTTAAACCGAAGATAGACAGAAAAAGCTGGAGTAACAATGAAGACTCCATTTCGAAGGTAGACACAAAAAGCTGGAGTAACTCAGCGGGACAGGCAGCATCTCTGGAGAGAAGGAATGGGTGACGTTTCGGGTTGAGACCTTTTCAGATTTAGATTCCCCTTTCCCATGACTCGGTCTGAAGGTCTCCATGAGTGTTTAACGGCACTGGGCCTGGCTGGAGTTTAAAAGAATGAGGGAGATCTAATTGAAATGTACAGAAGAGTGGATGTGGGGAGGACGTTTCCACTGGTAGGCGAGTCACAGCTATAGTCATAGGCGACTAGAGGTCATAGCCTCAGAATTAAAGGACGCTCCTTTAAGAAGGAGATGTGGAGGAATATTTTTAGTCAGAGGGTGGTGAATCTGTGGAATTATTTGCCACAGGAGGCTGTGGAGGCCAAGTCAATGGATATTTTTAGGGCAGAGATAGATAGATTCTTGATTAGTACGGGTGTCCGGGGTTATGGGGAGAAGGCAGGAGAGATATGATTGAATGGTGGAGTAGACTTGATGGGCCTAATTCTGCTGTATCAGTTGTGACCTTGATCCGAAACGTCCCCATTGCTTCTCTCCAGAGACCCTGCCTGCCTGTCCCGCTGAGTTACTCCAGCCCTTTGTGTCTGTCTTTGATACATTGTGTGCAGTGTTCACACGCGCTTCCGCCTCGCTGACCCCGCCTCGCTGTGATTGGCCCGTGCCACGACCCCGGAAGTGCTCCCTGCGCAGCGTCGCTATGGGGAACGGCTGGGGATCTAAGATGGCTGCCGTGGGCCGGGGTGTCCGGGTAAGTGGGCGAGGAGTCGCCGCTCCGGGTCCAGCTCTTCGTGCTGTGCCTCTCGCTGCTTCACACAGAGACGGGGGGGAGAGGGAGAACGGCAACTGGAGCGGAGCCGCGGGTGTCCTTGTCCATGTCCATGCCCCGGGCGCCGCGCTGTTACCCTCAGCTTGTCCTTGTCGGGCGAGGGGACGGGACGGGACAGGACGGGAGATCCCGCGGCTGCACCAGTGGTTCGGCGCTATCCACAGCCCACAGAGATACATAGATAGCGAGAGAGAGAGAGACGAAATGTGTAGGAAGGAACTGCAGATGCTGATTGGCACAAAGTGCTGGAGTAATTCAGCGGGTCAGGCAGCATCTCTGGAGAGAAGGATAGAGAGAGACAGACATGGGTTGTTGCAGCCACTGACCCTGACCTCTGTCACATTCTCTGGCCAGGAGGCGAGCGGGCAAGATCGTCTCTGACCCCTCTCACCCTGGCCACAAACTCTTTGAATCACTTCCCTCTGGAAGGCAACTCCAGACTGTCAAAGCTGCCACAGCCAGACATAAAAACAGTTTTTATCCACGAGTAGTTGCTCTATTCAACAGCCAAAAATCTGTAGCCTCCCTTTGATCTGGTATTTTGTTGGTTCACATGCTTGATCAATGGTGTTTTATCATTAATGTTTTATTATTATTAATGTTTAGTGTTTTCTGAGTAATTCGTAACAGTCACTGTATGTCATGTTACTTGTGGGCGGAGCACCAAGGCAAATTCCTTGTATGTGAATACTTGGCCAATAAACTTACTTACTTACCTATTAACTGAAGGGAAGCCCCAGGGATGAGCTGCCAGGCTCCTGCTGGTCCGGTTACTCCGTTTCATAAGTTCGAGGAGCAGAATTAGGCCATTCGGACCATCATGTCTACTCCGCCATTCAATCATGGCTGATCTATCTTTCCCTCTTAAACCCCATTTTCCTGCCTTCACCCCATAACCCCTGACACACTTACTAATCAAGAATCCGTCAATCTCCTCCTTATGATTATCCATTAACTTGGCCTCCACAGTCATCTGTGGCAATGAGTTCCACAGATTCACCACCATCTGACTAAAGAAATTCTGCCTCATCTTTCCTTTATTCTGTCCTTTTTATTCTGAGACTATGGCATCTGGTCCCAGTCTCTCCTACGAGCGGAAACATCCTCGCCACATACACGCCTTCTGAAGAAGGGTCTCGACCAAAAACATCACCCATTCCTTCTCTCCAGACATGCTGCCTGTCCCGCTGAGTTACTCCAGCTTTTTGTGTCTATCTTCACTCTATCCAGGGCAATGCTCACGTTTTCATGCTTCACGACATCAATGGTGTAGATAGACACAAAGTAACTCAGCGTGTCTGGCAGCATCTCGGGATTGGTGACATTTTGGGTTGGAACTCCTATTCACCTTCAGACTCTTCTGTGGAAGGGTCCTGACCCAAAATGTCTTAGGTGCATACAGTATGAAAACAGGCCCTTCGGCCCAACTTGCCTACACCAGCCAACATGTTCCAGCGACACGAGTCCCACTTGCCTTTGTTTGGCCCATATTCCTCTAAACCATGTAACTGCCTAAATGCTTCTTAACACCACACATCATGTCACCCATTCTTTTTCTCCAGAGATGCTGCCTGACCCGCTGAGTTGCTCCAGCACTCTGCATATATCTTGGTGTAAACCAGCATTTTTGTTTCTACATCAATGGTATGTTTGAAAGCAGATATATACCAGAGTAAAAGCAAAATATTGCGAATGGTTTCAACCTGAAATAAATCGGAAAGTACCACGAATCCTGAGATAAGGCGTTATGTATAGAATGGCGTTGAAGGAAAAGAGACCAGTCATGATTGAATGGCAGAGTAGACTCAATAGGTTAAATGGCCCAATTCTGCTCCTATAGACAATAGGTGCAGGAATAGGCCATTTGGCCCTTCGAGCCAGCACCGCCATTCAATGTGATCATGGCTGATCATCCCCAATCAGTACCCCGGTCCTGCCTTCTCCCCATATCCCCTGACTCCGCTATTTTTAAGAGCCCTATCTAGCTCTCTTGAAAGCATCCAGAGAACCTGCCTCCACCACCCTCTGGGGCAGAGAATTCCACAGACTCACCACTCTCTGTGAGAAAAAGTGTTTCCTCGTCTCCGTTCTATGACTTATGAACATGAAGGTCTGCAGTGGCTGCAGCGTCTAACTCACATGTAAAACCAAGAATCAAATTAACGAGGGAATTGAATGCAACATCTCCAAGTTTGCGGATGACACGAAGCTGGGAGGCAGTGTTAGCTGTGAGGAGGATGCTAGGAGGCTGCAAGGTGACTTGGATAGGCTGGGGGAGTGGGCAAATGCATGGCAGATGCAGTATAATGTGGATACACGTGAGGTTATCCACTTTGGTGGCAAAAACAGGAAAGTAGACTATTATCTGAATGGTGGCCGATTAGGAAAAGGGGAGATGCAACGAGACCTGGGTGTCATGGTACACCAGTCATTGAAAGTAGGCATGCAGGTGCAGCAGGCAGTGAAGAAAGCGAATGGTATGTTAGCATTCATAGCGAAAGGATTTAGTATAGGAGCAGGGAGGTTCTACTGCAGTTGTACAGGTTCTTGGTGAGACCACACCTGGAGTATTGCGTACAGTTTTGGTCTCCAAATCTGAGGAAAGACATTCTTGCCATAGAGGGAGTACAGAGAATGTTCACCAGACTGATTCCTGGGATGTCAGGACTTTCATATGAAGAAAGACTGGATAGACTCGGCTTGTACTCGCTAGAATTTAGAAGATTGAGGGGGGATCTTATAGAAACTTACAAAATTCTTAAGGGGTTGGACAGGCTAGATGCAGGAACATTGTTCCCGATGTTGGGGAAGTCCAGGACAAAGGGTCACAGTTTAAGGATAAAGCGGAAATCTTTTAGGACCGAGATGAGAAAAACATTTTTCACACAGAGAGTGGTGAATCTCTGGAATTCTCTGCCACAGAAGGTAGTTGAGGCCAGTTCATTGGCTATATTTAAGAGGAAGTTAGATGTGGCCCTTGTGGCTAAAGGGATCAGGGGGTATGGAGAGAAGGCAGGTACAGGATACTGAGTTGGGTGATCAGCCATGATCATATTGAATGGCGGTGCAGGCTCGAAGGGCCGAATGGCCTACTCCTGCACCTATTTTCTATGTTTCTAAATGTTAGCTTAGCAATGTTAATAATATACGGTTGTGGTATGCGCCTCTTTGAACTGTAGGTCCACAATAAAGCAAGTGCGATTATATTGCTCCATTAATAATTTCTCTGAACAATTCTCCGAATCAACTGGAAAGGTGAACCAATGTCAGTGATCTCTCGCACACCAACATCCTGAGTGTTGATGCTCTTTTTATACCCAGTCAGCTTCATTGGCAGACATGTATTTAGATTCCTGACACCGTGGCAAATGCACATTCCAGAAGGAGATACATAGAGTGATACAGCATTGAAACATGGCCTACACCGGTCAACATGTCCCAGCTACACTAGTCCCAACCTTGGTGTAAATGCTGGTTTACACCAAGATATACGCAAAGTGCTGCAGCAACTCAGCGGGTCAGGCAGCATCTCTGGAGATATGGGATTGGCATTTGGTCCATATCCCTCCAAACCTGTCCTATTCATGTACTTGTCTACCTGTTTCTTAAACGTTGGTATAGTCCCAGCCTCAACTACCTGCTCGTGCAGCTTGTTCCATACAACTACTACCATTTGCTTGGAAAATGTTACCCCTCGGATTCCTATTAGATCTTTTCCCCTTCACCTTAAACCTATGTAAAAAAATAAAACAATTCCTCCACTTTGATGACCTCGAAAAGATCATCCACACATTTATCTCCTCCCGCCTAGATTACTGCAACTACCTTTTACACTGGCATCAGCCAATCTTCCCTGTCCCGCCTGCAACTGGTCCAAAACGCCGCAGCGAGACTCCTGACGGGCACCCGAAAAAGGGACCACATCACCCCGATCCTGGCCTCTCTCCACTGGCTCCCTGTGCAGTTCCGTATACATTTCAAGATCCTCCTCTATGTCTACAAAGCCCTCAATGGGCTTGCCCCCACCTACATCAAAAGTCTTCTTACCCACCACTCCACCTCCAGGTCCCTCAGATCGGCCGACTTGGGGTTGCTGAATATCCCGTGGTCTAGGCATAAGCTCGGGCGACCGCGCCTTTGCGGTTGCAGCTCCTAGACTGTGAAACAGCATCCCCTTTCCCATCAGAACTGCCCCCTCCATCGACTCCTTTAAGTCAAGACTAAAAACTTATCTATACTCCCAAGCCTTTCTTGACGTCCTCTGAGCGAGGGCTATATGTATATATGTATGTAGTTTGTTTGTTTATACTATTCTTATAACAAATGTAAAGCACTTTGGCCAACGAGAGTTGTTTTTTAAATGTGCTACATAAATAAATGTGACGACTTGACTATGTCCTCTGGTCTTCAATTCCCCTACTGTGGGCAAGAGACTCTGTGCATCTACCCGATCTATTCCTCTCATGATTTTATACACCTCTATAAGATCACCCCTCATCCTCCTGCGCTCCAAGGAAATGAGTCCCAGCCTGATCAACCTCTCCCTATAGCTCACACCCTCTAGTCCTGTCACATTTTTTTTTTAGAAGCTACTGTAATGCGCCCTTTCAAATTGCCCCTCGGGGACGAATAAAGTGCTTTGTATTGTATTGTATTGTATTGTATTCCTCGTAAATCTTCTCTGTACCCGCTCCAGCTTGACAACACATTTCCTATAACATGGTGCCCAGAACTGAACACAATACTCCAAATACGGCCTCACCCATGTCTTATACAACTGCAATATAACCTCCCAACTTCTATACTTAATACGCTGACTGATGAAGGCCAATGTGCCAAAAGCCTTTTTGATCACCCTGCGACTCCACCTTCAAGGAACCATGCACCTGCACTCCTAGATCCCTCTGCTCTACAACACTCCCCAGAGCCCTACCATTCACTGCCCTTGTTAGACGTCCCAAAATGCAACACCCCACACATCTCTATATTAAATTCCATCAGCCATTCCTCCGCCCACCTGGCCAATTGATTAAGATCCTGCTGCAATCTTTTACAACCATCTTCACTATCTGCAAAACCACCCACTTTTGTATCATCGACAAACTTGCTAAACTTGCCCTGTATGTTCTCATCCAAATCATTGATACAGATGACAAACAGTAACAGGCCCAGCACCGAACCCTGAGGCACACCACTAGTCACAGGCCTCCAGTCCGAGAAGCAACCTTCCATCATCACCCTCTGCTTCCTTCCATGAAGCCAATTTGCTATCCATTCTGCTATCTCTCCTTGGATCCCATGCGATCTAACCTTCCAAAGCAGCCTACCATGCGGAACCTTGTTGAATACTTTACTGAATTCCATATACATCTGTCCTTATCCATCTAAATACCTGTATATCCTATCCCTCAGAATACTCTCTAGTAACGTTCTGAAAACAGATGTTCAGCTCACCAGCCTATAGTTCCCAGCATTTTCCCTGCAGCCCTTCTTGAATAAAGGCACAACATTTGCCACCCTCCAGTCTTCCGGCAGTTCTCCTGTATTTAAGGACGACTCGTAAATTTCAACCAAGGCTCCCTCAATTTCCTCTCTAGTTTCTCACAATGAACTCAGATACATCTGATCAGGAAATTTGTCTACCTTCATACATGATAGTACCTCCAGCACCTCTTCGACCGTAACACTGACTGCTCTCAACACACTTCCATTGACTGCCACAAGTTCCTCCATCCTACTGTCTTTCTCCTCAGTAAATACAGAGGAGAAATACTCATTGAGGACCTTGCCCATCTCCAGTGGCTCCACCCAGAGGTGACCATTTTGATTCCTGAGGATTCCCACTCTCTCTCTCTCTAGTTACCCTTTTCCCATTTATGAATTTATAACATTTCTTGGGATTGTCCTGAATGCTATCTGTCAGATCTATCCCCTGACCCCTTTTTTCCCCATCTGATTTCCTTTTTTAGTTTACTCCTTAGTTCCCGAAACTCCTCCAGGGATGACAATACCCATTGCAATCAACTCGTCGGTGCCATCAGTGATATTGAGACTCTAATGGGGAGAGCCGTTCTCGCCATCATCCAGGCACAGTGTAGTTACTGTGAAAGTTCTGTCAATGACGTGCACTGCCAGATGTCTTTGACAGTTTCGAGCTGACAGGATGAACAATCTCTTTGTGCCAGACTGATTTGCGTTCTTGAGCGTGAACTTTCTACCAAAGGAATGTGCTGCATCAACATGGCCAAACATAGCCTTCACAACGCTGGGGACACATTTCCAGGCAGACCCTCATTTTGAAGTAACACTTAGTATTTGAATGCCCAGGATCTGCACACATAGCTTGTTGCAGACTGTGTGTAAGAAAGAAATGCAGATGCTGGTTTAAATCGAAGGTAGATACAAAATGCTGGAGTAACTCAGCGGGTGAGACATCTTCTCTGGAGAGAAGGAATGGGCGACATTTCGGTTCGAGTCCCACTGAGTTACTCTAGCATTTTGTGGCTACCTTTGTTGCAGACTTTGCTGGCTTTACCTTCCACTAAATGTTACTCCCTTATCATCATCTATACACTGTAAATGGGTTGATTGTAATCATGTATTTTCTTTCTGCTGACTGGTTAGCACGCACCAAAAGCTTTTCACTGTACCTCGGCACACTTGACAATAAACTAAACTGAGCCCCACACGAAGATGACCATCAGGAATAGGGCTACTTTTATCATCATCAGCACAGAACTACAAGGGACTTGGTATAAGATTGCACAACATACTTTGGCTTGCACTATTATGGACTGGCTACCGAATATAACTGATAATGTTTGATATATATATTTGTTTGTTGAATTGTTGCATTTAATGTATGTGTAAAGCTACAGAAAGTAATAATTTAATTGTTCCAGTCCTGCTGCACATGATAATTAAACACTATTGACTCTCTTGATGGTTTTCTAGCAGCAGTTAATAGTTGTTTCATTGTTTGTCACTTGCTAGTTAGATCGTTGAGTTTATTCTCACAAGTACCGAGGTACAGTGAAAAGCTATTTTGTTGCGTGCTATCCAGTCAGCGGAACGACTGAAGAAGGGTCCCGACCCGAAACGTCACCCATTCCTACTCTCCAGAGATGCTGCCTGTCCCGCTGAGTTACTCCAGCATTTTGTGTCTACCAGCAGAATGACAATACATGATTACATTCAAGCCATTCACAGTGTACAGATACAGGATAACGAAAAATAATGTTTAGTGCAAAGATGGTCCATGGGTCTGCAATGAGGTAGATTGTAGGTTAGGACCGCTCTCTAGTTGGTGATAGGATGGTTCAGTTGCCTGATAACTGCTGGGAAGAAACTATCTCTCAATCTGGAGGTGTGCGTTTTCAAACTTGCATCTTGCCTGATGAGAAAGTGGATAAGAGGGAGTGGCCCGCCATGTTAAAGAAAACTTTAAACAGACGATAGGGCAAACAATCAAAACTTTATTTAATAAAGTCAAATACGGTGATCACTGGGGAACAATTTAGGAGATTGATCAACGATCAAAGAATCATCCACTGCTTATATACAGAATTTTACTTTGATGTTTAAGAAGGAACTGCAGATGCTGGAAAATCGAAGGTAGACAAAAGTGCTGGAGAAACTCAGCGGGTGAGGCAGCATCTATGGAGCGAAGGAAATAGGCAACGTTTCGGGCCAAAACCCTTCTTCAGACTGATGTGTTGTTTACTGTAGCAGGCATTTTGGCACTTTTCCTTCTTCCAAATGGTCTTATAACACTTATAAACCACCGAAAAACACAGAAGAGTAAATACAGCCCAATTCCACCCCATTACAGATAGCAAATGTCCTGTTACCCTTTCGATCTTATCTCATTGTTTTACGATTGCCATTTGTCCTTTGACAACAGAAAAGCAAATCTGACTAAGTAAAGTGTAGACTTAAGAATAAGGGGTAGGCCATTTGGGACTGAGATGAGCAGTGGCCTTTTCACCCAGAGAGTTGTGAATCTGTGGAATTCTCTGCCACAGAAGGCAATGGAGGCCAATTCAAGAGAGAGGTTTAGCTCTTAGAGCTAAAGGAATCAAGGGATATGGGGAAAAAGCAGGAACGGGGTACTGATTTAGGATGATCAGCCATGATCGTATTGAATGGCTCAAAGGGCCGAATGGCCTTCTCATGCACCTATTTTTCTATGTTTCTATGCAGTGAGTGTCAGTTACACATGCTCAGTTTCAACCTTGAGGTGGGAGATTGCAACCTTCACGTGGTCCGCCCTGTTTCGACGAATGCAATCAACCCGGCGTGCACAATCAAATAAGATCAAATAGAACAAGTTGTCCTACAACTTTAGGCTGTGCACGCAAGAAGTTTCAACCTTCTTTAAAGCTCAGAATTATTAGAACACATGAAGAGGACTTTAAGCATTTTTAGGGTCTCCACCTATCCTTATTCCTTGCTGTCTTCTTGAAGCTTTGGAATTTGTCTTTGACAGCACCTCACACCTGACAAACAGGTTCTTACCTGCAATCGAGAGGGAGAATTTCTTGTACAATGTCAGTTTCTGCTGCACCTCGACAATGCACTCCACCCAGTGCTTGGTATATGCCCCAGTATCTCTAAATCTATTCCCAACTCCTTCTGTTAATCAGACTAGACAATGAAAGGAACATCAGTTGCCCAAAGATCATGGGCTTACTTTTGTTAGTTTAGTTTTGAGTTACAACATGGAAACAGGCCCTTCAGCCCACCGAGTCTTCACCAACCAGCGATCTCCGCACACTAACACTATCCTCCACACTAGGGACAATTTACAATTTTTACCAAAGCCAATTAACCTACTAAAACTGCACGTCTTTGGTGTGTGGGAGGAAACTGGAGCACCCGGGGAAACCCATGTGTGTTATGGGGCGAACATAAACTAAAATTCCAAACTAAATTTTCAACTGGCAATGGCAATGAAAAATAGGACTTTCATGACCAGGATTAAAAACTATCGGTAGTATCTGAATCCTATTCAAACCTGAAAAATGCACATTCATAAATTATTATATAGAAACATAGAAAATAGGTGCAGGAGGAGGCTATTCGGCCCTTCGAGCCAGCACCGCCAATCATTGTGATCATGGCTGATCGTCCCCAATCAATAACCCGTGCCTGCCTTCTCCCCATATCCCTTGACTCCACTAGCCCCTAGAGCTCTATCTAATTCTCTCTTAAATCCATCCAGTGATTTGGCCTCCACTGCCCTCTGTGGCAGGGAATTCCATAAATTCACAACTCTGGGCGAAAACGTTTTTTCTCACCTCAGTCTTAAATGACCTCCCCTTTATTCTAAGACTGTGGCCCCTGGTTCTGGACTCGCCCAACATTGGGAACATTTTTCCTGCATCTAGCTTGTCCAGTCCTTTTATAATTTTATGTTTCTATAAAATACCCCCTCATCCTTCTAAACTCCAGTGAATACAAGCCTAGTCTTTTCAATCTTTCCTCATATGACAGTCCCGCCATCCCAGGGATCAATCTCGTGAACCTACGCTGCACTGCCTCAATCACAAGGATGTCCTTCCTCAAATTAGGAGACCAAACTGTACACAATACTCCAGATGTGGTCTCACCAGAGCCCTATACAACTGCAGAAGAACCTCTTTACTCCTATACTGAAATCCTCTTGCTATGAAGGCCAACATTCCATTAGCTTTCTTCACTGCCTGCTGTACCTGCACACCAACTTTCAGTGACCGGTGTACAAGGACACCCAGGTCTCGCTGTACCTCCCCCTTACCTAACCTAACCCCATTTAGATAATAATCTGCCCCCTTGTTTTTGCCGTGAAAGTGGATAACCTCACATTTATCTATATTATACTGCATCTGCCACACATCTGCCCACTCACTCAACCTGTCCAGGTCACCCTGCAACCTCTTAACATCCTCTTCACAGTTCACACTGCCACCCAGCTTTGTGTCATCCGCAAACTTGCTAGTGTTGCTCCTAATTCCCTCTTCCAGATCATTAAAATATATGGTAAACAGTTGCGGCCCCAACACCGAGCCTTGCGGCACTCCACTCGCCACTGCCTGCCATTCTGAAAAGGACCCGTTCACTCCTACTCTTTGCCTCCGGTCTGCCAACCAATTTTCTATCCATGTCAACACCCTACCCCCAATACCATGTGCTCTAATTTTAGTCACCAGTCTCCCGTGCGGGACCTTATTAAAGGCTTTCTGAAAGTCTAGATACACTACATCCACTGGCACCCCTTCATCCATTTTACTTGTCACATCCTCATAAAATTCCAGAAGATTAGTCAAGCATGATTTCCCTATCATAAATCCATGTTGACTTGGACTAATCCTTTCACTGCTATCCAAATGCCCCATTATTATCTCTTTAATAATTGACTCCAGCATCTTTCCCACCACCGGTCAGGCTAACTGGTCTGTAATTCCCCGTTTTCTCTCTCGCTCCTTTCTTGAAAAGTGGGATAACATTAGCTATCCTCCAATCCACAGGAACTGATTATAGATTACAAATGTTTACAAAGAAAATGTCTAAGATAATATTTAAAGTGGAGTTCTAAAAATAAATATTTGTATTTTCATACACCTCATTTGCTTCTACGAATGCATTAAAAAATATCTATATAAATAGGAATATTCATGAATCCTCGTAAATAAAACATCTTGAAGTGTTTTGGTGAAGGTAGATGATTAAAATTTCTAAATGTTTGTTGAGAATGTTTTGAGACTGAATAATCAGAGTGACTTGGAAAGTATGTGCTTATTTTCTTTTCAATTTCTTTGTAGATTGTGAAACCATATCAACGATTAATTCAATTCCCAGACAGAAAGGCTGCCCCTAAACCTAATGGTAAGTGTAATTCAGTAAAGCTTTCTAATCATTTACAGAAAAGATGGATAATGGGTTGGATTTTTATCCCTTGGTATTCATTCATCATCGTTGAAAACATTAGCGACGCAGTGGTGCTGGTTTCCGACAGGCACGGTGATGGACGCACCACACATCTCTGTCCTCCATCCAGCTGGCAAGCTCCTCTTTTGTCTCCACACATGTGTCTTCCGTCAACGTCTTCAGCATCCTCTTGATCGGGCCGTCCCGGGTCACGTCTTCCATGGGTGGGTTCCCACAGCACAACCTTGTTTGCTGGCATTTCTGGGTGGCGGTGACCAGCGAGCCTCATCCTTCTCCACCTGATCTTCTCCGTCAGGGGTGGATTCTCCCCATAGAGTGATGTACCCCTTGGTGACGTGGTCCCTCCAACTGACTATCCCTTGGTATAGTTCTAGCAATCAATTCAGGTCATAGTACGGCGATCAGTTTTGGTCCCCCTATTGCAGGAAAGTTGTGACGCTTTGGAGAGGGTGCAGAGGAGGTGTACCAGAATGCTGCCTGGATCAGAGGGTTTCAGCTATAGGGAGAGGCTGGACAGACTTGGATTGTTTTCTGTGGAACGTTGGAGGCTGAGGGGAGACTTGATAGAAGTATTTCAAATTATTGTAGGCATAGGTAGGATAGATACCCTTTTTCCCCAAGGTGGAAATGTCTAATACTAGAGGGCATAGCTATAAAGTGAGAGGGGGGAAATATAATGAAGATGTGCGGGGCTGGGTTTTTTACACAGAGGGTAATTTAGTTTAGTTTATTATCAGGTAATAATAATAATAATACATTTTATTTATATAGCGCTTTTCAAGGACTCAAAGTCGCTTTACATGGAGAGTCAAAAACAAAACAAAATAGAACAGTAAGACAGAGATGCAAAGGGGAGGGGGACATGGGACTAAGGGTATGCACAGGTGAAGAGATGGGTCTTGAGGTGGGACTGGAGGATGGTGAGGGACTCAGAATACACTCAGGTGTACTGAGGTAAAGTGAAAAGCTTTTTTGTTGTGTCAGCGGAAAGACTATACATGATTGCAATCAAGCCGTGCACAGTGTATAAATACAGGACAAAGGGAATAACGTTTAGGGGTGATGGTGGAGGCACATATGATAGTAGCATTTAAAAAGCTTTTCGATGGGCACATGGCTTTTCAGGAAATGGAGCGATATAGATCACTTGCAGGCAGATGAGATCAGTTCAGCTAGACAACATGTTCGGCTCAAACATAATAATAATACATTTATTTTATATAGCGCTTTAAGGACTCAAAGTCGCTTTACATTGAGAGTCAAGAATAAACAAAACAAAATAGAGCAGTAAGACAGAGATGCAAAGGGGAGGGGGACATGGGACTAAGGGTATGCAGAGGTGAAGAGATGGGTATTGAGGCGGGACTGGAAGATGGTGAGGGACTCAGAATTTCGGATCAGTTGTGGGAGGGAATTCCAGAGCCTGGGAGCTGCCCTGGAGAAGGCTCTGCCTCCAAAAGTGCAGAGGTTTGATTTCGGAGTGGAGAGGAGACCAGCTGATGTGGATCTGAGGGACCGTGAGGGTTGGTAGGGGGAGAGGAGGTCAGTGAGATAAGGGGGGGGCGAAGTTGTTGAGGGCTTTGTAGGTGAGGACCAGGATTTTGTAGGTGATCCGGTGGGAAATGGGAAGCCAGTGAAGTTCTTTGAGAACTGGGGTGATGTGGTGCCAGGATTTGGTGTGGGTAATGAGTCGGGCGGCTGCATTCTGGACCAGTTGGAGTCGGTTGATGTTGCTGGAATTGATTCCAAAGAGAATTATGGGCCTAAGGGCCCGTTCCTGTGTTGCACTGTTCGATGTTCTACATCAGTACCAGCTTGAACAGGGTCTGAAGAAAGGTTTCGGCCGAAACGTCATGTCAAATCAAGTTTATTTGTAACATACGCATACGAGATGTGCAGTGAAATGAAAAGTGGCAATGCATGCGGATTGTGCAAAAAGAAAAAACTACAAAACAGAATAGAACAGAATCAGTAATTACAGGTACACAAAAATGCTGGAGAAACTCAGCGGGTGCAGCAGCATCTATGGAGCGAAGGAAATAGGCAACGTTTTGGGCCAAAACCCTTCTTCAGACATTTTTGTGTACCTTAGATTTTCCAGCATCTGCAGTTCCTTCTTTAACACAACTCAGTAATTACATATTTGTGAGAAAAAAAACAATTAAAAAAAGACACAACACAACAGGAAATTGGTACAGTAAGTTAGTCCCTGGTGAGATAAGAGTTTACAGTCCTAATGGCCTGTGGGAAGAAACTCCTTCTCAACCTCTCTGTTTTTACGGCATGAAAGCGGAGGTGTTTGCCTGACCGTAGCAGCTGGAACAGTCTGTTGCTGGGGTGGAAGGGGTCCCCCATAATGTTGTTGGCTCTGGATCTACACCTTCTGATGTATAGTTCCTGCAGAGGGGCGAGTGCAGTTCCCATTGTGCGTTCGGCCGAACGCACTACTCTCTGCAGAGCCTTCTTGTCCTGGGCAGAGCAGTTCCCAAACCAGATGTCTATCACGTTGCCTATTTCCTTCGCTCCATAGATGCTGCCTCACCCGCTGAGTTTCTCCAGCATTTTTGTCTACCTCCCGCTTGAACAGTGCCTTGATTTTAAAATCTTTTTTTTTCATAGTCCATGTTTCTCTGTGGCCTCGCCGCAATTTCCTATTTTGGTGTCTTCTGGCTTTATCAGTTGTTTTGGCCCCAAATTTGAAGATCTCTCTAAAGTCCTTCTACTTTGACTCTGCCTCTGCCTCCTTTATGATAACCCTTAACACCATCTTCAGATAACCACCCTGTAACACATCCTGTACCCACCCTGACAAAAATACATTTTACATTTGTACGAGAATATGCAAGTAAATTTAACAAGTATATTTCTTTTACTTGTTAAGCATCTTAGGATGATTTTTCATGTTACATATAGGTAAATGTACCAGGGTGGAAATGTCCGACACCAGAGGGCGTAGCTATAAGGTGAGACGGAGAAAGTTTAATGCAGTTTTTTATACAGATGGTGATAGGTGATTACACATATTGCCAGGGGTGGTGGTGGTGGAGGCAGATACCACAGAGGGGTTGAAGAGGCTTTTAGATAGGCACATGGGAGTGCAGGGAATAGAGGGATATGGATCATGTGCAGGCAGATGAGATCAATTCAGCTTGGCATCATGTTCGGCGCAAACATGGTGGGCCTGTCCTGTGCTGTACAGTTCTATGTCCTGTGTGTACTGCTTTAGAACTATTATAGAAACATAGAAAATAGGTGCAGGAGTGGGTCATTTGGCCCTTCAAGCCAGCACCGCCATTCAATATGATCATGGCTGATCATCCAAAATCAGTACCCCGTTCCTGCTTTCTCCCCATATCACTTGTTTCCGTTGGGGTGGGAGATTGCAACCTTCACGTGGTCCACCCTGTTTCGACGAATGCAATCAACCTGGTGTGCACAAACAGAAGATCAAACAGAACAAGTTGTCTTTAGGCTGTGCACACCACACGCAAGAAGAAGAAGACTTGTTTCCATTAGCCCTAAGAGCTAAATCTATCTCTCTCTTGATTACATCCAGTGAATTGGCCTCCACTACCTTCTGTGGCAGAGAATTCCACAGATTCACAACTCTCTGGGTGAAAAAGATTTTACTCATCTCTGTCCTAAATAGCCTACCCCTTATTCTTAGACTGTGGCCCCTGGTTCTGGATTCCCCCAACTAGCCTCTCCAATCGCTTAAGAATTTTACATGTTTCTATAAGATCCCCACTCATCCTTCTAAATTCCTGTGAATACAAGCCCAGTCGACCCATTCTTTCATCATATGTCTCGTTACAGTGGTTACCCATTTGACAATAGACAATAGGTGCAGGAGTAGGCCATTTGGCCCTTCGAGCCAGAACCGCCATTCAATGTGATCATGGCTGATCATCCCCAATCAGTACCTCGTTCCTGCCTTCTCCCCATATCCCCTGACTCCGCTATTTTTAATAGCCCTATCTAGCTCTCTCTTGAAAGCATCCAGAGAACCCGCCTCCACCGCCCTCTGAGGCAGAGAATTCCACAGACTCACCACTCTCTGTGAGAAAAAGAGTTTCCTCGTCTCCGTTCTAAATGGCCTACTCTTTTTTCTTCTCTTTTCCCCCAATTTATTTATTTATTTATTAGAAGCATTGTACATACATCTTAATCATGATATGCAACATAATCCATTTTGTGTACAACTTCTCTTTCTTTTTAAACTTTAACCTGTAATAGAAAAAGAGAAAAGAGAAAGAAGAGAAGAATGAGGATAGTAGTGAAGTGTAGTCCGCAGTAGTTGGCGTTAAATGAATGATGATGGTTAAGTAGACTGCGTGCTTGAGAATGTGAAAAAAAAGGAAAGAAAAAAGAAAAGAAAACAGGCCCCAAAGAGAAGAGGGCCTTAAGAAGGGAAAGGAAATAAGTAAAAAATCCAAAGAAGGTAGAGCTAAACAAATAAGAAAGGGAATTTGCCTAATTCATAACGATTCACACCCATCACCTAGTTCTAAAACAATAACTTTCTAGGGTTATGCTGCACCATATTATACTTGTAACAAATCAATAAAAGGTGACCATATTTTAAAGAATTGTTCTTGTTTTCCTGCTAGAACGAGTCTCATTTCCTCGAGATGTAATATTTCCGACATATTTGTGATCCACATTTTAAACGTTGGGATAGGAGCGTTTTTCCAGAATTTAAGTATGTTTTTTTGCCGTCATGAAACCATAGTTTTGGAAACATCTTTGAAATATAGTTAGTTCAGAACAGGCTTCGCTTGCTCCGAAAATAATCAATTCTGTATTTGGGTCCAGTCTTAATTTAAATATTTTTGAAAAGCTTTCAAAAATGTCCTTCCAAAATTTCTGAAGTTTTGCACAGGAAACAAATGAGTGTGCTATTGTTGCCTCTTTAGTTAGGCACTTATCACAGATGGGAGAGACATTTGGAAAGATTTTATTTAGTTTTGTTTTTGAGTAATATAATCTGTGTACAATTTTAAATTGGATCAATGTGTGTCTAACATTAATCGAACATTTGTGTACATATGACACATAATCTTCCCATCTGTCCTTGGGAATTTCTATAGCCAATTCTTGTTCCCATTCTATTCTTATACCTTCTGTCGAAGGTATATCTATATTTACAATAGTATTATAAATATATGATGTTGAATGGTCCACTCTTTATTCTTAAACTGTGGCCCCTGGTTCTGGACTCCCCCAACATCGGGAACATGTTTCCTGCCTCTAGCGTGTCCAAGCCCTTAACAATCTTAAATGTTTCAATGAGATATCCTCTCATCCTTCTAAACTCCAGAGTGTACAAGCCCAGCCGCTCCATTCTCTCAGCATATGACAATCCCGCCATCCCGGGAATTAACCTTGTAAACCTACGCTGCACTCCCTCAATAGCAAGAATGTCCTTCCTCAAATTAGGGGGCCAAAACTGCATACAATACTCCAGGTGTGGTCTCACTAGGGCTCTGTACAACTGCAGAAAGTGTACCATGGCATTTCATGGCCTTGCAAACAAAATCATAAGTTCATAGGTGATGGGAGTAGAATTATGCCATCCGGCCCATCAAGTCCACTCTGCCATTAAATCGTGCTTAATCTATCTTTCCTTCTTAACCCCAATCTCCTGGCTTCTCCCTATAACCCGGTCACCTACAAATGGGGGGGAAAAATTGACAGCAAGCCAAAGATGGAAATATTCGGATGTCCAACTCAAGGTTTGTAATTTGTAAGCAGGGTCTTTCAGAGAATGAGGGAGCTGGAGTGGTTTCGGGAGAGAACATCCGAGCTTGCGGTTTGTGTGACTCGTGTTCAAGGGCAGGCCAAATAAAGTCAGAACTGTGCATGAGGCCAGAAATAGAGGAACACGGTGTTTGATGGGGAGAGAAGTCATGCAGAAATGCCTTGTCCCTCCCAGCAGCTGATGCGTGCAGCAGCTGGTAAATCCATCCCTAATGATCCCACTCATTGACATCATCATCATCATCATCATCGTTGAAAACATCAACGGGCACGGTGCCTTACAATGCTATGTACGACAGTGATCACAACTTCTACTGAAGTGTGGATGGCCGTTGGCTCGCTAGGAGCTCATCCACCCTTTGACAGGTCTTGTTTTTGGTCCTGCTGTGGGTCCACAGCCCCCTCCTCACCCGGCAAACCAGGTGGGGGAGACGGTTTAGTCGCCGACTATCCGACCATGGAGCAGGTAGCACGAGATTATATGGTACCCATGGCGGGGGGGGGGGGGGGGGGGGGAGTCCCCCGAACTGATCGTAGATGATCCCACTGGTGTCCCAAATGCTCGTCCATATGTATGGGATGCCCATTAGTTGGGTGTTCATTTCTTTACTTAACATAACAGGTTTATTTGTTAAGGGGTGGCACTGTGGCGCAGCGTAGAGTTGCTGCCTTATAGCGCCAGAGACCCGAGTTGGATCTTAATTACGGGTGGTGTCGGTACAGAATTTGTACGATCTCCCTGTGACCGCACGGGGTTTTTCCGGGTGCTCTGGTTTCCTCCTACATTCCAGAGACGTGCATTCCAGAGACGTGCAGGTTTGTAGGTTAATTGGCTGCTGTAAAAACATTCCTAGTGTGTAGAATATAACTAGTGTTTGGTTGATTACTGGTCCGCATGTATCTGGTCTCGGTGAGACAAAGTTTAGTTTAGTTTAGAGATATTGCCCGGAAACAGGCCCTTCGGCCCACCGGGTCCGTGCCGACCAGCAATCCCCGCACAATAACACTATCCAACACCCACTGGGGACAATATTTACATTTACCAAGCCAATTAACCCACAAACCTGGACGTCTTTGGAGTGTGGGAGGAAACCGAAGATCTCGGAGAAAACTCACACAGATCACGGGGAGAATGTACAAACTCCGTACAGACAGCACCCGTAGTCAGGATCGAACCCGGGTCTCTGTTTCCACACTGTATCTCTAAAAACTAAAACAAAACACGGGGAGATTTTATAAAGTGATTGAAAAAATGCTGATTATTTATCACCATATATAATGATCCACCTGGTTGCAGTAGAACAGCTACTCTTGTGGGTTGAAGTTTGCATTGACCATATCTTGTGGCAGAGAAGAAGTTGGGTGCTGTACTGTGGCTTGTTCAATGATTTTGATTCTTGTTTTTTAGTGCGTGAAGCTCTCAAATCAATGTCTGTATCAATCCAGGGACAGCAGCCAACAACAACAGCAACAAGTTCCGTTTCTTCAGCCAGTGTCCCCGTTAGCAAATTGTCTGGCACACGTGACACTATCGAAATAATAAGAGCTCTGCCGCAGAAATACAGAAGATTACCTATTTCACAAGAAGAAATGGAGTACATCCAGGTGAGTGCGGGCGCACTAGATGAAATTAGGTTTACTCTTCACAACATTGTAAGAGCTACAGGTGCGTAGTTATTATATGACTTAGGAAATGAACTTATGAATGATGCGAGCATGGGTTTATCCTTGCCCGTCAATGGTGAAAACTGAGACTTGCTGAGGTCCTGTCTTAATGCTAGAAAGCTGCTTGAAAGCTGTGGCGAACTCCACCAGCAGAATAGAACTAAGGATTAAGATGCTGCTGGAACTATAACATAACTGAAACCAGCTTGTACATTTGTTCCCATCTGCTCAGACTTCTTTTTATCCAAACAACTACGCTGTTTTCAATAAATTCAATAATGCATTTAAATGAATTAATAATTTATTTAGATAAATGTCTTCAATTATTAAAATAATTCAACATGAATTGAATTTTGTAATACAATTGGCATTGCAGAATGCGAATGCCTCATCGTGCAACTAGGCTCTCTTACTTAGCACTTTATCAAGGTTTTGGAAATAGATCTGTACAAAATCTACCACATGACCTATGTTTTTTCCCCCCCACAAAATGTATACTCTAGTCTTCAGAATCTGACCTTTACCTTTCAAAGATTTCTGATGTAATTCACAGTTTATTAGTTCTCTAGTGTAAAAGGAATAATGATAAAAACATGCACCTTACCAAAATATTCATGTGTACAGTTATAAGAGTAGCTAAGAAGAAAAATGAAAGGTGCTCTTCTTGTGCTATGATTTATTTCTAAATTTGCAGTTTGTACTGAATTACAGAAAACTGATTGCGCTGATTATAATCAATATTTTGACTGGGTTCTGCTTCTCAATGTGAAACAATGTTTAGTTTATTGTCGCGCGATCCGAGGTACAGTGAAAAGCGTTTGTTGCGTGCTAACCAGCCAGAGGATAGACCGGAGGGCCGAATGGCCTACTCCTGCACCTATTGTCTATTGTCTATAATACATGATTACAATCGAGCCATTCACAGTGTACGCAATATTGCATTTTAGTTAAGTTTTTTCCAAAGTAAATGACCCAAGTAATTTGGCCTTTCCTGCTCAACTTAATCCTTTATGTTCAAGATCGAATTCTGAGTTTGACTTGAATGAGCTACATCGGTTTTAAATCCGTCTTATTTCTCTCTGGGGTTTTCCTGTAATGCAAGTAATCAGTCTGTGTTCTATTATCTGAATTGGTGCTTGGATTGGATAATATTTCCGACTGGGATTGAAAGTGATTTAATTATCGATTTGAATATAATTGTACACAGCTTGTTTTGGGAACAGCTCCACGCACGACCGTAAGAAATTGCAGCGAATTGTGGATGCAGCCCAGGCCATCACACAAACCAACCTCCCTTCTATTGATTCCATTTATACCTCACGCTGCCTCGGCAAGGTCGCACCCTGGCCACTCCCTCTTCTCCCCTCTCCCATCAGGCAAAAGGTACAGAAGTGTGAAAACGCACACCACCAGATTCAGGGACTGTTTCTTCCCAGTTGTTATCAGGCAAATTGAATCATCCTATCACAACCAGGTAGTCCTGAACTACTATCTACCTCTTTGATGATCTTGGACTATCCTTGACTGGCTTTACCGTGCACTAAATGTTATTCCCTGATCATGTATCTATACATTGTAATTGGATTGATTGTAATCATGTATTGTCTTCCTGCTGATTGGTTAGCACGCAACAAAAAGCTTTTCACTGTACCTCAGTACACGTGACAATAAACTAAACTGAACTGAAACGGAACTGTAGTATGGATTAGTTTTATACAGATTGAGTACCTTGGTAATGGTATGGTAATTTTGTTTTACAGCGTGGTGGACCCGAGTAGGATCCATTGGCTTGTTTCTCTCATCCATCAGTGACCATACGGTGATTTGTTCATTTCCAAGCGGCACACACTCCGTGTTACAGCGTTTTTGTAAGGAATTTAAACCATTGCACTGACGACAAGTTCTTAGAATGAATGTACATCCATGAATGTTCAATAAACGCTGAAGAGTTGTCACAATTTATAAAAGTAGAAATATCTTGATGTTTTCCCCAAATTGCGTTCAGTAATTTTCATAAGAACGATTTGGTGAAATTAAAAATCCTTTACACGGTTCTGTTCAGTAAAATTCGCTAAGCAAATTATTTTGTGCATAAATATCTTCCAGACTATAATTTGATTTTGTTGAATTTAACTGCATTTTAATTGCCAGGTCTCAAATATAAGTGGTTTCAAAACATAAATGGGACAGCCCTACTTTTCAGACATTTTAATATAATTCCATCCAATTGTTTTTACAACTTGGGTGGGGAATTTGGAATGCATTTTTCAATAACTTGTGTGTATCATGATGGATCTAAAAAAAAATGCTATTGACTCCACTAATTTAAAAGCCCAAGGAAATATTTACTTGGCATATTGTCAACGGTCAATTTAAATGTAAAAGGTTTAAGTGCCTAGCTCTGCTTAAAGTCCTATGTTTGCCAGGTGTTGCTATATATTTTTTCGTAAGATAAATTTAAATATATTGCTGAGAGAAACTGTAAATCGTGGAGTCAAACAAGATTCAGCTGTGTTTGAATAAAGATTTATGGTGCAGTAATGTGACAATTTGGAAAGTAGAAAATTATAGATATAAGACTTAATAACGATATCATCATGTACACATGAAAATGTTATTGCATCAGTCCATAGAACTGAAGAGTTATTTTAATGTAAAATGGGGAAAGGTAAAGCACTATTGTAAATAAACATAGGAGTATAAAACTGCATAATGTACTTTTACTGCCATATACTTTTGTTCAACAAAATATCATTACAAATCAAGGAATTTAAATTGATTAAAGTGACTTAATTGACTCATGCATCTTTCTGGTGTGAAACGTGAACACAATTTACTGATTTGCATCGGCATCAGACTGCATGACTTTTCATCAAAAGTCTGATTTCTCTCAAATTTTAAACATCTGATTTTATTTGGAAACATTCTTCTTCATCGAACTGGGAAGTTTAAAGAATTCAAATCCTTTAAAGTGTTAGGGTTCGCAGAAGGGTTTGTAGTCTGAAGCAGGGTCTTGACCCGATACGTCACCCATTCCTTCTCTCCGGAGATGCTACCTGACCCGCTGAGTTACTCCAGCATTTTGTTTCTATCTTCAGTATAAACCAGCATCTGCAGTTCCTTCCTGCACACAGGGTTTGTAGTTTAATTGGCCTCTATAAATTGCCTCGTGTGTAATAGTAGGTATGAAAATGGGAAAACATAGAACTTAAGTGATCGACGGTCCGCCTGTACTTGGTGGGCCAAAGCGCCTGTTTCCATGCTGTATCTTTTACTCAGTCAATTATAGTAACATATCTAAAGATGAGTTGCTTCCCACTACAATATTTTATTGCCACAGTGGGTGGGTAAATGACGAACAGGAAATCGTAAAAGTTTTCAATTAATTGTAATATAATTCCCAAAGATGCCCTGTTATTATCATTGAGAATATATACTATATTCACCACTGTAGTTACATTATGTTTGAATGATTTGTGCTAAATTTTATTTTATGCTGCTTTTAATTCACAAGTTTATTTATCTTCCTAATCTGGGATTTGCATTATCACTATAGCCAAGCCACACATACAGCCATCGTCTGATCTTCAAAGAAATGATTTTTAAAAATGTGCTATTAGAAAATAATTGTAACAGTTCTTAATATGGTTATATTGCATTTCCTTGGAGAGAAGGAATGAGTGACGTTTCGGGTCGAAACCCTTCTTCAGACCCGAAACAGACTCGACCCGAAACATCACCCATTCCATCTCTCCACAGATGCTGCCTGCCCCGCTGTGTTACTCCAGGTTTTTGTGTCTATTTTGCAGTTTAAATCAACATCTGCAGTTCCTTCCTTTACATATTGTATTTCTTTCATTGACTCCTTTATTTTACTTTAATTTTTTTCTCTCATATTAAATTATCCTGATATTTCATAATTGACTAAACTAAGCGCGGACCCGTTGGGTCTGCTCCCCAACGCAATATTCCACCACTCACCCGTTCCCTCAACGCAATATTCAACCACTCATGAATAGCCGCTAACTGCGCAGGTGCGGCTCATTTCCCCTCATCCCCCAGAACTCCCTCCCCCTCCTCTTCACCCTCCCTTTCCCCTCTCCTCTTATCCCTCCCTCACCTCTCCCTCCCCTTTCCCCTACCGAGTCATTCCCTCCCTCCCTCCATAACTCCTTTCCCCTCCCTACCCGCTTCTATCCCTCAATCCTCACCTCCCCCTATGCCCCCCACTATCCCTCCTCACCTCCCTCACTGCCCTCCTCTCCCTCTTCCCCACTCCCTACCTCCCCGACTCTCTCCCTCTCTTCCCCCACATCCCCCACCCTTCCTCCTCACCTCCCCCACTTTCTCCCCACTCCCTCCCTACCCCCTCCTCTCCCTCAATCCTCAAACTCACCTCCCCAGGATCTTTCCCCTCTCCTCATCCCCTCTCCCAATCCCTCCTTCACCTCTCCCTCCCTCTAATTCCCCATACCCTCAGTCACTCCCTCCCTCCCTCCATAAAAAGCAGCATCTGCAGTTCCTTCCTCCACAGGTCATTCATTGTTAGCTGTGGTTTAGACCCCTTTGACTTGAAGATTGGACCAGTTTGCATTGTGTGTGTGAGTTACTCAAACTCCGCGCAAACTGCTCGGCCACGCTGCAACCCGACTCTCCCTTCCTCCCTCCCTCTGCCCACTTGGGCTCAGCCGCCGCTCGGCCCATTCCCGTCCTGTCCGACCGTCTGCTGCTGCAGCTCGGCCCGTCCCTGCACTTCCCGCCAGCTGCTGCCACTGGTCCCGTCCCCGCCCTGCCCACCTCGCTGCCGGGCCGGGCCGCGGGGGGCGATGGAGTCACTGATCGTCACGGTGGGCACCACGAGTTTCCACGAGCTGGTGGAGGAGATCTTCGAGAGGCCCGTGAGGGTGAGTTACCGCAGCGGTGGAGGAGACGGATGGTCGCAGCCATTCACCCAGGGGACGGGTAGACAGGACTGCTATTGCCGCAGCGGGCGGGGTAGAGGGGTGAGTGAGGGAGAGAGAGACGGGACCAGGGCCTCCACTGAACCCCTCCCCCCCGCGGCCGCCGCTGGTGGTGGGGAGACGGTAGACAAGTTACTGTGAGGAGGGGAGAGAGGAGTTTGTGAGTGAGGCGGGAGAGGCCGTGGTGCAAAAAAAGGCGTCGCCGTCCCGGCCATGGTGCTGAGTGACAGGAGAGGATACCAATCTGCGCATGTGCGGTTTTAAAGATTTTTAAACCTTAATAACTTTTAAAATATATTATCGATCGGAACAAAACTAGTTGCACTTGCAGCACAGGAGAATGGTGAGTAGGTGGCGAAAAATCGTAGCGCTATCGTGTACCGTTTTTGCACAAATAGAAAAAACACGCAAACCGGTAGAGCACAAGATCACAGTTTTAGTTACGTATAGATAGATAGATAGATTTTCAAGAAAAGTTAGAGTAGCAAGAAAAATAACATTGGACACCTGCACCTTCACAATTAGCAAATGTTAGTGATTTTGGAATTTGGAAAATGTGTTGCATTCCATGCTGAATTAACCAGGCTGGCAGAATGGCACAGCTGGTAGAACTGCTGCCTTACAGCGCTAGAGCGCCAGAGATATAGGTTTAATCCTGATCTCGGGTGCTGTCTATGGAATTTGCACAATCTCCCTGTGACGGCATTGGTTTTCTGGATTCCTCCCACATCCCAAAGATGTGCAGAGTTGCGGATTAATTTGCAAATTGCCCTTTGTAAGTCTGGAATGAGAAAGTGAGATAGCATAGAATTAGGCACTGTGGCGCAGTGGTAGAGTTCCTGCCTTACAGCGCCAGAGACCCAGATTCAATCCTGACCACGAATGCTGTTTGCATGGAGTTTGTACGTTCTCCTTGTGACCTGCGTGGGTTTTCTCTGAGTGCTTCAGTTTCCTCCCATACTCCAAAGATGTGCTGGTTTGTAGCTTTTTGTGTATTTATTGTGCTATTTATAGTGTTTACTCGGTGCGCTTCATGTGAATAAGGGATTTCACTCCAAGCTGGTGTAGATGACAATAAATAATCTGAATCTGATTCTGACCTATAATGTTTGCTCCAATCCAAATTATCACCAAAGCATCTAGATCCCTCTGAATTTTACCCATTTAGTCTCTCACCATTTAGATAGTAATATGTAAAGATCATAGAGCTAATCTGCAGTGCACTTGTTTTGACCATAATGTCTTGATTGCAAACAATAAGTCGATCAGTAGTATGGAATGCAAATTCAATGCTAGCATTGATATCAAGAGGACTGGAATACAAAAACAAGAGATGTAATGCTGAGGCTCTATAAGGCGCTGGTCAGGCCGCATTTGGGGTACTGTGAGCAGATTTGGTCCCTATATCGGAGGAAGGATGTGCTGGCTCTGGAGGGTCCAAAGGGGGTTTACAAGAATGATTCCAGGAATGAGTGGGTGAGCATATGATGAGCATTTGATGGCACTGGGCTGTCAAATTCCTCCAGTTTGATGACCTCGAAAAGATCATCCACACATTTATCTCCTCCCGCCTCGATTACTGCAACTCCCTCTACACTGGCATCAGCCAATCTTCTGTCCCACCTGCAACTGGTCCAAAACGCTGCAGCGAGACTCCTGACGGGCACCCGAAAAAGGGACCACATCACCCCGATTCTGGCCTCTCTCCACTGGCTTCCTGTGCGGTTCCGAATAAATTTCAAGATCCTTCGTTATGTTTAACGGGCTTGCCCCCACCTACATCAAAAGTCTGCCTACCCACCACACCACCTCCAGGTCCCTCAGATCGGCCGACTTGGGGTTACTGAACATCCATAGGCATAAGCTCAGGGGCGACCGCGCCTTTGCGGTTGCAGCTCCTAGACTGTGGAACAGCATCCCTCTTCCCATCAGAACTGCCCTCTCCATCGACTCTTTTAAGTCGAGACTTAAAACTCATCTTTACTCTCAAGCCTTTCTTGACGTCCTCTGAGGGAGGGCTATATGTATTTATGTATGTACTTAATCTATGAACCACTGTTGTATAATGTTAGTACCTCCACCAATGTAAAGCACTTTGGTCAACGAGAGTTGTTTAAAAAAACATGTGCTATAGAAATAAAAGTGACTTGATTAACTCTAATCGCTGGAGTTTAGAAGGATGAGGGGGAACCTCACTGAAACTTACAGAATAATGAAAGGCATAGATAGAGTGGATGTGGAAAGGATGTTTCCACTGGTGGGAGAGTCTAGGACCAGAGGTCATAGAATCAGAATTAAAGGGCGCTCTTTTAGAAAGGAGGTGAGGAGGAACTTCTTTAGTCAGAGGGTAGTTAATGTGTGGAACTCATTGCCACAGAGGGCTGTGGAGGCTGTCAGTGGATATTTTTAAGGCAGAGAGACAAATTCTTGATTACGAGTGTCAAGGGTTATTGGGAGAAGGCTGGAGAATGGGATTAGGAGGCAAAGATCAGGCATGATTGAATGGCGGAGCGGACTCGATGGGCCGAATGGCCTAATTCTACTCCTAGAACTTGTGAACGTTTTGAAGTTGAGAAGTCTGTGAATGTTCTTTTAATCTATTTACTCTATTTTTTAATCATGCTCTGTTGCTGGCTTGACTGTTGACCAAAGATCCAATAGTGAGCAAGATAGTCCACTCCTGCTAAATCCAATGGGCTGACGTGTAGTACGCAACGGAGCGGAACGTCGGCCTTTTCTTCAGCCATTTCAGTAACCCGACCCGACTGGTTATCCCTCTCGCGTTGCGGGGGAACAGTTTGTGTGTGTGTGATGTAGGGTTAGATTCATAATTCATAATTCTGTTAATTCATAATTCTGTTATTTTTTGTCGATGATTAATATGTTAATTTATAATTCTGTTAATTTAAAACAAACAAATTTAATGGCTCATGCGCTGTGTTTGAGTTGATTTTTGTATTAAATTTGCACTCTGTAATTCATCTAATCACACTGTTCACAACTAAGGTATTTGGTAAAATAATAGCAATATGAAGATTCCAGTTGCTCTTGGAATGTTCCTTAATAGTTTTTAGTGTCTATGGAATTGCTTTTCAGCATCATCAAGGACCCACACCATCCTGGCCACACACTCATCTCCCTGCTACCTTCAGGTAGAAGGTACATGAGCCTGAGGACTGCAACGTCCAGGTTCAGGAATAGCTACTTCCCCACAGCCATCAGGCCATTAAACTCAACTGAAACAAAACATTAATATACCATTATCTGAACATTAATAGACCAGTATCTGTTTATTTGCATTTTATCTGTTTATTTATTCATGTGTGTATATATTTATATATATATGGTATATGGACACACTGATCTGTTCTGTATTCATGCCTACTATATTCTGTTGTGCTGAAGCAAAGCAAGAATTTCATTGTCCCATCTGGGACACATGACAATAAACTCTCTTGAATCTTGAAATGGGTCTGGTCTTCCCAATAGTCAGAGAGTGGATGAGATCTGTCTGTAATGGTGGGGTTAGCTAAATGAAGTATTTGACAAAATAATTTATTGAAGAAGGAACTGCAGATGCTGGAGAATCGAAGGTAGACAAAAGTGCTGGAGAAACTCAGCGGGTGCGGCAGCATCTATGGAGCGAAGCAAATAGGCAACGTTTCGGGCCGAACCCTTTCTTCAGATTGATGTAGGGTGGGGGGGGGGAAGAAGAAAGGAAGAGCAGGAGCCAGAGGGCTGAGGGAGAACTGAGAAGGGGAGGAGACAAATAAGGGCCACTGGAAATTGGAGAAGTCAATGTTCATGCCGCTAGGGTGCAAACTGCCCAAGGGGAATATGCTCCTCCAATTTCCGGTGGTGCTCACTCTGGCCATGGAGGAGGCCCAGGACAGAAAGGTGAGATTCGGAATGGGAGGGGGAGTTGAAGTGCTGAGTCACCGGGAGACCAGGTAGGTTATTGCGGACCGAGCGGAGGTGTTCGGCGAAACGATCGGCAAGCCTACGCTTGGTCTCACCGATGTAGATCAGTTGACATCTAGAGCAGCGAATGCAATAGATGAGGTTGGAGGAGGTGCAGGTGAACCTCTGTCGCACCTGGAACGACTGCTTGGGTCCTTGAATGGAGTCGAGGGGGGAGGTAAAACGACAAGTGAAGCATTTCTTGCGGCTGCAAGGGAAAGTGCCCGGGGAGGGGGTGGTGCCGGTGGGAAGGGAAGAATTGACCAGGGAGTTACGGAGGGAGCAGTCTTTGCGGAAAGCAGACGGGGGAGATGGGAAGATGTGGCAAAGATGTGGTAAAGAAAGCTTTTGGTGTGCTGGCCTTTATAAATCAGAGCATTGAATATAGAAGTTGGGATGTAATGTTAAAATTGTACAAGGCATTGGTGAGGCCAATTCTGGAGTATGGAGTACAATTTTGGTCGCCTAATTATAGGAAGGATGTCAACAAAATAGAGAGAGTACAGAGGAGATTTACTAGAATGTTGCCTGGGTTTCAGCAACTAAGTTACAGAGAAAGGTTGAACAAGTTAGGTCTTTATTCTTTGGAGCGCAGAAGGTTAAGAGGGGACTTGATAGAGGTCTTTAAAATTATGAGCGGGTTAGACAGAGTGGACGTGGATAAGCTTTTCCCATTGAGAGTAGGGAAGATTCAAACAAGGGGACATGACTTGAGAATTAAGGGACAGAAGTTTAGGGGGAACATTAGGGGGAACTTCTTCACTCAGAGAGTGGTAGCTGTGTGGAATGAGCTTCCAGTGGAAGTGGTGGAGGCAGGTTCGATGTTATCCTTTAAAAATAGATTGGATGGGTATATGGACGGGAAAGGAATGGAGGGTTATGGTCTGAGTGCAGGTAGATGGGACTAGGGGGAAGTATTTTATTTTTAATTAAAAAAAAAAAAAAAAAATTTTAAATGTTCGGCACGGACTTGAAGGGCCGAGATGGCCTGTTTCCGTGCTGTTATGGTTATATGGTTATATATATGGTTATATGGTGGCGAGTGGTGGGGTCACGTTGGAGGTGGCAAAAATGACGGAGGACTATTTGTTGTATGTGACGGCCGGTAGGGTGGAAGGTGAGGACTAGGGGGCCTCTGCCCTTTTTACGAGTGGGGGGGATGGGGAGAGAGAGCAGTGTTACGGGGTATGGAAGAGACCCTGGTGAGAGCCTCATCTATAGTGGGGGAGGGGAACCCCCGTTCCTTGAAGAATTAGGACATTTCCGATTAACAAATGATGTATAACTTTAGGATGATTTTATTCAGCGACCATACAACTGATTAGATTGTGTAGGAAAGAACACACATACACACACATATATGAATGTGATATAGATGATATCTTTGAGATCCGCACTCTTCTGAAGACCAGACACTGGGCATTCATGTCTGATGATACAGTGGTCTACAAGAAGTGCAGATACGACCTTGGTAAGGCCATCAAAAAGGCCAAAAGGGACTTCTGCTCCAAACTGAAGGAAGGGACAGATGTTCGGCAGCTGTGGCGGGGCCTGAATGCAATCACCTCCTACAAGGCGAAACTCTCTTGAATCTTGATGTATATAATCATATAACACACACATATATATTTCGCCAGATTATTATATATAATGATTAACTTTATTTCGCACTCAAGGCCCAGACAGGGGACAACATTACATAAAAATACATTGCAAACCTCCCCACAACTTTAAAAATCCTTAAAAAGTGCCATCAGAGACAGTACCTACTCAGGAAGCTGAAGTCATTTGGGATTAACAAAGACATTCTCACCACATTCTACTACGCATTCATTGAAAATGTAATAACTTTCTCTTTCACTAGCTGGTTCCACTCCATCACCCTGCAAAACAGAAACCGCCTGTTGAATGTGGTCAAGGTCTGCTCAAAAATCATTGAGCAGCCCGTCCGAACTCTCGCTGCTCTATGCGACCAACAGTCTGGGAGGTTGACACGCAGGATTCTTCAGGACCCCTCTCACATCCTGTTTCCTGAGTTTGAGTGGCTCCCCTCAGGACGCAGACTTCGCTGTCCGGGTTGCCGGACACAGAGGAGGAAGGCAACCTTCATCCCCAGGGCTGTCCTGCTTTTTAATGCTGATCACTGACTCGAACATGTGAAGTGAAATGGCCTTCTATATGCACTTTCTGGTTGAAGCAGTAAGGAAGCACTTTAGAGGATGTTACTATGTGTTGAAGATTATTACTATGTGTTGAATGTAGATGTGCTGTGTGTGTTGTGTGATTGTGCAGTGTGTCTGTGAGATGCGTGTGTTGGTTGATTGTGCAGTATGCGTGCTGCTTATGTTTGTTGATTGTGTCTCTTTTTTTTTTAGAAGCTACTGTAATGCGCCCTTTTAAATTGCCCCTCGGGGACGAATAAAGTGCTTTGTATTGTATTGTATTGTAAACCTCCCCACAACTTTACCCTGGTGTCCCAGCCATGCTGATCCGGCCCAGACTCCCCACCCGCTGTGGAAGGAACATAGGCATCTTTTTGCTTTTAATTAAGAGGCAGAAAGAAAATGAGGAGAAGATTTTTACCAAAGATCTTTGATTTTTACGAGGATGTCAAAAATATCAAAAATAGTCTACCTGCCGACCTAGACCCACTGCAGTTCGCCTACAGAGCCAACCGATCCACAGAGGACGCAGTCTCAACAACACTGAACCTCGTACTGTCACACCTTGATCGGAAAAATACTTATGCCAGGATCCTCTTCATAGACTTCAGCTCTGCTTTTAATACAATCATTCCGCAGCAGCTGGTGGAGAAGTTGGAGCTATTGGGGGTTGATGCTGGCACATGTAACTGGGTCCTGAACTTTCTATCGCAACGGCAGCAGACAGTCAGGGTGGGCAGTAGGACATCAAAAACCA
Source organism: Malacoraja senta (assembly GCA_038087875.1). NCBI lineage: Eukaryota > Metazoa > Chordata > Chondrichthyes > Rajiformes > Rajidae > Malacoraja > Malacoraja senta. Next base: position 218,312,637 of record CM075977.1, on the reverse strand, counting down.
TAGCCGTGAGCACTGGCTCGCCCCAAGGCTGTGGCCTAAGCCCCCTGCTGTTTAGTCTGCTAACACATGACTGTACTGCTAGACTCAACAACAACTTCATCAACAAATTCGCTGATGACACAACAGTGGTGGGTCTCATCAGTGACAATGATGAGTCGGCGTACAGGATGGAGGTGGAGCTGCTCACAGGATGGTGCAAATCCCACAACCTCATTCTCAACGTGGGAAAAACTAAGGAGATGGTGGTTGACTTCAGGAGGGCGGGAAAACAACACCATACACCTCTGCACATCGATGGAGCTGATGTGGAAAGGGTCAACAGCGTGAAGTTCCTAGGACTCCACCTGTCAGATGACCTGACGTCCACGACCAACACCACAGCACTGGTCAAGAGAGCCCAGCAGCGACTACACCCTCTCCGAAGACTACGTAAAGCAGGTCTCCCCACTACACACCTACGATTTTTTTATAGGGGGACAATCGAGAGCACATTAACCTACGGCATCACTTCCTGGTTCGGGAGCTGCAAGGCGTACGAACGGCACCAACTAGACAGGATTGTGAAGACCGCCAGCAGGATTATTGGTGCTCCACTCCCTTTCCTGCTGGACATATACAGGAAGAGATGTATCAGCAGAGCCATCTCCATCATCAAAGACCCCTACCACCCATTGCATCACATATTCTCCATCCTGCCATCTGGGAAGAGGTACAGGAGCATTAGGTGCAAAACCAGCAGGATGCTCCTCAGCTTCTTCCCGCAGGTTATAAGACTGATAAACGGACTTTGCCCCCTGCCAAAGTATCGTGCACCAACCACCAACCTGGACACACTGCAGCAGAGCCACTGTCGTGCCGCTGCCGATCGGAACGCCTGTTGATGTTTAGTAGAGAGTAGAGTGTTCATTTGTTCATGATATATGTATTTTTACTTCTATTTATTTTTTACTGCACACACTGAAATGGACACTGGTTGAGGAATGTTTTTTTGTTTCCTCTGGGTATGTGAATACTCAGGAAATGACAATAAAGATATACAATACAATACAATACAATACAATGTTTCCGTAACCGGCCTCCGACTCCGCACTAATATCTTTGCTCCGCTATGGGATATTTGCTGTTGTCTAGGCGACCAGCGCCGACTTCCGGTCGAGCCGCGGCTTCCGAATGGCCGGCGTGCGGAAGTGACGACGAGAAGGGGCGGAAGTGGCTGTGGTGAGGGGGGCGGAGGAGTCTGTGGTGAGAGAGGGGGGCGGAAGTTGACGTGATGAAGGGGGCGGAAGTTGACGTGGTGAGAGAGGGGGGCGGAAGTTGACGTGGTGAGAGAGATGGGGGCGGGCGTTGACGTGGTGAGAGAGGGGGGCGGGCGTTGACGTGGTGAGAGAGATGGGGGCGGGCGTTGACGTGGTGAGAGAGGGGGGCGGAAGTTGACGTGGTGAGAGAAGGGGTTGGGGGCGGAAGTGGCAGTGCTGCGGGGCAGGAGACGCCGTTCCCCGGGTGATGATGGCGGTGGATGTCAGGGCCCGGGCTCGGCGCTACGAGAAGCTGGATTTCCTGGGAGAGGGGCAGGTGAGGCTCTCCTCCGCTCATGTCTCCTTTTAAACCGCTCTCAGCAGCCCCAAGTCCGGCCTGGTCCAGTTCAAACGCTGGTGGAGAAGGCCGAGGAATTACTGGGTGAAAGCTAGGGCTTTATTCAGTTCCCAAGAGAACAATGATGTGGGGTTTAAATCCAAGGTAGACACAAAATGCTGGAGTAACGCTTCTGCTTTGACCAGTACCTGCAATTCAATTCAATTCAATCCTTGCATTGGAAACTCTACAAATAGTTATATATCACTGTCCATATCTCTAGTCTTGGTTCTTGGTTTCTTGGTCCTCCAAAATATTCCAAATTGGAGTATCCTCCCTCTCCCCTGACTCTCGTCACCTATTCCTACTCCCCAGTGATGCTGCCTGTCCAGCTGAGTTACTCCAGCATTTTGTGCCTGTCTCAAGAGATCAATGAGGGCCTGAAGAAGAGTATCGACCCCAAACGTCACCTATTTCCTTCGCTCTATAGATGCTGCCTCACCCGCTGAGTTTATCCAGCATTTTGTCTCCCTTGGGTTTAGTTCATTTCTGCTTTGACGAGTATCTGCAATTCAATTCAATCCCTGGATTGAAAGCTGTACAAATAGTTGCACAGGCATTTGGTAGACAGGAGTGTGAGATTCAGCATTACAAACGCTTTTAGAGACAAAGTCGGCAAAGAAGCTTTTTATTTAAATCATATTCTGCAGAATAGGTGCCTCTCCTCTGATGTCCCCTAGAGGCACACCGAGGATCGGGATGTCTTCTATCTTTATACATTTCATGGGTATCATTGTCACACCCTCATCCCTCCCCATTGAGCTTCTTCCAATCATAACATAAAGCCCACATTCCCACGAGAACGTCCGGGAACGTCCACCCGACGTCAAAGACACCTCCCATATCATGCATCGCATGTGCATTTAAATGAGAAATCTTGTCATGATGGGCGTGTGTACATATGTAAGTTCATTGCCCATGCGCACAGAGAGTTGCTCATGACCCTTACCCTAGTTCTATCCAGGACTGTCTCTTATCTCCTTTGTTCTCATCCTTGATAAAGTCACCATCTGTACTAGCGCATCTCCTCCCTACTATACAAAGGGTTCTTAGTCTAAATCAACATACCTATTAACCCCTTCCTCACAGGAGGAACTGTAGATACTGGAATCATGAACAAAGTACAAAGTGATGGAGGGGAGGTAGATGCACCGTCTTTTACCCAGGGCCAAAGGGAGATTGCGGGCAGACGAAGACTATTCCTTGGAGAGCAGGAGGATGAGGGGTGATCTTAAGGAGGTTTACAAGACCATGAGGGTACCATGTAGGGTAGATCCATACATTCTTTTACACAGGAGTATGGGGAATCAAGAAGCAGTGGACTTTTTCATTCAAGAACGTGGTGGGTATATGGAGTAAGCTGCCAGCGAGAGGGGGTAGTTGTGGCAACTGAAGCGATCACTTTATCTATGCCTCTATGAAGTTGTACACCTCAATGAGGTCACTCCTCTGCTTCCAATGCACTAAGGAAAAATATCCTAGCTTATCCTAAGTAGGCAAAAAATGCTGGAGAAACTAGCGGGTGAGGCAGCATCTATGGAGAAAAGGAGTAGGCGACGTTTCGGGTCGAGACCCTTCTTCACCCTATCCTACCTCCCCCTGCAAGCCTAGGTAACATCCTGGTAAAGATAGGCACAAAATGCTGGAGTAACTCCGCGGGACGGACAGCATCTCTAGGCAGTCACGGTGGCACAGCGATAGAGTTGCTGCCTTACAGCAAAATGCAGCACCAGAGACCCGGGTTCAGGTGCTGTCTGTATGGAGTTTGTATGTTCTACCCGTGATCTGCGTGGGTTTTCTCCGAGAACTTCGGTTTCCTCCCACACTCCAAAGACGTACAGGTTTGTAGGTTAATTGGCTTGTTTAATTGGCTTGATAAAAAAAAAAGTTAAATTGTCCAAGTTGGCGATATGCAGAGTACTGCTCTGCTGACTACAACATTCAGAAGGTTCAGAAGGAGAAGGAATGGGTGACATTTCTGGTCGAGACCCTTCTTCAGATGGGTGTATCTCTTTTGCACCCTTTCCAACTTAATGACATTTTTCTCACAGCTCACAAACCAGAACTTCACACACAGACGGGGTCTCAGCAAAGATAGACACAAAAAACTGGAGTAATCTCGGGAGATGCCAGGTGGCATCTCGGGAGAAAAGGAATGGGCAACATTTCGGGTCAACACCGTCTCGACCGGAAACGTCACCTATTCCTTCTCTCCAGAGTTGCTGCCTGACCCGCTGAGTTACTCCAGCTTTTTGTGTCTACCTTTGGTGTAAACCAGCATCTGCAGTTCCTTTTTCTACACATGTGGTCTCACCAATGTCTCGTTTGGTTGTATCATATTGTGCCATCTTTTGTATTGGATACCCTTCCCAGTGAAGGCAAGTGTCATTGCGATTGGAATCATATTTCACAAAACAGGCCCTTCAGCACACTGTGTCGCTGCCGGCCATCAAGTGTGACTTTCTTCCATTCTCCAGCACTTGGCACCGGCGTTTGATGTATTCATCTAAATACTTACATTTCGTGAGTTTCTGTCTCCAACTGAAACACCCACCAATCACTTGTCCTCCACATTCCAAACACAGTGAACAATAAAAAAAACTTTAAATCCCCTCCAAGTCTCATAGAAGCATAGAAACATAGAAAATAGGTGCAGGAGGAGGCCATTCGGCCCTTCGAGCCAGCACCGCCATTCATTGTGATCATGGTTGATCGTCCCCTATCAATAACCCGTGCCTGCCTTCTCCCCATATCTCTTGACTCCACTAGCCCCGAGAGCTCTATCTAACTCTCTTAAATCCATCCAGTGATTTGGCCTCCACTGCCCTCTGTGGCAGGGAATTCCATAAATTCACAACTCTCTGGGTGAAAACGTTTTTTCTCACCTCAGTCTTAAATGGCCTCCCCTTTATTCTTAGACTGTGGCCCCTGGTTCTGGACTCGCCCAACATTGGGAACATTTTTCCTGCATCTAGCTTGTCCATTCCTTTTATAATTTTATATGTTTCTATAAGATCCCCCTCATCCTTCTAAACTCCAGTGAATACAAGCCTAGTCTTTTCAATCTTTCCTCATATGACAGTCCCGCCATCCCAAGGATCAATCTCCTATCTGTTACCTTGAACTCGAATGCCCCTTGAACACAAGAAAATAGGAGGTTGAACAGGTCACTGGTCCTTCCAGGGTACTATCCAATTCACCTCTACCGCATTGAGGATATTGGACTTTGTCTATAGAACTGATGCTCTATAATGCTGAGAACTATATTCTGCACTCTGTAACTTCCTCTTTGCTCTATCTATTGCATTTGAGTTTGACTTGCTTGTATTTATGGCTGGTATATCTGATCTGTTTGGATAGCATGAAAAACAAAATGTTTCACTGTACTTTGGTACACATGACAATTATAAACATAGCCCTAAAGCTGCCCAGCCATTTCATATGATGATGGCGGATTAATGCTGGCCTCGACCACTTTCTTTATCATAGAAACCTAGAAACATAGAAAATAGGTGCAGGAGGAGGCCATTCGGCCCTTCGAGCCTGCACCGCCATTCGATATGATCATAGCTGATCATCCAACTCAGTATCCCATCCCTGCCTTCTCTCCATACCCCCTGATCCCTTTTGCCACAAGGGCCACATCTAACTCCCTCTTAAATATAGCCAATGAACTGGCCTCAACTACCTTCTGTGGCAGAGAATTCCACAGATTCACCACTCTCTGTGTAAAAAATGATTTTCTCATCTCGGTCCTAAAAGATTTCCCTCTTATCCTTAAACTGTGACCCCTAGTTCTGGACTTCCCCAACATCGGGAATAATCTTCCTGCATCTAGCCTGTTCAACCCCTTAAGAATTTTGTAAGTTTCTATAAGATCCCCCCTCAATCTTCTAAATTCTAGCGTGTACAAGCCAAGTCTATCCAGTCTTTCTTCATATGAAAGTCCTGACATCCCAGGAATCAGTCTGGTGAACCTTCTCTGTACTCCCTCTATGGCAAGAATGTCTTTCCTCAGATTAGGAGACCAAAACTGTACGCAATACTCCAGGTGTGGTCTCACCAAGACCCTGTACAACTGCAGTAGAACCTCCCTGCTCTTATACTCAAATCCTTTTGCTATGAATGCTAACATACCATTTGCTTTCTTCACTGCCTGCTGCACCTGCATGCCTACTTTCAATGACTGGTGTACCATGACACCCAGGTCTCGTTGCATCTCCCCTTTTCCTAATCGGCCACCATTCAGATAATAGTCTACTTTCCTGTTTTTGCCACCAAAGTGGATAGCCTCACATGTATCCACATTATACTGCATCTGCCATGCATTTGCCCACTCACCCAACCTATCCAAGTCACCTTGCAGCCTCCTAGCATCCTCCTCACAGCTAACACTGCCCCCCAGCTTCGTGTCATCCGCAACTTGGAGATGTTGCATTCAATTCCCTCATCCAGATCATTAATATATATTGTAAATCAGTTCCCCTTCACCCTTGTAAATCAGTTCCCCTTCACCCTTAATCCCGTGATCTATCAATTAATCATCGCCATCTTAAATATATCCGATGATCTTGTCTCTGCCGCCCTCGGGGACAGAGCAATCCAGAGATTCACTTTTCTATGAGATGAAATTCCTCCACACCTCGGTGTTAAATGACTGGCCCCTGATCTGGAGTGTAATTTCAATGGTTTCTTTATGGACATCACATGTAAAGGGTACAGTGAAATACATGTTTGCATACAGCTCAGCAAGATTATCCCTGTACATGAGCACAATCCCTCCCCCGGTCAGTACAGAATGCACAGAGCAGCCCACTGAGTCCATTTGCAAGAGATGCCATTGTGGTGCTATTTGACAGTCCCAGCTGCAGCTGGCCACAAAGGCCCGTTGCAGCCGTTGCCTCCATTCCAGTTGTTATACAAACCAATGTCACCTCTCCACGGCTGGTCCTCTTCAGCCCTCGTTCCCCGGGGTGGGGGGTGGGGCGCTGCGCGGCGTCTACCACAGACCTGTTTCTTCTCACCGCACCTCTTGACCAGCGGCCACCGCTGTCACCCCTCTCCCTCCTCCAATTCCCCATCCACGGGGAGAGCAGCTATATCCTCTTGTCCTTGACTCTCCAGCTCGTGAAAACATCCCAACTTCTACCCCAGTTGAGCCCCTTTTCGGTCCTTATATAAGGTCATCCCTCATTATTTAAAACTCCCAAGAAATACAGACCTAAAGGCCTCGGACATCCCGGGATTTAGCCTGGTAAATCTCCTTCGGGCTGCCTCCAATGTTACTATATCATCATCATCATCATCATCATCGTTAAAAACATCAACGGGCACGGTGCCTTACAATGCTATCGACAGTGATCGCAACTTCTACTGAAGTGTGGATGGCCGTTGGCTCGCTAGAAGCTCATCCGCCCTTTGACAGCACTTGGTTTTGGTCCTGCTTGGGGTCCACAGCCCCCGTCTCACCTGGCAAACTAGGTGGGGAAGACGGTTTAGTCACCGACTATCCGACCATGGAGCAGGTAGCAAGGGATTACATGGTACCCGTGGCGGAGGGAACTCTCCCCGACATGACTATATCCTTTATTGGATAAGGGGAGCAAAGCACGTGGTTCTAGTGTAGATGGGGTGTCTTGGTCGGCATAGACAAGTTGGACAGAAGGGCCTGTGTCCGTGCTGCGTGGCTCTATGTGCAATGAAGCCAAACATGGGACGGTGACTGCTCGTGGTGGTGTGTAGAAGGAAGGCAGGCACTAGCAGAGCAGGCTATGGGGAATGGCTGTGTGTTGAGGCGCACGTGTTTTGTTGAAGGTAAGTGCTGAGTTTCGGCAAGGGGGTTGGATGGAGGCTTCCGACAAGGTCTTTCCTGTAACTCTTCCTTGGTCGACGTGCAGGTAGTTAGGGAAGAAAGGAACTGCAGATGCTGGTTTAAACCAAAGGTAGACACAAAATGCTGGAGTAACTCAGTGGGACAGGCAGCATCACCGGAGAGAAGTAATGGGTGACCTTTCAGGTCAAGACCCTTCTTCAGTCTGAAGAAGGATCTCGACCCGAAACGTCATCCAGGTTGGTTTGTGTATTATGGAGATTGGGCATGTCGAAGAGGATTCTCCTAAACTTCTACAGCTGCCAGTTGAGGTAGGTACTATCGCAACATTTACAAAACATTTAAACAGGTACATGGATAGAATGTTTCGAGGTACATGGGCCAAAAGCAGGCTGGTGGGACTAGTGTAGATGAGGCATATTGGTCGGCCTGGGCAAGTTGGGCTGAAGGGCCTGTCTCCATGCTGTTTCATCCTATAAAAATCTCTCCAGCTTCTCCCACCTTTTCATCTGTTGAATGCTAAACTGTATTTCATTCACTTCACAGCTTTTGGTGTTTAACCCGTTCTGATCTGGAAATCTAGATTACTGGTAGAATTTAATTTATTTGAAAAATATTGCGATATTTCCACTTTGGTTCGGATCTCATTGCTGTAACACATTTCCAAGAGTCAAGAGTGTTTTATTGTCATATGTCCCGGATGGGACAATGAAATTCTTACTTGCTGCAGCACAACAGAATATGTGAATGTGTAAACATAGTACATTACGGGGGAAGAGAAAGAAAAAGTTCAATAAATAACAAACATAGTGCAATAATAATAGTCTATTGCAGTTCAGAGCTCAGAGCTTATTCGTTGTTATGTATCATGCAGTTATCTCAGAAAATTCTGTTGTGCTTGCCTCCATTTTGTTTGTCCCTTGTACATTGTGTTTATTTTTAACTTCAGTTGTGGAATACTAGGTGTGTTTGGTTGATAAAGTGGCAATGACTGTCGATTTGCTGTTAAAACGAAATCACCTTGTTGGTTCACATGCTTGATCAATGATGTTTTATCATTAATGTTTTATTATTATTAATGTTTAGTGTTTTCTGAGTCATTCGTAACTGTCACTGTATGTCATGTTGTTACTTGTGGGCGGAGCACCAAGGCAAATTCCTTGTATGTGAATATTTGGCCAATAAACTTACTTACTTCATCATAGCAAGGATTCAAGTACAAGGTTTCAAAGCTCCTTTGTATTCATGGGCATTTTTAATGATTCTTTTCTCATTAAAAAAAAAAGCTCACTGATGTTTATGGGGGTAATTTGTGCCTTAGCCAATTAACGGCCAAAACTGTACGTCTTTGGAGTGTGGAGGTAATTTAGGGGTGGCACAGCGGTAGAGTTGCTGCCTTACAGCGCCAGAGACCCGGGTTCGATCACGACCATAGGTGCTGTCTGTACGGAGTTTGTACGTTCTCCCATGACCGTGTGTGTTTTTCCTGCATGTTCCAGATTCCTCCCACATATAACCATATAACAATTACAGCACGGAAACAGGCCATCTCGGCCCTTCTAGTCCGTGCCGAACACTTAATCTCACCTAGTCCCATCTACCTGCACTCAGACCATAACCCTCCATTCCTTTCCCGTCCATATACCTATCCAATTTATTTTTAAATGATAAAATCGAACCTGCCTCCACCACTTTCACTGGAAGCTCATTCCACACAGCTACCACTCTCTGAGTAAAGAAGTTCCCCCTCATGTTACCCCTAAACTTTTGTCCCTTAATTCTCAAATCATGTCCTCTTGTTTGAATCTTCCCTACTCTCAATCTTCCCTTCACTCCAAAGACGTACAGTTTTGGCAGTTAATTGGCTACGGCACAGATTATAAATTGTCCCCAGTATGTAGGATAATGCCAGTGTACGGGGATTGCTGTTAGTCAGAGTCGGTGGGCCGAAGGGCCTGTTCAAGCCCTGTATCTCTGAACTAAATTGAGATTAGAGAGATGATAAAATGCACAGTTTGTAGTTCAGAACTTATATATTTGTTTCGTTTTAGAAGAACTGAATTTTTCCCCTTCACCTAATTAATACTTTTTTTGTATCCAAATTATAGTTTGCCACTGTATATAAGGCAAAAGACAAGAACACTGACAACATTGTTGCAATTAAGAAGGTAAGCATGATATTATTTTTAAAGATAATCAGGTAACAAGCAGGAATTATTCTTTCAAATGTGTGGGAAGTTGGCAATTAAGAGACAATGAGCATGTGCAGGGGGTGTATGGATCTCATTCTTTGACTGTCCTTTTGTGTCCTCTCGGGAAAGCTTTCTCCTTCACAAGCTAAATAAAACCCGAATCAGCTTGCGATTAGCCTCTCCGTTGGAAAGGCCTGTGAGTTAGGATTAATGGTTTGGGTACTTCTCCCTCCGCCCGCTCTGTCAAACTCCTGATCCTTACCTTGTGGCCGGGGATGATGTCATTCCCATTCTTCATCCCGGACACAGGGACTGGTATCACGAGGATGCAGATTTGAGTTAATTGGCAGAGATGGGGATGTGGGATTTATTTTATGCAGCAGTTTAATATGCATCTACAATGCACACGGGGCTGAAAGCATGTTGGAAGCAGGTTAGCTCATGACGTTCAAAATTAAATTGGATAAATACTTGAAGGTGCGGGGGAGGGGGGGAGAATTGCAAGGGTCACGGGATTTAAAAAAAAGCTTTAGACTATAGATAGACGCAAAAATCTATAGTAACTGAGTTAGACAGCATTTCTCGATAAAAGGAGTCAATTGACATAGAAACATAGAAAATAGGTGCAGGAGGCCATTCGGCCCTTCGAGCCAGCACCGGCATTCATTGTGATCATGGCGAATCGTCCCCTATCAATAACCCATGCCTGCCTTCTCCCCATATCCCTTGACTCCACTAGCCCCTAGAGCTCTATCTAACTCTCTCTTAAATGAAGATAGACACAAAATGCTGGAGTAACTCAGCGTGTTAGACAGCATCTCTGGAGAGAAGGAATAGGTGATGTTTCGGGGCGAGACCCTTCATCAGAGTCGAAACGTCACCTATTCCTTCTCTCCAGAGATGCTGTCTGACCCGCTGAGTTACTCCAGTATTTTGTGTCTATCTTCAGCCAAAATTCACTGTTCTTGGTATATTCGCTTCAATGATACCTTATTGTCTCATGCACGGGGTGGGAGATTGCAACCTTCACATGGTCCGCCCTGTTTCAACTAATGCAATCAACCCGGCGTGCACAATGAAATAAGATCAAATAGAATAAGTTGTTTGACAACTTTAGGCTGTGCACGCCATACACAAGAAGAAGAAGCCTCATGTAACTAGGCACGGTGAAATGCTTTATTTTGCATATAACCCGGTAAAATCACACAGCCGACCTCACCTAGGCAGTTCACGAGTGTCGCCACGTTTTGCCGCCGACAAAGTTACAAAAGTGCACCAAACGTTGCTGCCTCACTCTCCGGCCCGCCTCGCTGTCCGATGGGCCACCTTGCTCACTGCCGATGCCCACGGGTCCCTCCTCACTCTCGCGGCGCGGATCCTGTCGACGTCCACGGTGGGCGAGCGAGTCGTCTTGATGTAATTTGAGAATTACAGGAAACAGAATTCAAACAGGAATCAAACAGGAAACACCTCTTTTGGGGAAGGTGTGACCTGTACAGAAAGGACGGATTGCGCTTGAACTCGAGGGGGACCAATATCCTGGCGGGGAGATTTGCAAAGGCTACTGGGGAGACTTTAAACTAGAATGGTTGGGGGGAGGGACTCAAATAGAGAAAGCTAGTAGACAATGTGGGAGGCAGGAGGCAGAGATGGGAAGCACTCGGACCCAAAATGTAGGGGAGAAAGAAGAAAAAGATAATAAACAGAGAATAAGTGGTGGTGGGTTTCTTAAATGTGTATATTTTAATGCTAGGAGCATTGTAAGAAAGGTGGATGAGCTTAGAGCCTGGATTGACACCTGGAAGTATGATGTTGTGGCGATCAGTGAAACATGGTTGCAGGAGGGCTGTGATTGGAAACTAAATATTCCAGGATTTCGTTGCTTCAGGGGTGATAGAATTGGAGTGGCAAGAGGTGGGGGTGTTGCATTGCTTGTCAAGGAAGATATTACAGCAGTGCTTTGGCAGGATAGATTAGAGGGCTCGTCTAGGGAGGCTATTGGGGTGGAACTGAGAAATGGGAAAGGTGTAGCAACACTTATAGGGGTGTATTATAGACCGCCTAATGGGGAGCGAGGATTGGAAGAGCAAATATGTAAGGAGATAGCAGATATTAGTAGTAAGCACAAGGTAGTGATTGTGGGAGATTTCAATTTTCCACACATGGACTGGGAAACACATTCTGTAAAAGGGCTGGATGGTTTGGAGTTTGTAAAATGTGTGCAGGATAGTTTTTTGCAGCAATACATAGAGGTACCTACTAGAGAAGGGGCAGTGCTGGACCTCCTGTTAGGAAATGAGACAGGGCAGGTGGTGGAGGTAGGCGTTGGGGAGCACTTCGGGTCCAGTGATCACAATACCATTAGTTTCAATATAATTATGGAGAGGGTCAGAACTGGACCTAGGGTTGAGATTTTTGATTGGAGAAAGGCTAACTTTGAGGAGATGCGAAAGGATTTAAAAGGAGTGAATTGGGACATGTTGTTTTATGGGAAGGATGTAGAAGAGAAATGGAGGACATTTAAAGGTGACATTTTAAGAGTACAGAATCTTTATGTCCCTGTTCGGTTGAAAGGAAATAGTAAAAATTGGAAAGAGCCAAGGGAAATTGGACACGGTTCGGAAAAAGAGAGATCTACAATAATTATAGGCAGCATGGAGTAAATGAGGAGTATAAAGAATGTAAAAAGAATATTAAGAAAGAAATTAGAAAAGCTAAAAGAAGATATGAGGCTTTGGCAAGTAAGGTGAAAGTAAATCCAAAGGGTTTCTACAGCTATATTAATAGCAAAAGGATAACAAGGAATAAAATTGGTCCATTAGAGAGTCAGAGTGGACAGCTATCTGCAGAGCCAAAAGAGATGGGGAGATATTGAACAATTTCTTTTCTTCGGTATTCACCAAGGAGAAGGATATTGAATTATGTGAGGTAAGGGAAACAAGCAGAGTAGCAATGGAAACTATGAGATTCAAAGAAGAGGAGGTGCGGACACTTTTTAAAAATATGAAAACGGATAAATCTCCAGGTCCTGACAGGATATTCCCTAGGACATTGAGGGAAGTTAGTGTAGAAATAGCAGGGGCTATGACAGAAATATTTCAAATGTCATTAGAAACGGGAATAGTGCCGGAGGATTGGCGTACTGCGCATGTTGTTCCGTTGTTTAAAAAGGGTTCTAAGAGTAAACCTAGCAATTATAGACCTGTTAGTTTGACGTCAGTGGTGGGCAAATTAATGGAAAGGATACTTATAGATAATATATATATGCATCTGGATAAGCAGGGTCTGATTAGGAACAGTCAACATGGATGTGTGCCTGGAAGGTCATGTTTGACTAATCTTCTTGAATTTTTCGATGAGGTTACTAAGGAAATTGATGAGGGTAAAGCAGTGGATGTTGTCTATATGGACTTCAGTAAGGCTGAAGTCCATATGGACTTCACAAGGTTCCTCATGGAAGGTTGGTTAAGAAGATTCAATTGTTGGGTATTAATGGTGGAGTAGCAAGATGGATTCAACAGTGGCTGAATGGGAGATGCCAGAGAGTAATGGTGGATGGCTGTTTGTCAGGTTGGAGGACGGTGACTAGTGGGGTGCCTCAGGGGTCTGTGTTGGGTCCACTGTTGTTTGTCATGTACATCAATGATCTGGATGATGGTGTGGAAAATTGGATTAGTAAGTATGCAGATGATACTAAGATAGGTGGTGTTGTGGATAATGAAGTAGATTTTCAAAGTCTACAGAGAGATTTAGGCCATTTGGAAGAGTGGGCTGAAAGATGGCAGATGGAGTTTAATGCTGATAAACGTGAGGTGCTACATCTCGGCAGGACAAATCAAAATAGGACATACATGGTAAATGGTAGTGAATTGAGGAATGCAGTTGAACAGAGGGATCTAGTAATAACTGTGCATAGTTCCCTGAAGGTGGAATCTCATGTAGATAGGGTGGTAAAGAAAGCTTTTGGTGTGCTGGCCTTTATAAATCAGAGCATTGAATATAGAAGTTGGGATGTAATGTTAATATTGTACAAGGCATTGGTGAGGCCAATTCTGGAGTATGGAGTACAATTTTGGTCGCCTAATTATAGGAAGGATGTCAACAAAATAGAGAGAGTACAGAGGAGATTTACTAGAATGTTGCCTGGGTTTCAGCAACTAAGTTACAGAGAAAGGTTGAACAAGTTAGGTCTTTATTCTTTGGAGCGCAGAAGGTTAAGGGGGACTTGATAGAGTTCTTTAAAATGATGAGCGGGTTAGACAGAGTTGACGTGGATAAGCTTTTCCCATTGAGAGTAGGGAAGATTCAAACAAGGGGACATGACTTGAGAATTAAGGGACAGAAGCTTAGGGGTAACATGAGGGGGAACTTCTTTACTCAGAGAGTGGTAGCTGTGTGGAATGAGCTTCCAGTGGAAGTGGTGGAGGCAGGTTTGATTTTATCCTTTAAAAATAGATTGGATGGGTATATGAAAGGAATGGGGGGGGTATGGTCTGAGTGCAGGTAGATGGGACTAGGGGGAAGAAAGTAGGGAAAAAAAGTGTTCGGCACGGACTTGAAGGGCCGAGATGGCCTGTTTCCGTGCTGTAATGGTTATATGGTAATTCCAGACTCTCTGGGGCTACACTTCCAATTGTAGAAAAAGAATGGAGACAGTGACGAATCAGATTCAGCAAAGTGCCAAATGTAAAAAAATATTCCGAAGAAAGGGGCGGCACGGTGGCACAGAGTTGCCTTACAGCCGGAGACCCGGGTTCGATCCTGACTACGGGTGCTGTCTGAACGGAGTTTGTACGTTCTCCCCGTGACCTGCGTGGGTTTTCTCCGAGATCTTCTGTTCATAGCAAAAGGATTTGAGTATAGGAGCAGGGAGGTTCTACTGCAGTTGTACAGGGTCTTGGTGAGACCACACCTGGAGTATTGCGTACAGTTTTGGTCTCCAAATCTGAGGAAGGACATTCTTGCCATAGAGGGAGTACAGAGAAGGTTCACCAGACTGATTCCTGGGATGTCAGGACTTTCATATGAAGAAAGACTGGATAGACTCGGCTTGTACTCGCTAGAATTTAGAAGATTGAGGGGGGATCTTGTAGAAACTTACAAAATTCTTAAGGGGTTGGACAGGCTAGATGCAGGAAGATTATTCCCGATGTTGGGGAAGTCCAGAACAAGGGGTCACAGTTTAAGGATAAAGGGGAAATCTTTTAGGACTGAGATGAGAAAATCATTTTTTACACAGAGAGTGGTGAATCTCTGGAATTCTCTGCCACAGAATGTAGTTGAGGCCAGTTCATTGGCTATATTTAAGAGGGAGTTAGATGTGGCCCTTGTGGCTAAAGGGATCAGGGGGTATGGAGAGAAAGCAGGTACAGGATACTGAGTTGGATGATCAGCCATGATCATATTGCATGGCGGTGCAGGCTCGAAGGGCCGAATGGCCTACTCCTGCACCTATTTTCTATGTTTCTATGTTTCCTCCCACGCTCCAAAGACGTACAGGTTTGTAGGTAAATTAGTTTGGTAAATGTAAAAATTTGTCCCCAGTGTGAGTAGGATAGTGTTAGTGTGCGGGGATCGCTGGTCGGCGTGGATTCCGTGGGCCAAAGGGCCTGTTTCCGCGCTGTATCTCCAAACTAAACTAAAACACCCCACCCTCAACTGAAGGCATACAGAATGTTTAAGAAAAAACTGCAGATGCTGGAAAAATCAAAGGTACACAAAAGTGTTGGAGAAACTCAGCGGGTGAGGCAGCATCTATGGAGCGAAGGAATAGGTGACGTTTCGGGTCGAGACCCTTCTTCAGAATGATATGGGGGTGGGGGCCTGCGGGAAGAAGAAAGGAAGAGGCGGAGACAGTGGGCTGTGGGAGAGCTGGGAAGGGGAGCGGAAGGAGGGAGAAAGCAAGGACTACCTGAAATTGGAGAAGTTAATGTTCATACTGCTGGGGTGTAAACTACCCAAGCGAAATATGAGGTGCTGCTCCTCCAATTTGCAGTGGAACTCACTTTGGCCATGGAGGAGGTCCAGGACAGAAAGGTCGGATTCGGAATGGGAGGGGGAGTTGATGTGCTGAGCCACCGGGAGATCAGGTTGGTTAATGCGAACTGTGCGGAGGTGTTGGGGGAAGCGATCGCCAAGCTTGCGCTTGGTCTCACCGATGTAGAGCAGTTGACACCTAGAGCAGCGGATGCAATAGATGATTTTGGAGGAGGTGCAGGTGAACCTCTGCCTCACCTGGAAAGACTGCTTGGGTCCTTGGATGGAGTCAAGGGGGAGGTAAAGCGACAAGTGTAGCATTTCCTGCGGTTGCAAGGGAAAGTACCAGGGGAGGGGGGCGGTTTGGGTGGGAAGGGACGAATTGACCAGGGAGCTACGGAGGGAGCGGTCTCTGCGGAAAGCCGAAAGGGGAGGAGATAATAATAATAATAATTCATTTTATTTGCTGGCGCCTTTCTAACACCCAAGGACACCTTACAAGACATAAAATCACAAAAATACAAAACACATAGTCGGAATAAATTAAATATAAAAACACCACAATACACAAATCAAGGACAGAATTCAATTACAAGAGCACAAAAAGAAAATCAGAAACACAATTTGAGGAGAGAGCAGCGGCAGCCAAACCGCGCCAGCGTCCACTCTCCCCTCCGACCGCCATCTTGAACAAAGACCAACAGACACAGCACACAAAAATCATCCCCCCACAATGACCACCACTGTGGGGGAAGGCAC